>CM019149.1:181413497-182013497 GCA_009733165.1 Naja naja
ACTTTTCTCAAATACTATGACCCTGTGAAATTGATTAAGTTCCTCTAGATATGAGGTCACTCTGCAGATAGATTTGCTTGGGAGAAATCTGTACTAGAGGTGAATTCAGGGAGGAGGAGGAGGAATAAAGGAGGAAAAAATTCCCCACACCAGCTTACCCACCAGGCACTGAACTTCACAAGGTCAAGTGCTGAGCCAGGTTTGTTGTGCCCAGCCAAGCTGGTAGAAAACTGGCTGGGCTGCAGGGTGTTTTTTTGTTGTTGTTTATTTATTTTGGGTTGGGTCTTTTAAAAACATCAGAACATGGTGCCAATGCCAGAACAGCACCGATGTCATGTATGGAGGGACTCTGGAGTTACAAAAACAATCCAATAATTATGAAATGAAATCTCTTTTAAAGTAAACGAAAAGTCCTGTAAAAAGCACTATTCGCATTGCTAATTTCCTAGGCAATATATAAATACACAAGCTCTATACCCGTGCTTCAGCTACTGAACTATGTGATTGGACTTAGTTTTTAGGGAGAAAAGGGGGGGAAATTGTGCCTCTGCCTACCAGCATCCATTGGTATTCATCTAGCTAGCATCCTGTCAGTGTGTGAGAGTTTTGAGGGCTGTTTGGAAACTGAAACATGGAAACTGAGAAGTATTTGCTATGTGAGCAAGAAGGAGACAGCAAGGAACCTGGGCGTGGCTTAGCTCAACTGTTCTATACTAAAGCTGGTTGCTGCTATGAAACTAAAACTGAAACTGAAACTCCTCTCCTCTGCTTGTGTTTTGCATTTGGAACAGATTTCTTTTCAGGTGGGGAGGGGGAGTAGAACTCCTTAGCATCAGAGCGTGTTAATTATAATATACGAAATACTAATGCTTTGATGGTCATTTTGAAAAATCCTTTCTTAGTAAGCACCTAGAAGCCAAGAGGAACATAAGTGCCAAATTTCAAGTTTGTAGGCTTTACAGTTCTGGAGATTTTGTGATGATCGTATGTGGTATTTGGCTTTTATATATAAAGATGTTCAATTATAAGACTTTAAAGTAAATTAAAATGACACAACACAGAATAGAAGCCAAGTCAAACTAACAGGAAAGATTAAGCAGGGTAAACGAGCACACAAACAGGGGCTTCTCTGGGTCCTGTCGGCAAGCCAATGTCGGCTGGCGGTCCCCTGGGCGAGCCTACTCTGTGGCAGTCCCCGTCCTGTGGAACCAGCTGCCCCTGGGACTCCGTTTGGCCCCTGACCTCCGCACCTTCCGCCACGATTTGAAGACCTGGTTATTTGACCAAGCGGGCTGTGACTGCCTCTCGGGGGGATGGGATGGTTTTTAATTTATTTTAAATTTGGTATTATTGGGCTTGTTTTTGTTTAATTCTTTTAGCTATTTATTGTTAATGTATGTTTTAGTTGTGAGCAGCCCGAGTCTTGAGATGGGCGACATACAAGTCCAATAAATAAATAAATAATAATAAATAAACTTTTGGAAAAAAATTGTCCATCTACTTACTTATTTATTTAACAAATGTATCTCTCTCATTCATGTACATGGTGACCAAGCGGCTTTCAACAAAATCAAAATATGATCACCTACTCCCCATCCTGAAAGTATGCCTCAAAACCCATGAAAATAAGATAAAATCCAAGAGCAATTACTCAACATAGCAGCTCAAAAGCAACTAAAGACTCAATAACATAAAATAATTTTTATCTAGTACTTAAAAAGTAGTTAAACAGCCTGCAAAAAAAAATCTATCAATTTATCCCTTTCCCATAGCTTGGATCATAGAGTAAGCAAATGAAATGCCAATAATAAATGAATACTTTCTGAAAATTTCTCCCCATCACAAACAACAAAACACCATTCCCATGTTTTAAGCCACAACAAACATATTATGATCTACTGTTATCATACTCAGATTTTCCTAAAATTCATTTACCAGTTATATTCTATGAAACATAAGAAAGAAGTGTCTTTCTTGTCTTTGTTGCTATGACATTTAAAATATTGCAAGAGTCACTAACTCCCTGCTTTCTTTATCTTTTCCAAAGCCTAATGCATTTCAAGGGTCTCCTTTTCTCTCACTTTCCAACAGTATGAAAATGGAACATGTTTTTTCAAATGCTGGAGTGGTTTTCCTTTCTTTAAAATGTCACATTAAATAAAACAACTATAAATAATAAATTACAAAATGTATTAAAATGCCTGAGACATCAGGAAGGAGGCAATCTTTAAAACTAAATATAAGGTAATTACAAATGCATATTTTGCAAAAAAAAAACCCCACCACCCTGATATATTGAAAACTAGTTATGAATAGAATAAAAATATAAAACCTTTCACAAATAATTTACCTTTAAAATGGAAATGTTGTCTTAAGATTTCCTTAAATAAATACAACAATAGAGAAACTAGGGTCTTTTTAATCCAATTTCACTTTTCAAAGAAGGGATTTTATTCTCTGAGCCAGGAGATACAGTTATGAACTTTCCTAACAATAGAGCTCCTAACATAAAGAGTACAATAATAGCCCTTCAAATGAAAGCTACTAAAGATACAAATCAAACGGCATTGTGCTTCTTTCCAATTTTTTCATCTTAATACATTTTTGAAAGAAGAAAAAGAAGATCCAGTGGGAAGATCCAGGTTCCATGCTTGGCTGTGGAAGCTCAAGTGGTGATTTGGAGTCAATTACTCTCTCTTTCTCTCAGCCTAACCAATTGTGTAGGGTTTTTGTGAGGAAAAATAGGACTATGTCCACCAAAGGCTCAACCGGTGCGATTCAAGGTTCTGGCGTTAACATTCAAAGTCCTTCATGGCATGGGCCGGGGTACTTCGGGAGGGTCTCCTGCCAATATCAAATACCGATCGCCTGTGTGTGCACACAGGCTGGGATTCCTCGGGATGCCGTCCGCACGACAATGTCGGCTGGCGGTGCCCCGGAAGGCCTATTCTGTAGCGGCTCCCTTTATGGAATCAACTACCCATTGAGCTCCAGTTGGCCCCGATCTCTCCTCTTTCTGGCGCAATCTAAAAACCTGGTTGTTTTTACAGGCTGGGCTGGACTGACCTCCTGGGGGAGGGGGATTTTAATTGGATTTTAATTCGGTTTTTATTGTTATTTGGCTCGTTAGATTTAATTTCTTTTTAAACTATTTATTGTGTTATGTTTTATTTGTGAGCCGCCCAAGTCCTTTGGAGAGTGGCGGCATACAAGTCAAATAAAATAAACTATGTGAGCCTTTGAGTGAAAGACAGGGTATAAATCCAGTAAATAACTATTTCTCAGGCAAGTATTTCATTACCAAGTCAAAGATAGTACTAGCACTTAGCAACCAACAGGTAGGTAATATTTTGACTTCTTCTTCCAGTTCAATAAGGATTTTCCGCTTAGAGTCATTCAAATTCAAAGCTATCTTCAAAATGTAGCATACTTCAAAATCAATCAAAAGTTCCTGTAGTCTCTGAGTCTGTATGTATGGACTCATTCTTCAGCAAGAGGATTAATACCTCAGAAAAATCTAGAGCAGCTCATTTAGATATGGATCTCAAAGCACTTTAGAAACAATAAACTAAGAAGTCAGAATGGATTTGTCATGAACAACTCTTGTGAGGCCAGCCTTATCTATTTCTTTTTTAAGTTGGATCATTTTTAATTGATTGTGGGAATGCAGTAGGCACACTTGTAACTTGATTCCAGCAAAGCATTTGACAAAATATCCCAATGTCATGAGTAAAATAAAACATGTAAAATGTGGGCTGGATAGCACCATAATTAAGTGGATCCAAAACTGGCTCAAAAAGCATATTCAGAGTACTCATCTACAACTACTTTCCAATAGATGTATAATTTAATATAAGCTTAAAAGATATACTGAATAATTTAATTCACAAATCACAGGAATTTCAACTACTTTGGCTAGGCTCCTTAAGTAGAGTGTTCATTTCTGGGCACTACATTCAGAGAAATTGGAACAAGCTCAGAGAAAGGCAATAAAGACAATCAGAGTTACAATCTAACTCCCATGAGGAAAGATGGTTCAAATACCTGGAGGGATGTCACATAGAAGAAGAAATCTTTGGTTGTAGAGCACAGATGGATTTAAGTTATAGGAAGCCCCATTATCATCACCATCTTTTAATGCCATCCACCCCATATCCCTTGGAGTGGAGCCGGGTAACTGAAAGGAGCTAGCAGAGGTTTTAATGGCCGGATGCCCTTCCTGTCGCCAATGTGGAGTTTTGTTCAGCAGATATATTCTCATTGTGCCCAGAGAGAAATATCTGCCTCTTCCCACGATCTATCTCACAGCCTCCTGATTGTGAGGCAAGACCTCCACCTCTAGGCCACTGCACCAGGAAGCCCCATTTGGACTGAATATTTTTTTAAAATCCTAAGAATTTCCAAAGAAGGGGCTGAAATCTGGAAAGGATTTCTTAAACTGGTTTCATTCCTATCTGGTATATAGGGTGTACACTGTGGAAAAGCCTAAAACTAGACCACATGGCAAGTTCCCAACATTGGCCAAGTAATTGAAACTGCATCTCCATGCCATTTTCATTTTCCTAGCCTCATAGCTAAACCAATTAGGTATTGCCTTGGGAACATTCAGTCATGAAGCAGCAAAGCAGCAACCCTCTCAATGGCTACTAGTGAATAGTCAGTTTCATTTATTGCTAGCTTAGGAAATCGTGCTACACTTTAAAATAGCACAGTATCAACTCACTGGACAGCAGCACTGGCAGATGTGCAGGCAGAGAAAGATGCTTTGTGATGGGTGGACAAACTGCAGTAAGGAGAAAGTGACAGTGACACGCCTGGGAGGGATTAGTGGATTCATTTGGTTAACCTGATAGACAGTTGTGAACAAAAGGGTGTCCTTTACAATCAACCCCTCAGGGTCTGTCTTTGAAATTTGCCATGCACATTCCTAACAAGGCAAACCTTCTTCCTTTTCAATGTAATCATATTCCATCTCAAAACAAAAAAATGAAAAGTCACTTGAACTTGAACGAGAGAGATTTCTTTAAAAACTTTAGGCTTGATAATTGGAAGGAAGAATTTCGAGCTTTCCCTACTTGCTACTGAACTGGGAAAGTAGAAATTAATCATTTCGGAGCAACTTAGAACAGAGGTTTTTTTTCAAAATTCTGGATCCATCCTTGGGAAAGCATTCAGCAGGCTTTGCACAACCTCTAAACTATATGCGTTATCAAAAAGTTTACAAAGAGAATATGGAGTGCTAACTGTTAATAGGTATTGTACACTTACTTTAAAATTATACCACAATAGATCCAATACATTCTTTTGTTATTAGAAACCCCTTCCTTCCTTCCTTCTTCCTTCCTTCCTTCCTTCCTTCCTTCCTTCCTTCCTTCCTTCTTCCTTTTTTCCTTCCTTCTACTAATAGTTGTTTTGCAAGTGTGACATGGAAAGATCAACATTTACCAAGTACAACATTTATGTGATGTTTATCACCAAAACACTTTTTGATTGAGTGAGGGATTTGTAGGAATAGTTTGCAATCTAGATCCACATTAAACTATGGATAAAATTGTTATTCCAATATAAAGGAACTACTCATGCCCTGACTAGAGTTAGCTTGTCTTCCAACTTCTGATCCTATTCTAGCCAAATAAGTTAGTTAAGGAAACAACAAACAAGTAATTTTAAAACAGATTTTGACCATTTCTAGATTAATAATTAATAAATAAATAATAATTATGTCTTGGTTCTCCAATATAACTTACCCACACCACTGGTCTCCACATCTGACTCCCAAATGATTTGAACGTCCCAGTTCGGTGTACTTTCACCAGTCGAGCGCGATACTGCTTGCCTGGCTGCAAATCTGGAATGCTGTATGACCCCTGGCCAGAACTGGCCTTCCCTACATCATGCCATTGTCCTTTGTCTATTTGAAATAAAGGAAGAGATAGAAAGGTTGTGGTTGAGTTCCCCAGTCTGCTGAACCAGTATGCATTGCCTTTTTTTTTTGAAATTTACATTTATATGCTGCCCTTCTCCGGAGACTCAGGGCTTACAATCTTTAGAGCACAATCCAATGTGCTCAGCAATAGCCTTCATTCCATTGTATATGCCTGCTTATTACTAGGGCTTTTTACAAAGTCAGCTTATTGCCCCCAACAATCTTGGGTCCTCAATTTACCTACCCCGAGAGGATGGAAGGCTGAGTCAACCTTGAGCCTGGTGGGATTCAAGCCTGCACTAATTGCAGGCAGCTGGAACTAACAGGTTTAACAGCCTGCACCACCAAGGCTCTTCCTTTGATTTTAGTCTAGTAGGAATCCAGCTAGTTGTAATTTATCGCTGTCATGGATTAATACCCTATTCTTCATTACTCTTCAGCTGCTAGCTGATGGAAAGTAGACTTTTCTATGGATCGGTGATTGAAAACCACTTATTTCCTCATAAAACTAGGCATTTACAAAAAAACTTCTCCCCTTCCAGCTGGCAACCACTTGCAAACCACTGATTTCCCAACATATGCTGTAAAATTAGCAATTTCAATAAATCTGCTGGGAAAGCAGGGAATCCTCATCCCTCCCAAAGATATTTCTACAGATGACTGGAAAGAGGGAAGAAAAGAACAATATAAGAAGAGATCCACCTAGTCCGGCATTCAATGTTGAAATTGAATGGAAGATTTGGAAAGCTCACACATTTAAAGACCTGAATAGGATGAAAAGTCTGTGTATGTGCATGTGTTGTGTGTGTGTGTGTGTGCTTGTGCAACAGTGTAGGGAAGGTGGTGAAATGGGTCAAGATGGGAGCCCAGATGTAGGAAAAGAGTGGTAGAATGCATATGGTATGAGATATTAGTGAAAGAGAAGGATTTTGTAGGGAACATGCATATATGAACAAGTATACCTCCTAAGCCAACAGTGAGTGATCAACAGAACTTTTCACCCCAAAAGATGCTGACCTATGGCTGAAATAGGACCATGAAGACCATACAAGAAAGAGGACACCCCCTCCCTCTTCTTACCTGTTTTGCTCATCAGATGGACTGCAAACTCCACATCTCGCTGGTTCTGACGTGGGATCCAGATGATAGTGGTGAATTTTCTCCTGTCTCACCCACACTGATGTTTACAAAAGACAAGTTCACTGGGCATAGAGACAGGGAGAAAATGAGAGAAAAAAGTATTAAAATCACAATCTCCAGAGAATCTACATAAGTCCCACCCCTGTAGGATTAACTAAATTTCTACTGTAGGAGGGACATACCCATCCAATTTCTGTGGCAACAATATAAAACTAGTTTGCCAATGGAGTCCATGGCTTAGGGTTCTGTGGTAGTTCCTAATTCATGCCTGCCTTTGCTTAGTTTCCCAGCCCAGACAAAATCAGGCACCTTGGGGAAATCCTGAAAAGTTTTTAAAAAGTAAAGGGAAAAAAAGTAAAGAAGCTGAGATCAAAGAAAGAACTCCCACCCTGAAGGAGCTGCTGTAGTGTAGCTGCAACTGCACAAAAAAATGGTCTCTGTGAATATAAACGTTTTTAGTTAAAAATCAGGGTTTTTACATTGTGTGCATCTAATGGTTACTCTCTCCATAAATTCTGATTATGTTGCCAACACAACCTGATACCGGCTGCTGTAGTTTCTTGTTTTCAAATTGCTTTACACATGCTGGACCATCCACTATGACATCTGATACTTCAGTATCGCTGAGTAGATACATACATACATATGTACATATCATGTTATTTCCTTTTGGTTGAGCAGATTTAGGTAGAGCTCAGTAAAGGAATAAGAAATAGTTAGATAAAGAAATTAGAAGACGAGATAAGTGGAAAAATATTAGTAAACACACCTAGAATACCCAAACCATTCAATACATTTCTCCATATTTTCATATCAAGGTAAACCAATCATGCCTTCTATAGTGTCTATACACTGCTTTATATATTGCCTGTTCTGTAATGTCCCTCTCTCTTTTTCAAAATCTCAATAACTTCATACAACCATTATTTTTTTGGTCTTCTTCACCACTTCATTCTTCCTAGATGTTGTATAGTTCAACGCTCATTCCCTCTACATGACCAAACCACTTGAAAGTCTGTACTGTCATTTTATTTTGAATTCAATCCACATTCATTCAGCACTCATTCATTCTTGGCCTATCTCTTTTTATTTGACCACACACTAAGTAACTAATTGTATTCAATTTCACTTTCATGCTTCTTTTGAATATCCCCAACTCTCACCTCTATATAACAAAGTAGGCAGAACACACTCACAAAGCTTTTCACAGCTGAAAGGAGGGCAAAATGAAAGGAATTGTGACAGAGAAAGACACAGGCTAACAGTGTAAACAATTCGAGTAGACCCTAGTAGAGATATAATCTATGGAAATATCATACAGGGATTCCTTGACTTATGACCACAATTGGGATCAGAATCTCCATCATCAAAGCAGTCATAAAGTGAATCATTACATGACTGGACTCAATTTTATGGTCTGTCTTAACATGGTTGTTAAATGAATCACCATGATTGTTAAATGAATCCTGCAGTCATTAAGCATATCCAACTTCCCCAATGGGCCACGGGTCACAATTACAAAACGGCAGGATGCTACAACTGGTTGTAAATGTGAGCTGGCTGCCAAGTGCCCAAATTACAATCATGTGACTGCTGGAATAGTATGATGGTTGAAAGTGTGAATACAGGACATAAAGCCATGGATGCTCAGGAGACTTTGGGTCAATCATAGTCTCTCACTGCAATCTACTTCACAGAGTTATTATAGGTGAAAATTGAAACAGGGTGCGCTATCTTTTCAACATGAGCTTCTGAACAAAAGGCAAGGAGCAAACCAAACAGTAAATAATAATAATAAAAATATGAAGCATATTTAAGCTCAGCACACTAACTACAGCTTCTAGGAGAATGTTGTAGGAAATATATCTTCTCTTTCTCTGAAATTAGAAGGAAATATTTTTAAGGCTTCACATACCTGACTCATGCATTGTATGTTCCTCAAGTAAGATATTTCTCCTCGACCCTCTTTGGTTTCTGCCCACAAGGAGAATTTGTAGGGAGTGTGGGGATCAAGGTCGCTGAGATTGAGGCTTAACTGGGTGGCTGGGATGTCGATGCCGCCAATGCCCATTTCTGTCTGATTGGCTAGGCACAAGATGGCAGAAGAGTAACAGGTCAATTATCAGAAAAGTATGCCTTTGTCATCCAACCTGCTGACCATATCTGATGGATTTTATTTCACAGAACCTGTCAGCTTGGAGACGGCGGGTATCATGCCAGAAAATGCAAATCCTATTGCTGAGTTGGCAGTGTTCAACAAGCATAAAACAGATAAGAAGGAACTATGCATTAAGGAAGGAAGATGGGAGAGATGTTAAAAATGGAATCTGATTTCTAATATATTGTGGCAAAAATCACTGAATGCTAGTGATTCTTGCCACAATATGCTAGAAATCAGATTCCATTTTTAATATGTCTCCTGAGTCTCTTTAAGTCCCTTCAGAATAATTATCTACTTCCAAGGAATGGAAGAAAGATGTAATCATTTTGTTTTCAAAAAGCTACGGCCCATTCTGGTGCCACATATTTACTAAGACGTTGGTACATGGAAACCATCATGGTAAAGATCCTGTGAAATCAGTCTCTGCCTTAAAAAAATATCGAAACAAGTGGTAAATTCAGATTATAGAAAACAAGACTAGGGGGGAAATGTTGGGATTCTTGAAGTAACTGAAAGACTGAGGGTAGGATTATTCTGTATTGCAGCAGGTGGTAGGATTACAACATCAGGTGGAAACAACAGGAAAGCAAATTTCAGCAAAACATCAGGGAAGTATTTGATCTGAGAAGCAATTCTTCTTTGCTGGGGATTTTTAAGTACAGGCTAGGTAGTCATCTCACAGAGATTCTCTAACGGCATCCTGAACCTTGATCATCTTCAAAGATCCTTTGACTCTACAGTTCTGAGTAACAGCACTGATGCAGTAGTAATAATCACTCAAAGAAAGTTGCATCAAAAGCAACATAACTAAATATAAAACGTGTGTGAGGATTTTCCTCTCCAGGTTCTCAGGATGCTGTGCTATAGACCCCAAAAACACAAAACTGCTACAGACTCACCTAGTTGGTATCCCAATGTATCAGTAATCTCCCATTAGGGAATTTTGGAGGCAACCATTCTAGCAACACTGCTGTGTCGAGATAGTCCAACTGAAAAGATTCAGGGATGCTAGGCACTATGTAAGGAGGCAAAGAGAAATGGAGTGAAGGGCACAAGGAATGTAAATAGGAAGGTTTATAAATGGTGAGAAGTGGGAAGAAATCTATAGTAGACAGGGCATGCTCCAGCTTTTTGGATTCTCCAAATACTTGGAGCAAATTCCCATTATCAAGATCAAGGCCATCAAAACAAAAGATCTATCTGCCATTAACAAAGCACTCATCGCATAATTCTTAATTTATCTACTCTATCTGTCACTTTCGTATTGCATTTGCAACCAAAGCCGCAATAGTGATCCTGATAGAATTAAATCACTGTTGTTATGAAGAGGAAATTAAATTATCCTACAGGAGAATGGATGGGAAACTTCAAGTCCCAAAGACAGGCATGTCTTGAGTCCTCTTTGACCACAATGCTGTATTGCAATTTTTCTGCCACTATGAGGGTGGAAAATAGAGACTTTGATGTCTTTCTACATGACATAACACTACACACTACAAGAACCTATCATAAGCACACAAACTGGGAGATGTGCTGAGGATTACCAGACCACAAAAAGTGAGAGGCCTTGAGTTTCAGAAATATATTTCTATGACAGCTTAAACCAATGAAACATCTTATCCTCAAGACCAAGATAGTACCTTTTCTATAACCTTTTACAATTAAAAAATAAATAAACTTTTTTCCCATAAAGCAATGTTTCTCAACCTTGGCAGCTTTAAGTGCATAAATTCTGGGAGTTAAAGTCCACAAATCTTCAATTTGCCAAGGCTGAGCTGACACAGAACTTTTGAGGAAGAGGTTGTCAACGTCTTGTCTTTTCTCTAGCTTTTTGTTTTACTGGTCTGCATTTTTATTGTTATGTTTTTAGAATTTGTGAATTTAGTATGAATTTTAGATGTAAGTCACCAAGAATCTATGATTAAGGCAGCATATAAATAATGCTAACTAATGAGCCCTTCACTAATTAAGTTTCAATAACATAAAGAAAAATTTCCTCCAATCCATAAAAATCCAGCTCTACCCATATACCCAGATATACAGTAATATATTTTGCCCACTTTCTACTATTACTCCTCCTATTGCACTACTAACCCTCGTTATATTCTTTTACAACCCCTAAAAGATTGTCCATACCTACCATATCATAGTAGTAGCAATAACAGCAATAGTTTCCCCCCTCAATATCTGCTTCATGCAAACTTTCATCTCATTTATAATATTTTAATTTTACGAGAAAATATGGTAATGCAACCAGGAAATAGTGCATAAGACATAAATCTGGATTGGAGGAAGGTGATCCTAAATCAAATAAATTAAAATGAGCCTCTATTAACTACAGCTTCCCCTGCCCTCAGTTAATGAGTTTGTAGAAACTATTGTCTTAAAATAGTTTCTGAAACTCATTAACTAGTGGCAGAAGCTTAGTTAATAGACTCATTTTTATTTGATTTAGGACTCCTCCAATCCATCTTATGTCCTCCTTCCCTGGTTGCATTACCATATTTTTCTAAATTAAATAAAATATCATACATGAGGTTGCCAGATAGAAGAAAAACAGTTAGACAGCCTGGAATTTGTTTAGTTTCAGCACATTCCATGCCTTTCAAACCTGGACCTGGTTTGTGAGCAAAGTATTTCTGTGCTCACAACTCACATTTCAACTCTTTCATACATTCTGTCCGATATTCTGCACATAATGCGGGGTCTAAATAAAGTAATTTGGACGGAGAGAGCTTCTAGGAGTAGGAGCAGAAGTTGGAAAGAATTTCAGCAGGTGCACAGAGGGAAGCACAGATTGAAAGTTCTGAGAGCGAAAGGCCGCCGGTTCTTACCTCCCTCAGGTGTAACAAACTCCATGGCCTCGCTGCGGGGCCCCTCCCCCCGCCCATTCAACACTGCCAGCTGAACCTGGTACCGGCTCCAGGGCCTGAGGCCCCCCAGTATGACTTCAGACACATTCCCCAAAATCAGCAGGTCCCCATGGGGATGGAAGTGAAGATGGGCCTGTCGACGGCTACGTTCTGCCAGGGTTCCCAGCCTGGTGTAGTACACCTGGTGAAGGTGGAATTTCAAAGAAAGAAAAAGAAAGAGGGAGAAATTATTTGCCAGGACTTCAAGATACCCACATCTGCCAGCTCACTCAATATTGGCAAGTTTTTTGAAAAATGCCTGTTGTGTGGAATGGAATCGTCACTCCTCCCTCCAAATGGGTTGGAAGAGTGCCTCTGAGCATATCAAAATTATGTGTCCTTCTTAATTTGTATGAATAAAAGGCATACAAGGCCAAAATGCTTTTCAGCATGTATCAAATATTCCCTTCCCTGAAGGGCACCTTTAAAAGGAATCTCTCACAAAAGCAGGAAATGATACAGACAAAACATACAATTTCTGGGTTTACATTCAGTTGTAATTCTAGCCTGGTCAGTAAACTTCTGGCCGAATGGCAGTTCTATTCAGAGTCTTGCTGAAGTCCCACAGGCCAGTGTTTACCCTGAGTTTAAAAAACAAAAAATTAAAAAGCAATTCTGCAGCAAATCAATCTCAGTTCTGTACCATAAACATCTGCATCTTGTAACCTGTGTGGATATATTATACCTGAGGACTTTCCACAGTTCCTCTTCGTGGTGAAATTTATTCTGCATCAGTTGACTCTTTTACATTGTTTACTCTGGTTTTACTACTTGGAGATGCAACAATAGCTTGGCAATTTATAAGAAGGATAAAGTTTACAGTATGAAAGCAGTTAACAAGGGATAATGTTTACAGTAATGACAGAACAGATCTCTGTCTACCCACCCACTCTGGATCTGAAGTTTTCCAAATATTTTGAATTTTAACCCATAATACTCCAGGTAGTCTGCCCTTTGAGGATTCTAGGAGTAGTACTATTACACTTGGGCTGCAGAAATCTAGCCAGCCACTCGATATGTCCAATTCTAACATATCTGAAGGCACCAACTATTTTAAAAAGTGCTTCAAATCGGTCTCCAGGATACAATGCAAAGTTCTTATGCCATACCTTAAATCCCTTGAGATGTCCCCAAATTTTCTCTCTGTTGGGAAGGATCCAAGAAAGCTTGATGGTGGTGCTGTTTATCATCTCAATCAGCAGATCTTCAGGGACAGCCTCAGGCACTGGGGAAAAGAAATCCTTTACACTTACAATCTCAGCAAGAAAGGAAGGAAGATGAAAGTTCAGTTCTACCACAAAACATGGCACTGGGAATTCTGCAAGTGCCAAGATTCCAGATCCCCAAAAGCCCTATTGGGGAATTCCTCTATTAAGATAGTCCCAAATGTCACAAAGCAGTACAATAACAAGCTTTTAGGTATACAATATGCTTTATCAAGTTGGAAGCAAAGTTAGCAAAGAGAAAAAAAAAATCAGAAATGGTGTTCCCCATCCTTTTGAGCAATACAGTAAAACTCCTCCCTGCCAGCATGAGGAAATAAGTTGGAGTATCACAGGAGGCACAAATAAATTAAAAAGTGATAGAAGAAATCTCTAATGTACTGTGCAATCTTAGAAATGATTACTAAGGATCTCCCAGTGAGGTTAGCTAAGTAGGTTCAATGCTGGAATACTAATTGGGTCAAGGTCTTCCAGTACTGCACAAATTTCAGTTTGAACTTTTGGGAAAGTTTTAGTTGAAACTGCTGGCTGAACAAGCAGGCAATGGCTCACCCTTAATTTAGAAAAAAATAACATGCAGAAACAGGTGTCTCAGTATTTTTATTTGCATATGACCAAGATGACTATGATAGTAAAAGCAATAACTGAATTCTGTCATTAAAGGCTTCTGTATGTTTAAAACATCCAATTTTACAGGACTGTTGATATAAACTGTTGCTTATCTTTTTGGCATTTTCTGCTGGGTATGGACGAGAAGTAAATCCTGCTCCATTTATTTTATCCAACAGAGCTATCTGTCCTTGAAGGCAGCCAGACATTATAGGAGAAAGCCACAATAGATTGTGGCAGTGTTTCTCAACCTGGGCAGCTTTAAGATGCCTGGATTTCAAATCCCAGAATTCTGGAAGTTAAAATCCATGCATCTTAAAACCGTCCCGGTTAAAAAGTTTTATGGCAGAATTTTCAAATTAAGAAGCCTGCAAGGATGCTACAGATTTCTTCTCATTGGAGGAAGCAAAAGTAACACATTTAAGTCCTATTTAGAAAATAACTCTTACATAAACATGGGGGTGGGGGATCACCTTACATCTAAAAGATGATAAAAGAAGATAATTACAACTTTTTCTTTTCAAAAACAAACCTTTCAGAAATAAGGATGTAAAAACTAGCTCAGAAATGTGAGAGAAATGGAAATCTTAGATGCAGGGTGGAGAGCAATGATAGCATAGCAATGTTCTACTGAATTGTTTGAAAAGATCGGTGCTCAGCATCTAAATTGGTTTCCTGCCATGGTTGGTACTGAAATAATCTCATTAGCTCCACCCTCCTCAGATAACAGATAACAGATAATCAGAGTTGGAAGGGACCTTGTAGGTCATCTAGTCCAACCCCATGCCCAAGCAGGAGACCCTACACCATTTCTGACATTTGATACCTCCTCCATTTGATACCTCCAGATGTACTGGGATTACAACTCCCTCAATGTGTAACATAGCTGAGTTTTGTTGAATCTATGGGCATAATGCAAATGGATCCCTCATTACTCACCATCCTCCCCTGAGTAACCTTTCTCAGGTTCAGGTTCAGGCCCTTTGCCAAAATCATTCTGTGCTTGCACTTTGATCTCATAAGGTGAGAAGACAGGGGTATCTGTCACCAGTACAGGAGGGTCTTCAACTTCCACCTCATCCCATTGGCCTTCATTCTCAAGCAGCCACTGTCTGCGATACTTCATCGTTGGGGCATTCCACTCCTTGTGAGGCAAGGGCTGAAAAATAAGCAGGAGGAGAAGAAAAACTTACAACCAACAGCAACCTTGGGTGAGAGACAAGCTTCACTGAATGGGAACACTTTGGCAGAGCTCTTCCCAATAATCTTTTCAGCTGTTTTGAAGTTGCCCATGAGATCACTTTCACTCCTGCATAACAATAGCAAATCAAAGCTGTACGTTGGCCTCAAACAGAGGAAGGTACTGTAATCTGGTGACCTGCTAATTAATTTGGATTTTACTCTTAGCAGCTCCAGCCAGCACGGCAGGCGAATGGTGAGAAAACACCATACAAAGAAAATAGAAGCTTTTCCTCATCTCTTACAATTCTAGAACTCTAGGTCCCTAAAAAGACAAGAGGTGAAAGATTTATGACAGACTAAATAACAGGCGTTTTGCACCACAGAGTGCCTGGATTCTGCTGTCTTAAAAAGCACAGTGGCTATCAACTCTGCTTTTATTACCCTTAAAAAGATATTAGAAACTATCAATGCCTATTAGTCACAATATTTTCAGGATCAGAGGAATAGGCCTCTTGACACTAATTGCTCAGGAACACAAAGAAAAGGTTTCTATCCTGCTCTTGTCCCATCCATGGAACTTTCTGGGGCATTTGAAACATTATGAAGTTAATCTAGTATAAGATGTGAATGATTAGCAGGTGATTATTTGTTTGAGGAGCTTTTTTAAAAAATAGTCATGGAGGGATAAATTAATTGTGTTTACACATAATGTTCAGACGAGATCAGGCGAGATGGCCGTAGACCATGTTTACACATAATGTTGAGGGTTTTAAATTATAGTGATCTTGCATATACCTAAGAAAGCTATAATGTACAGACTCACTCTTGCTTAGCTTAAGTGAACCTCATTATAGCTTAGGATTAAAAGGTGAGCCCACCCATCCTCCTGACAGTAGCTTTCAATTAAAAGGAAAAATGGGCCATGACTTCATGGAAAGCAAAGTAAGAAATATCTGCTCAGGTATGGAGTTCTCATGACCAATGCACTCATGCGATTGCATTCAGAATTTGCAATCTTTGGGTCAACTGGTGCATACCAATAGAGGCTGCAGTTTTGCACAACTGTGTGGTTAGAAGACTGAGAAACATAAACCCGCTTCATCTTGGAACTGGGTTCAAGGAGACAGCCTGCCATCACAGGCAGAATAGAGGATATAAGTTCAACAGATCTTTGAAACATTTAACTGTGCAAGAAGATAGAATAACCAGTTACAGGAACATATCCAACTGAAACAGATGACAAAATTAGACCTTTTGCCTTTTAAGCAAAAAGAAACCCTTGAAAAATCTCAGAAATATTACAATTTTTCCCTAGCAAACTTAGAAATAAAAGTCAATCTTAAGCATAGGTTTTTTAAGAATTAGCAAGGTGACCTTCTAGTAAGTTGAATGCCTGCACAAGAGAATCCATGCTGTCAAATGGAGGCCTTGGAGGTTGATGTAATATATCCTGCTGTCTCCTTGAAAAATAAGTTTTCTCAAATAAGCAGAGAATATCCCAGTGAGTATCAACCTTCAGTTGCCTCTGTCACTGTGGGGTTATTAAAATGCATAGTGATACCAGTAGTAGCTGGAGAAGGTAAGAATAAATCTTAGTAATGTGAAAGATTAGAGCAAACACCTATAAAATGATTTAATCCAGTTATGAACCATCTGCCAATTTCTGATCATGAACAGAACAGAGACTGCTTGTTAGTAGATGCAAACATGTGGGCTGAGCAGAAGAAGAGAAGATGCAAGCCTTCAGATTAGGGCATCCATTTGTGGAAAGATTATATCCAGTTTAACATGGCTGGCTGATTTTCAGTATTACCAGTGCAATGTCTCCTGAATGCATCCACTTCAGAGATTAGAAGTTAAGCAAAAGCAAATCTTCTAAGGAACCACAGAAGAATTGGAAGATGTTTTGAAAAGTAATTTTGGGAATCTAGTAATTTGAACATGGAAGTTTAGGGACATTTAGCATTTAAAGGAAATGAAATTAAAATATCATTCATATTATCATTTATATTATATAGGTTTTCCATTAGAAAGATATGGGCTGAATGAAGAATTTACCCAAGCCATTTCATAGGTAATGTAGGCAGTACCTGGAGTATAGGTAGGGCATTGATTGAAAGCTAAAAAATAACTGTTTCACAAAAGGAATATTTTTCTCTTCTAGAGAGAATGTGGAATGCAAGTCTGACTTCTGGGCCAGAGATAATAATGAAAGGCCACCAGATTGTGATGGCGTGAATCAAAACTGAAGGGATTAGAATTTTGAGGCAAATTTTGGGTTAACTCAATCCCCAAATTCAGGAGCAGATCCATGGAATATAGAAGTAGAGTAATAAAAGGAGCAATTCTTTTTTAATATATGAATCAGCTGTGAGTCATGCAATCAAAGAAATGAAGTTTAGACATTTTTCCTTTCATTTCCTTTAGGCAAAAGAAAAACTGAAGAATATTACACTTTTAATAGCAAAGTTGGAAATAAAAGTCTATCGTAATATTACCAGAATATTATGCCAAAGAAATGTGGGTGTAGACAAATCTGTAGCCTTTGGGTATTGTTCCTGATTGAAAATACATTTTCCAAGCAAGATTTTCATTCACAGTGCCTTCATTAACAAGCCATTGTTGAGCTGAGATGAGGGTTTACAGGAATTTTAGTAACTGAATTTATACAGAACTAATTTATTACCTGACCTAAAATAGCTTAGCAAGGGGATTTACCCCATTTCTTCTTAATAGTTTTCCTCGCATATTGAGAAGACAAGCAGATAATGGACAACCTTACAGCTGAGTTTACCAAATCTGAATTTAAATCAAGCTGTGACCTAATCCTCACAAAAAATATGTGGGTATTTCAATTATGCAGAAAGCAGAGGCTTGGTTAACAGGTGCTATTTGTTTCATATTTCCTCTGGCTTGGGGATAGGAAAGTCAGCTTCCAATACTCATAGTATAAAGAGGTAGGTATCACTCACAGTAGGCTAGATAACTGAGCCCATCCCATCCAAATTCCCAGGAAAGAGGATAGTATTTTAAAAAGGCACTCTTTGTAGCTCAAATTAAGAGGTCTGAACATCCCAAAGCAGTGTCCATCTTAGTAATATGTTCTTCGATGGGAATAAATAAAAAGCCATGAGTCTGAAGAATCCAATTGCAGCAAAGGGGTTCCTGTCCTCAGCAACAGATTAGTCTGTTGTGTTTATTCTTTGATTTTCCATCTTGTTATGACCTCTTCCTATGCTTACTGCAGACTGTCCACTCTTGATTTTTGTTGTAACATTCAGAATCATGGCACCAAAAAGCAGTCAAATTGGAAATCATAAAAGGGCTATGGAATAGAACATGCTGCTTTTTCTGCCCGGGCTCATGGCTATCACAACAGATAGCAGCAACAGAGCAACAGCTGAAAAATGAAACATGGGGCAGAAGGGAATGAGCCTGCCAAAGATTTCCATGCTTGTTTTAAACCGTACTTTCATTATCTGTACATTAAATCCATCAACTAGGGATGTATATCTGGATTCTGGTGAGAACACAAAAAGGGCTTTCTTGGTGGTGGGCCCTTCTTTATAGAACATCACTCCCCAAGAGTTACAGTTGACCCCCATCCTGTTGTTTTTCCAAAAGGCCCTAGTGGGCCTGGGGACCATGAATGGAGATGGAGTCAATCAAGAGGCTGATTTGATTGTGTTATTGGTGTCATGGGGAGTGGAATGTGTTTTTTTAATGGGTTTTATTATATGGTGGATTCTTTTAAATTTTGTAAGCCACCGAAGTCTCCTATGTGTAAGTTGGGCGCTACATAAATTTGTTTAATGAATGAACTTCCTTTTGAATGTCAGCCTGAGTAGTTATGTCATGACCATTTGCTTGCCGTGGGTAACTACCCAAGTAGTCTTTCAAACAAGAGATGCATTACTTTTCCATCTCCTGATACAACATGAGGTAAGCAACAATGGCCAAATCTGGAAGGAAGACACTGCTTAAGAAAAGATTGAGGAAACCATGCATTGGAAGCACCACATGTCTCCAAAACACCAGCAGGTGGAGGCACAAAGACAAAAGAGATGGGGGCAAGAAAAAAAGCAAACATCTTATAATAAGGTATGTTTTAATTGATTGTTTTATTGTTTTTAGCTTTAATTGGGTTTCTTATCTAATTTCTTTTTAATTGTATATTGTATTATTTTTATGACTGTACACCGCCCTGAGTCTTTCGGGAGATGGTAGGCTTAGAAATCCAATAAATAAATAAATAAATAAATAAATAAATAAATAAATAAAATAAACGTCGCAAATTTTCTTCAGTGGCCATCTTTTTGTGCTTTCAGCTAATGCCTAAAGCAAAGTTAAAGTATGCCTGATAACAGTTCTCAAATATCAATATCACTTAAAAGCAAGGCTTACTTTTTGTCTTCTCCTTTAGGAACAATCAAGCAAAAACAAAACCTTTTTAAAGTGATAAATCAGTTTTATGCTCTTAATTCTTCTGGGCAAATGCTAAAAATCTTAGGATTTTTTTCCATTAAATTCTTCTGTTCATTTCACCTTCTCCAAATAAGAGCATGATATGCCTAAGACTTCTTGATTACAAAGCTAGTTTTATTATCCCAATTTTACTCTGACTCAAAGCTTCTAGAATTCTGTTGGCATCAAAAGGAAGGGATTTCCATAACCAACTTCCCTTTTCCATGAAGAGAAAGATATTTCTAATTCAGGAGACAAAAAGCAACTGGCATCTTTGAAATGTGTGGGATTTTACATGGCATCTTCCTCTAGGCTACAAATGAACCATGTGGAGCAACCAGTGCCAGGCCAGCTGTAGCAGGAATAGCAGCTGAATTTGGTAGAAACCTCCCTGAAATGAAGCATCTGGCATCAGTTCCCTCCTGGGAATTCAGCCAAAATAACCTATCACTATGACAAGCGTGACAATTCAGGGACAATTCTGGAAGAGAAGCACACTGGTATGCTGCCACCTATTTTTGCTGGAACGCAAACAACACAGCAAGCCCAAATAGAGTTAAGTGACTAAAATGGACAGTTGGGGTGTGGGGGCATACACTGCTTCAACACAAACATAACTTGCAGACCTTGCAACACACACATTTTCTGTCACTCCCACACACGTGGCAAATTGACCACTGGCACACATGACAAGCTAAAGAAAGGAAGATTCACCATGAAGTAGCCCATATGATTTTGAACGGCACAGGAAGCCAGCAAAGTAATAGCAATTTAACATATTTACACATAAGCAACTCTTTATTGCTGTAAACTTCCTTAAGTGCTTACAGATGCCTAAAGGCAAAGTACATGTTTAATAATAAATAAATAAACCACAAAAGGGAATGTGGGTGTAATAAACATATAGCATCAAGAGCTTGATGATACAGAATGATCTTTCGTTCCCATTTAAATTATTAAATGAGTTAGGTAGAAACAAATCACGCTCAGGAGGAAATGCCACAATCAAGAAGATGTTATTAAAAATCCCTTGCGTACTCATCCACTTGATCTCTGGGGGTGGGATATAAACAAAGACAGCTGGAGTTTCTCATAAAATGTGGCCATGTTTAGATAACTGTGTGAACTGAAAAGATTCAAGAATGGAGATAAACTTCCATCCCAAAGACCCATCAGGGCACAACTGTTTTCAGAGCATTGCAAAATTTGGGTAAAATTTGAACAGGATGTGTGCAGCTGGATTTGGAAAATGCTAATTGCTTTGAAGGCAGCAGTGGTACCCCTCCTCCTGAAGAGATCATCCTTCAGTCCCACCATATGGGACAGTTTCAGTCCAATCTGCTCCAAGGATAGAATAAAGAGGCTTGCAAAATCCAAATGTAGATCTCTAATCATGTATGACGTATAACTACAGTTGGGACCAGTTCCTAAGTAAGTCACAGCCAATTTTAAAGCCTTTTTTTTGGCCAGAGTTATTGAGTGAATAACTGCAGTTCTTAAGTGAATCATGTGGTTGTTAAAAGAATCCAGTTTGTCCCATTGATTCTGTTCTTGGAAGGTTAACTGGGAAGGTTGCAAATGGCAGTCACATAATCCCGAGATACTGCAACCATCATAAATACATATATGCTGGTTGCCAAACAGCTGAATTATGATTACCTGGTCATGAGGATGCTATGATCATCGTAAGTGCAAGGACCAGTCATAAGTCACTTTTTCAGGGCATTAATTGTGATTAGTCACTTAATGAAAGGTTTTAATTTGTGAACTACCCATATGTTACTTCCTTTAGGGGTCTGTTTAAGTCTCCTATGTGCCTGACAATGTTAAGCCCATGGATTGTGTTATGGATTGAACTATATTTGTACAGACATCCTCAAGGACCTTATACATTAGAAGAAAATTTTCCATGAAAAATAAATCCATCAACCTTGAAAAATTACCCCATCAGAATTTCTTTTCAGTAAAAATTCAACAACTCTAGCAATCACTCCTTGCACTACAACATAGTCCTACAAATGATGCCAGTGGCATTGAATCTGTGGGTGAGGAGCATAAGAGATTGAGACCAATATCGCTGAGGTGAAAGAATCAATATTTTACCGTCCAGGTGATGATCATATTATTGGTTTCATTTCCTTCTCCTCTGACATCAGTTGGGTTTCGCTCAGGTGCTGGAAAACAAAGAGACTAGAATTATAATGGGATGTCTGTATGTTTTGAATCAACCAAGACCAAATATCCACTGGGTCTTCCAGACTGAAAATGCCTGTTCCAGAAGCATTAGGAGCCAATGTTTGTGGGGCAACACTGTTTGGTGCATGGCATGGTTGTGTTAACTTTTACAAGGACCATTGCCCATAACAAGGATCCATCCCTATAGCCTTCTTCCAGCATCTTGAACTTTCTTACCTGCGGGATCTGTGGCATGACTGGCAGACCGGCTGCTTAATTCACTTTTCCCCTGGTCATTGCTGGCCTGCACATAGAAGTTATAACTTCTGAATGGAGAGAGGTGAAGAATAGCCCATGGCTGGTTTCCTGGGACAGTGGCTAACCATTCCATTTGTTCTGGCCCAAATTTGGTTTCTTCACAAAACACATTATATTCTGTGAGGGAGAAGGGAAACATCATCTCAGAATTCAAATGACTAAAAAAAAGTGCTTATTAAAATTGCTATCACCTTTCAACTAGGCCCCTGCAGCTTTCCTAGGTTCATGCTACAAACTGAGCTAAAATGCACCTGTACATAGATGAAGCTAATTTTTGGTTTGGCGTGATGTGCAAATCCAGGCATTTGGGTTAATTCAGTACCTCGACTGACTGAATAGTTTCTGCATTTCTACACATATACAGAAACGTGAGAAATGTAAAGATGGCATTTTCACCAATGTGTGCTTTATATCTAGCTTCAAAATTCAGGGATATCTCCAAGGAAGCACTGAGTAGTCATTTTACACTCACAGACAACGGCATCCTTTCAATCCGTCTTTTCATTGGATTGCTTTAAACTGTGCGAAGTCACAAGTGACAGTGGCAATCTAAACAAAGAAATATAAAGTGGCTGTCTGTGGTGCTTTCTAGCTGCAAATAATTTCTAAGTGCTGCTCTAAGGGAAAAATAGAAGCCAGCCAGGGATGACTATGATTGACATCTTGCTTTCCTCGACCCAAACGGCTCCCAAGCAGAGACAGCCATGGGAGGGTTCAAATGAGAAGTAAAGGATGAAAGTAGTGCTGTAATGTCAGCTCTGCCCCTTCTGTATCCATGTCGTGACCCCGGACGCGGATACAAAAAGGGCCAAGGTTGTGGTGCAACAGTGCTGCTTTTGTCATTTTGATGAAAGCAGCAGGCCCTTTTCCAAGGGGAAAATCCACAAGTTCTGATTAATCAGAGGTCATTTCTCCCTAATGGCGAGACACTTGGCATGATTCCTTACCTTTTATTTCTCTGTTGTGATTATCTCCAGGTGTCCATGTCAGCTTTACCTCATGATTCTGCTGCCTCTGCACCTCCAGATTTGTCACAGGGCCAGGTTTGCCTGACAAAAAAGACAGTAATGAAACACCTGCCTGTCCTCACTACAGAAGAAAAATCCAAGATTTTTTCCCCAAACAGATTTTCCAAGCCTGCCCACCATGTGAAAATTTGAATTATTTTACTTCACCTTCAGGGACAGAATTACAACATTAATTATTACAAATTATATGCTGACAGTGTAATCTGCCATCTAAAGTTGATTGAATTTGTAGCCTTTAAGTTTAAAGTTATTGACTGATTAAATATAGTTAAAACTAGCTTGTTTAAACAGAGGCTTATTTCTGAAAATTCTGAACTTATCTGTCAATTTTCTGTACATTTGTAGTTCAAAGCCATTATTCATTGGATTTCAGTCTGTATTTTTATAACACACTAGAAACAAATTAACCTCATAAAAAACAGGCCAATGTCTGCTTTGTCTTATACACTATGTTTTTATATGTAAATGAAACATAAATTATATTCCATATGCGTGTAAATTATAGCATTTACATTTATACATTTTATTTTACTAGTCACTTGAACTGCCAAGATGGGCAGCAAATGAATTTGATAAATAAATAAATCTTGTTATCAATATTTAGAATTCTCCACATTTCAGTGAATCATCCAGCTTTAAGTGTTAATCTCCTTCCAAATAATATCCCACTAAAATTAATTAATATCCCACTAAAATAATTATGTTTTTATTGTTGTAAAAGTGCTGTACTACAGATGGCTTTGCTAGAAATATACCTGGGCCAAATTGCAAAAATAGATACACAGCAAAAAACTAGTGCTTTTTTTAAAAAAATACCAATTTGGTACAGGAATATCACTGCATCCCTTTGAGATTTCCCTGGTCTGAAGTTTAACTTCAAGAGAGAAACAATCCAGATCTAATCTTTTCTTTTCTTTTTTTGATACTTGCCATATACCAAAAGATTGGCACTTTCTTCTACCGAGTCAAGGGTGGTCCAGGCCAGGCAGCTGTATGTTCCTTGATCAGAGAAGTCCACGTTGGTGACTTTCAGGGACATGTCACCAATGATGTATCTAGGGAAAGACCAACATTCAGAGCAAAGTTAATGCAAAAGTCCTTTGAACCCTAAGCTTTTATTCAACATGATTGTGCTCTTTGAACTTACTTGTTATTGTCATCTGATTCTTCAATATCTTCTCCATCTAGGCGCCATTGGATACCACGTTTTGGAATACTCTCATCAAACAGTACCTTGCAGTAGAAGGTCACACTCTCACCTTGCTTCTTTTCCATGTTGATAGGTCCCTCTTCAATCTGTGTTGCTCCTGGAATAGAAATGGAATACTATATTGTAGCCTCTCTATCCATGAACTCTTACTGTGGGTATCTATTGTCCTCTCATACATTTATCCCATGTGGCTTGGGTTTTTTTCATTATTCTTCAGCATGGCTTGAATGCATCCTAATACAACTGACTGGCCCAAGATATTTTCCAGCTTGAAAATCGCAGTAGCAATCCCTCATTTTCTCTTTAAGGAAGTAAAACATGATTCCTTCCACCAAAAATTTGTCCTACACTTTTTCACAGAAACTGTCTTCTCAATGCAGACTGAACCACAAACAAGACAACATTTGGGGCTAGCATATGCCTTGAAAGGAGCCAGAAAAAAACATTTTCAACCAATCTGTTAGTGCTACTCTTTTATTAAGTTCACATAAAGCTTAATCATGCTTTACTCAATTGAGCTCATTTTGGGCTTGCACAATGCATTGCACCATAAAGGGTCCATGTGGGCTGAATTCACACAATTTGGTAGGCTGAAATGTTGTTAGTTGCTGATCTATGGTTCAGTGTATTGTGAAAACAAATCATTCACATCTGATAGCATCACGGTTCTCTAAAGCATCCAACACATTTGCTCCCAAGTAAAACTGCCATCTACTTAATTTTAAATAAAAGCCATCAGATCATTTTCCACATGAAGAGATTATCTTTAAGCCATTCTCCACACTGCAGAAAAGACAATACATCTTTAGGTACAAAGAATTTATGAGCAAGCATAAACAAACACCAACTTCCCTCATCTTTATCCCAGGAGGAATATGAACTCTCGGAAAGGCTTGCCAGATTAAAAGCTTAGCTTGATGCCACAGGCCTGACAGAACCTCACCCACGTGGGCATTGGTAGGGGGGCAAGGAGGAGGCAGATGATGAAATGAGCATCACAACATTGTATGTCATGTGCTTGTGTGTAAGGAATAGAACATCATGACACAATGCTCATTTCACTGGATTTTACAGATGCCTCTGACCAATATTAAAAACCCTGGCATAACCAGCCACATCTACTTATGAAGTAGAATGTTGTGGAAGAAAACAGTTTTAGAGAATTTAGCTGAAAGCCACAGTACTTTGTTCCAGGTTACTTCCTTCCTATCACATCTCTGGTGGTCAACTATTTTCTGTCATGTTTTTCTTTGATTTAATGCATGGTTGGAAAACCTGATCTCACCTTTGACAACCAGGCGGGCAATGATGGAGACATTGTTTTGATCATTCTCAGCCAAGCATGTGAAGTTTCCTGCATCTTCACGTCGGACTTCCTGAAGTTTCAGGGATCCATTTGTAAATATAAAGATTCGTTCATCTTTTAGGGCGGGGTTCATGTCTTCCATAAACCTGGGAAAGGAAAAGGAGAAGGGGGTATGACAAACAGAGATCTCTCTACAGGTACATCTCATTGCACTCAGAGTTGCTGCCATTTGTTTTGCAGCACAATCCAGCCCCTAGTAATTTTTTCATATATAACACCTTTAATTGTCTTTCTTTTACTTAAAGTGCTATTTCTTAGGACTTTATGATATTTTGCCTAGTATTGCTTATACCAAATGAGAATAGAACAATGGAATATGTATGTTTGATTTTTCTTTCCCTCATATAACTTCTGCAATTTCTCAATATGCTAATAGTATAATTGTGTTTTTCACTGGCCCAATTCTCTTCTTCCATTGGCACAGGCATTTGGCCCATTGGTTTGCTATATGACAGAACTAGGCTAATAAAATCCAAAGAGGCATTTGATCTTCCAAGTACAAATGAAAAAGACTACCACTGAGTGATACTAAGAGAATTTTGACATATAAATGGAGCTATGTAAACAATGTCAGAGCAGCTGTGGACAAATCAAAACACATTGTGCTTTCTGAAAATGACCCAAAACAGAAAGCGTACCACTGCACTTTAGGTCTGGGTGCCCCAAAGGTCTTGCAATGTAGGATCACTATTTGGTTCTCCACCACAGCATACTCTATGCCATCAGGGGTCAGGATCTCTGCTGGCAGCCCTGGAGTAAAATAAAAAGGTCAATGAGTGTAAGGCAAGATACTTATCTCCTCATGAAATCCTACCTAGCCCTAAGTCTTGTCAACACATGTACCACCCCAGAAGAAGGGCATTGTAAGTCAATGGAAAACAACCAGAAAAAAGTGTCTGTACTCAGCATATTTGGGTTTTTTTTAAACGCCATGATGGTGGACACATGGGCCAGAAAGCAGGTAAGAATATGTGTTCTTCTCATGAGACTGATAGGTTAAGCAAACCTTCACTTTTTAATATATTTCTTTCCTTCCTTTCCTTAAGTTAAAGGCTTCCAGGAAGAGCCATTGCTAAACCCACTAAGATGACTCCACACTTCCTCAGTGGGGTGCTATTTCCAATGCCACATCATGTCATTAATTTGGAGGCAAAAAGGGTCTTTGTCACTGTAAGGCCTTTGTCATCAGGTCTGAGCAAAAAGAGAAGCAGACTCTGTGCATAATTTATGAATACTGAATGCCATTCCCTGCAAAGGTGACTGAAGTGCAGACTTCATTCATACTCCTATCTTGCTGCAGGAGAAAGAGCTACTGGAGGAATTTCAAAGTGAGAACAACGGAATAGCCTTTGCTAGTTTTTTGCCTGTCCTTCGAACTGTGAACAGCCCCATTTTCATTCAAAGTGGAGAGATTAACTTACAGACAACAAGGATGTATGCATTGGCCAGGATACTGCCGTGCTTGTTGTGAGCCTGGCATTGGATAACAGCGGTGTCATTGGGCTGCACCTCGCTGAAGATTAAAGCTCCTGACTGAATCTTCCTTCTTGGATCTGGCATCACATCTGAAAAGCAGACAAGCGTTTAGGCCCGGGAAGCTAAGGTGGTATTGTAGCCTTCTGCTTTTTCTCTGCCTCTTCTCACCCATTCACTCACCTTTTAGAGGGTCCCATTTATGCTCCATGACACTTTTGGCTTAGGTTTTCCATCAACTTCGCAATCCAGGCGGACATTCTCCCCTGGTCCATAAATCTGGCTCACGGGCATTTTTATCCAGTGCGGAGCAGCTGAGAAAAGAAAATAGCATTCATTAAGACAAAATTAGCTCATTACAGTGGGTAAAATCAGCTTCCCAGATCTCTTTTTATATAGACCAGGGGTGTCAAAGTGGCAGCCCAGGGACCAGATGTCTCATTTGCAGGCCATGCCCACCCCAGCTCCACGAAGGGGAAAAAACATTGCAAAACATCATGTGACAGCAATGTGAGGCTGCAGGTTTGACACTCATGATACAGACTAACACAATGCTCACTTTATTTTATTTATTTATTTATTTTTGGACTTGTATGCCGCCCCATCTCCGAAGACAACAACAACAATAAATACTTAAAAAGAAATTAAACTAATTTCACAAGCCCAAAAATACAAAAACTAAAATTTACAGTGGTTAAAATAATTAAGAAACCCATCCCCGCCCCCAAGGAGGGGTCACAGCCCGGATTGGTCGAACAACCAGGTCTTCAAATCATGGCGGAAGGTGCGGAGGTCAGAGGCCGAGCCCCAGGGGCAGTTGGTTCCAGAGGTCAGGGGCCGTGACAGAATAGGCTCGTCGCCTATTATAATGAGTTAGCCTCAAACTCCCTATTACTGTACCTCTCATATTTCAATCAGGTATAGGCAAGTTGATGTTTTATTTGTTTTGAATCACCATGCCTGCCAATAATTAGAGAGCCTGGAAGAACGGTTCATCAACGGAGATCCATGGCCCCGGATCTCTGCTCTTTCTGCCACGATCTGAAAACTTGGCTGCTTGAACGGGCTGGACTGACCTCTTGGGGGTGGGGTTAAACTGATTTTATTTGGGCTTGTCAGGTTTAATTTGTTTTTTAATGTATTTATTGATTGTATTTTTAGTTGTGCGCCGCCCTGAGTCCTTTTGGAGTGGGGGCGGCATACAAGTCCAATTATTAAATTAAATTAAATTAAATATAAAACACCCGGAGGGCAAAAGTGGCATAGCCCTTCTTGTATAAATTCTTCAAGGCAGGGAAAACCCTGCCTTTTTCTTCAACTAGGAAATTTCATCTATTTCAAATAATTGTCATTTTAACATTTGGACGGAGTATGAAATGACTGAATATAAAGGGTTGAGTATTATACATGTTTGCATGGCAACATCACTTTGCGAAGTCTGGAAAGATGGAGTTGACCCAGAGCTATAGGCTGCTGTTGGGGAAATTGTGTGTTGCAATAAAATATTGTGTAAAGATTTCCTAAGCTGCGGTGTGTGTAGTCTTTGGAATGCAAAAAAAGTGTTTCTTGCTGGCAATCACTAGTCTTAAGCTTAAGCCCTAAAAGCATGAAATATCAAGATAATAAGTGAATAATAAGAATTGTTGTCTTTATTTAATTGGCAGAACAACCCAAGTGAAATTTGGAAATTTTAATTTTAATGGCGTTAAAAGAAAATACAACGTGTCTACTTAAATTTGCTCCAATGAATGCAATCGAGTACTAACTTTGGGCTGGGTTATAGCTAGCATGCCTGCTTAAGCTTAACATCTAGGTTTTTATTCACAATCAATATTTCAGTTATATTTGGTTTTACACCATGACATATATAGAGCACTGAGCTGCTAAGATCTGTGGGTTGATTCCTCAGCTTTTATCTTGTTGCTTTGCCACTAAAATTAATATATATATAATTGGAAAACTAAATTTTTTAGAAACTTCCATCTTTCAAAGTAAGCTGCCTTATTCAATATTTTCCCATTAATGCAATTCCTTTCCCTTCTCTCTCTTTTCCCCAAAGTATAAAAAAAATGGCTGTTGCCTCCCTGGTTTTTTTTTCCACTATTCTTGCTAACATCCTAAATCACAGTATATAACATAATTACGCTGTGCCTCCATTCCGCTTGAAATTCTGCACACAACTGAATGTCATTTGGTGAGAGAAACACAACCTAATAATGTCACATCAAATGGTAGGCTATAGGAGAAAGGAATTTGGAGTGACATTATGTTGTAACATCTACTAATCTCACCATAATCTTTTCTCAAAAGAGAAATCTTGCTATTTGCCAGTCTGACTGCTCCAGATCTTTCCCATTTTTATCCTATCAACCCTACTGGATTAAAATTGTGGAAAGAAATACCCTCAACATTAACAGTATAGGTGTGGTAGATGCTGCCATGCTCATTACGAGCGATACACTGATAATCTCCATCATCATCCTCCGTCACACTTGAGATGTAAAGGGTTTTATTGTAGTTCTCAAAGGACACCCCAGGTGAAGGGTTCAGTCTGTTCAGGTGGATCCATTCCACCGATGGTGTAGGGCTGCAGAGAAAGGGAATAAGACAAAAAATGTGTATAAAATTGGTTTCTAACTCAGTGGAATGTTACTGATCTAGGTCACTGCTTAAAATTATGTTGATCAGTTAAAAAGAACTTTATTTGAAATTATGTTTTAAACAAGATCATATAAAAAAAACATTTCTATGTTTTCTAGAATTGCCAAATTCATCATATTAGAAGAGGCATCTTTCTCCTGTATGTAAAGCAGAGAGGGATACTTGCATTTTGTGAGGTTTGTGGATATTTTTTCCTTTTTTAAAAGAACGTATTTATATATGTATTTATTTATTTGTAAAGGAATTGCCTTTATTACCTTTGAAATATTTTTTTTCTTTAGAACTCACCAGATGCATCTGGATCAAGAGAGTAATACTAGTGATATCAGTCAAATCCTTTTCCTCCCAACTTAGCACTCTTTGGATTTCTTGGATTCCAAAGTTCATCATCTAGATCCCCATAGGTTCATTGTCTGGGGATGACAAGAGTTGTGGTCCAATACATCTGGAAAGTGCTAGATGAGTGAAAGCTGACTTGGGCCATATATTAAATTATCTCATTGATTTCAATGTATTTGGTGTCATGATGGAGAAGTAGATGATTCTCAGACAATCAGCTCACCAGACACTCAGCTCCTACCATATTCATTGGTGTTCATAAGAAACCTGTGAAGTAGTTTGGCCTAGAGAAATGTGAGCTTCATAGCAGAGCAGAGATTGGCTTGCCAACTGCCTCAGCAAGACACCAGGCTGTTTTGCTTCCTCAGTCCGTTCGTTATTGTTTGTTTGTTGCTACCTAACAGCATAGTTAATTAAACCACTACTAAGCATGTAATCAAAGGGCATCATTCCATTTCTCTGCTGATGTTTTCCTTCTCATCATCAAACCAGCAGCTGAATGGCAGGAGGAGCTGAGTGTCTCTAGAGTAGCAGATGAACAAAATGTTTTTCTAATTACTGCTGATATATTTTGGTTTTTAAATCTCTGCTTCTATCCTACTTGATTGGGAGCCACCCAGAGTTGGCTATAAGACAGGCGGCTATAGAAATGTTTTAAATAAATACTTCCAAGGCCACTCAAAGGATGGGGTAATTTCTATGCAGTGAAAAGGAGGGGGAGGAGAAATGACTGTGGATTAGAGATTTCCACTGCCTCTCCAAATCAGAAAGGAGCAAAAATGAAATCCCAAGCTGTATTTCCCCCAACAATTGGAAATCAGAAGTCACAACCCCTTAAAACATATCCATCCCCTTTCAAACACGCATACAGATATAAGCCTCTCCAATCTACCAGCCTGTCCACAAGAGAATGAGGATAACATTAGGGATAGCATTAGAAACAGCTACCAAAATCAAGATGTACTCTTATCTCATTGGCCATTTTTGTTATCATACTCAACAGGTATACCCAGCCCTCCCATTCTTACACCAATTCCCCATTCAGTCAATGGGAAAGCCAGATTCACTTAACCAGGTTACTAACTTAACTGCAGTGATTCACTTAACAATTGTGGCAAGAAAGATCATAGAATGGGGCAAAATTCAGTTAATAAATTTTGGGCTCAGTTGTGTTGCAAATTGAGGACTACCTATATTTCATCAGTTTATGGGTTTAGCAAAGTATCTTTCAAATCTGTACTAGCAGTTCTTTGGCTAACGTTCATGTTTGTCCATTTGCACACTTAAGCTCCCTGTGCAAGGAAGTTCTCTGGGCTTGTGGCATTACAAAGATGTAGGATCGCATTGCCATATACATTTTATGTTTGCTGGCAGATATCTCCAAATACTTACAGTCCTGCAGCAATGCATTCTAGTATCAAAGGCTTTCCTAACAAGGCTACGTAGCTCTTGCGTGTGGTCTCTGGAACAATTAGAATTGGTTTCTGGTATGAGAAAGTGTTGGCTGTGGAAGAGAGAGAAGAAAAGAGTTACTTGATATCAGAGGACCATAAAGCAGCAGAAACCTGTACAGATGGCCTAGGCCAACAGAGTGGCAGAACGTTTGGTGTTTGAGTGACTTTATATTCATATTCTGAGGGTAAAGAGTGTGTCATTGGCTCCACTAATTTACAGGCAGTTTGATACACACACTCCTTCATAAAGCCTTCTTCAACTTTCTAAGCTTTCTAAATAAGGTTATGCCCTAGCCTGCTTGCCTGCCTGCCTTCATTTATTCATTCATTACATTTATATGCTGCCTATTTCACTCTGAAAAGCAACTCTGGGCAGCTTTAGCAATTCCCTTGGATATTTCTTCCTCTTTAACTTTCACAACAGTTTGATGTGATATACTAGACAGAGAGATAAGAGACCAGCTGAAAGTTCCTTCAATGAGATCTGTGATCATGAAGACTTGAATTTAGTGTCCCAGTTTTATTCATCAGCTTCTTGTCTCAGTCAATTGCTAGGAACATACAAAAGAGTTCTACACATCACTTCTCTAAGTCTCCATCTTTGGTGTAGTTTCTTGCTATCTCTGGTAAATCATTGGTAAATCATTGAGTTCCTGAGCATTATGTAATGATAATAAATAATACATAATATTCTTCCATAATTCACTGCTACAAAGCTCTTCTTAGAGTTTTAAATTTTGCATGAACTTACCTCTCAATTTTCATAATTTCACCACTGGTTATGTCACAAACCCTGTCTCCACTTCTTTGATTCACTTATCTCTAAGCTCCCTAAGGGAGCAATAGATTTTTGCTGCCAAATATTAAAGGCAGCTTCCCAAGTTAAAAAAAAAGAAAAAAGAAACATTCTACCTTATTCTACATTGATTGGATGCATTTTGATTAATGTGTCCTTGAGGAAGGTAATGCAGGACACAGAATACAGAATAGAATTGAAAGGCAGAATAACAGTCTTTCAATTACAGGAAGTCAGATTTGGGTTCAATGTTATATAAACATTCCTAATGATAAGAGCTATGAGATAATGAAATTATTTGTCAGAAGAATTTTCCTTTGTGGATGTGTTCACTCAGAAGTTGGGCAACTCTGGCAAAATGGGGTATTTTCATTTGGGTGCCAGCATTTTTTTTAAATTACATTTATATGCTGCCTTTCTCCAAAGACTCAGGGTGGCTTACAATTTTGGGATACAACCCAGTGTGCTCAGCAATAGCCTTCATTCCATTGTATATGCCTGCTTATTACTAAGTGGCATTTTTACAAGGTCAGCTAATTGCCCCCAACAATCTTGGGTCCTCAATTTACCTACCCTGAGAGGATGGAAGGCTGAGTCAACCTTAATTTATGATTGATCAGTGAATCAACGCCTAGATGAGCGCTTCCAGTTTTATGATTCAACAGACAGCAACACTATGCAATACTGGCCATAAGATACCGAGTGAGAAACATCAAAGAACAGTATTGGGAACCAAGTGCTGCAGCATTGCTCAATGTGTTGTCCATTAAATGCTTAGACTTTAACTCCCATGGAAATCCAACACATCTGGAGGGCAACAGGTTGGGGAAAACTGAAATACTAAATTTGAAGCAAATGACTGATAACTGACAACAAAATCCATGGATAGAGTCTAATAAAGATTTCAGGCAATAATTCATCTCATAATTTTGAAGATTTCTACAAGAACTCCACAATTCAAATGTTAGGATCATAAATTAAGCTGGGTGGGCAGAAGATCAGGATTAAAAAATGTGGTTGATGTCTTCCTGCAATAGCCAGTTACTTCCTCACTTCACCACATGGAGCACCTCAACATAGGGTTCCTGAAGACTTACTTGGGATGACTTTTAGTTCAATGGGTTCTTTCTGGATAATGAGTCGGGGACCTTGGAAATGGGCATTGCAGATATAGTCAGGTTGACTATCCTTCATTTGTACATTGGCAAAGTAGAGGTTTCCATCCTGGCCTACAGTGACTCGTTCATCTTGGGTAATGTGCTCAATCTCTGTAGAAAGAGAGACGGGAAGAAGAAGCAAATGAGATACAGCAAAGCAGAAAGAATTATCATAAGGCAGCCAAATGCCAAACCACTTTGCTTCTTGGTCCAAGCATCCATGAGAGGAAAGAAAGCAAAGTTATTCTATTCCTTCCAAGTCATAATGATCATCTTCATGTGGAGATTTTGGAGGAGATGGTCACAGCAGAGGAACTCCATTCTTTCCTGTGTTTCAAAAGTGGATGTTGACTTCCAGAACAAGTTCCAAAGACTTAGGAGTAACCAGAGTGTAAATTAATCCCTGAGAGTGGAGGATTGGACCCACATTCTTTCCAGTCAAACCTTCTTTTTCCAACAAGAACAAGTCTCCTAAAAGTTTATAGAAAGCCTTGCCTCTCTCTTGCTTCCCCATACTGTATGTTCTGGGACTATTACACAGGTTGGCATGTAATATATTCTGAAATGATCCAGCAGCCAGTGCAATGCAAAACACCATACACAGTGCATTTATCTGATTCTGTATCTTTAATCAGATTATCTTTAATCAGATTAAATCTTTAATCAGATTATCTATAAGAGTTCAACTCTTCCTTGAATGACATGATCAAAGAATTACCTGGAGCCACGTATTTGCAAAACATGTGCGCCAATATTGCCATTCTTCCATCTTCACCTACCTTTCACCTACCCATTTACCATCCCCATCCATCAAACACTTCCAGATCCCTTCACTTTTGTTGGAACCTCTTGCCGTTCGTCCAAAGCACATGGCTTACTGCCAGCTCTTCTAGTTCTTTGAGAAAAGTAATCAGTCCACAGATCTGTCACAGTCAAATTCATAGTCTTTGGAAAAGACAGCTTCTAATACTCACTGCTGTTGAGCCAGTAGATTTTAGGTGGATCAGCACTGGTGGGTGGGTTACAGGGTAAGACTGTGTGGGTCCCTTCTTCTGCTGTGATGGGTGCCACCTCCTCCTTTGGCCACTGTGGGGCATCTGGAAGGCAATGAAGCAGGAATAGAAGCAATTAGTGAATGGGGGGTGGGTTTAAGGAGAATTACAGTACATGGAGAGGAATTGGCTGCACAGTTCTCTGAGCTAGGCTTATAATGTATCCAGTTATTCACTGTGCCTGGGGGAAAATGTATTTTAACAGGTTTTTGATCATTACTCAGTGAGTGGAGATGCTTTGCCATACTCAGCCAACTAAAGCCGAGGCAGTTTACTAATCCATCTGTTGTCTCTGAGAACTAGTAGTCATTTATACATTCTTGTTGAGGTGCGACTTGAACCAAGGACTTCTTGACTCATGTTTGATTTCTGAAATCTTTATTAATACATCACCCTCAATAGCAACATCAATCGCATTGTTATTATTAATAGCAGGCAGATTTATTTTGAGGATTTCAGCCAAGATGAAGAATAAAGGATCACTGCAATTTTGAAACAAAGAGAGGGTGTTCTTAAATCATCCCTATTAGTACTGAAAAATACATCCTTTCTGGTATCAGTGAATGTCTCCTTTCCTGTATCCCTCCAGCTTTTAAATCTTTCCTTCTTCCTTGACAGACGTGCAGAAAGCAAGACTGAGCAGGAGAGAAAAAAGGCAGGAGAAGGAGGGGCTGGCAATTACATCACATGACACGATGCTACCATGACAACTGTATCCATGGGAACAAGAGCAACCGGCTGCACTCCGGGGAGTCCAGGCAGGTAAAAGGGGGGAAGACCCAGGCATAGACATTTATGGCAAGAGGGAGGGAGAAATTTATTTCTCAAAAAATTGGAAGGGGTGGTGGTGGTATATTTTGTGTAGACCCATTAAGCTGCATTATTGTGGCTCCTAAAATAAGTTTCATCAGCAAAGCCAGAATGAGAAACATTTGTTTGAGGGTGTGTGTGCAAATGGGTGTGTACAAATGATGCAGAGCTGGAGGAAGGCAGAGAATTGCTGGGCACACTTATAAAAGAGGGAGGGGGAAGCAGGAAGGACACCTTGGGGGAGGCAGAGAGGTACTCACTCTCAACAATGATGCGGCTCTCAGAACTCACGGCTGTGCCCAATATGTTGCTGGCATAACACCGATACAGCCCATTGAACCTAGTTGGCACATTCCCATTGTTTGCATGGATGATCAGAGTCCCTGAATTTTCCAACTGTTTTATCCCTCGCACCTGTTCTGGATCAAACTGTTCCCCATCCTTGGTCCAGCGGTACCTGCCAAAAGGAAAACACATGACAAAGGGAAAAGGGAAGGAGCAGGAAAGGGGGATGCAATCTTCCTACTGAGTTCCTGTGCGGTTTTTTAATAACCTCTGACTGGCAGGTTGGTCTATATCTATAAATAACCTTGGTTTTCAGTCTGCACTGATTAAGGTGGGTGTGACTGGAGAAGTGGTGGTGGATATGTATGGTTGGGGGATTTAAAAACAGGCAAAACAATCATTCTTCTGATACACACAAGAACTGAGGTAAGGAGAGAGAAATCAATTAGAAGAGAAGCAGAGGTCCAAGTAAGGTCAGGGACATTTCCAGCATAGGAGGGAATAATGGAGATATTAAAAACAGAGCAGAATTTAGGAGCATTGTGCACTGTGAAAAGTCCAATATCAATACTGGAAATCTATTCCTAAAATCAGCAGTCTCAGGGCTGTATATATAGGGGATAAATGCTATTTTTAGACTGCTTTGTTCTAAATCAAAATTGGGCCTTAGGATTGAAACAGAGGAAGGCTATAGCTGGAAAAAGTGGTATTCATACAGATTTGCTCCTAGCAGAATTATCATGTCTTGTATTATTATTATTATTACTATATAGTATCTTTAAAAACCCAGTTTGATCTAGTGGTTAAGGCAGCAGGCTAGAAACCATGAAACCATGAGTTCTAGTCATGCCTTAGGTCAGCTGGATGGCCTCAGGCCAGTCACTTTCTCTCAGCCCTTGAAAGGGGCGCAAGGACAAACCACTCCTGAAGAAAACTTTGCCAGGAAAACTGTGGGGCCTATTCCAGGCAGTGGTGAGAACTCAATATTGAGTTGAAGGTAGAAAAAAAGTGCACCAGGTAATTAGATGCCTTTTTTTGTTCTCAATATTCTTTCTCTATATATTATCTGTATAACGACTTTCCAAGAAAGTCAGTATTCTTAGCCTAATACTATAGGAGTTGGATGAGTAAGGTTGACACTACACATCCACATACTCTTAAACATGGAGAAAATTATAAAGAATCTGCGATTACCTAGTCCATCTCAGTCACAGAAAGTCACTGGAGAATTTTAGGTCAATCACTCTCTCTCAAGCAAACCACCTCAATTGCTTGCTTGATTGATTATGTGCCCTCAAGTCAGTGTTGACTCTTAGTGACCACATAGATTCCTCCCCCAAGACAATCTGTCCCTAACTTGGTTCTTCAGGTCATCCAACAGTGCAGTCATTGCCACTGTAGCTGAGTTCATCCACCTTGCTGCTGGTCATCCTCTTCTTTTCTTCCACCTCTCCTAGCATCATCAAACACCAAGTTGGGGGTGTTTCTCTAACAATAACATTTCCCACTATCAGCATGCAGAGGGCCTCCATTAATAAAAAAAGAGTGTCTCCAGGCCAAACTACATTGACTAGGGAAATAAATGATTAGATTTTCTGATGCCTTTTTCTTCGTGGTTGAAAGGGGGGAGAGGAGAGAAGGCGATGTTAAATTAAATTATGGCCATAGCACTAGGGAATGGTAGTTAAATGTTTTTATTCAAACTGTGGCCCCAACCCAACTTCCCCTCCCCCCATCCAAAATAAAGCTGCTGATATTACACTCCAATACCTGCCTTGAGAAAAAGAACAATTTTAACCAGAGAAATCAGAGAGCCACAGAAACTATTTAAGAAAAAATAGTTAAATCTATTTCCTCAGACCAATTCTTCCTTGCCTTTCCATAACACAGAAATTGGTCTGTTTTTCAACAAATAAAAGCAAGGAAAGATATGATTTGGTCTTTAGCTCTCCGAGATATGGACAGAACTATCCTAGGATCATAAGGAGAACAAACCCACTAAATGATTTCCATTTGGAATGGAACTGAGATAAAGGGAACGATATTGAAGTTTGTCCACACTCACGTCACCGAGGGATTTCCAGTAGCCTCCCATTTCAGGATAATCTCATCAGTGGGATATAAAACAATCTCCTTGTCTGGTTGTATTGTGAATTCAGGTGGTTGTTGTACTAAGAAACAGAAAAGTGGGATGGAAAATGAGCAATCCAAAAATCCAGCACATAAGGGACCACTGGTCCCATACTTTGAAGACCTCACCCTACCCAAGAATAATGTGATAGCTTCACGCTGTGGACAGAGTATAAAAGTATAGCAATGCGCTATTCAGATCAGCAAAGCAATCACTGTTTGGCTTCTTCTCTCTCATCCCAGCCCAATCATCATTATCATCACCATCACCCATTTCGAGGAAGACTCACAGTTTGTCCGGTCAACTGGGTCATCAAGAAAGCAACAAAAGAAAAAAAGAGAAGGGCTTATTAGTGTTCATTCCACCATTCCTGTGCCTCAAGAAAAATATAAGCATGTAGTTTGTGAGAGCAAGACTGAAAGGAAGAAAAATGCATAAACCACATGATCAGCCAAATGAGCACACTTTAAAAAAGCACAAGGGCACAAGACAGAACCCATATGTGAGATGATCAGGTACAAGTGACCAGGAAAGCCAGCTGGATGTCAGCATGCCATATTCAGTGAATGAGACAGTTGTGTTCCTCTGCACCATTAGAGAATTCAAAGCAAGGCAGTGTGAAAACCATACTTCTACAGAAAACCAGAGTGAGTAAAAATCTGCATTTGAAAGCAGGACAGTTGCAGGAACCTCATCGGTTAAAGTACAGAGTCTGGAATGTTCACTGAAAGTGGAAAAAATCACCTTCTCTACCCTTTGTGTAGTCTAGATGCTGATGGCAAGCAAGAGGTGATTGACTAATGGTTGGTTGTGTCATGCCCAACTCCCAGGGTGAAACTAATGTGTGTTTTTGTTTTTGTTGACAGGAAGGTTAATTTTGCTTATTTTGTTGGTTTGTTTCCTTTTCCTTTTCTCATTAGTAAGAGATTTTGAAAGTAGCAAATTTGAGATATGAGGAAACTAGACTTTTACTGCCTGTGTGCTTCTCCCATCTGTTCTTAATACAGATTTGTCAGTTTTTTAAAAAAAAGGAAAACATCGCAGTCGCAGTTCTAAGGAAAACTATCTCTCACAAGAGATTTCCCAACCTGATACTCTCTAGACATTTGAACTTCAATAACTCTCATTAGGTTATGATGAGTCAGTTAGTAATGAACCCTGGAGCATCTGGAAGAGGAGATCAAGTTGGCAAATGGTGACCCGTGGAGATTACCTCAGACTTCTCATTGCTTGGAAAAGCCATACCTTTTGATTTGGCATTCAGTACTTCTAAGAGAAATGTTACTGAATTAAGCAAACTTGTGTTCCCATCAAAAATTACCTGAAGACTAAAACAATTGGAATTGCAATGTATTGTGAAATAAGAGGAGACAACACTTCTTTAGTAGCCAGTTCAATTCAGAGCCTTCATTGCTCTCTGAAATGCCAGTTGCTTTCTAGAGTTCACCTTAATGCAGAGAGTACAGGAAAATACAGGTAGCCCTTGTCTTACGACCAAAACTGAACCCAAAATTTCTGTTTTTAAGTGAGACATTTGTTAATTGAGTTTTTGCCCTGTTTTACAACATTTCTTGCCACAGTTGTCAGTGCAATTGTTAAGTTAGTAACCTGGTTGTTAAATGAATCTGGCTTCCCCATTGACTTTGCTTGTCAGAAGATCACAAAAGGTGATCACATGTCCCAGGACACTGCACCTGTCATTAGTATGAATCAGTTGCCAAGCGCCTGAATTTTGATCACATGACCATGGGGAGGCTGCAAAGGTTGTAAATGGTCATAAGTCACTTTTTTCAGTGCTGTTGTAACTATGAACAGTCACTAAATGAACTGTTGTAAGTCGAGGACTACCTGTAAGTGATAGTTATGTTCTATAACATATGATACAATATTGAAGCTTTGCAATGTTATACTACAGCACAGAACAAAAAAAATGCAAATTGAAAATAAAATAATAGTACAGATATAATATATGGGCATATTTTTAGGTGGAATGGATGCATGCATGGACATTTGAAGAAGACATGCAGGTGACTCTCCTTTATAACCATATTCAGCTCCACAAATCTATATTTATATGTAAGAAATGTTCAAAACAGGCTGTTCCATCCCCATAGAAAGTACAGCCACAAGTACCCTAAGTTTAGAGCAAACACATTTTATATTTGGGGTGCCCATTTCAAACTGATACAACTCCTGGTGAGGTTGGAACAATGTTTACGCAGTGTTCAGTTAGCCCACTTCAGGTTCAAAATATTTTATGCTTGAAACATTATTCACACTTGTTACTGTTACACACACACACACAGAGACATACACTCCAGCTTACCAAAATAAATAATGGGACAATTATGCTAAAAATAGTTTTAATTAAGTCAGTGGATTAATTCAACTCCGTATTATCTACATTGGCTATCAGTAACTCTTCCGGATATTAAGACATATCTAGGTGATGCCAAGATCCGAATACAGGATATTTTGCATGCAAAGCATGCGTGCTTTGTTATAAAACCACAGTCTATCCTCTTCTTTATTTCACTGGTCAATCAGCACAATGAGACAGTGCACTTTACATTAAGTGCTGCATTTTCATTTAATGCCCTATAAGAAAAGTTGCCTGACATTTCTAGGGACTATGAACAGAGCCATCAGAGTTGCAGATGGCTAGCTGGTTGTGTACTGTGCAGCCAGAACTGCCAGTGGACTGGGGAGGAAAAAGTGCTGAAATGGTATCCTTAGCATCAGTGACAATGCTTGAAAACAGCAAGTGAGGTTTTCACAGCAGGGAAATAAACACTATTGCTTATGAATGTTTGCAGATCACAATGCCCTCTCAGGGAATGGTTTATAACCTGAGGGTCTTATTGTGGGTGTAGAAAGACATTTCCTATGCCAACATCTTTTCACTTCCTTACAGATCAAACGTGTCATGGAGAAGGCCAAACATTCAGCTAGCCTCCTCAACCCCCTTAATTTAACAAGCTGAATTGATTCTTATAGGAAGTGTTGTGTTTGGTTGAGTCAGCGACAGGTTGGGAAAAAGCTCCAATCCAATTAGCGGAGGGAAAGGGTCTCCAGGGATCTCCTTGCCTACTCATCCAGACAGAAGGGGAGAGGAGAAGAGCAAGACACACAAGCACAGAGAGTAAGGGTGGGGTGGTGGTGGTGGAATGGGATAATAATAAAGAATCAAAATAGAAAGGTGAATTTTTATGAGCTTATCAGAGAAAAAGTTCATATTCACTGCTGCAAATTAAGATTTGCAAATTATAACATGATCCCAGAGGCCTGCAGGAGCCCAAAGCAAGACTCATAGTTCTTCAAAAAAATAAAAATGGGAAATAAGAAGAAAGTTCTTAAATTTATTAGGGAATCAATCATTATTTAGAAATAGAAGTGATTTTGATTTGATTTCTAAACAGTCTGGAGAATGGACCTCAAAATTACAGTATATTAATATATACAATATAATTTTGGGGGTCCATTCATCAGTCTTTTTGGAAATCAACTCAATAAATACTGATAAGAATCAATAGCTAAAATTAGTAATCTGTTCACTTTGGGGGGGGGAACTAATTTGCATACAATGTATGAAATGTAAAAAAAATAAAGTTATTACACTATAATTTACAGTGAGACATATGTCTCACAATATACTAGACTATACTACTACAGTACTTATAATAAATAGGATTATGTTGCCTATGAACTGAATTAGAGTCTGCCTATTCTAAACTGTGTGTGTCTGTAATCGATCATGATACTAAGAGACCTACAAACAATTCATTTTATGGGCTAAAGCGAAAGACTGCTATTTCCCTTCTCAACTAGTCATCAGTTTAAAACAACTGATATAACAACAGGATTATATATATCACTAGCCTAGAAAGCGAGAGACCGTGAGTTCACATCCCATGTCCCACCTTAGCCATGAAAGCTGGCTGGGTGGCATAGAGCCAGCCACTTTCTCTCAGCCCACACCAGCTCACAGGGCTGCTGTTCTGGGCAAAATAGGAGGAGAAAGGTGCGTTAAAGTGTTTTCTGAGGAAAGAAGCTCTAGCTATCATGGATGAATTAAAATATGTCTCAGTCTCCAGTCTTGCAGTTTATTATTTACTGAGATACAATAGCAATTTAAAATCCAGAATGGACCAGAATATCTATTTCCTATTTTAGGGTCTGTTTATTTTTTTTAAAAAAATCATACTTTAGCCATCATATTATTGTGGTTTCCATTAGTAATTCTGGATTAGACAGTTCCCCCTTCCAACTTGATTCTTGGACAATGTCAGTAACAATTAGTATCTCAAAAAATGCAGCCATTAGGGCTTGTCACAAAACATTTATATAACAGAGATGGATGTCACCAAAATTTTGTCACCACAATGCATAATATCTACATATAAATTTTCTCATATGCTCAAGTCCACTTCTAAAACCTTATGCCAAGTAACTAAGCTTTAAAAAAAATCAGGCTAACACCATCAAGGAAAATCCTTTTCAGTATTCATCCCCTCAGCACAGAGTTCTCTGACACTAAAGATGCATCAGACTGGCTTCACCTTAGTCCTTCATATCCTGTTCAAAAACATCCTATTTATTCCATGAAACCATTGTAGGAGATTGGTTTAAATCAAGAGTACGCAACACAATGCTTGTGGACCTGCCATTTGGCTCCTCTCAGACTCTCTGGCCCACTTGATTTTTTAAAGATTTCTTTGATACCACTAATATCATTCTCATGAAGCTGACTTACTACAAAATAATGCAGCAGCTTCTTAGCATAATTTTTATTTAGACACGCATACATTTCTTTTCAGACTTTCACAACCTCCAGATGGTCAGATTCCAATTGACACTGAACACAGATAAAAATCCTCCTTTTACCCATGTCTCTCTTGCATTAAATACAAATCCAACTTTTATGCAAGCATATCTCCTGCTATCACATCAGAGTATGAATTATGCCTAACAGAGAAATTGCCAAAACAGGAAGCACCAGTTTTGTTCCACGGATTTAGACATTAAAAAAAATTAAAACACATTGGGATTCTTTTTTTCTCCATTGTTCTCCTCTGCTCTAATGTACACTTTCACTAATTGGACAGGACAGAAGAATTCGTGCTTATTAGCTGTACCACCACAAGATAAAACCTCGTGAAGGGATGATATTCTAACCTTGAATGCTCTCCCTAGTGTTAAAAGACAATGTACCTGCTTCCTGGTTTCTGTGTGCTGTCCTTGGTACTGAAAACTGGCCTGTGTTAAAAAGCTTGTTGTGAGGAACAAACAAGAAGATTCAAAACTGCCACTGAAATCAGTATGTAAAAGACAAGAAGGTAAGATTTGTAACTCCTTCTAAATTTGGCAAATTATAATAAGCATAAACTACAGTACTGGAGTGTTGTACTGCAACTGCTATTGCAATTTGATCTGGTAAATAGGTACATGGATTTCAATCTAGAATGTTATTCATATTATATAAAAATTATTCCATATAACATGGATTGCCTGATTATATAGGATAAAGAAAAAGTGGTCCTGAATGAACATGGACTGAAATGTAAAACAAAGTCTCCAGCAACTGGCAAGCACATTTAGGGGTTTTTGTCATAGACCGAATGAAATTTGGATTGCAAAACAAATATAAGAGGAGCAGATGTTCTGAGATAGAAAGTTATAGATGTATATAAATGTATATAGATGTATATATAGAGAAAGATATAGGAGTTCATAAGATTATCAAAAAGAGAGAGATAAGAATTAAAAAAAAACAAAAGCCTGCATGAATCAATGAACAAATATGGTATAAGCAAATATAGTTTTCAAGGAAGGGAGATTAGGGAGAATAGTAAACGGTATTGGTGTAAACTATGTCTAGTTAGTACATAATTTGTTCTTGAACAACAATGGTTAGCCAAAATAAATGTGATGAGTTTATATATCTAGAAGATAAAAGGGTAGCTTCCACTATTAACACAATAGATGACTTGTATTCATTGTCTATTAGAACTGTCTATCTCCTTTTAAATGGTATTGTGACCAATCTATCTAAGTGTTGTGAAATGTCAGAAATATGAAATTGTTTGCACACAGCAAATATCAAAGAATGTAGAAAAATGTTCATGGCTAGTAAGAAGTTCACCAAACGATGGCATAGTATGTAGAACTAATTTCATAAAGCTGAGATGCAGCAGGTGGGTGCAAAAGACTCTCTTCAATGTTGGACTTAGTGATTCCTATTTCCCCATTTATCTTTCTTCTCTTTTCATAAACCATGCAGAACGACCCATTTGTATTGCTCAACATTAATATAGTCATAAGTCTTCAACTTACAACTACAGTTAGGTCCAGAATTTTTGTTCTTAACAAGGAATTTGATAAATTAGTCACACCCAATATTACAACCTTTTGGCCATGGTTTTTAAGCAAATTATTGCAGTTGTTAAGTGAATCATGCAGTTGTTAAGTGAATCTAGCTTTCCCCCTAGAAGAAGCTGGGAAGGTTGCAAAGAGCAACCATGTGACTCTGGGATGCTGCAACCATGGTTAATACATGCCAGTTGCCAAATGCCCAAATTTTGATTATGTGAATGTAAGGATGATGCGATGGTCATAAGTGTGAGGACCAGTCGTAAGTCAATATTTCAGTGCACTATAACTTCAAAATAATTGTTAAATGAATGGTGTAATTGCTACCTCTATACCTCTCTTCTTTGGGGGGGGGGGCTATCCTGTTAGGGTGGCAATATGAGTTGTTACCCCAAGGAGTCCTCCCCTAGATTTCTGATGATACTGTTTAGACTGAGATGTGGAACATTATTAGAAAATTTAATATCATAAATAATAGGAAAGACAGTGCACTATAGTGGTTGGGGAGTGGTCTCCCTGTTAACTATGGATCTCTTTGGGTAGCTTTGAGCATATCTCCCCCCCCCTCTCTCTCTTCAACTTATCTCACAGAATTGTTTGGGAACAAAATTGGTCAGACTCTTTTCTGTGTTTGTCACCTTGACCTCTCACAGAAGCAGCAAAGTATTAATTCAGCCAAGAAAACAGTAAAAGGTGCCTTAAACACAATTCTCTGGGCCTCTAATAAAACATTGAAAATTAAACACTCATACACCTCCAAATCACGTACCTCCAGAACATTTCTGTGCTGTTTCATGACTCCAAAATTGATCCAGAACTAACAAAAGACAGTCAGAATGCCTCACAGACCCTCCCGCTTGTGAAAGCTATGCTCAAGGAGAGCTTCCACCCTTCCCATTTTAAAGCACACGCAGCAGAATAATCGTTGCTACTCACAGCCTTCAGGAAACTTGATGGATTCTGCTGGGTCGCAGAAAATCAGAACCAGCGGCCACAGCATCAGCAGACAGGCTGGTGTTGAGGCCATCTTCTCTGGCAACACAGGCCAGGCCTCCTTTCTTCACCTGGGTAGCAATATAGCCAAGAAGGAGACAGCTGCATACAAGCCCTAATGTGACTTGTGGCTGAAGAAAGAACAAGAGAAAGAGCATGCATTAGCAAAAAGAGAGAGAGAGAGAGAGAGAGTGTAAATTGGTTTCCTTCCCCCTCCCAGTAAAATGTCCTTTCCCCAAGGACTGTAGTGCAGACTGCAAAATGGATCAGAGGAAAGGAAAAAAAGCAGTGAAGCCCTGTGTTTATTTGTTTGTATCATCCTTCAGTCCAACTTGTTGGAGGAGCATGCTGTGTGAAGTGGATAAGCAATTAGTGAAGCATCCTTCTTTTCACAATGACTATTAAAATAAGGGGGGGGAGGGTTATGAAGAGAAATAGAAATTAGGATATCCTTAAATTAGAATGAAGGCAGAGTACACCCCAAATCGTAGAATTTGCCCTGGAATATCTTTTCCGTGTGGAAGGAAAAGGGGAGAGCTTCTTTTGTTCAGGGAGAGAGAGAATGGATCATAAGGAGGCAGAGTGGAGAGGGGGTGGGAATCTGGAGAAGGTTTTATGAGGGTGGGTGTTGAAGGGGAAAAAAAGAAAAAGAAAGGAGCTTGTGCAAGGACTAATGGAAAAGAATCGAGGGTTGATGGATGGAAATAGCAGAGTAAGGAGAATGGGAGAGAGGCAGATAAACAGAGTAATAAAATGGAGGATAAAAGAGAGGGGGGCAGATTAAATGAGTTTTTGAACACCCTGGATATACATAAAGATGGAGAGATAAAATGGATATGCAGAAGACTAAACATCAAACACAGTAGATTTCAATAAAGTTCCATTTTATCAGCTCTTATTGTCAGCATATATTCATAATATAGTAGCCTACCCCAGCAGATATTTCTGATGACCCCAGGAACATTTTTTAAAAAAATACAAAATAGAACAAGCAATGTAGTCCATAGATGAAAGGGTTTATGTCAATGCATGGGGGTGCCAGAAAAACCCCAGTCAGAGTTTTGAAGCTGCATCACTGCTTGAACACCTTGTCATCCACCTAGCCAGGTGCAGCCCATTACATAGGTACTATACAGTGTTCCACTGTGAGTTTAATCAATCTTCCTCCAAATGTTACCCTCCAGATACATTAAATGAAGGGAGGGAGGAATATGAAAATACAATGAAATCCCTGTTGTAGGCATTCACCTGCAAAACATGGGGACATGGTGGGAAAAGGGGAAGCATCAAACGAAAGGAAATGCCTAAGTAAGGCTAGATGATCCGAAAGTAACTTTTCACTGCTTCTCCTATGGTTTGACTTGATTTTTCTCTTGCTAAGATTAAAGAGGGCCCTTATGATTGCTTCTTCGTAGATAATCTGGAAAAAAACTACACATGAGAAAGGAGTTGCCACATACACGATAGACTTGTCAGGAATGAAGTTATTGGCTGCAATCTAATGTAATTTCAGTTCATCTTGTTTGCAAGACATTTAACTAAATAAATAAATAAATAAATAAACTAGATGAAACATGTGAACAATTAAATCCAATCAGTTGTTGGGTCAGAATGACTAGGCATAACCCTCCAAGAGTCCCCTTATAAAATAACTATTATAGGCTGCCCCCAGTTGGGCTGAATCTCCTGACATAACTTCTTTAAAATCAATATTGACTACTGGAGAACTACATGGACACGTCAATGCAGTTTTTTGGGCAACATTTTTGGAAATGATTTCCCACAGCCTTCTTCCTAGGCTGAAAGACAGTGACGGATGACTTTTGTGCTTAAGACAATGGCAATTCTCCACTCCTAGTTCAGCACCTTAACCACTGGATCAAACTATCTCTCCTTGATACCCTGAGAAAGTCATTAAGTCAGTCAGCTAAATTAATTTTCATTTCCTGCAATGAACCTTCAGGGATCATTGAAAAGGGGACAGTTGGAGTATCATAGCCATAAGGGAGACAATGAAGAGTTAGATCTGAAATCTAGCTGCTGGTACAGAAATGAAGTCCTAGAACAATCTCGCAATAACTGGGCTGCTCTAGCAATTTTGTCTTTCTTTCCCTTTTTACAGATTTTTTTTTTCTGTTGCAGGAGAAAAAAACAAAAATATTCCAAATTGTAATGACCTGCAAATGACCTTTGCCTGTCTGACTGGGGCATCTGAAGTTGAGCATTACTAGGACATGGGACTAAATATTTCCCCAGGGGCAACAACTGTTTGGGTCAGCCAAATTATGCAATGATAACCACTGAATTGTAACTATTTAAAAAGCACAAAAGCTTTTTAAAATCATGCTTAAGCTCTGTTTGAGTTGAGGCTTGCGTATAGGCAGGGTCTGGGGAAAAGGGGCATGGTGCAAGCCAATAAAATAAAATAAAATCACAGTGTCTAAGTAAACGTGACAGTTGTCTTAATCCCCATCCATATTTTATTCTAAGTGGGTTCTTCTCCCCCACCCCTTTTAGCCACCCGTAAAATGACAATGTGAAATTTATATTTGAATAGCACCAGCAGCAGTTGATATAGAAACAACTGAGTACAGATTGCACAAAAAGCCTTGAGCTTTTGAACCCATGGCTGATGAAAGCAGTTACTGGGAATGGAATAATTATTTACTCTTGCTTGAGCTCTTTTAATCTACACAAAGAATTTCAATTGTTCTATGGCAAGTCACGTTTTGCCTCTGAGTAGCAACGGATTTCCAAGGCCTGGCACTGGATATCTATTGGCTTAGCCTTCCCAGATCTTCCAGTGACTCCCATCATTCACAATTAGCACTTCCCTTAATTGGAGGAAGGGAGTTCAAGAACAATGCATACAGAAGTTGTAATGATGGGGAAGATTGCCTTATCTGGAATGAAAACCAGACCTGTTGTTTACACAAGCTGTGTTCTGGCACCGAGAGACTAGATTCCCTGCCCTGCACTACTGCCATAGATGGAAACAAAAGCAATGGAATTCAGACCCAAAGCCAGAACACTTGCTGAATTCAGATGGTGTTTGAATCAGTCCTCGTACTATCTATGGTCCAAGAATTCCTGTTCTAGCCTAGAAATTGCTTGAGATAACTATTGCTCTGGGCAGTCAACTTGATAGTAGTGTTCCAATACTTAAGGGGCAGCCACAAAGAGGAAGGGGTCAACTTATTTTACAAAGCACCTGAAGGCAGGACAAGAAGGAATGGATGGGAACTAATCAAGGAAAGAAGCAAGCTAGAACTAAGGAGAAATTTCCTGACAGAACAATTAATCAGTGGAATGACTTGTCTTCAGAAGTTGTGGGTGGTCCAACACTGGAGGTTTTTAAGAAGAGATTGGACAACCATTTGTCTGAAAAGGTGTAGGGCTTGAGGAGGGGGTTGAACTAGAAGACCTTCAAGGTCCCTTCCAACTGTTGTTATTCTGTTAAGGGAGGAGGGAAAATTGGTTGATTTAAAAATGTTCTGTGCCTTAGAAATATGCTGCACCTTCAAGGAGCTTGGTCTGGCCTGTATAATCTGCTAGCTCTGAGCCGATTTTTCTGCAGGGCATCAAGAGACTGACTGATCCACTGAGTACTGGTAGTCCTCGATTTATTACCACAATGGAGCCTAAAATTTCTGGTGTTAAGTGAGACATTTGTTAAGTGAATTTTGCCTCATTTGACAATTGGGTTCTTGCCATAATTGTTAAGTGAATCACTGCAATGGTTAAGTTAGTAACATGGTTGTTAAAAATGAATTTCCTTTTGACTTTGCTTGTCAGGAGGTTACAAAAGGTGATCATATGATCCCAGGATATTGCAACTCTCATACATATGAACCAGTTGCCAAGCATCTGGATTTTGATCACGTGACTATGGGGATGCTGTAACGGTCGTAAGTGTGAAAAACGGCCATAGGTCACTTTTCAGGGTTGTTTTAAATTCGAACAGACACTAAATGAATGGTTGTAAGTTGGGGACTACCTTTACTTCAGCTGATTTTTATTTAAGGTAATTTGTATACCTATATGAAACTACCTGTATGGTTACTGTTTTTCTAATGCAAAAAGCATAATCGTCCTTTTCTTAGGGATTCTTAGGGACTCAACACTTCGCATACTGGAAGACAGGACGGAGGGGTGAAATTTCCCATTAGGAAACTAACCCTCATTTGGGAGTAGTTTTTGTTTAAAATGAATGTCATGGCAGCTGAAGATGTCATGTTCAAATTTCTCTTCTTTTCCTCACAATACAGTATTTGTTTTAATATTGGTTCTACATGCATGTGACAGATGATTCAGTATAACTCACAGATAGCCCTGATTTTGCTTGGTATCGCTTTATGTGCCAGAAGCCATAAATATGGAAGGACAACATTGTAATCCATCTCTCATCAGAATAGAATAGAATAGAATAGAATAGAATAGAATAGAATAGAATAGAATAACAGAGTTGGAAGGAACCTTGGAGGTCTTCTAGTCTAGCCCCCTGCCTAGGCAGGAAACCCTACACCACTTCAGGAAAATAGTTATCCAACATTTTTTTAAAAAACTTCCAGTGTTGGAGCATTCACAACTTCTGGAGGCAAGTTGTTCCACTGATTAATTGTTCTGTCAGGAAATTTCTCCTTATTTCTAGGTTGCTTCTCTCCTTGGTTAGTTTCCACCCATTGCTTCTTGTCCTGCCCTCAGGTGCTTTGGAGAATAGCTGGACTCCCTCTTCTTTGTGGTCTTCTTTGTCTCATGCGGGAATCCTTGAATCCCACAAGCTGTATCCTGGGGGGGGGGGTGTGCCTCTTCAATGTGTCAACTTCAGGCTCAAAAGCATTCAGAGGGGGAAGCTGCTGTTTATGCCCATTTATACTTGTTCTGGATGACCTCAGATCATGCAGAGGGTCACAGCACAGCCTGGATCATCAGGTGGACATGTGTGCAGCTTTTCCTACACATGTCTAGACTGCACTCTGAAATCCTGTCCAAAATTTCACATTCCGCACTTCCACTGAAACAATTCGATTATTTGTTCATCCACTCCATTTCAGGGACTGCTCAACTTTCTGGAATGAAACCAAGCAGCTTTGCCCATTTCTAGTTTACACCTCTAACCATTCAGCCAATTATTTGCTAATCCTATTGCCTAATATTATCCATTATTCTAGCCAGTAATGGAAACTTATACCTCCTTCCTTACCACCTCAGAAAGGAGGAGCAAGAACAGAACGTTGGTTAAAAGAAAATTCCCCTCCCTGATGAACAAAACAATGAGGACAATCAGTCTGCAAATGATTATTAAGCACACTATCCCAGATTACCAGTGAGTAAAAAGGTGATTTGTATTCACACCTTACATGTAGAGACCCAGGGAGCGGCCACTTTTCCTGGATGCCATTAATCCAGAGGATAATACGGATGGATGGCATTCCTGCACCAGAGCCACCTCCTGCCACTTCCATTTCCCTCTGGTGTCTCCCATGATCGTCCTCTATTCATCTGGCAATTACCAAGCGAGGGGCTTATGTTGTTAGCGCGGCAGGGACCCAGAGAATAGCAACCAGGATGCAGATGGAGCCAAGGGGCAGCTACAGGGAGCTGAATTATTTAAGAAGGGAGGGGGAAGGGAGATAGCAACCTGTCAGCCAGGGCTTGGGGGAGGGGGGAACCCCCTCAGGGGACAGGCACGAATTTTGATTAGCCTTCCAAGGAAGGTCAAGGCAGAGCAAACAAACTGGGGACAGGGGGCAGGAGGAAATCATAAGTGGCTGAAAAGAGAAGCAATTCTAATCATTTGCCCATTCAAATCATAGAATGGAACAGAAGTGGAGAAAGTGGATGTACCATCCCAAAAGCCGAAGGATAACCATGCCAGCCCCTGAGAACAATCCAGTACAACCATATCTTTGTCAGAAATTAAAATCTTCATGCAGAATACAAAAGTGGTCTGCCATTTCTGAGATGCCTTTTCCCGCTCACACTTCCCGGCAGAGCCATCTTAAGAGCATTATGGGCCCCGGGCAAAGCAGTGCACTGGGGTCTCTAGGACAACTACTCACAGGAATAAATATGTAAATGGTCGATAAAATTAAACATATATTTATTTCATTGGCACTTCCAATCGGGGATTGGGAGTGGGAGGCACCGTTTTATGGTAGTTCTCCTCCTACCTCTCGGGCTGCTTGCAATTGGTGTTGGCAGGAGGGCAGAGGTCGAGCCGAGGCCCCTCACTTGTGGGGTGCCCCAGGGGTCAGTCCTCTCGCCTCTCCTGTTCAACATCTATATGAAGCCGCTGGGTGAGATCATCCGTGGTTTCGGGGTGAGGTATCACCAATATGCGGATGATACCCAGCTTTACATCTCCACCCCGGGCCACATCAGTGATGCCCTCTCCGTGGTGTCCTGTTGTTTGGATGCGGTGTGGATCTGGATGGGGAGGAACAGGCTCCAACTCAACCCGGCCAAGACTGAGTGGCTGTACGTACCAGCATCTCAGATTACTCAGGATATACCACCTTTGGTCACGGGGGGAGAGGTGTTGCCCCCCGTGGACAGGGCATGCAACCTGAGTGTCCTCCTGGATGCACAGCTCAGTTTGGAGGAGCAGGTGGGAGCTGTGTCCAGGGGGGCATTTGCCCAGGTGCGACTGGTTCCTTACCTGAGCCAAGATGCCCTATGGACAGTCAGTCACTCATGCACTCATCACCTCCTGACTCAACTACTACAATGCCCTCTACATGGGACTTCCCTTGCGGACCACCTGGAGGTTGCAACTGGTGCAAAATGCGGACGTGCGGGTTGTGATGGGGGTGTCCCGATACTCCCATGTTACACCCCTCCTGCGTGACCTGCATTGGTTGCCTGTTGCCTTTCAGGTGAGATTCAAGGTGTTGGTGACAACTTATAAAGTCCTACATGGCTTGGGTCCGGGGTACTTGCGGGAGCGTCTCTTGCCAGCATCACGTTCCGATTACTCAGTACGCTCCCACAGACAGGGCCTCCTTGGGATACTGTCGACCAGACACTGTTGGTTGGCAGTGCCCAGCGGTAGGGCCTTCTCTGTGGGAACGCCCACCCTTTGGAACCAACTTCCCTTGGGCCTTCGTTTGGCCCCCGATCTCCGCTCCTTCTGCCGTGACCTTAAGACCTGGCTCTTTGAACAGGCCTGTCTGGACTAACTAAGGGGGGTGGGTTTGTTTTTAGGGGGTTTAAATTTTAATTGACTTTTAATTGTTTAGGCTTGTAATTAGTTTAATTCTTTTTTATTGTAAATTTGTATGGATTTTATATTGTTAGCCGCCCTGAGTCCTTAGGGAGAGAGGGCGGCATACAAGCCTAATAAAATAATAATAATAATAATAATAATAATAATAATAATAATAAATATGTAATAAATATGTTGCTGTATTTATATGATATAAGGTGCATTGAAGGGTTAAGATACATGGATTAGTATGGGGCCCCTATGCTCGTGGGGCCCATGGCCAAGTGCCCACCAGGCTCCTGCGTTAAGACAGCCCTGCTTCCTGGTCTAGCTTACCAGATTGGGAGTCTCTGGACATCTCTGCCAAAACCCTACCAGGACATCTCTTGACTATAAGAGATGGGGAGAGCCCCTCCCCTCCAAAGTGTATATGTCTCCCAGATCTCTAAGCCTTTCATCTTCTTCACCCAGAAAAAGTCTCAAGCAAACACTTAAAGTGTCAGGAAGGGAGCTTTTGCTATGGAACTCTAAATGCCCTTCAAGCATTTCAGCTACTACAGGAGAAATCATGATGTAAATAAAAAGAAATAATAATTCATAGCAACGTCAGAGAGTTCTGCTAGAGGAGACTAGGAATTATGGATGCTTTCCACATGCATTAGATTCTCCAGGATAATTTATGGAGATTGTCGATGAGAGATTGTCAGTTTCGGGAGAGCCTTCTTCCAGGTACTGGGTTAGCTCAAGAAGCAGACACACTGATTCCAGAAGAGGCAACCGGATACTCTGAGCCCAGACAGACATGATTATCTCCCCCCTTAATTGCCCAACACATAATTGGCAAGTATCAGTAGCTGTGTGCCTCTGAGTATGGTGTTTCCATTTTACTTAGTTTTGTTATTGTGCTAAAAGCCTCAGTATACTATTCCATTCTGTGATGGGTTTAAAAAGCCTTTTTCAGATAGGGTAAATATTGCAGCTGGAAACAGCAGTGATTATGGAGTGTTTTCTTTGGTCAAACCTGAAACATTTGCCATGTCATTTAATGGATTTTTTTGAGAAGGGAAAAAAACAGCGTACTCACCTCTTTGGTAATGGAAAGAGCAGGAAAATTCATATTAGAGTTGACTTTTAAAGAATTAGGCCATGGGAACAATGAACCCACAAATTACAGAACCTGACTATAGGAAGCACAGTGGTGGAACCCATCCAACAAACCCTGTTTTCTGGTTGTCAACTGCCAGAGATTTAATGCAAGGTGTTAATTCACATCAGTGATGCCTCCCACTGGAAAATGCAGTTAACCCACGAATTCTAATTAACCTGCTTGTGAACTGTAGGTTATGTAGGTGAAAGATCTGGACTAATTTGAGGTATTTGTTTGGTTCTTCACAGACCCTTGTTTTTAGATCTGGAGCAAAATTCTGCGCAACAAAAAATGTCTTTGGCTGGCTCCAAAGATATTGCTGAACTATTTTTAGTAGATCAATTTGTTTATAGATTTATTTTCTTTATATATCATAGTATCATAGTATCATATCATAGTATCTCAAGTTAAGGACAGATCATCATGGAGAAAATCTATGTATGTAGCCTCTAAAAGTTGACACTAACTTAACGGTACATCATCAATCAATCTTAGTAATAGCCACATAGGGAAGTTCAGCATTACTACTTCTATAATTAGAATTTAGGCATTTAGTAAATCTCATGGATGCAGAAGACTTGAACTAGGAATATTCAGGTTATACCAGCCCTTAACAGATAAACAAACTCTCAGATTTACTATGTTCTATTCACAAAAAATTCAAAAGCAGTAGATTTAAATAATCAAATCTTCCAACTGAAAAAGATTAACAAACAAAGGAGCCGATTGGGCAAAATTTGCTACTCAGCATACCTTTGAAATTCCCAGTGTTCATTGTTCATTTGCTAAAAAAAATAACAATGCTTTCAACTCTCATGATTGCACAGAAGAAAAACAATTACAGTCTATTGTTAGAGCTTGAATTTCCAATCCAAACCCAGGGCTTAGGCTTCATCAAAACTTATCCTCATCTTATATACTTTCACAGCATGTGGTGTCTGGAGCAGCAATGCATTCTCAATTTATTCACTGCTAACTAACTAATAAATAGCTAACTAACCTTGGCAGCATTCTGGTCATCACCATTAGGCTCCACTTTACAATGCCCAAGAGACAATGCTTCAATCCATGCTTCCAAAGATTCAAGACGACCCAGTTCACAAAATGGACTCATGGACCTCAGCACAGGTCTACAAAAGTCACAACCTTCCTAGGCAACATTGGCACCACAACTGAAATTGCTGTAGATTAAGCCACATATTTACTCTCTGGATATTTAGATTACGTTGTGATGCTATTTAAAGGATTAATAGAATGCATGAAATGGCCCATAGTAAGCAAGGCCAGCCCAGCATTTTAGGCTGCTGAGGAGATCACTGGTGGCCAACAGGGTGAAATAAAAAACAGCTCTGCTTTACAGAATGGTGTTCTGACCAAAGCCTCCTTCAAAGCCAACAAACAACAAAGAGAGATAAAAGCAAAACCTTTTTAATGCTGCTCCGTGAATTCCATTCATTCACAGTAAAACACTATTAAAAACTAATTGTCCCAGATAAGAACAAGCCTTGCCAGGGTTGTGCAAGGCTGCCAAGAACACTAGATTAAATTGCAAGGAAATAATCAAAACCAAAAGTCTCCAAACACAAACCAGGATAGTCCGCACTTCCACTAAACTTGAAGTGCAAGAACTTCTTTGCTTCCTGCAAAGAATCCCAACTCTGAGGGCTGGCTTTTATCCCTTAAGGGAGGGGCCATCACCTTGCAGCCTTACTCCCGAGTCGCCCGTGCTGCTGCAGCTGCTCTTTCCTTTGAGCAGCCCTGCACGCATGCGCACTGGGCACAGGCTCCCCGGGGTCCTCTGCATCACTGCTGCCAGCCTCCACAATCTCCGAAGGCAGCACTCCACTCTCTGATAGTTCTAGCCCCATCCCTGCATCACACACAGGCCCCTCATCCGAGGCCTCGTTCTCTGAGACCTCAGCCGTCTGAAGCCTGCTGCCGGCGAACCACAACAATTGGAGGCCGCTCTTTCATTAAAACTGCTTCACTAAAATAATGGGGAGAGGAGAGAGATCATCTTTCAACAGCTCCAATTCTTTTAAATGAGGCTGTTTGGGTAAGAAATGCTCAGAGTGAATAGGTCCCAATCTCATCATTCTGATAATTTCATTATTTTTAGATGTCCATGGGCATCCAGCTGGATCTTCTATCTGTATCAGGTAACACACACACATACACCAGTCATTTATCCAAATTATGCACAGCCACTTCCCCTTCTTATTCCCCACTATTTTTGTTGGGCCAGCCCTTCTTCACACATTGTAACCCGCTCTTTAACCTTTTTCTTATTTCTTTTGCTTTTCATATTCGAAGCAGGGGGAATCAACAAAAGAGGTGGCAAGCCTTGTCAAAAGCTCCTGTCACAGGAACTAGGGGAAAAAAAGATAATAAGAGGCAGAGTGAGCCTAAAAGATGGGCGGGGGGTGGGGAGATTGTATGACAGGCCCTCGTCAACTGCTTGGAGATTTTTGAGGGAGCTCAAATGTCACTACATTTAGGCTTTCTTCTAAACCTTTCTGTTAAAAAACATATTAAAGGCAAAATCCCCATAGGACTAAAAACAAATCCTTTTAATTAAGACTATCAATAGAAATTGTCTAACTTCAAATGGATTAATCAAATATTTATATTTATATTAAACTTATGTGGCCACCCAACCCACACATGGTAACACCCAGCCGCTTGCAACATTAAAAATACACAACACAAAACCCACAGTTGTCTTTTATTTATACTTTAGTTCAGGTGTTACCAAAACACTGTAAAACAGATGCACACAAAGCCAGACCAAAGTCCCCAAACTGGATTCACATATGCTAAGATATGATTTTTATGGGCAGCATCCTAGATGTCATCTAGATTTCCAGTTATGATCTGAAAATAGCAGGCTCTCTTCTAGCTGAAATAGGCAACATATATAGACCATCCTACTAAGGATTGTTAAATTACTTAATTTGTACAATTTAATAAAGCAGAAGCTGTTGCTTCTTCCTAGAAGGAAAAGTAAACTCTAATAAGTAAGTAGATCTGGTCCCACTGTAATATGGTGAAAATTTAAAAAATGAGAATACTTGATCCCCAGCACCAGTGTTATTTCTCCTTCTAAATTAGCTGACTTACTATTACCAGCCCTGACGCCCTCTAGAGGATATACATAGCATCTGTTTAATATCCATCAAGTGAAGCTCTTTGCAATCTTTTTGAATGGACTAGGCGTCTTGCACTTTCACTGGGAGATTTAGTCACAGTTTCACTGTTTTAAAACAATAAAAATGGTCAGAAGGAATGAAAACTGTTCAACTCAGTGTTCAAATTTACCCATGGCAAAGGGTGGGATTTTAAACATTATGTGTCAAGGCAAACACGTTCCTCCTTTCAGCTCCTTCCATGTTCAAGTCAGTTCCTTCACCAGTCATAGCCTGGCTGCTATGCTCAGCACTTAAAACCGTCAAGATAGCTACCTACAAACAATGCTCTTAATGCAAATTGGGACTGACTAAGTCTCGCTGCTTTTAATACATAGTAGTTACCACTCTAATCATTTGATCTCAATGAGTTTCTCACAAAGAGAGCAATTAAAAAAAAACAATTTGCCCCTCCACTGCCTCCTTTTTGTTGTTTTAAGCTATTAAAACAACAAAAACAGTTTGTTTTAATTAATTATCAGGGAATACATGGTACAACCAATTGCCTCTAGCAAGCGGGATAATTCCCTTACTCTCTTAGCAGGTGATAGGACTACAGAACTTCCAAAAAGCTTTTTAATTCCATGATGTTAGGGTTCTCTGATTCCATAACACTGTGCAAGGAAAATTCACTGTATGCTTGGAGATGCAAATCTCAATGTAGATATTTTAGTATTTGAACTAAATGTAACATTTCTAATACCACCTTGAGTTCTGTAAGTTCTCTGTGTTAAGTTTGCATGAAGAGACAGACGCGGAGTGCTTCAAGCTCTTTGTTTATTAGTGACTACAGCTCAGAACGAACCCGTTTTGGCTGGGCTGTGGCTGCTACTTATAGCCAGCAGCCGCAGTTGCCAGCCAATCAGAGTGCAGGGTTTTCCCGCACTTTTTAAACCAATCATTTCTAACATTTTACAAGAACAGTTCAAACTAAACCAATGACATTCAAACCTACATACATAACACCCCTCCCCACTAGGTTCAGCCCATACCCAAACCCCATCTATCTAATGCACTCTTTTAAATAGGTGGGGCTCTTACGTGTACGTTGAGACCTGCGTGGTTCAGATGTTTTAAAGTTCTCACCCAGTGAGAGAGGAAATGTGTCTGCTGACATTTCCTTACTTGGACTTTTAGTAGTAGTAGAACTTGTCTGGTTACTACAACCTGGTCTCTCCTCCCAATCCATCTCCAACCCAATGTCAGCACCCAAGTCAGGTAGTGATGTACAATCTTCCACTTGTGAAAATGGATCTTGGTCTTGTGACAGGTTTTGGGGTGGTTCCTGTCGTGTTGGCTCGTTACACATGGGGCTGATTCTTTCTTGCTGATTACCCTCATAATCCTCCCTTCCCCTAGGAGATACTAGGTGTGGGAACTAGAGAGGAGCAATTGCGATGTTCCTGAGGTAATGTGGATCTTAGTTGATCAATATGCCTGCTCCAGAGGACACCATCCTCTGTACCCTGTAAGACCTGGGGCCTGTGACCTGGGTTATCTCAGCAGGAATCCATGATGGTTCACCCATAAGGTTCTTAGCATAAATAGAATCACACACAGAGAATGTGCGAACTTTGCTAGTGGAATCTAGTGGTGCGTTGGGTGCGTAAGTGGGATGAAAGCGATCAAGGGGAGACCTGAGTTTCCTACCCATCAACAACTCTGCTGGGGATAAGTTAGTTGATGGGTTAGGAGTTATATGCTGAGCACTGAGTAGTTTTTCAACTTTCTCAGTGATGTCCCCTGGACCCAATTGGTAAATCGTACCATGCGTTCAGCCCGGCCGTTAGCCGAAGGATGCCCAGGGGCTGTCAGGGCATGTCTGATACCCTGTTGTGCTAGATATGATTCAAAAAGGTTGGATGTAAATTGAGGACCATTGTCAGAAACGAGGACATCAGGTAACCCATGAGTTACAAAAAGCTTTTTAAGCTGTTTGATGACAGCTTCAGCTGTGGTGGATGCCATAGGGATAACCTCTAGCCATTTGGAATATGCATCTACTATAATGAGGAAAGTGTGCCCTCTGGTAGGGCCAGCAAAATCAATGTGAATCCTGGACCATGGGCCCCTAGGACATTCCCATTCCTGTTTGGGGGAGAGAGGTGGGGCAGGCCTGACTTCCTGACAGTTGGGATAGGCTGCAACCCAGTGTTCAACCATTTTGTCAATACCTGGCCACCATACATAACTCCTGGCCAATCCCTTCATTCTGACAATACCCAGATGACCCTCATGTAACATTTCCAAAACCTCTTTTTGTAGTTTTGCAGGAATAACCACCCTGTTACCCCACAAAATACATCCTCTTAATACAGATAATTCAGTTTGCCTGGATTTAAAAGTTTGGGCAAGTTGAAGTAGATCTTGAAGTGGCCAACCCTTCTTAATCCAGCCTATAATAGGAGCCAATAAAGTGTCTTTGGCAGTCTCTCTGGCAATTTCAGCAGCATGAACTGGAAGCTTGGCAACAGTTTCTAGGAAAAAGGTGTGTGTTTCAGGTTCAAAGTCCTCCTTGTGGCAAGGAAGTGGGCAACGACTCAGTGCATCAGCATGTCCAATGTCCTTGCCAGGCTTGTGGATAAGTTTGTATGAATAAGCAGCAAGAAATTCAGTCCACCTCAGCATTCTTGGTGACAGGATAGTAGGTGTAGGCTTGTCTCCTGCCACAATGCCTAACAAAGGTTTGTGATCTGTAACAATGGTAAATGTTCTCCCATACAGATATTCATGAAATTTCTTAACAGCTGCAACAATTGCCAATGCCTCCTTGTCCAATTGGCTGTAATTCCTCTCTGCTTTGGTCAAAGTGCGAGAGTAAAATGCAATAGGGGCTTCTCTCCCGCTGGGAAGCCTGTGGCTCAAACCCCACTCCAAAGGGAATGCATCACAAGTCAGTACAACAGGTAAATTCTCAGAGAACTGTATGAGTACAGCATCAGACGTGATTAGTCTTTTAATACTGTTAAATGCTGATTGTTCCTTCCTGCCCCAGACCCAAACAGACTTTTTATGAAGTAATCTGTGCAATGGTTCAGCAATGGTTCAGCAATGGTTGCCTTCTGAGGTAGGGACATGTGATAAAAGTTAATGAGTCCAAGGAAAGCTTGCAAATCTGTTTTGCATTTAGGTCTAGGGGCTTCTTTGATTGCTTTAACCTTGGCATCTGTAGGGTGGATGCCATGCTTGTCAATCATATAGCCCAAGAACTCAACCCTGTCAGTTCTAAGAGTGCATTTTTCTTCCTTGACTTTTAACCCCACTTTTTTGAATCTGGTAAGGACTTCTCTGAGTCTCTCTTGTAACTCAGTGTCATTTTCAGCAGAGATTAACACATCATCAAAGTAAGGTACTACCCCTGGCAGTCCTTGGAGCATCCTTTCCATAAGGCTTTGGAAGATGCCTGGTGCCACACTTACTCCAAACTGTAACCTTTTACATTTGAAAGCACCTCTATGAGTCACAATGGTTTGGGCCTCTGCAGTGGCATCATCAACTGTTAATTGTTGATATGCCTGGGCCAGTTCCAATTTGGCAAAGACTGTACCCTTGCCAAGTGAATGTAGTAAATGATGCACCACTGGAACTGGATATGCGCTCTGTTGAAGCGCATGGTTCAATGTCCCCTTATAGTCTCCACAGATTCTCACTGACCCATCAGTCGTGACTGGTGTGACTATGGGTGTCTCCCATCTGGAGTGGTCAGTGGGCTCTAAAACTCCTTGAGCTATTAGTTTATCTAATTGTGCATCAATTTTTTCCTTTAAGGCAAATGGGACCCTTCTGGGCTTTAAGCGAATTGGTGGCACCTTGGGATCTAGATTGAAAGTGATAGGGGTCCCCAAGTACTTGCCCAATCCATTGCTGAAGACCTCTGGAAACTCAGACTTCAAGGCCTCCTCCCATTCAGTGTTGCTCACGTGATTGATGCCAGTCACCTCGATGCCTAGTGGATTGAACCACTCAAGTCCCAGCAAGCTTGGGCGATCCATGTCCACGATGGTCAGGGGCAAGCGTTTGGTGTGGCCTCTGAACTTCACAGTGAATTCTCTTGTTCCAACTACTGGAATCTTGTTCCCTTGGTAGTCTTTAAGAGTCAGTGCTTGCTTCTTGAAATGCTTCTTCTGAATGTTTGGGAGTAGTCTGTGAATAGTGTCCATGACACCATAGATAAATATGAGCCTGAGTCCACTTCCATTTGGCAAGGCCTTCCTTCAATTAGTACCTTGACACGCACTTTTCTGTTATTGATAGAAGAAGAATGACCAATAGTTACTGTCTGATGAGTTTCATTCTTCCCTTTGCTTCTGTGCTGCGCCCCATTTTCTCACTGAGGTTGTTGGGCTTGAATTCTTTGTCAGGAAACTTCCTTCTGTTGGGTGGAGTTCTGGATGATTTGCAGACTCTTGCTAGGTGTCCTCTTTTTTCACAACGGAGGCAGATGGTATCTAGGAACTTGCATTCAGTGCGGGGGTGGCTTCCCCACAACCTCTGCAGTAGAAATCTTGCCTCTTTCTTCCCAGGTCTTTCTTTTTCCCCTCCATTCTGAGTCTATAAATTCCTTCCTCCACCTCACTACAGTCTGACTCAGAATCTATTTGCTCACAATGAGTTGTTGTGGACTTTTCCACATCAGGATGGCTTGTGGCCTTGTTAATTTTCTTCATGGCTGCTGCTGAGGACTTGGTAGCTTCTGCTGAAGAAGCCTCTTCTATTGCTTCCTTCAGCATGATCTTAGGTCTTAGTAATAACTTGCTCTGAAGCACCTTGTCTTTAAGGCCCAGAACAAATCGATCGCGCATGGCCTCTTCTAAATTGTTAAATTCACATGCACCCCCAATGTCTCTTAAACTTGCCATGAAGTCGTTTACGTTTTCGCTTTCCCCTTGATCCCGACGGTAAAACTCGTGTCTCTTAATGAGGCACGATACTTGTGGGGCGTAATGGGCTCTTAACAACTTTTCTAAGTCAGGCCATTCCATTACCTTCGCATCTGCAGCTCCCGCCAATGCCTTCGCCATCTTGAAAACTGCCGGACCACAGTGTGTGAGAAAGACCGCCCTCTTCCGCTTCTCAGAAATGTCGGCAAGATTGTTTCCTTCCAGATACATTTGGAAATGATCTGCATACATCTCCCAGTCTTCTGCCGTCGGATCGAACGGGGCTGGGGGGGTGTTCAGCGCAGCCATCTCTCTCTTATTCTGTTCCGCGTTGCCTTCTTCTTCAGGGAGATCCCACCTTCGTTGCCAGTGTTAAGTTTGCATGAAGAGACAGACGCGGAGTGCTTCAAGCTCTTTTGTTTATTAGTGACTACAGCTCAGAATGGACCCGCTTTGGTGTTTTGCAAACACTGGTCACTGATACAGATACTGTACCAGGGGTTTCAAACTGATGGCCCACAGGCCGGAATTTGTTATGTGCAGGCCACGCCCAGCTCAGCTCCACAAAGGGAAAAAATGTCGCGATACATCACATCATGTGATGATAACATGACGCTGTGAGTTTGACATCCATGCTGTAGTCCTTAATGAGCACAATTGGGACCAACGACTTGCTATTAAATGAAATTATCACAAATGATACCACAACCAATACTTACGATCTTACTTCAGCTTTCCTTCGCTTTACCTGCAAATGTCGTAAATGTGAGGATTGGTCATAAAGTTACTTTCTACTGTGAGATGAAAGAAAAGTGGATTCTGATTTTGTTAAATTTATATAGGCCTCAGAATGATAGCAGGCCTGAAATGAAATGCTATATATTAAAGTGTCAGCTAGAATGATTTCCCTAAGAATAACGAATTATTTGTAATCTGCTGTGCCAGTGCAATATTGTAGTATGTATGTGCCAAGTAGATAGTTTCAGGGGCTATTTTTTAGTAGGAATATTGAAAATGTTAGGAAATAGGGAACCAAAAGTAGCAGATGGTACAGGATTTCACATGTACACGCAAGTATGTGCTAACTGACGGTCAGTATGAGAGAACAGAGAAGTAGCCTCAGTAAAATTCTATTTACTGAGGGGCTGTCAGAAGAAGAATATAAAAGAGGGAGGTGGGTCTCAGATCATGGACTTCATTGCAATGGGTTGTTAATGTCAGTAATGCTGTGATATTGTACTGATACATTGGCTATTCATGTTTCAAATTGCTCATGAAATAAACCTCTGAATCTTAAAGTAAAAAATTGTTTTACTGTATTACTGTCTCTTCTTTCTTTATTAGGATATTTTTATGACATTACTTTTACAGCATCATAACTGTGAATGGTTGCTAAATGAGGCAGATACTAAATGAGGACTATCTGTAATGATGATTTGAAGCCAGGGCTCCCCATTCCAACTATATGCCATGATTTTTGTAAGCATCTGCACTGATAATATACCATACGTGTTTCACTTCAGGATACAATGTTTTGCATAAGTTCATTTAAATGGGACATAGGAAAGCTTAAGGTGGTATAGAAAGCCATTTAACAGGGAATACCTTCTATTGTGTTGGCTATGAATTCTGGTGGTTGAAATCCCAACGCATCTGGAGGTCAACTGGTTGGAGTGGACAGCAGAATTGATGCTATCAGCAACTTATGAATTAAAAACTTACTGCATTGCTGATGAGGGCCTGAAGCTCATAGAAAATGTCTTACAGGCATTATTTAATGACTGTTTCATTTAGCGACAAAAAACTAACTTTATGATAAATTCTTGCATTTATGACTTTTGTAGGTCTGTAAAGCAAAGGAAAGTTGAAGATTGTAAGTACAGTCACAATTTCATTTAGCAATCACTTCATTAATGACCAAGTTGCCGGTCCCAATTAAATGAGAACTACCTATATTTTAAGTCTTGGGCAACCTAATAAATTAATGGCAGAGGTAAGAGTCAAATGCAAAACTTCTCCTCTGTGGCTGCCTCTCTTAGCCACTGCTAAATACTGAATAAAAGTGAAGCCTCATATGTGAAAACATTCAGAAGGCCTTTCCCCATGACTGAGTTAAATTTTCCATCCTTTTTTGAGTCAGTCAAAAACCGCATCAACACAACAGTGGCCTCATTCTACCTGTTACTGCTTTGTGAGAAAAAGGAAAACTGGGCTTTGAATTGCCAAAATTATATAGGCCTCAAAATGATAGCAGGCCTGAAATAAAATGCTATATATTAAAATATCAGCTAGAATGATTTCCTAAGGATAACAAAATATTTGTAATCTTGCTGAGCTGTTGCTGTGAAATGTGATTTTGCAAAGTATGTAGTTTTGAAAACCGCAAGAAATAAGGAACTGAAAGGAGCCGATGGATAGAGGTTTGAGATGTACACGGGAATATGAGGAGACTGTCTGTCAGTAAGAAAGAACACAGAAGTAAGTTGTGAAATGCATGCAGAAAAGTATAAAAAGAATGTCTTGGGGTGAGTTCAGGGCCACTGGCCATAGCTAATTCTTGCTGGACTCAGCTATGCCAGTGGAGCTCATTGCAATGGGTTATTGATGTAAGTTGTGTTATGATGGCTGTTCATGTTCCAAATTTCTCATAAAATAAACCTCTGAATCTTAAAGTAAGAATTATTGTTTGCGGTTTGCCTGTGTTCCTGTTTATTGGAATATTTTTATGACAGCTTGCAATCATCTCCAAAGTAAAATGGGGAACCAAGCCTAAAAGATTTTATACATTTTGTGTGTACCCTTAATGTCAGCCTTCAAGATTTTCTTCTTTTGCTTTGCATCTTTCGGCTGTCATAAGTAACGGGGGGAGGAGGGGGGACATGGTTATGGGAAGCGAGCTGGAGGTTTTGCAAAACAGAATTGTATAAGTTGGTGGGGGGAGTTTCTTGCTTAGGTTTCTATCTTATGCTATGCGCAGCCGCAGCTCTTTATCAAAATATGTCAAGGTCAATGGACAGAGGCCTCATCACCACCTGGAGATGCCCGCATGACGTTATACACAACTTTTTATTGGGTGGACAAATTGAACTATTGTGGGTGGGAACGTTCCCATCACTTTGTATATGTGATTTACGCGCTCATTTTCTCAGATTCAGGATTCTTTCGTTGCTACCACTTGACTTCCAGTAAAATATATCTTTTCTCTAATTAATGGAGTCTAAGTATTTCTTTCTTGGATTTTGAATGGAGCACCATCTGACACTTAGAGGGTGCCATAATAAGAAAGAAAATACAATTTTAACAATACAATTTTAGCCCTGGTTGAGCCAAGAACAATTTTAAGCCTTTCTCATTCATGGGGTGGGGTGAAGGTAAAGACAATGTCATGAGCACTCAGCAGAAAAAAGCTGCCTTCAGGGCATGTTTGTGCCATGTTTAAATGCAAGTAGAAAAAGGCTGTAAGAAAAAGGACTTGGTTCCTTTTCCATTGACTTTTCAAGATTGGGAAGAGATTTGAAGCGTAGTCTCATTTATATCCTAAATCCACCTGATCCATCAAGTGTCTGCATCAGACTGGTTCATCTAATCATATATTTACTCTTTTGAGATTGGATAATCCCAGTTATTCCCATGAATAGCTTCAGCACCACCCTGCCACTGTACACAGAGACATTTAAGCTGGATATGGGCTGGAGCTGTTTGATTAATGGAAATGAATGAATAAAGATAGATACACATGTTTGATTTCTATCCCACCTTTTTTGCCTTTAATCTTTAATCAACTGCCAATTCAGGACTCCTTCCATTTTTCCTAAGAGAAGATGGGAGTTAACATCTGGAGAAAGAAAATGGATTTTCAGTACCTTACTCACAAGCCAAAGAAATTATTGTCTGGCATTGGAAAGATAAACACATTGCCCTAAATATGCAGTGGACTGCAGAATTGATGCTACCTGCAATCTATGAACCAATAGCTCATCAATATAGATTAGTATGGATGATTGCAATGAATTATGGCTTCCATTCGTTGAAATGTTTATTGTACTGTTTTCATGCATGTATGTGTGACACTGAATACATGTGAGGGATGTCTTTGTTCTTTTTTCAGCTTTTTTTCTTTGATTTTTTTTTCTTTTTTTTACTCAATAAAATGATTTCTTGGATAAAAGCAGATATAAAAAAATTCCCAAGAGAATATTACTCTTAACATAGCACTGCCTTCCTCAAAAGACTTTACCTAGGCATTAAAAATCTGAAGCCTTATTCTCAGAGTTATCCTTATAAAATAAATTATTTGGATACCCATTTTACAGATGAGCAATTGAGGCTGCTGGATAACAAGGCTCAAGCTACACAATGAATCCATGTCTACATACTCATTTTCCTATGAGCAACAAGGACCAACCTCCTCCTGGCTCTTCCTTTTTCCTTGTGTATGACTGCATGTGAAATTGTGACTGCATGAAAGCATATATGTATTGGGGAAAGGAAGAGGGTGCTTTTGTATTTTTAGTTTGTGTGTGTAGGAGATGACAGGCTGAGCCCAAGGGTGGGGTCAAATGCATCATCAGTTTGGAGTTGCTATGCTCCTACAAGAGACCTAAGTCCACCCCCAATGAATTCTGTTGACTGTAATCTGGAGTTAATTTGTCTTGACCATTAGATCAGATTCTTGTGTATAAGTAGCATGAAATAAACTCACAGTACTTTTGAACTCTATCTTCACTCCTGGTTTCTTGTGCCTGACAATGTGGGATTGTTGACTTTTTTAAAGTTTAAGTATTATTTTGTTAATGTGTATGTATAAAATGTTTAGAAAAAGAAAATTTAAAAATGTATGCATGTACTTGGATTGGTGGGCACAGTCTTGAAGGCCTGTTAGTTTATCTTTGACTATGTATGGTTACCCTGGAGACCATACATTGGTACTATAGACCTCATAGTGTGTCCTGTGAGAAAGTTGGCCTTGAGCTGAAGATGGACAATTATGTCACATTATTTGCAAATTCACACCCAGGCCAGAATGATTCATATGCTTCCCTGGGACAATGAGTTCCCCCTTTACTTCAATGTGCCTGTGGAATCTGACTTCAGTGGATCTAAGGGAGTGTGTCAAAGAAGGACAAGATCTGACGAGAAGTCCAAAGTCCCTGCTTCTGACAGAAATGAAGAAAACCCCAGAGATGGGCTTCTTATAAGAAATCATGAAGGACAATTACATTTATCAGGAATAAGGAATTAAGATGCTGGGGGCATTTCCACATGAGAGCATTTTGATCTTTTCTTCCACCAAGTCATTATTTGGCTTCAATTAGCAGATTTCAGAATTCTTTTTAAGAACCCCAAAGTCTATCTTCCCCTGTTTTTCCTCAGAGATCTTCAGATCTCACAAGATTGTTTCTGGCTGTCTAAATTGACTTTTACTTCCCTGCAAACCTGCTTAGTTAATCAGGGCACTGGGTTATCTCCTCCCCATCTTCCTGGAACAGAACTGGAACTGAAAGAAAGCAAAGCTGTTGTTCCCATTTTCACAAAGACTCTTGAATTGGGATGCTGGGCCAAATATTCTGGGCAGCGCCTGTTTTCGAGAGCCTATTTTGGGAAGCGTGGGAGATTCCTAGGGCTGGCCCAGTGTGTTCTGGTGCCTGTGGCAAAAAATCTTCACGGAATCTCATTTCCCACTACTTCATTTAAAATACATTCTACCACACTATTCTTCTCTACCATTTAAATTAAAGCGCAGCTGCACACAAGCTGAGTTGTTTTTCTCTGCCATTCATTTCAATGCTACATGCCCAAGAGAAAGCCAGGGTCATTAAATGTGTTGGTTTATAGTTACCCACACAGCCAACGCTTACTGCCTGGAGGGCCACTTCATCTTCCCAGGAAGGAAGCCCATCTTCTGGAGATTTCTTTAGTTGTCAGAAACAGGTACTTCAGGTTACAATGGAAGAGAATGTAGGTAATATCTAGTATACTCAGGGTTGACCTGTGGGAGTGATGTTACCTGTTGGGCCATGAATTGTCTGCAAGCAAACAACCAAGCTCAGAGAGTAGCAAGAACTCCACATCGGTTATTTAGTACGTATTACATGCTTGGATCTCTCTGATGAGATCACACCCTTCCTTAGCACACTCTCTCAGGTCCACTGAAATCAGACTCCACTCCTGATGCACAATGAAGCATCAGGGGAGGGGGAGCACATTTTTCCCAATGGTGCATATGCATTCTGGATTGGATGCAGATTTACAAGCTATGTGATAGAATTGTGCCTCCTCAGCTCAAGGCCAACTTCCGCACAGGACCTACTACTATACCAGTCTATGGTCTCCAGGGCAACCATGGGCAAAAATAAGCTAACAGGCCTTCAAGACTCCACTCACCCACCAACCCACCCACATACATACATGTTTTCAAAGAGTCACAAATTCACATGGAGACATACACAAAGGAAAGGGAGGAGCTGGGAGGAGGCACAATGTTTATTGCTCATAGGAAAATCAAACCCAAGAGAATTGGCTTCTGCTCCAACCTGCTCCAACCAGTAAATCCCCCAACATGTACACACACACACACACACACACACACACACAATCTTATCCAGAATCAGAAAGAGACACACCTGGGCCCCCAATTCCCAATTCTTCCCAGTGATTTTCCTCAGCGGTGACAACAAAAACAGCCTCGATATCCCCAGCACACAAAGACCAGTCCTTCCATTGTAGAATTAAAGGGTTAACCACACCTGACTCTCTTTCCTCCCTTGATTTTATTTGCAAAAGAAAACATGCAAATCCCAACAAGAAAGGGGGAAAAATACCAAGAGAAAATAAGGCCCTGATTATGGGGTGGGGTGAAGGTGGGGATGGGAAGAAATAGTCTCTGCATCTAAACAGGCGGTCCTTATCATTCCCACTTGGGGACTGATGTCACGCTTTTGATTTCTATGGCCAATCCTTCCATCTGGGAACAGGGGGAACTGAACCACAAAGTTGAGGTCTCTCCCCCTCCTCCTCCCTCCAAAAATCTCCTGTTGATATATGTACCCACCCCACTCCTTTGTATCCTAACCATTCTCTCTCTGCAGCAGGTTTCCCCAGTACTATATATTTTGCTTTCCACGCAGTTCTCATTATGTTCTGTCCTGCAGATGATGGGAGCTGTGGTTTTGGGCAGCCACACTGAAGGAGGCTGCTCTGTATGATGACTAGTTTCAGGACTGAATTTAAAGATAAGAAAAAGAGGAGAGTAGAAAATTCCCCCTTTTTAAAACCACCTGCAAAGAGCTCATCCTCACCTTATTATCTTGTTACACCCCCGTCATAAGAGATGCTTAGAGGGTTGGACCTCAAATTAAGAGGTACCCCAAACACAACAGGGCCAGCTTACTCCATCCTGAACATTGTGAATACATTCTTATTTTCACACAAAGAGCAATCTAAAGACTAGACTGGAAATTTATTTTGCTGTACCACTGGTTGGCATTGGTATAAAACTGAGAAGCCAGGCTTCGAATTCTAACTCAACTGTAAGGCTTTTGCCAGATGTGATCTTAAGGCAGTCAACAATTCTCACGTAACCTACTTCTCAAAGTTATTGTGAGAATAAAACAGGAAGAGGTCTACTGATGCCATCTTGAATTACTTATCAGAATGGAGATGGGATAAAAATAAATAAATGTATCAGTGTTGGGCACTTTATTTTTCCACACTACTCACCCATGCACTGATGTTGTTACCTAGCCTAATAATGAAACATTAGCAAGAAAATAACCAAGTTTGAAGCACACAAGGAACCCAACATTTCAACCCAGAGCTACACATATGCTTTATTGTCGGATTCCAAAATGTCTATATTTTAAAATCAAGACAGAGAGAAAAAAACATTGAGGTTTCTTAATTTATTTGTTTAAAACAGTTTTTCCATTTGGAGCTGACCGTAAATCATTCTGGAATCTATTGGTTTTGAGAAAAACCTAAACACAGTATAATATATTATTTTATTTTTATCTTTTAATCAGCTTTTGGGTGACCTTAGGAATGTGGCAAGCAGAATACCTCCCTGAAACAAATAGAATATTTCCATTTAATTAAAAAATTATTATTTTTAGACCTTAAGGAGCAAACCCTGTTCTCTTAAACGAGTTAAGGAAAACATGCAGGATATGGCTTCTAGAATTATTTCAACCCCTTTTCCTAGCAGTGGTTCCAATGTATTTTTTCTGTATTATTAAATGATGGGTTGTTTTGCATTTATGTTTCTGCTTTTCCTTCATGTTGCAGTTGTGTTCTCTGTTCTGGGTCACGTACGCAGGAGTGAGAAGAGAGAGAGATTATAGCATTCTGAACACGTTTTGCTGTCCAACTCCTCCCATTGGCAAACTTGAGAGAAATTTTTTTCTTAATTTTCTTTTTTTTCTGCTCACAGCCCCCAGTTGAATCCAGCCCATTTTCAAATCCATTTTTTTTCTTTTGTTGGCTTCTCCCACCTTGACCAATATTATCCCATTCTAGTCATTTTGTGGAGAGTTATTCTTCTGGCCAACAAATGGATGGGGTCACAAGTTCCTTCACATTCCACTGAGTTTGAAAGAGCAAAAACCTCAGGGTTACTTGGTGGTTGGCCAAAGTGACTGCTTGAGAGAAACAAAGAGCGTTTGGCTTTCTAATCCTTCAGTCTTCTCCACTGCCAACCCAATTCACTCCGAGCTCTGAGAACGGATGTCCAGTGAGATCTAGTATGAATGCTCAAGGTTGTTCAAGGTTGAATGAATATATCATACACAAATACATTCAACATCTTTTACACTCCCAATAGCCTTACTTAAAAAGGATGGATCCATCCATCATTTGCTCCTTGTGTGCTTCAGTGGGCATTTAATTGATTGAGAATAAGCTTAAGGTTCTGTTCAGAACTGGGAATTCAGAACTCGTTGGTGCAAGTGGGTTCTCTGATCTCAAAATACTGAAATATCGCTTGTATTTCAAAACAAGGTGGATTAAAACAGGGCAGTCTTATGAGATTCTCTTGCCAGGCATGGGTAGAGACCATATGATGAACATGACACTTTTGAAAGCTGGATTTCAATTCCTCTTGAGAAAGACTGGTCAATCCCTCATTTTAGGAGAAGGCATCCATCTTGTGAGACCATTCATTTATTTCCTTATTTTAATCTTAATTTATTTCTGTTGTGTTTATAATTTGAATGCATTGAAGTCTTTTCTGTTGGCAGGGCTATAAAACTTTACAATAAATAAATAAATAAATATATAAATGGAAACATAAAGGCCTAGTTCTGCAAGATTATTATTAATTCAAAAGCAATCAGCATTTGCATGGATACACAGTTTTGTCTGGTATTAAAGGGATCAGGCTAGAAATTAGGAGACCATGAGTTCTAGTCCCCACTTAGGCACAAAGCCAGCCGGTTGACCCTGGACCAGTCACTTTCTTTCAGTCCTAGGAAGGAGGCAATGGCAGACAACTTCTGAAAAACCTTGCCAAGAAAACTGCAGGGACTTATCCAGGCAGTCTCCAGTATGACTGAACAGAACAAACAAACAAACAAAAAGTTTGCACATTATACACAGCATAGACATAATAATCAGTAGCAAGTTTGAAGCTTATATGACAAGATCTCATTCACCAATTCTGGAGTTTGCAGGTAAATGAAAAGTAACATATAAAATACATGATACTGAACATTGTCTTTTATTCCAAAAGAGACCTTAATTACATAGATTTTAACTATACTGGGATTATATCTTAGCCACATGCAAAAATTCATTTTGAGTTTTCATAAACTCTCAAGTTATCCTTTCTATTAATTTGCTCCATTGGTTTGCCTAGAATGCTGACAGAAAATTGCAGATTATAGCCTGTGTATTACTGCAGCAATATAGTATATTAGTATCTTTTGACAGAAAATTGGGAAGTAAGTAACCACAAAAAACTGACTTTCGCAGATACAAATAGTCCTCGACTTATGACTGGTCACTTAAGCAGATCTCCCCAGAGGTCACATGACTACATTTCAGGCATTGGTAATGGGATTGCATTTATGGGTGATTGCTGTGTCCTACAGTCACATGACCACAATTTATAACGCTTGCCAAAAACCAATGTTCACTTCCAAGTTTTGGCAAAAACGTCCCATAATGAACAAGGGGTTTGCTTAATGAGTGTGGCATATGCTTAACAGCCACAGCAAAAAAAATGATCATAAAATTAGGTCGATCACATAATTACTCACTTACAACCATCATGACTTGTGACTGTAGTGAGCAGGGTTCATTACAGTCATAAGTCGAGGGCTATATTACACAGTAAGCACGCTAACAGTCCTTGTTTAACAACCACTCAGCAACTGTAAACAAGTCAGAGCTGAATGTGTAGCAGTTACAATTGGACCAAGTACTTACGGGTAGCACACCATCCCTTCAATCACATGATTGCGATCCAGGCACTCAATGGCTGGCTTGAGATTACAATGTTGCAACATTCTGCAGCCACATGATCATACTTTGTGACCTTCCAAGTTTATTTCCCACAAGCAAAAGCAATGGGGAAGCTGGCAGGATGTCGGAAGTCATGGTCACATGAGGTCCTTGCTTAATAACCAACAATGCTTGCTTAACAATAGCAACCAAGACTGCTGGAATTGTCACCTGGTTTTTCAATTTACAATTGTGTCACTTAAAAACGGAGTTTTTGAGCCCAATTACTGTGGGCAAATGAGGACTATCTGTAAAGCCAATCCTTGTTATCGAAATAGTATGATAACCGACACATCAACTGTATCTATTGTACAATTATATAAAGGCCGTTTATACCCTCCTTCAGTGGCAGAACCTTGAGGTCTTCTCCAATGCAATCGATATAAACTTGGCTTAAACAGATCTTGTAGTGTCTATTCATCATTTGGGTTTGGAGAAATTTCCCCTACACACCTTGTTTCCCAGGAGAACTTGTTTCTCCCACCAACAGAACAAGAGAAAGAACCAGCCACTTTGCCCTTTCTCTCCCACTTGTCCCTCTCTATGCTAAATGGTTGGTGTGTAGCCCTTCCAGCTGGCTTCCCCACCCTGCTTCCCATATATCTGTGGCCCATTCCACCCACTCTGTTTGAGATCCCACCAGTCTGCCTGATCTCCAAATCAAGCTTGTTTTGTAGAAAGGATGCCCTGAGGCTGGGTCAGACTGATGGCACACCAGCGGAAACTTGGGGGCCACAAGCTGTCCAGTGAACAGCACATTGCAAGTGTATAACAAGGCACCAATTGTTCTGGACCCAGATTCCAGAGTAGTGAGTAGACAGCACAAGAAACAGAATGACTGCAGAGCCTCCAAATAAGCTCCAAGATTCTATCTCACCCTTCTGTTCCTCTTACAGAGTCCTGGTCAAAATCTACATAGAGTTTTGAACACTTGCTCATTTTGGGTTACTTCTGTTCTTCTAGGTGAATATTAGCAATCCTAGAAGGTTATGATAACTGATTGTGTACTATGTATATTCACAGACAGTTGAGTCCATGTTTTTTGCTCTCCAGATGGCCTGTCTTCCTGAACAGAGAATACAGTGCACATACATCTTAGAATTAACATGATATATTAGTTGAGTAAAGTTGTTATCCACAAATAACATTTGCCAGATTTTTCAGGCCTGGCCTAATGCAATCCAGAAGAGGAGACTTTCTGACTTTCCAAATGTAAACAAGCTACAGTTCTCAGAAGCCTTAGTCATTGAGAAGGATGCTGGTAACTGTGGTTCAACAGCTGCTGGAACACTAATACTTCCCAAAGCAGAATACTTAATACAGGCAATTGTTTGGGATTGCAAAACCATGTGGGAGCCAAGCAGATTACTCTATGAGAAGAACCAGCTGCCCCAGCCTCCACTTTCTAACTCAACAACCATCAAATAAAAAGCTAGAGTGCTTCAAAGGAAGCCTCATAACATGTTACAAGAATTTCAGGCACACTCACTTCCATTTGTAACCGTCCTATATTATTCTATCATTTTCCCCACTTTCTTCCTTGTCATGAGAAATCCATGGGGAACATGAAATAGGTGCATAATTCATGTTAACTGTTCATGCTAGGAATTCTCTGCTTATAAACATACAGGTTCTTGGGGGTGGAGAAGTACAGCCTTCTAATCTTTATCCCATACAAGTGTGTTTGCCCCTAAGAGGTGGGAAATGGGATAGTAGAAGGAAAATGTACAAGGGGCAAATACTCCAAACAAATCGGATTATCAGTGGGGTCAAAAAAACAGGAAAAGAACCAAGGAGATGCCTCAGGGGTTTAAATGGCTGCCAATACAGATTGCCAGACAGAAGTGTAGAAACAAAATTAAGATTTGCCTACAGCATAAGTTTATTTCAAAGAGCCTTGGGTGTCTGGTCCTGACCACAGCAAATAATCAACACTTCCACCCACCCACCCCACCCCCCGAAATAGAATTTCTGGACAAATCAAGAACATAAGAAAGGGCAGAATGTGGAGAGTCACAGACATTTGTACCCAGTTGAATGGGATGGATTGTGTTATTATTTGAGCAAAAATATGACACTTTGTCTTCCCAGATCTGATAGGCCATTTACGGTACATTCTGGCTGGAATTCTCTTTTTATATGAGGGAAAGATTTTGAAATGGCATTCCAAGATCTTGATTCACGTAAGCATACACATAAAACACATCCATTAATCCTCAAGGCAATCAACTCTTGACTGTTCTTTGGAAGGACAGAAGCTGGAGCTGAAGCTCAAAATACTTTGGCCACCAAACGAGAAGTCAGGACTCACTGGAAAAGATCCCGATGTTGGGAAAGATTGAAGACAAAAGGAGAAGGAGACGGCAGAGGATGATATGGTTAGATAATGTCATCAATGCAATGAACATGAATTTGGGCAAAGGACAAGGGGGCCTGACAGGCTATATGGTCCATGGAGTCATGAAGAGTTGGGCATGACTTAGCAACTGAACAACAAAAACGCAAGGCAATCTCCCTAAATGTGATTTCTTGACAATTGTGTAAGATTGTGACTGCTGTTGATTTCAACAGGACCTGCCTGGGCTGAGCTTTGCAAATAAGATCATGAATATTAAAGCCAATTTTACTATTGCTTCAATTGCCCTCTTCCCCAGCATATCTGTGATGTTAGTCATTTCCAGCTAATCAAAGGTTCAATCAACTCGCTCCCCCTTAAGAAAGTGTTCCTGCTTGATCACCTGTAGACAATCAGCAACCAACCCATGAATGATTTTCTGGAGCAGGGGTGTCAAACTGGTGGCCTGCAGGCCGGATATGTCATACACAGACCACGCCCACCCCAGCTCCATGAAAGGGGAAAGTGTTGTGATACGTCACCAGACAGCAACGGGACCCCGCGAGTTTGACACCCGTGTTCTAGAGTGATAGAGGTATTTCTACCATTTCATCCCTTTCAGCCTTCAGTTGGCTTGTGCCTTTTTGCTATCTGGATCTCATAGTTGGTCAGGCTAGGGCAAGCTGTGCACAGGTGAGTATTTGAGAAAGGCTCTTCCAATTTTTTCCACATATGAAAAGGACCCAGCACCTAAGCAGTGGAGCATCAAGGTTGGTGGAAGCTAAAAATTCTCATTTCTCTGGTGGCTCCTCTGAGGGAAACAGTAAAAAGAAAGCATTGCTCTTAGAACATCCCTTTTATCTGTAATAAAATTCAAGGACACAGGCACATAGAAGAGGAATGGGGGAGGGGGACAACCTATAGTACCCTTTATCCCTCTTTTTCAAGTCCAATCTTACTTCTGCAGAGGCTGAGGAAGGGATCATGCAGATTTAAGGCAGGGCAATCAGCAGGATCAGTGTGGCTAGAAGGGTGAGTCATGAGGTCTCTGGTTACATTTAATGGATGTGCAGGTGCAGCCCTGGTGGAGCTGTGGACCTGGGTGACATCAGCTCAGCAGCCATTCAGAAGAAAACCCGAGTCTGCGAGTTAGCTGGAGATCCATGAATCCCAGTCTCTTCTTTCCCCTTCTGCCCCCAGCCAACTCCAAACCCAGAGGAAAAGGGACCCTTAAGTCTCCAGTCCTGTTGCTGCTCTGGGAAACGCCAAAGCTGGTGACAATGTGGCCACTGGATGAGGAAACGGATTCCCTGAAACAAAAGGGGCTTTCATGGAAAACAAGAGAGACCAGATCTAATGCAGAAGGAAGAGGCAAGAGCTGAGATAATAAGATAGAGAGCTTCTGGAAGGAAGGAAAAAGAGGCCCAACTAGAAGGGCAGAGAGCCCCCAGTATCTCTGCAGCTGGATACATTGGCCCTTGGTATTTCCCTTTATCCTATCACTAGCACTATTGACAAGCCGGATTGATGGGGAGCATGTCAGTCCATAATTCTCTGTTGCCCAGCAACATATAGCTATCTGTTCCCCATCCCCACCAGCAGCAGCAAAACAGATTCTCCTGTAAATCAATTGCCACCTGCTGCCCCGTCAGCTTCAGCCTCCCCCCCTCCTCTCGCCCTCCCTTATCAGGACCTTGGAGGAAAAGAGACAGACGGGGAACAGCCAGCTTTGCTTCCGTTCTTCCTGGAAAGAGAACATTTTGGTTATTAACTGTGGTTGGCACAAGAGTGGGAGGACAGGTCATCCACAGGCCAGTACCTCCTCCCCACTGGAATAAAAGAGGCAGGAAAAAAACCTAGAAGGATCCATAAGTGGATTTTTTTTATTACCCTCATACCACAATTATGTCTCTGGATATTAGCATTCTTCGGTTAGTTATTAGGCTGATAAAAGAGACAACTGAGCAGCATCTCTCTAATGAGGGAACCGGCAAAATGATCAAATGATGTAACAGGCTGTCCCCACCACCAAAAAAGAAAAAGTCAAAGCGAAAAAGATTTTCCCCTTTTACTGAATATGAGAAAATCAGCATCACAAGAGTGTTCCAGCTTTCCAGAATACATTTCCCAGTCATTCTAATTAACCCAGCTTTGGGGACCTGTTTCACATTATCTCTCAGGGCAAAAAATGCCCTTCATTTCCATTCATTTTTCTAAATACTCAATTGATTACCACTGTGTCTATGTTTAGACCTTAAGAATTTGAACACGGAAGGTGTCAGCGGATGCTATGTCTATCCACTCAAATCCTTTCAGAATAAGCAAAACTTTTGCAAGAGTCTAATATTTGGGACTAATCTCCTTCTCCTCACCTATCAATATGAGACAGGGCTACAGGATTTATTCCTTGTTCCACCAAGCAAGCAGATGAAAAAGGGTGGAATGACAGAAAGTCTTAGCCTCCATATATACACCCCAATATGAACAAAAGAGAAATAAATCTCCACAAATCTGATCTGATCCTTTTTTCCAAAGTATAAAACTGGAAGGGAGGGACTAATCCTGTACCCATCTGAATATTCTGGATTGCAAATCCCAATAATTCCTGTTTTGCTAATAGGAGCATGTGACCACTAAAGCATGGGATTTATTTTCCTCCAAACTGAAATTCAAGGACAATCCTCGAGTTTTAGAAAAACATAAATTTTTAAATTTCAGTTAGAAGTTACTGAAATTAAAATTGCACTTTTTCCCATCCAAGTTCATAGATTCCCTTAAATCTATCCATTGACCCCAAGATTAAGAATCCCCTGCTTAAGTTGTGTTAAAAGTACATCATCAAAAATTGATGATGAGCTGTCCATACCATCTTCTTTAAATAGTTGGACATAGTTTCTTCTTGAAATGAAAGCTTGTTTGGAATATTACAGCCACTGAAATCTAGTTCTTATCTCTTTTTTCAGTTGCACTGATTTCCTGGCAAGAGAAAAGCACTCTGTGCGTGATAGAAAGTACCTTTTTAAAATGGTGACATTACCATAATGAAACAGATCCTGAAGCTGGACATTCAATCAAAGCTCTATGACTTTGAATGTTTAAAGAAAGGCAAGCAGAATCAGGTACAAGCAGAATTTCGCATGGATAATTCCATCATTTTCAGCAAGGTCAGACATTCACACCTTTCAGAAGAGTCTTACCTGTAAAACCCTCACAGAGTACAACCTACAAGCAAAAAGATCATAACCAAAATACAATACGAGTTAACATCCTTTTCAGACAAACCCTCTGAGATACAATCTGAGATAAGCTGAAAGCCACTGTATCTATGAATTATTGATCCCTTGTTCACAGGACCTGTCATTTAAGGAATAAAAGGCCAGTTCGTTCAGTCTCTGTTACGTAGTAAGTTAAGGATGGCCCATATTTGTGAAAGAAATGCATTTTCCCTTGAGTGCTTTTGGCTACCGGCTTAATCTTTATGATGAAATTCCAGGCTTCAGCCAATTCAGTGTGGATTGCCTGGGCAAGCTCTTGCACAAAATAAGACCTGTTGCGGGCACGCACACACACTACTACAGAACCCAATTCAGAAGACTGTCTTATATGAATACAGATCCTAGTACTTCTCCACCTTAAGAACATATCTTCACAGGCACTAAGCTTCTCAGACACCTTATATACACAAGGAGTCGAAACAAAGCTGAACATTTTAATGTAATAATGCAGTCAGAATACATACAGTTCCCCTCATTTTACTACATGCAAACTGCCTCTCTTCCTGCTTTCGTTTTTTCATGGATGGAGGGAGAAAAATAAAAATATATTAGATGTCCCAATATCCATCAGCCATTCCTGACATGTCCAAAAGATACTTTAATACTTGATCTTGACACTAAAGATTAGGCACTAACTCCATAAAAAGCAGAAAATCTAGAAGCCTGCCATTTACCTGCAACTGGTTGTACTATATACACAGCTATATAGCAAATGCATGTAAACGCAAAAAGAAAAATCTTATAGACCTTGGATTCTTGCCCATTCTCAGCCCCTCATCCTCCATATAATACAGAACAGCAATTCTGCATGCACAATATTTCATACACCAGGATGCCTCCCCACACTCTTCTGTACAGAAACGTACCATCCAATGAATATTCCCTCACACCCACAAGCCCCATTTATTACCCCCCAAAAGGCTGTTCCTTGTATCAACAACAAACATGCACAGCACTACCTACAACCTCTACCCTTGTGCACATCCATCTTAGAGATCTCCCCCTGAATTTTATCCTTCTGTCCCAAATCATTTGCCATTGTCCCAGAGCAGTGCAGCTTCACGTTATATCCACCTCCTCCCTCCAAGAGAGCAATGCTTCATCAAAATTGCTCCCACTCCTCATACAAATGAACAGCAGGACATGTGCCACCTGTCCTTGGATGCATACAAACACACATAGACTGTACAAGAAAGAAACAACAACCTGAAGCATCTTCTGAGCACAGATGGATCCCAGCAAACAGCTTACAACGTTGTGCTGCCAAGGGCAAAGAACAACCCAAGATTCAATATCTCTCCCCCCCACCCCATAATTCTAATACATAAATCAGGAGAAACTTGCCCCCCTCCCTCCATATCAGCTGCTTAAGAAAGGTGATCTCATCCCAGGGCTCCTGGAGGGAAGAGCCTTCTGCTTTAGGCCTGGATCCAACTGCCACACCCTTCTGCTGCTCACTCCACAGCCATAACTCAGCCCCATACGCTGGCCACAATTCCCACAGTATCCTTCCCAGCACACAATGCTTCCGCTTCTCACACCCCAAACTCCTCATTCTCTCTCTCTCTTTCTCTCTCTCTCACACACACACACACACACACGCACGCACACCTACCTCGCTCACTCTGCACCCCTTCTGCACTGGTGCATTCATACACAGATCAATCTCCTCCACTTCTCCCCTCCTTCTTTAATGGCACCCAGAGACCATTCCCTGACCAACACATACCAATGCCCCATCCTGCAGACAGCCTTACTCCTTTTCTACTCCTAGTGTAAGCCTTCCCCCTTCACACAAACACACACATACACGCACCTGCGCGCACACACACACAATCTTTAACCTTGATAGATCCTCCCCCTTGGCATATATTCTGAACATATAATCTGAACGTATATCTGCATTTTCTCCATCTCATTTCTTTCATGGCCATAGCTTTGGTTCACCCCTAGCGCTGCTACAACCCTTTCTCTCCCCCCCCCCCGCATTATCCATCTAAACGACGGTTTGAAAAACTTGCCAGATTCTGAACCCAATCTCTCCTCTAATCTCCCGGTCCTCGACCCGGGAACCGAGCATTCCCATACAGGTCTCTGCAGATGAGACCCCCTACTCCGCTCCCTCGCTCGCTCGCCTAATGGTCGGGGGGGCATCTCCCTCCCACCCGCCTTCTCAGTTTCTTCAGTAATAAAACCAAGACAACCAACCCGCCACTCCGGAGCTTTAAATTGCTCCAGATTCAGGGGGGATCCTCATCACTTCCCCCCACACACACACCCAACCGCGCAACTTTCCTCAGCAGCGGGGGGGGGGGTACCGAAAAACCTTCTAACGGGGAGGAGGAGGAGGCTCTCCAGGGAACCGTGAGGGGAATTCGCGCCCACTTGGGAGCCTCATAATTCTCGCTCGTCTTCCAGATTTAGGGAAAGCATCCCTCGTATTTTTCGGGTCCTGACAAAGATGGGCGAGGGGGGACGGGACAGAAACACTTCTCAGCCTAGAAAACCCCCCGGTTTTCCTTCTCCTCCATCCGACCGTCCGTCGAAGAGCCCCGAAGTTGATAAAGGAGGGAGCTATTCGGCTCCCCTCTTCGGTCCTCCTAGCCCCCTACCTGAGCCGCGCCCGTCCTTCCGCTCACTCTGCGGCCGCTGCGGTCGCCTTCGCTGGCTCCTACTGCTTCGGCTGCAGCGTCTGATCGATGTGACATAATCGGCGGCAGCGGCGGCGGCGGCGGCGGCGGCGGAGAGTCCCCTCCCTCCGTGCCCCGCCCTACCCCCCCATCCCTCCTCCCCGCCTTTCCTTCCCAGCTCCGGTTCGGCCCCAGAGCTGGTTAGGAGGAATAAGGTGGAAATTGGTTTATTGGCGCGCGCGCGCGCGCACACACGCACACACACACACACACAAATGCGCCCTGCCGTATTCTAAAAAGAATTTGGGAAACTTGGGTGGGGCTGGGGTGGGGTTAACCTATCGGTCTATTCTCAGCATCCTGGAGCTTGGGGAGGGGAACGCCCGGGTCCCTCATTTTGGGATGGGGAGGGGAGGGTTGTCTCCGGTGCTTTAGAAATGAACGGGTGAGGTAGAGGATGCCTTGAGGGGGCGGGGGAACGGGACAGATGGAGCGGAGTAGAGGAGCCGGGAGCCCGACCAAAAATGCAGAAGGGAAGAATCAATTAAGAGAAGGGAGCCAAGCTGCTGCTCAAGCCCTATTTCCTGGATATGGCGAGTCTGCTCGAAGATCACGCCCAGATTACCCAATTTCCCGCAAAGGCTTCTAAAACCGAAATCCTTCGGAACCAGCCAACTAGGTTTCTGGCGCGCATGGGCGGCAGCGGAGCCCGGGCTCACAAGCAGCCGGGCCCTCCGCGCCAAATCGCAAGGGTGATCAACAGCCTTTCTCCGCTAGCGGCTCTGCTGACCAGCTAGGGATGATGGCCGTTGTAACTCTACAGATCTGAAGGGCAGCCCTAGCGCCTTGGCCAAAGGAGCCAGATCGGCGTCACCGAGCGCTGGTATTTCTCCGGGGAAGGAGAAAGCCAGAGAAGCCGGGCGCTGTAACGGCAGAGGCTAGAGGACAAATGTCTTTACTGTGGAAAGATGCTAAAAAGAGCCCGGGTACCGGCCGTATTGCTGTATTTCACGGGCCAGAGCAAGGCAGTGCTCTGTTCTGGGCAGTGTAGATGCCCTTGGGGATTTGAGGTTACTGATGGGCAAGCCAGAGATTCCCCAAGGGGAGGGAGCCACAGAGACAGCAGAGCAAGGCTTCTTGGATCACAGCAATGTTTGGGCTGAGGAGGAAAAGGGTTGATTGCCCTGCGGTCTGGAAGTGGTCTCAGAGCATCTACTCCTCATCTCAAAAATGAACTGAGGAAAAGCTGGATACAGGAGGTGTGTTAGCATCCCTCGCACAAGAAGGAAGGGAGGCCAAACCAAAGCGTTTCTCCAAGAAGCAGAACCTTTTGAAAGATGAGCAAAGGAGTGAAGTGTCAGTCATGAGGACAGAGGAAAAAGCCTGCCTTCCAGAAAGGGAGGACCTCATAGGACCTCCCTTCTATCCTGTTATGAGAAGACTGCTGTTTTCTTATTATTTATTTATCCCAGTAATGCTCATGCTGCCCAGCCTAAAGATTCTGGATGCTGTACAAACCAGCAATATCAAAGATGCATCCATCAACAATACTTCATAAGCAAAACAATATTGAAAACATAACTAACATTACTGAAGGTAATTTGACGAATAGCGCTTAAATGCCTTATCCGTGAGGCTGCCTCAACCCTCTTCAAAAGACATCTAAACCAGGACTCCACCCATAGCATGGGTGAATAATCTTTGGGTGACTACAGAAGGCATTCAGCTTCTTCAGAGAAAGGGGCAGTCTTGACAGGAGATGAGACAATTATGCGAAGGAGGTGAGGCCAAGTCATACCCATTGGTGAGGCTAAGGTTTTCAGGGTGGAATTCAGCTTGGGATTTTTCTTTTCCCAAAGGTGTAATCTTAGATCTTACATCTCCTGCCTCAAGTTGGCAGGAATCCACCCTGCCAACCCTCTGGCTACCTGTGGTGGAACATTCATAGGGCTTCCAGAACCACAAACATGAGTTTGGGAAGCTGCCGACTACTCAGGTTTAATGTATAATTTAATTAGTCCTTTGTGTTCAAGTCAGTCTTGTGGTAAAACCAGCCATGGTTGCTCTTATAGATGACTCTTGTTGCTGAAGAGAGTGAGGGGTGGGGAATGAATGCAACACCTATTGATCCTACTTGATCTTGTCTACTGCCAGAGCGAGTTATATACCACCTACTGTATGGCCTTTCCTGGACAGAGAGAGTCTAGCTGCAATTATCTATTCACAGGTAACCTCATTTAAATTAGTGTAAAACCCTGTAATGGGAGCTACTACTGTGGTTGGTTTGGAAGGTGCAGCTAAAGGGATAGGTATAGCCAGGTTGCTGAGTGAGACCCCTGGTCATGTACATGGTGTTACAGTTTTCTTGAAGAAGCCACCCTGGTGCCAATGAATAGTTCTAGCTGTGGCTTAGAAGTCCCTAACAATTTGTTACCAAGACATCTGTCAAATGTGGTCAGGTCACTGAAATCATTGAGAAGGACCTGCTACATGTACCAAAGGCTGCTGAATTGATGCTTATGAATGAGCTTTCTCTCTGTTGCTGCACATGCATTCAGGGAGGTACTGCGATGCTATACACATATTTAGGTCCCTCACGAAAATGTACTTAGGCCTTCCCAGCATGAATTTTGAAGAAATTTGGCAAGGTTCTATTTCCCCACCTTTTGTTTAAATGTAAATTATTGTGGTGGTTGTTCTATGTTGCTTTAACATAGAACTTTACTTTGTGTTTTAAGTGTTATCTATTTTGTTGCAAGTTTTAATGTACACCATCTTGGGATGCTTCAGCATCTGCAGCAATGTATGAAGGGGTGGAAGGAAGGAAGCCCTGTCTGAAGGCTGTTTTCTCTCATCGCTCACCATTCTTAATCTCCCTCCATGTAGATTCATTGGATGATCCCAACAAGAGGAGAAAAGCTTTTTCTTATTGCTTTCTCCATGCAATGCTTTATGAGCAAATAACCCTTTTTCCTCACCTCTTTTCCAGTGTACACATTTGTTCCTGATAATGCATTTGTTCCTTCAGTCTAGGAGAAGAAGAAGCAAAGTCAAGAGAGGACTTAACCTAGAATCATTATGTGCCCACAAACATTCCACGTCTTGCTCCCCTTGAATCCATTGACTCTTATCTAGTGCCAATTTAGTGCTGACTGTTACTTAACTAGATTCTTGTGTATAGGCTTGAGCAATAAACCTTCTTAACTGGAACATATGGTCCCGATTCTTTAGCTTGACATCCAGCTTGACATTTTGGTGCACCTGATTTGCAACTTTCTTAGTCCTTTACTATCTTTAGAATACCATCAGCAGAACTGAACATGATGGCATAGTATGTTTTAAGCTTGGTTTCTTGAATAAATAATTCAACTGCTAATAAGGTTTGGAGTGTATTTCCCTCTTCTTTGTGGCAGCCCCTGAGATATTGGAACACTGCTATCATGTTTCCCCTAGTCCTTCTTTTCATTAGACTAGACATTTCCTAGATTGCTAGCCTGTCTTTTTTCCGGGAGCTGCATGGAAATCTCCATTTTTTTTTATTCTGGTAGCATCCCTGAAGGTTTAAAGTGACTGGTCCAAAGTCACCCAGTGACTTTTCCGGGCCATCAGTGGATTTGAATATGGGTCTTCCCATTCCTAATCTAACATTAGCTTAATATGTCTGTATGTATGCCTCAGTGGCGCAGTGGTTAGAGTGCAGTACTGCAAGTTATTTCTACTGCAATTTGGCAGATCGAATCCCACCAGGCTCATGGATGACTCAGCCTTCCATCCTTCCGAGGTGGGTAAAATGAGGACCCAAATTGTTGGGGGCAATAGGCTGACTCTGTAAACTGTTTAGCGAGGGCTGCAAAGCAGTATATAAGTCTAAGTGCTATTGCTATCCTGCTGTTTTGTAAACCATGATTCATGGTTTAATAGAATATTGGAATTTGGATGTCTATGGAGATTCTCCGTCATCCAGGTCATGGTTGTCCCAAAGGTGCTTTTTTCTTTCAAGAGACAACTTGACTTTCTGATTTTTGTTTGAAGGCATTTCTCTTCTCATCCAAGAAGCTTCTTCAGCTCTGATCGAATGGTGAGGAATGGAAGGATTTATATTCCTTGCAGACAGCTGGTCATTTGCATTCTTTAATGCATTTCTCAGGGTCACCTGAGTGGTACAAATTGGTGTGTTGCCTTCTTGGAACTGTTGAAAGGACTGTGTTGTAGATTGGAGATAGATGATAACAGATCCCTCCTCCTTTGTTGAGAGAGGGCTGTTCAATTTTGACATAGATGACTTCTTTAACCCCTCCTTTTCAAACCCACCAATTGGAATCTGGCCAATTTTTATCTATTCACTAAATCACAGAATCATAAAATTGAACAAGACCAAGAAATCATCTAGTCTAACTCCTGTAGGAATCTCCTGAAACAACCCCAACAGGTAGACATCAGCCTCCATATAACACCCCCCAATACCAAGGATTCCACTACTTTTCTAGGCAGAATGTTTTAGGGCTCACAAGCTGCCATAACCAGCTTGATATTCTTTTGATATTCTTCTTGATTCATTTCTCTTTTAATTTCAACCAAAAACTCTTATCCTGCTCTCAGTTTCAGCAGGAAAAAGGGGCCCTGTCTTTTAGATGGTCACAGATAACCACTGTGTTATGGTTCTGTGGTTCTCCAGAAACTTTATATTTTTAATATTTCCTCACAGGGCTCGGTTTCCAGGCATCATACTGTCCTGGGAGCTCTTGTCTAAATCCTCTTCAGTTTTCCCATATCCCTTTTACAATTTATTCAGTTTGGAGTACAATGGAACTACTCCTTCCTGTGATTTGGACAAAATGTATTGGTCTTTTTAGTTACACAGTTGGAACTACACAACTACTCCTAAATTCTTCTCATATACAGATCTCCCCAATCCTGTACCTATACATTTTCCCCCCTAGCCAGATGCAGGATCTTATATTTCTGACCTGTTTTCATTTGGTTTCATCCTCAAGCCTACTGAGGTTATTGTGAACTATGATTTTGTCTTCTAAAGTCTTAGTTTGATGTCATCTATAATGTTGCACATTTACAGTTATTCAAAACCAGCACTGACATTCCCTTCCAATGATAATTAACAGGGATTTTGATAGTCTGCTTCCAATGTGCCTTGTAAGCCCACTTCCCTGCCTATGACCCAACATTCAAACCATTTCTCAACACAGATCTACTGCTCTATTGAAAGAACACTAAACCCACAATATCCGCCCATATCTGGACCAAGATGCACTGCGCACGGTCACTCAGGCTCTCGTCACCTCTAGACTTGACTACTGCAATGCTGTCTATATGGGGCTGCCCCTGCATCTCATACGGAGACTTCAGCTGGTGCAAAATGTAGCCGCGTGGGTAGTGATGGGAGCATCCCAATTCTCCCATATTACATCCCTCCTGTGCGACCTGCATTGGTTGCTGGTTGCACTCCGTGTGAGATTCAAGGTTTTGGTAACAACTTATAAATCCCTGTATGGCTTGGGTCCGGGGTACTTGCAAGAACATCTCCTTCCGCTGACAAACACCAATCGCCCTGTGCGTTCCCACAGACGGGGCCTCCTGGGGATACTGTCAGCTAAACAGTGTAGGCTGGTGGCCCCTAGGGGAAGGGCCTTCTCTGTGGGGGTGCCCACCCTCTGGAATCAACTATTCCTTGAGTTGCGCTTGGCCCCTGATCTCCGCTCCTTCCACCGCGACCTCAAAACATGGCTATTTTTGCAATCCGGCCTGGACTGACAGGGGATCTGGGGTTTTAATTTGAAAGTTTATTTGGCATATTTTAATATCTTTTTAATTTCTTCTAACTTTTGTACTTTCTGTCTTTTATGTACGCCGCCCTGAGTCCTTCGGGAGAGAGGGTGGCTTATAAGTCCAAATAAAACAAACGAAACAAACAAAACAATAGCTTGCAGGAGGAATGCAGAGTGAAGTGAGAGAGAGCTGTGAATGTGAGTATACACCTGGAAATCTACATATATATTTCAGTGTTTACATGACTGGGCACCCATGTCTGGATGTATGAGAGTGCGTACTTATGCAATGTCATCATGGGTGCAGACTCACACATGAGGTTCAAAGTGGAAGGAGAAGTGCAATAGCTGGATTTTAATAGCAGAGATTATTACATGAGAGCCAGGGTAGCAGACCATTGAATTTAATAGCAGACAATTTAATTACACAAGAGCCAGGGTAGTATCGCATAGTAGTTAAGCTGCTGAACTAAGAGTCAGAAGACCCAGGTTCAAGTCCTCTTTTGGGTGTGGAAGCCAGCTGAGAGATCTTGCACCAGTCACTTCCCCTCAGTTCTAATCAACATCAGACCCTGGAGCAAGTTGGCTGATAAATTAAAAGCAGCTTCACTGTAAAAACTAGGTGATCAAAGCACAGGAACCAGCAGACCTAGCAGCCATAGAAGACAAATACTGAAGAACAATAATTCAATTACATGTTCAATTACGTTTCCGGGTGTTGCCAGCTTTGAGGTCAGATCTGGACTCCTTGGTCATTTCCTACTAGCATCACCGTTCACTTCTGGCAAACCAGTAAATAAATGGAGACATTCAATTACACTTTCAATTACAAGTAGATACTCCTACATACAATAACTACTGAATTTCACCTATTTCTGTGTTCCAGTTCAAAGGGACTAATTTCCCAGGATTATACGGAAGCTAGTAGCAGCAACAGCAGCATGCTATTTTGGCAGCTGTGCCTCTTGCACTAAATACTGCAATGCAGTCCCTTGCTAGCTACCTTGCTTGACAACCACAGAAAGCATAGTATTTTTTGCAAGAGTACAGCTTTCCCAGAATTGTGCAATAGTGCAAGAGCACCGTGTACCACAGATAGGATTCCTCTCACTGTTGTTCTTGGATATGACATGGGTAATTGTCAGCATGGAAAAAAAGAGCCACAAAGAACTAAGTAAATGGCATGGCAGGCTCTCTGAAGTCTGCTGGCATCACTATGGTAGTAAATAACTGGGATTGTATCCAACACTGCAAGAATGACAGTGGAGGAAGCCCTTGGAACCCTTGAGGGGAGAGAAATCACAGCTCAGGACTTTGCAAAAGGAACCCAAACTTTGCAGAGGATTTGGATCCTCCTGTTTCAAGATGGCCATGAAAATAGGATGCTTTACTTTTCAGCAGAGGACAGGATGCAATCCCATGGTTGCACCAGCAGAAAGCATCCTCTGTACATCTATGGAATGAACTCAGCTGATATTGACCCTTTTTTTTAATGATAGCTAGATTTAGAATGAAAGGAAGCACTCTTCTTGAGATCACAGACTGGCTCCAGCTGCTGCTTCAGAGCCAAAACACAATAGTTAATGGAGGAGGAAATGGGGGTGATAACTGTGAAGTTATTGCTACTGAGAGCTGATCCTCACCAGCGGTCTAAAATGATGATGGTTTGATATTGTTATTCTCTGCACCCCAGCAATAACCTCTCAGTCTACCTATTTATAAGTAGATTCTAAAGATACTGTACCTACCGTCCTAAAAATATCCCAATAAAGAGAAACCACAAACAATAATTCTTACTTTAAGATTCAGAGGTTTATTTCATGAGCAATTTGGAACATGAACAGCCATCATAACATCAAAACCCATTGCAATGAGGTCCAGAGACAATAGCTAGGTCCAGCAAGGAACAGCTATAGTCAGTGGCTCTGAATTCATCCCAAGACATCCTTTTTATACTTTTCTGCACGCATTTCACAACTTACTTCTGTATTCTTTCTTACTGACAGTCTCCACATATATCCGTGTACATCTCAAACCTCTATCCATCAGCTACTTTCAGTTCCTTATTTTTCGCAGTTTCGTCCTTCTATGTCCAAATATATTTATAAAGCTACATACTTTGCAAAATCATGTCTCACAATTAGCAACAGTTACGGCTCTAGGATTACAAATAGTTCTGGTAAATTTTGAAATCACCCTATCTAAAACTTTGGTTCATGTCTCTTTATTCCGGGGCCTGCTATCATCCAAAGGCCTTGTTGAAACTGATAGATCAATAGCCTATATTTTTGTTTCCCACACTACTTTCATTTAAAAATATAAAGCATTTGTATATGAAACTGTCCATGTGAAAGAGTGGTTATGGTGTTGGTGTAGGACCAGGAAAACTCAGGATCAAATTCAGTGGAAATTCCCAGGATGACTTTGGGTGGGTTTCCCTCTCTTAGCCTATGTCATGAGAGAGAGGGGGGGAGGGAGGGAGGGGGAGAGAGGGAGAGAATGAAAGAGAGAGAATGAGAGAGAGAGAGAGAGAGAGAGAGAGAATGAAAGAGGGGAGGGACATGGGAAGGATTAGAGTAAACTGCTGCTCTGCTACTCCAAATCTTCCCTCCACTTCTTCAGGATGTGTCAACTCTGTTCTATTCTACTGTTCTACTGTTGAGAGAAGGCAAAGAATGTAAAATGAGAAGCTACATCACCAAGGCTGATCACAGATTAGCGATTTTATTGAGAACGCCAGGTGACATGATATTGTACATGTCCCCAGTTTGTACTCTACATTTGCTGCTAACTGATATTCCAGCATGAAACAGAGCAGAACATCACCAATTCTCATGGGCTCTGACTCACTTGCTGGGTGAAAAATGTGACAATTCCAATTCTAGATCTGAATGAAAATACAATAATTAGTAAACATTCCCAACATACGTGCTTAGTAGTGTGTTCAATATAATTGTCTTTCCAATTTAAAGATTAAGATTGCTTTGTTATGTCAGTATTAGGTGAAAACCCTGCCAAGAGTTTTCTTCCTCGCTCAAACCATCAGTGGACCCCTGATGTGATAAGTCTGTCAGTCTTGTCACATCCTGTACTTTCATTTCCTTTTGTTCCTTCTTATGCACTCCTGATTTCTCAGCCAAAGACCTTCTGGCATAGTGGTTAAAGGTGCAGGACTAAGAACCAAGAGACAGTGAATTCTAGATCTCCCTTATGCATAAAAGCCAGCTGGGTGACTTTGGGCCAGTCACTTTCTCTCAGCCCAATCACTTTGCCTCATAGGATTGCTTTTGTGGGGAAAAAAATAAGGGCTGGGAACATAGTCTATGCCAGCGGTCACCAACCAGTGGGCCATGGCCCACTGGTGGTCCGCAAAAAATTTTTGGTGGCCCGCAGAGAAATATCACCCCCAGAGCACCCCCAAAGCAATTAATCCAGGCTGCCCACATGGCCAGCAGGAACCCTCCCTGCCCACTCACTCCTTACCTGGCAAACTTGCCTGCTAAGTTGCTATCTTTCCTTTTCCCAACCATCAGCTGTTCTGTTGTGCCAGGAGATTTAGATTAGCTAGAAAGCAGGAAGTCATTGGATTTCTTGCTTTCTAGCTAATCTTTAGATCTTCGGCTCTTTTAAAAGCAGAGCCGAACTTTCCTTAGGACTGAAGCAGTGCGGACTCAGGTAGCCGGTGGCAGAAAGATAGATCTCTGAATGAATCTGTGATTCTGTGAGCAACTCAATCTGCCTGCCTGTTTTGCCTGATTTTGGGTAAAAGTTGCTCTTTTTTTAATAAAAAATTCAATATTTATATAAATATTTATATTTACATACAAGCCATGCCCAGCCAGTCACATGTCCACCAAGCCATACCCACAAATTAGGCCACATCCACAGAACCAGTTGTAAGAAATTTGAATCCCACCCCTGCCTGTGTGTGTTTGTGTTTGTGTTGTGTATGTGTGTGTGTGTGTGAGAGAGAGATGGGGGGGAGGGAAGGAGGGATGGAGAGAGGTTAGATCATCTCTCTCTCTGTCTCTTTCCCACCAATGTCAGCAAGCCACTGTCAGTCAAAATTCATATTAGTAGTCCCCGGGATTTAAAATTATGAGTTTGGTGGTCCCTGAGGTCCAAAAGGTTGGTGATCCCTTATCTATGCAGCCTTCAGTTGTACAATATCAGTAATGCAATTTCCAGCCTGTATGGTCAAACCTGGTAATGTTATTCCCAGACAACTGCATGTAGGGGCACAATACCTACTCTCTTCTCTCTTGGGGACCCTTTTCAAATGAAAAAGCAGGTAATGATTTCAAGAAACAAGAGATGTGCTTCAGGGTTACTGCATAGAGGACCAAAATGCTAAAGTCCTCCTGAGAAACCCCCTTGCAAACCCCACCTTCTGAGAACCCCCCCCCTTCTCTTCCTTTGCCCTGTGTGGGGGAGGGAAACCAGCAAAGCACCTTTGGCTTTAGTTCCTTTCTTTCCCTGCTTCTCTGAGCATTGAGCATTCAGTTCTCAGAGTCTGAATTGTGCAAAGGGTGGAATTACAGGATCTAGTTAATAGAGGATGCATCTTCAAAATATTTGGCACGTCCTGCATGTTAGTTCCCCAATGCTGAGCAGAAGAATGTGGAAGGGAAATGACCCTCCTGCTTTATCATGTCACTTGGGCTGTCTATTCCTTTAGTGATGTGGAAATTGATGGGCTGAATCCTCTGGAGGTGCAGCTGATGGAGGATGCATTGGGAGAGGAGGAGGAGAATTTCCTGGTCTTGCAGAATGATTAATATAGGCAATTTTGATTGCTGAGACCCCACAGACATGCACAAACACACCCATACCCTGACGTCTATAGCTGTGTTTGAAGCACAGTGCAGGTAGCAGCTGCTTCCAAGAACAAGACTTGTTTTTGATACTCTGCTGTGATGGAAGAATTGACAGCACCCCACAGCTGCCCATAGCCACATTTAGCACTAAGGTTCCTACCTCCCTGGTGGCTTCATGCTGGCCCTCTGGAGCCTCAGGCAAAGAGAATGCAGATAAAAGGACCTTGGTTTTGCCCTTACCCACCTGATTTCCTGATGTTGCTATCCTTGGGGTGTGCAGATCATGGTTATAGAGGCATTGAAGTGTATTCTAATAGTACACATGGAGAAATAGAACAGAGATGAATGCAAGGGGGTAGAAAATGGCTCATTTTTGGAAGTGAATATGTCCATGTGCCCCAGTAGCAGCCTTCAGGTGGAAGGAAAAGCTAGCACACTGGGAAGGAAAAGAGAATTAGCAGCCCAGAGTAATGCAATAGTCTGTCATGACCCTGCCCATAGCTATATGTAGCATCTCATTTGAAGCTTGACCTGGAACCGCATGAGCTTCCCAGAGGGGCAATCCTGAGTCTCGCCCATCATTTCTGACCTGTGCAGACTGATGCCTCAAGCATCTCCTGCCTTCCAATGCTGAATTCACCGGAGGGGCTCTGTAATAGAGGATATGAATGAGTTGTAACATAAGGGAATTGGCAAGCTGATAGTAGCAATATGTTCTTGTACTTCCTTCTGCAATGGCATAAGCTGCATGCCAGCTGGGGATGCTTGGGCTGGCATCTCCACAGAAGCCTCTCCAAAGAGCCGAGCATTTTCAGTGTCATGAATATTAGGGAGTGTTGGGGGAGGGGGCACTTTTAAAGAGCAATGTCCTCCACCTAAAGACAGCCCCATGCCTGAGGATGGGAAACCAAGTATGTTGCTCAACAGCATACACTGGAAATACTGATCTTATAATGATTGACTGTTTTATAAACAAGACTCAGATAGCAGAAAACTTCAGTGCAGGAAAATGAGTAGCTACATGATAGACAACTCTGAAAGGTGGGAGGAAGAAACCAGGAATCAGATATATAAATGGCAGGATTGCTAGAGGCTGTTCAACTATATGGAGAAGTTCCTACATGTATGGCTTTCTAATTTTCTCCAATAAATATTTTTCATTTATTCTCTTGAAGTCTGATGGGGGACTGTTGAGAGAGGAGAAGAATGGTGATTTGAGGCTGGAGACGTCACTCTGTACTGGACTTTCTACTTCCATATTGTGAAGAGGATTTTCTTCCTGGTACTCTTGCTGCCTCTTGTGTTATTAGCTCCCAGCATTCCTCCCCCAATTCTGTTCCCCTGACACTTTCCACTTCTGGTTTAGTTTAAAGTCTTCCTAATATATTAAAATTCTCAAAGCTGTTTCTGCCATTGTGAGAACAGCTTATCCCTGCCCTCTTTACACTCTTGATGTAGGTCATAGTCTAGTAATTGAAATCTTTCTCAGAGACCTCTGCTTAGCCAGATGTTATTTTTAGGATCCTGCTCTCCTTTTTTCTTGGACTACAGTGGGGAGGACGAATCCATCCCTATGTACCTTCTGCAATGAAGGCAGAGGTGAATTCTTCATTCAGCATCTCTGCCATCTTCTCATTCTTCTTCGATTCCTTTCTCATTCTATGACCCCATCACTTTTGTAGCTGGCTTCCTAGCTTCTGATTTTCTTAAATGTTCTTATTCTTATTGACCTTAATATTATTAATAACATGATTCTCAAAATGTTGTGTTGCAGACATTATTGCATTTTGTTTTGTGGGGGCAGGTTCACATTTCTTTTCTATCCCTTTTAGGCAAGAGTTTCATTTTATGAAGGCTTCTTTCCTATCATGTGTTCGTTAGTATTCCATGCTACCTGTATTTATTTTTTACATTGTTGAACTGTCCATCTCCCTCAGAGAGGAACTCTGGTTGGTGTGTTAAATACCACTTGGATTTGTGGCATCTTTCCTAACCCAAGTTATGCCTCCTTGCTGGGATTATTATACTGTAGTTATGGATATCCTCTAAGCCTGCTGCAGAGGTCTGCTCCTGCTGGCTAGAGCCTATGAGAATCAGAGATTCACAATATCTGCACGATTACAGTACATCTACAACCTTTGTTGTAGAATGATGATGCACTGGAGTTAGAGCCACTCTTGAAGAGCAGACACCAGATGGACTCCAGCCAGTCAGGCTCCAGCAGCATGAATAATACTTGACCTCAGTGCTTGCAGCTGGCATTTTGAGTTGGCAAGAAAAGATCTGATGTTTCCTCTAAAGGGATTGATCCATTGGCAAGTACTCAACAATGGCTACTGTTTGCCACATCAGAGTAGAAGTGTTCAGCTTCTTAGCACCAGTGTTTGAAGACTGTTTGGGCTGGCAGCTTGTTAGTGCAAAAGGTAGTACAATTATCACTGCATATATCTGCACCTCTCTATTTTTGCACCAGAAGCCCTTGGAAAAATCAGAAATCTCAGGTATATCTGAATACCTTCGTTTTTTGTTGAGAGCGTGGTGGCTCAACAGTTTCCGCTTTTCCTGGAAGAAGCAGACTATCTAGATCCCTATCAATCGGGCTTCCGGCCCGGGTTCAGTACAGAGACGGCATTGGTCACACTGGTGGATGATCTCTGGAGGGCGCGGGACAGAGGATCTGTTCTGGTCCTATTAGATCTCTCAGCAGCTTTTGATACCATCGACCATGGTATCCTATTGCGGCGCCTTGAGGGGTTGGGAGTGGGAGGCACTGTTTTGCAGTGGTTCTCCTCCTATCTCTTGGGGCGTTCGCAATCGGTGTTGGCAGGGGGGCAGAGGTCGGTCCCAAGGGTTCTCACTTGTGGGGTCCCTCAGGGATCGGTCCTCTCGCCCCTTCTGTTCAACATCTATATGAAGCCGCTGGGTGAGATCATCCGGGGTTTTGGAGTGAGGTATCATCAGTATGCTGATGATACTCAGCTATACATCTCCACCCCAAACCAAATCAGTGATGCCCTCTCTGTGATGTCCCGTTGTCTGGATGCGGTATGGATCTGGATGGGCAGGAACAAGCTACAGCTCAATCCGGCCAATACTGAGTGGCTGTGCGTACAGGCATCACGTTCCAGTGAACAGATTCCATCTTTGGTCATGGAGGGAGAGGTGTTGCCCCCTGTGAATAGGGCGCAAAACCTGGGGGTTCTCCTGGATTCACGGCTCAGTTTGGAGGAGCAGGTGGGAGCCGTGGCCAGGGGGGCCTTTGCCCAGGTTCGGCTGGTTCGCCAGCTGCGCAACCTGGATCGTGATGCCCTTCGCACAGACACTCATGCACTTGTTACGTCCCAACTCGACTACTGCAACGCTCTCTATTTAGGACTGCCCTTGCATATCATCCAGAGGCTCCAGCTGGTGCAGAATGCGGCCGCGTGGGTTGTGATGGGGGTGTCCCGATACTCCCATGTTACACCCCTCCTGCGCGAGCTGCACTGGTTGCCAGTTGCCCTCCGGGTGCGATTCAAGGTTCTGGCATTAACATTCAAAGTCCTTCATGGCGTGGGTCCAGGGTACTTGCGGGAGCGTCTCCTGCCGATATCAAATACCGATCACCCTGTGCGTGCACACAGGCTGGGACTCCTCGGGATGCTGTCCGCATGACAATGTCAGCTGGCGGTGCCCCGGGGAAGCGCCTATTCTGTAGCAGCTCCCGCCTTATGAAATCAACTACCCGTTGAGCTCCGGTTGGCTCCCGATCTCTCCTCTTTCTGGCACGATCTAAAAACCTGGTTTTTTTACAGGCTGGGCTGGACTGACCTCCTGGGGGGGAGGGGGGATTTTTAATTGGATTTTAATTAGGTTTTTATTATTATTTGGCTTGCTAGATTTAATTTCTTTTTAAACTATTTATTGTGTTATGTTTTATTTGTCCTTTCAGAGAGTGGCGGCATGCAAGTCAAATAAAATAAATAAATAAAATAAATAAATACATCCCCATCATCATCTGCCCTACCCCAAACAAGTGCTTGTACTATTAAACTATTACCCAGAATACGCCAAATACTGCTCCTTACATAGCTTCATTTCCTGGAACTATAATGTAGCTCATTTCCATGAAAACATGGATAAATCTTCAGCTTTCATCTTTAATGAAAAATTTGTGTACCTCCATTGCCTTAATTGAGGGTAGACAATGTTTTTGTGGTTGGGGTGTGCCTTGTAATTAGTATGAGGTTGTGATTTATTTTTTGGCATCCAGGGACTTGAGGATGACACAATAACATAATGATGTCACCAGGGAACTGACATACGTATACATCACACTATACCCATTTAGGCAGAGTGCAGAAAAGGAGAAATTAATAGAAATTCAAGGCACATAAATTTTAAAAAAAGGAACTTAGCTAAAATTGAATTAAAGACCAACACCATTCACCATGTTGCTCCGTATCTTTAGAATCCTCACTAATCATATTTGCTATTCATACTTGGATTTATACATTCTTTAAAAATGCTCACCTTTGTGAGAATATCACCAGATCTATACATTCACAATTTTTTCAGTCTTCCCTCTCATTTCAACAATTCAATCTTCATTCATTCTCTCTATAAACAACTTCAATGCATTTTTGTAATGATTACTCACTTTTGTATTCAGCCTTCATTCACTCAGTACTTTTTTTCTTGATCCTATGCCTTCTTTTACTCACACAGTTCTCAAATACCATTCTCACTACATTAAACCTTGCTGCCATATAGCAAAGCAGACAGAAGCACAAACCTAGTCACAGCCTTTTAACATTCATTCCCTGCAACAGACCACATATTGTATACTATCCTTTTAACAGCAGTTACATGATTGAAAGTTTCTCTACGCATTATTCCATTCCATTCCATCTTTCCTAACTGTTTCTTGTTCTTTCACCATATAATTGCACTGAGGCAATATTTTACTCTCATCATCAATCCCTCACATACATTGTTACTCATCCACAGCCTTTTTTGCTTCATCATTTGCCAACTATTCCTTTTTACACTTCACACTCTTTAACTTATTTTCTTTCTGTACAAAGGAGTTTTACATCCTTCTTTCTTATATCCATTTTCCATTCATACTGCTAGAAGAGTAATTTATTTTCTAACATATGTCATACATGATTCATCCTTTCTCTCCCTTTAATTATTTCTCTTCACTTTAGTTTCTTTTTATTTCATGTCCCTTTTGCCTAAGATCCAACCTTGACAGCACCAAAAAATAATAACCCAGAATTTCTCATCACTCTTTTATCCTTCAGTAATATTTTCCATCTTTCATGGTAAACAATGAATCCAATTATAGTTTTACATTTACCATGTGTTGATACGAATAGACTTATATTTAAACCACTTATCTGAAAAACAAATAGATGTTTTTCTAGACAGATTCTTACCAAAAATAATCACCCTTTCATTGTTCCTGGATCTCCAGATGAGCCACTTGCTTTTTCTATAATCTCGTTTCATTCCTACTCAACCATTAATATTATTTGCCAAATATGTTTTTTCTCGGGTCATATTTATTCAGAACGTTGCAGTTTTTTTTCGTCCCAATTCAACTTTGTTTCTTCCATTGTTGCCATTCATTGGAGTATAATATCCATCTATCACCCATCTATTGATTCCAATTTTTATGTGAATTCAGGCCAAGCAAGATGACCGTAATTCACATTTTGTGATATACATTTTAGCTCTATCTTCACAATTAAACCTTCACTCAAATGTTCTTTTCTTTCCTTCATTCTTTAACTCATGTTCTTTATAGTTATTCCAAATTGCCATCTTCTCTATGTCACGATCATCACCAGAGGGGCCATAAATATTTACCTCAACTGCCCATGATGGATTTGGTCAATCAAGGCTTTCACATGAAGTTTTTTTTAAAGACAGAGTAGCTGTGGACTAAGTTATTAGATGTAGATGTATCTATGACGCACACAGTTTTTTCTGCTAATGATAAGACGTGGCCAGTATGCAATAAGCACAAAACCCCATTCTTCCCCAACAGTACCCATGTTGTTTTATGCAAACCAGAATTTATAATCTAGGGACCACCTCAAGATGTGGCACCGCAGTATGTATGCTGAAAATGTTGAGCCAATGTGTTCAGGGGTCTTTGAAAGGGATTGCATGAAGCCTAACAGAACCTTAAAATTCTTCTGTTATTTTCATTACTATCTGAGAGAGGATAGAGGGAGAAAAATAGAATAGATCATACCACTGAGAACTAGCATTTGCTGCTAGGACCTTGGTCACCAGGTTCAGTTTTAATCCATTAGAATTATGCCATTATTGTTCAATCTATAGCTGATTCCCTGCCAACTTAGAGATTAATAAAAACCACATTGCCAGAAGACTTGTTTTGTATTCAAGGTTGGCCACCTCATTTGTTCCTAAAGTTATCCTCCAAATTCTCTTCTGTGAATGCTGAAGTCTAAAATGTTTATTTATTTATTTTTATTTATTTGATTTGTCTATCGCTAACAGAATAATAAGTATAAGGGTTAACATAGTTATGAATACATGAAATGAATACATATAAGAAAAATAAAAGAAACAATAAAATAAACAATAGGACAGGGATGGTAGGCACATTGGTACGCTTATGCACAGCCCCTACAGACCTCTTAGGAAAGGGGTGAGGTCAATAGTAGACAGTCTAAGGTTAAAGTTTTTGGGGTTTGGGGAAGAAACCACGGAGTCAGGTAGAGTATTCCAGACACTGACCACTCTGTTGCTGAAGTTGTATTTCCTGCAATCAAGTTTGGTGCAGTTAACCTTGAGTTTGTATCTATTGTCTCTTGTATTGTTATGGTTGAAGCTGAAGTATTCATTGACAGGTAGGACATTGCAATGTATGATTTTATATACTATACTTAGATCGGACTGAAGATGGCGTAGTTCTAGGTTTTCTAGGTCTAGAATTTCAAGTCTGGTGGCATAAGGTATTCTGCAATGAGTAGAGGAGTGTAGAACGCTTCTTGTGAAGTATTTCTGGACTTTCTCAACTGTGTTAATATCAGATACTTGATGTGGGTTCCAGACTGATGAGCTGTATTCGAGTATTGGTCTAGCAAATGTTTTGTATGCTCTAGTTAGTAGTGTGATATTACCGGAGAAAAAGCTACGTAGGATTAGGTTAACAACTCTTAATGCCTTTTTGGCTATGTAGTTACAGTGGGCTCTAGCACTTAGATCATTAGAGATGAGTATTCCAAGGTCCTTGACGGAGTTGGGATCATCAACAAGGTTTTGACTATTCAGCTTGTATTTTATTTTCTGATTTTTTTTGCCAATATGTAAGACAGAGCATTTATTTGTTGAGATTTGAAGTTGCCATTTGTTTGACCATTCTGATACATATTCTGATTCTGATACATAGACCATTCTGATACATAGTTGAAGTCTTTTTGAAGGGTAGCAGTATTGTCTGTGGTGTTGAATAGCTTTACATCATCAGCAAAGAGAACACAGTTGCTCTTAATATGATCACAGAGGTCATTTATGTAGAGTATGAAGAGAGAGTTGGTCCTAGAACACTGCCTTGGGGGACACCACTGTTGACTGGTACAGAATTTGATAGGACGCTCCCAATTTTGACCATTTGTTGTCTGCTTGACAGAAATGCTTCTATCCAGTTGTGCAGTTGTCCAGAGATGCCATAAGATCTTAGTTTTAGTAGTAGTTTGTCATGTACCACTGAATCGAATGCTTTACAGAAGTCAATGTAGATTGTGTCTATTGCTTTGCCCTGATCGAGTTGTGTAGTCCATATGTTTTTGCAGTGTAAGAGTTGCAGATTACAGGATAGTTTTTTTCTGAAACCAAATTGTTTATTTGAGAGTAGGTTGTTTGTCTCTAAGTGGAGGATAATGGATTGGTTAATAATTGATTCCAGGACTTTACAGGTGATGCAGCATAAAGAGATTGGTCTGTAATTTTCAACTAGACCGGGTCTCCCTTTTTGAAGATGGGGATGACCGTGGCTTGTGACCAAAGGTTTGGCAAGGAGCTGGTCCTGAAAGATTTTTCAAAGATTATGCTTAAAGGTTCGGCTATGGCAGTAGATAGCTTTTTAAAGAAGTAGGCACATATTCCATCCGGTCCAGTAGATAGAGATGGTTTTAGGTTGCATAGTGCTTTTTCAACATTGTCTTCTGTAAAATTGATATGTCATTGTAGTTGTCTGTGGTTCGAGTAGGAAATACTGGGCATGATCCATTGCTGTTTACAAATACTGAGCCAAAGAATGTGTTAAAGAGGTTGGCTTTGATGGTGTCATAGTTACAGTCTTTACCATTAGGTCCTTTCAGGGGTGGGATGGATCTTGAGTCTTTTAGTTTGTTGTTTACAAAATTGTAGAAAGCACAGGTGGAATTGGTGCTTAGAAGGTTTTTCTCTTGTTTAATGTGATAATTGGTGCATTCAGTCTTTATCTGGTGGCATAAATTTTTGCATCGGCTTTTGAAGTTGGCAATGTGACCAGATTTGTTTTTCTGCCAAAGTGATCTTTTTTTGGATTGAAGTTTCCTTATTGTTATGGGTAATCTGTTTTTTGGGGTGGGGTTTGGTTTTGGGAGTTGTTATTTGTACATATTGTCTGATGACTCTTTTGACTTCAAGTAAAAATATATTGTAATGGTCTTCAACGGTATTGCATCCAGTGAATAGAGATTGCCAATCAAGTGATGAGAGATCATTGTCTATAAGATCATAGTTGCCTTTTTTGAAGTTATAATTGGGGATAACGTTGTTGTGATGATTTTTGTGCGGATGTATGTTGAGACAAAAGTCAATCATGTTGTGGTCACTGTTGGAAAAGGGTTCTTTAATTTATATTCCATAAATTGAATTCAAACTATTGCTGAAGATGAGATCGAGGCAGTTGTTAAGTCTAGTATTGTTGATTACTAGTTGTTCCAGTCCTAGATTTGTTACAGCATTATAGAAGTTTGCATGTATGGGTTCAGTATTACATTCATTTAAGGTCCAGTTAATATGAGGTAGATTGAAGTCACCAAGAAAGATAAAAGCGTGTGGGCAGGATGTTGCCCATGTTAGTAGTGAATTTAGCTTGTTTACATGTTTGATGTCATAATCAGGGGCTCTGTAACATAGTAAGAATCGAAATGTGATATTTAAGGACAGTTCACAGATGATGGTCTCAGGACGAGCAAGCTCCTGGGTAACTTGGATGTTCTTTAGATGTAAGGAAACTATTGTTATATATATTGTTATATATTGTTAATGTTAGAAACTATTACCTTTTTTTTAAAAAAAGGCAAATATCTAACATCTGATTATATTTCAGTTCAGTAGTGATACAGGAGAGCATTTTGTTGTTGATAGCCAAATATATACTTGGGAGAAGTTATAGTTGGGGTTTTGAAGCTTGCCAGTCTTGGCTAAAGTAATTTCAACAATCCTAAAGTATTTGCATTTTGTCAAATGTTTACATTTAGAATGCAGAGTTCCAATTTCCCATTCAAACTCTTGCTTTTATTCTATTTGAATGGCAAATTTGAGGATTTAAACAGAATGTAATGTTTCTACTCAATGCATCTAGCTCATTTTCATGGATGTAGTTTAACCAAAGAACAGAAGAGTTAGGAAGTATAGCTTCTAAGACAACTTGAATGCTCTTAACAGTTTTCTCCTCTACTCTCTACTTTTTTCTAATTAATTTCTGCAGTAATTTTTTTTAAGGATTAGACTCTTTTTGGCCACTATCATCCTTCCACATGAACTAAAATATTTCCCATAAGAGGGCTGGAAGAAATCCTAGGTTTAAAACACTAGTTTAGGAATAAACAGTAAAAAGCATTAACTTACAACTCCCTTGTCACAGGCTAATCAATCTGAAGCTAAGGAAAGTTGAAGCCCAAAATACCTGGGGACATTTCTTTGCCTAACTTTGGTGCCTTCAAATCGGTCTTGACTCCTGATGAAAAAACTCCTGCAATTTTCTTTGCAAGATTTCAGAAGTGGTTTGCCTTTACTTTCTCCCTAGGATTGAGAGAGAGTAAGACTAGCCAAGCTGACTTTGTGCCTAAACTGGGACTCATGTCCCAATTTCTATGGTAGTTTAGTGTCTTAATCACTAATGTGGACTGGCTCTCACATATATATACTTTCTTTCTTTCTTTCTTCCTTTCTTCCTTCCTTCCTTCCTTCCTTCCTTCCTTCCTTTCTTTCTTTCTTTCTTTCTTTCTTTCCTTCTTTCTTTCTTTCTTTCTTTCTTTCTTTGAAAGGACACATTGTAATCTCTGTGGCTGCTAGGAGAGATTTGAGAATTGGTTGTGGAAGAACAAAACTTAAGAGTACAGGAATAATTCTAATTGGTTCTTTGGATGAGGGTCATTGCTCTGCCTGGCTTGTTAGATTCTCATAAGGAAAAACAGAAGAAATTAAACAAGATTCCTGTTTGCATTAAGCAGACAGATTGCAGAATATTTGCATTTGGCATATAGCCCAATGTGAACACTTCAGTGCGTGTTTTATAAAAGCATGTAGTGAGATTTATCTCAAGATGATGCAGTGGAAATGGTTTTTTTAATTTGCATTTTTTCCAACCTCCTACGGGAATATTGTAGTTTTAGATCGAGACTCTTGCACAGTTTTTGAATTACAATTTATTTGTCTATTTGTTTGCTACATCAGGAACTCAACAGAAATGAATGACACAGTCACATGGCTTTGGTCTATGATTCAGTTTCAAAAGCGTACTGAAATGTGAAATAATAATAATAATAATAAAGGACTCAAATTCTCAGCATGGCAGCAGTTGGCAAGAGTGAATTTTTAATAGCCACAGCTAGAAGTGGCTGTACTGCAGCTGCAGATGAATCTGATTTTTGAGGCAATTATGGGTGGTGGACTGCAAGACAAGCAGATCTGAGACTTACGGAGCATGATCCATCAGAATGTCCTCTACAGGCCTCACTGAACACAATTGCTTGATTATATCCATCTTTTTTTAACCATCAACATTCCTATGCCTTTAGTGTAGCAGTCAAGCACCCAGAAATATAGCTGATTTTGCTTTTCTGAACATAAAGCTAAAGTCAAGTGATAATGCTTTCCTCTTGTTACTGCATTTCAAGATTTTGTTAAGACACAGGACTGAGACCATGAAAAATGAAAAAAGGCAATACTAAAAAGTCTCCCAAATAGAAATCAAGATTTATTTCTCCCTCCACTTCCTCCCCAAAATCAAGAGATCAGCACTGGGGGGGAAATAAAAGATACATCAACAGGCTGCTGACTGGGTTCCCTTCCCATTCTGTTCTCTATATTTTGGTTTTCAATTTCCTGAGCTAAACATTTATTACAATCACACTAATGGCCCAGAGAGCCCTCCTAATGTAGTGGGAATACGATTTCCAGAATTGTATTCATGCTGCCTGGAAGTACTGGGAGTTGTGATTCTGATACAACTGTAGGGAGTGAAATTGGAGAAAGATAGCTTCGCTGCACTGATCTAGTTCTGACGAAGATAATAGAGTTGGTCCATGGTTCCCATTTACTAGAAAAGCTCTCCAGCTTCAATACAGTTTAAATGGGCACAGAAGGGGGAAGGCAGGCCTTCTACCATCTTGCCTTTTGTGACCTATTCCCCACAGAGACACTGCCAATGGGCATCCTCAATTGGAATGTTCCAATAAGAAATATAGGGAAGCCCTTCCCGTCTTCTACCTTAAGTAGATTTGCCAAACACAAGCCACAAATCATATGGTTCCTCTGAAACAAAGGAAGAAGTGCAGGATGTTCTCACTATTTTCTCAGACTTCCTTTCTTGTCCCTCACCGTTGCTCTCCCCATTTCTCCCAAACCTGGAATGGAAACAGAACAGCAGATGAAACATCACATGGAAGCTTACAAAATGATGTAGGAAGGAAGGCATGGGGTTTGAGGTGAATCTTGGGTTACAACTGGCCACCTAAACCTCTGAACTCCATCTAAAAACAGGCAGAGGAGATGACATGTGTTAAGTTTGCATGAAGAGTCAGATGCGAAGAGTTTCAGTGAAGAGTTTATTCAGTGACTACAGCTCGAATGGACCCGAGTTGGCTAAGCTACGGCTGCTTCTTATAGCCTGCAGCCATAGTTGCCAGCCAATGGGAGTGCAGGGTTTCTTCCCGCACTATTTAAACCAATATCATTTGACATTTTACAAGAACAGTTCAAATAAACCAATAACATTCAAACCTACATACATAACAACATGCTTATCCACATCTAGGCTTTGGGGTGAATTAGAGCCATCTTCTTTTCCTTAATGCACAATCAAAGTAGACAGTAAGCCACCCTACAACCTTCTTCAAAACTGAAGAAGTCCCAGGAACTCTGCAACTGTCAGACCTCCTCCAGCTTTATTGCTGCTCCTCCATTGGTTGGTTTCTTTCAGCTTCTATTTGCTGTAATCCTCAAGGCTCTCTTAGTGGTCCTGCTTTGTCAGCGAAATCAAAAAAGGAGAACTTCCTTTTTTCTATGCAGCTTTTGGGAAAGACGGTTGCACTTAGGGGCTCAAGAGGGCAAAATCTAGATGGAGCTGCTTCACATTCTCTGGATAAAGGAAATATCTTGAGGAGGAGCAAACACAAATAATATACCAAAATCCATACATATTTAATGGCCCAATCCACTGAATGATTTACCATGGCTTATTTACGCTACAATTTCCAGTTTTGTCTGAACAGGCAAAGAGTGACATAAATTTCACTTACATCAAGATAAATTATAATATAAATCTGATTTACAACTTGTGATATAATGGGGAAATCGTTTATAAACAAGGTACAGTGTCACCCTCAAAACAAGCACATGGTGTAATGGACAAGAAAAGAGCACCCTTACCTTAGAAGATTATGGTTTGTTTTTTTTAATTACATTTATATGCCGCCCTTCTCCGAAGACTCAGGGCGGCTTACAATTTTTGGGATACAACCCAGTGTGCTCAGCAATAGCCTTCATTCCATTGTATATGCCTGCTTATTACTAAGTGGCATTTTTACAAAGTCAGCTTATTGCCCCCAACAATCTTGGGTCCTCAATTTACCTACCCCGAGAGGATGGAAGGCTGAGTCAACCTTGAGCCTGGTGGGATTCGAGCCTACAGTAATTGTAGACAGCTGGATCTTAAGAGCAGGCATTTACAGCCTGAGCCACCAAGGCCCTACTGATACATATATTGTATCAGTAATGTATGTATAGATTACTTGGCTCTTCGCAGTATAACAATTAAGTGAAATCTCATTGACACAAAACACAAACAGGTGGTATATGCAAGGTCCCAAGGTGTAGAGGGATGTGACTTTAGCCCTAAGAAGGAGGGAGGGAGGCAAAATATTTGTGCAATCCTAGGAATGTGGGAAGTGTGAGATATTCAACAGCACCATTTTAATCTTGTTGTCCTTAAAAAGGGGTAATGAAGGTTTGGGGCAAGCTTTCGAGATTCTGTTAAGATACCCAGTCAAGTGTTATTGGAATTCTCCTGACAGCATGCCAAGTTTGAGAATGATGGGTATATTCTGACTCCTGGAGAGCACAAGCTCCTCACTGATGCTATGAAAGCATATTTTTCCTATTTGAGGAAATCTGGAACTCTTTCCTTCCATTGTTTCTGTGAAAAGATCTTGTGGCAAGAAAATCATGGTTCTCTCCAGCTCAGTAATCCTGACTGATTAAAACTGCATTTTTCCTCACCTGATAGTTGTTTCTATATTTCGCCAAAATTGTAGACTGCTGCCCTAGCCCAGTGCCAGGCAAGTTAACATACTGGTTATTCTCCGCTTGTTGTGTGGTCATTGAGCGAATGGAATACAAGTATTCCTCTCAACCAGATTTTATCCTCCACTACTGCCTTTGTCCAGATTCTGTAGAAGCCAAGTTAGTATATTCCCTCAGAAACTAATCAACACTGAAGCACTCTTTACCTGAAAATATTTGAAAATATCTGCAATGGAATAGGAGCAGGAAAAAATACATCTTATCCCAATCCTTATAGATTCTCTATTCCTGGATTCGTGCCTAGAAAAAATTCAACTCTTCTGCAAAGAAAAATCAGAATATGTGGCATCAAAATGGTGGCGCTGTGCAGTAGGAAACTAGGGAGTAGCTGAAGGGGACCAGGGATGCTTCATGCTGAGGAAAGACGATGCATGCAGCTGCTGTCACTTGCTTGTCTAAGAGTATCTTCCTGAGTGAAGGGAGACCGCTGACATCTCTGGCTGAGCTGTCTGTGTATATTTCCCACCCCCTTCTACTGCCTGAATTGTGAAAGGCAGGTAAAGTACAGACGACTGGCTATAGGTATGGAAGACCCATTCCTCTATTTCCAGGACTCTGTTCCTTGAGCAAAACATAGTGGGAGAGGGAGAACAGAAAACCTCTCTCACCGTCTTTGATTGCAAGACTAAATTCCTGTTTGGAAAGAATTCCCTACGGTTCAAAGGGCTCAGGTCATACAGATCAATATATCCCTGACAGATTCTTTACCAGCAATGGCCTCCAAATGGGTTGGACTACAGCTCCCATAATCCTTTGGGAGATATCCAAGATCTCACATCTCTCCAAGGCATAAAAACACTTGCCATTTTCCCTCTATGATTCTTAATTCCATCAATATGAATTAACAAAAGCTTCCCCAACATATTAGGATCAGCCATATGCAAACCTGGATGTAAAGATTTGCCTGCCTTTCAAGATCATAAAAAACAAGAATGGGGCAACATTTCTCATCCTTGGAAAATATAATTCTGCTCCAGTTCCCCAACTGCCAAAGTCCAAGTGAGCTTCAGGTGATGTAACCATCTTGTGGGCTACTTGTATCATAAGCAAAAGCCTAGCTATCTGATTTTTTTTTCAAGGATGTTACTCCCATTCTAGGGTTCTACCTCAGGGAATTTCTCTGTATCAGCTGCTGATAAAGGCACCTGAATTGGGGACATCATTCATGGATGATCCTCAGAGGACCCTTGCCCTTTCTCTCAAAGTCTTTACTCTGCCCTCTGCTGCCTTTCTCCATAAGCCCTACCTGTCTATGGTTCCTCCCTTCCCCCATGCCTTGCATCTCTCTGCTACAAGAATTAATTCTCCGCTCTTCCTCACACAAGAGCATGGGTGTGATTTTGCACATTTACAACTGATTTCACTCTCCAGATTCATTGGGTTGTGAAAGGCAAGGGGACAGTGCAAACATCACTTCCAGCCGCAGATGGATGTCTACCCCCACCATACCGCTCCACCTCCTACCTCTTCAGCTTCACCCCAGTTGTGGGAAGTTCAAGGACCTGAAACAAGGAGCATTTCAGGGACAGAACAGAACTGAGGCTGGGAAGGGAGCAGAAAGGAGGGATGCAGCCTGAATAATTCATCGGCCCTCCTCAGGCACTGCCTGGCAAAGTACATCTGAGCGATGGCAAACCTGCTATCAGAGCCATTTAGCAAGCTAGCCAGCTGCAGGCTAATGCACTCAACATCCAGTGGGCTGGCCAATCACTCCGAGGACAAAGAAGGCTGCTGAGAAGACTTCTCTTCCTGATGGGCCGTAGGCTGCCATTAAGGACTCAGGATAATTTCCCTCTCCTGGTGTCCATTTTACCTCCCAGAAGAACCAACCAGGCATATCTCTGGAGAGCATCACACCGGAGAAGACTTAGATCAACCTTAGAGATGTTTGCCAACTATTCTAACCATGCGCCTTCCAAGTTTTTTTTTAAACCTGGCAACTCTAAGATGTGTGGACTTCAACTTCTAGAATTCTGGGATCTGAAGTCCACATATCTTAGTTAAGTTTGCAAAACACTGTACAGCTAAGAACAGCTTCAAGATCAAAAGAACAGATCTGTAGTGAAAGCAACAGGAAAAATTTCCCTTCTCAAAACTAGAGAGGTATGGACTATTAAAAGCCCTAGGCCAGAAGAAAAATGGCAATCGTGAGAATTTGGGGTGGGCAACGGAACATGAGGCTTCCTCCACCAACATCTCTCAGTAGGTTGCTCTTGCAAACAGTTGTAGTTTCAGCTGAGCAGGAGACTCAGTGCTTACTCATAGATCACTGATGCCATAAAGGTAGAGACCCATGAACCAGTCTGGAAAATGAATGGGCATTAAACAGGCAAAACCCATTCACCACCTAAACCAGAATAATATACAACAGCAATCCCCAACCTTTTTGGCATCAGGGACCAGTTTTGTGGAAGACAAATTTTCCACAGATGGAGGTGGGTGGGGGAGTACATGTGTAGTTTCACTCACTGTACATGTGTAGTTCCACTTACCCACTGCTCACCCCCATCTATGTGGCCTGGTTCCTAACAGGCCATGGACTGTTGGGGACCCCTGATATAAGAACCACGAAGATGATTTGAGAGGGTGGGGCTGGGTTTGGGAAGGGAATTTAATGATGATTTGCTAATTTAGCAGTCATTTAGCACTCAGACAAGATGGGCGGAATACAAGTTAAATAAGCAAACAAACAAATAATTTTGCCTCTGAAGATGCTGGTCACAGTTGTCCGGAAATCTGTTCTTTAGACCACAATTACTAAACTCAGAGTTTATGAGCAGATACCACCCAAGAAAACTATACTAATATACTAACAACACAATTTTCATCTATTTCTTATATGGAAATGGCAGGAATTTGTATCTTTTGTTAGTAAGAAAAAGTGAGTGACATCTCAGACCTGAGGAATAACAATATTAAATTGCCCCTTCCCCCTCTTTATGACCAGTTATAAAGTCAAATTAGCAAGGCCCCAAACTAATTGAGCTGGCTTCAAACTATGTGCTATTGGCTGCTAGAAAGAGGCTAGTGTCAAAAAAGCTTTGGCTCCAGTAACATAATTCCCAAAAAAGAATCCTTTCTCCCGTTTTTTCCCTTATTTTATTTGCTCAGATATTAGGCCTTCTAAAAGTCAGTGGTACAGCAGAATTTTCTCATGCTATTAAAATGAATATTTAAATTCTGCTATAAAATGTTACAGAATATTCTCATTCCTTGATAGAAGCTCTCCTGTTCAGGCTCAGTTATCACCTCCTTACAATGCTTTGGATTCTAATACCTATCATTCCAGATGATTGACACAGTTAATGTTTGAATACACTCAATCTTCAATAGCCCAGAGTCTTTTTGAAGTTGAACCTTAATAAATCATCACTATTATTTCTTTGGGAGTGGCAAAATATACCCTAATTTGTTTTCTATTACATGCTTCAGCAGTATAGCATTTGCTGACCTTGGCTTTCCTCAAAAGTTGAGCATGGTTGATCCTGGTTAGTGTTTGACAAGCAATAATCCGGGAATACCAAGGTTTCTGGCTAGGCAAGGGCAAAACACTTTTTCATGCCACTACGGAAGCTTCATGGTGCAGTCAACAGGAGACGACTTTACAAGAACATTTTACTTTCTTTTTGCTTGTCTCAGGATTCATGCACACATATTGATGCTTCTCCTCTTCTTACTTCCTCACTGAGTGCCCCATTTTGGCTCTATTCTTTTTGGCTCTCAACCAGCTGAATTTCCTGTTAAAGGGTATGATGATCAGACCAAAGTTCATAACGATTGCTTGCTTTCATAATGGTTTTTAGGGACCATCTCCAAATGGACAAGCAGGAAAAAAGGGGGGCAGGGAGAAACCTACCTTTCCAACAGGCTATGAAATTTATTTATTTTATTCTGCAAAACTTACTTTCTCAAAGGAACTTTTCTAAATGCTTATATAGCAGAGTAGATGGTCATTTTTTTGGGAATGATAGGCTATACTGAACATTTTGAGGGGGAATGGCAGGGTGATAGGGAAATAATATAAAATAGCTAAAATTGTGTCGTGTATATACAAGGAGGAGGAGGAGGAGGAGGAGGAGGAGGAGGAGGAGGAGAAGAAGAAGAAGAAGAAGAAGAAGAAGAAGAAGAAGAAGAAGAAGAAGATGAAGATGAAGATGAAGATGAAGATGAAGATGAAGAAGAAGAAGAAGAAGAAGAAGAAGAAGAAGAAGACTTGGAACTTCTTTGTTTGTGTGTGCAGAATAAAAATGTCCCCCTGCCTGTCTTATAGAAATTGTTTGCTTTGTTTGTAGTTTTCCAGTTTATTCCCCAGTTGGCTGTTTTGTGGAACACAGAACAGAATCATAAGAACACTAGTACTTCTGAATTTACAGAAGTACATTACTGTATAGTGAACTGACAATTCCACAACGTATCCTAACTGGGCTGTAAAATTCCAGGTGACCATTAGATGTCAGCAAAGAGTTGATTATTCTGAATCAGTTTGCTGCCATCTCCTGCTATCTGGGTTTTTACAGTCCATTTATGGTAGCTTTATCCTACCCTGTAATTTCAGAATAATACCATTTCCTCATTAGTGATTTAGAACCTCTTCTAGCACATACATCACTGTAATCTTATAAAACCTGCCTTCATTAATATTTATTTATTTTTATTTATTTATTTATTTTGGACTTGTATGCCGCCCCATCTCCGAAGACTGGCACAACTAAAAACAACAACAATAAATACCTTAAAAAGAAATTAAACTAAACTAAGCCCCAAAATAAAAAAACTAAAATTTACAGTGGTTAAAATAATTAAGAAACCCATCCCCCACCCCAAGGAGGGGTCACAGCCCGAATTAGTCGAATAACCAGGTCTTCAAATCATGGCGGAAGGTGCGGAGGTCAGGGGCCAGGCGGAGTCCCAAGGGCAGTTGGTTCCAGAGGTCAGGGGTCGCGACAGAATAGGCTCGTCGCTGGGGGACCGCCAGCCGACATTGGCTTGCCGACGGGACCTCAAGGAGTCCTTGCCTATGTGCTCGCACAGGGCGGTTGGCACTCGATCTTGGCAGAAGACGCTCCCTTAAATATTGAGGACCCATGTCGTGAAGGACTTTGTATGTTAAAACCAGAAGCTTGAATCTCACCCGGAGTGCAACCGGCAACCGATGCAGGCAGCGCAGGAGGGGGGTAACATAGGAGAATCGGGGAACTCCTATCACCACCCGCGCCGCCACATTTTGCACCAGTTGCAATCTCCGGATGGTATGCAAGGGCAGTCCTAAATAGAGAGTGTTGCAGTAGTCGAGTCTAGAGGTAACAAGGGCGTGAGTGACTGTGCGCAGGGCATCTCAGTCCAGAAATGGGCGAAGCTGACAAACAAGGCGGAGCTGGGCAAAGGCCCCCCTGGCAACGGCCCCCACCTGCTCCTCCAACCGGAGCTGTACATCCAGGAGGACCCCCAGATTCCGCACCCTATCCACAGGGGGCAACACCACTCCCCCTATGGCCAGAGATGGATATTCCTGACTGGGCCGAGATGCCGGTATGCACAGCCACTCAGTCTTGGCTGGTTGAGTCGAAGCATGTTCCGCTCATCCAAATCCGTACTGCATCCAAACACGGGTCATCAGGAGAGGGCATCACTGATCTGGTTTGGGGTGGAGATGTACAGCTGGGTGTCATCTGCGTACTGATGGAATCTCACCCCAAAACCATGGATGATCTCACCCAGCGGCTTCATGTAGATGTTAAATAGAAGAGGGGAGAGGACCGACCCCTGAGGGACCCCACAAGAGAGCACCCTCGGGGTCGACCTTGACCCCCCCACCAACATCGATTGCGACCGTCCCGAGAGGTAGGAGGTGAACCACCAAAGAACAGTGCCCCCCACTCCCAACCCCCCGAGGCGTCGCAAAAGGATACCATGGTCAATGGTATCGAAAGCCGCTGAGAGATCTAATAGGACCAGGACAGAGGAAAAACCCCTGTCCCGGGCCCTCCAGAGATCATCCATCAGCGCAACCAATGCTGTCTCCATGCTGTAACCAGGTCGGAAGCTCGATTGATACGGATCCAGGTAGTCCGCTTCATCCAGGAAAAGTGGAAACTGCTGAGCCACCACACTCTCAACAACCTTCGCCAAAAAGCGAAGGTTGGAGACTGGACGAAAGTTGTCTAACACGGTCGGGTCCAGGGCAGGCTTCTTCAGGAGGGGTCTCACCACCGCCTCCTTCAAGGCAGAGGGAAAAACACCCTCTCTTAACGAAGCATTGACAACTGCCCGGAGCCAACCGCAGGTGGCCTCCTTGGCGGCATAAGCCAACCAGGAGGGACACGGGTCCAACAAACATGTGGTGGAACTCAGCCACCGCATAGTCCTGTCCACTTCATCCTCAGAAACAGGATCGAACTCATCCCAGATCACACTGGCCGGACTGCTTGTATCTCGTTCCCCAGACCACCGCAGATCAGAGGACAACCCGCTCCAAATCCGAGCGATCTTATCCGACAGATATTGACCAAACTCAGTCCTTCCCTGCAATGGGTCCGCCCCTCCCCCCGTACGAAGGAGAGAGCGGGTAGCCCGAAACCAGGTGGCTGGGCGGTTATCTGCGGACGCTATGAGGGTGGAGAGATAAGACCTTCTCGCCGCTCTCATAGCTCCCAGGTAAGTCCTAATATGGGCTCTTAGCTGGGCTCGATCGGATTGGGAGCGGGTGGACCTCCACCTGCTCTCTAAACCCCTCCGACGACGCTTCATCTCCCGAAGCTCCTCGGTATACCAAGGCCGCCCTGTGCGAGCTCATAGGCAAGGACTCCTCGGGATTCCGTCGGCGGGTCAGTGCCGATTGGTAATTCCCCGACGACGAGCCTTTTCTGTCGCGGCCCCTGACCTCTGGAACCAACTGCCTTTGGAGCTCCGCCTGGCCCCTGACCTCCGCACCTTTCGCCGTGAGCTAAAAACTTGGTTGTTTGATCAACCCGGGCTGTGACCTCCCCCTGGGTTGGGATAGTTTTAAATGGTTTTAGTTTATATTATATTTGGACTTGTAATTTAAATTTAATAGTTTTTTAAGTATTTATTGTTTCATATTTTAACTGTGAGCCACTCCGAGTCCTCGGAGATGGGGCGGCATACAAGTGCAAATAATAAATAAATAATAAATAAATAAATAAGGAGCCATCCGGGATCCACGGCGTGTGGGGGGACGCGTGGGGACAACCCTGTCGAGGGCATCCGATGCAGCCTGTTGCCAAGCGGCCGCCAGATCCTCAGCAGAGCTGTGGGCAAGGGAAGAGGGAAAAGACCCCAGTTCCGCCTGGAACCTCTCAGGGTCCATCAGGCGTCTGGGGAGGAACCATCTAAGTGGCTCCTCATCCCAGCAGTGGGGGGCGGCCTGTTGGAAGACCAGCCATAGGAAATAGTGATCAGACCATGGAACGGGCAACACCGTAAAAGTGGCTTGCCCTCTGTCACTACGCCACTGTTCAGAGACAAAAACTAGGTCAAGGGTGTTTCCCCCCTCATGAGTCGGGCCTTGAATCAATTGGGTCAGGCCCATGGCTTCCATAGAAGCCATGAATTCCTGGGCCAAACCCCGCCCCAGGGAGGGCAGATTGAAGTCCCCCAGGACTATAAGGCCCAGGAACTCCACCGCCACCCCCGAGAGGAGATCGAGAAGCCCAGGCAGGGCCGCTGTCACACAGCTGGGCGAAAGGTATGCGAGCAGCAAGCCCACCCAACCGTTAGGCCCCCACCTCAAGAGGAGGGTTTCACTCCTGCCTATCTCTGGAACTGCGACCTCCCTTGGAAACAGGGTCTCCCAAATAACCACGGCCACCCCGCCACCCCTTCCCTGGGCCCGTGGCCAGTGCAGAACCCGGAAACCTGGAGGGCACAGATCAACCAGAGGGACACCTCCCTCCGGGCCCAACCATGTTTTGGTGATACAGGCCAGGTTCGCAGCCTCCTCAATGATCTCACAGAGGAGGGAGGACTTATTAGTCACGGACCTGGCATTAAAATACACCAACCTAAGCCCAGGGGTCCCAGTTCCCGTGCCCCCTAGGGAGGAGGCCATAGGGTCGGAGCATGCCACCGCACAAAGATGGCGGGTACACGCTCCCAAAACATGATATGGCCCTATGCCTCGACGTCTCCTGCCAATCCCAACCACCCTGGGAATCGCGGTCCCCACCTCGCACCCTGGCCATGATGTCATAAATCACTAGTGAGGAAAGGATTTAAGGCTCTTAAACAGTCTGCTATTGGAGGGGAACTGGAATACGTTGATATAGCTTGTGATTCTGCCCCCAGTCTATAAGCCTCACCTAATTCGAGACAACTATCTGTTTCCAAATGACCTTCTGTGATTCTTCAGAACAAACACATCTACTTCTGTTTGCAGGAAATTGTCATGAGAAGTCTCTAATAATAGACCATTATTCCATGAAACCCTCATCTTCCCCTAACATACATGCACCAGTCCTTCTCTTCCCCAGTGAGATGCTGTTTATAGCATTCATGTGTGCCTGCCCTAGGTGTTTAGGTACATCAACCTCCTCTAACCAGGGGCATTATTCATGTCATTGGACCGGGATTCTTGCAGGAAACCTTGCTGCCGATAACGATTTCCCGGTGCCCAGTACGCTCCCACAGGCAGGGCCTCCTAGTGGTGCCATCAGCTAGACAGTGTTGGCTGGCGGCCCCCAGGAATAGGGCCTTCTCTGTGGGGGCACCTGCTCTCTGGAATCAGCTGCCCCTGGAGCTCCGGGTGGCCCCGGACCTCTGGGCCTTCCGCCGTGGCCTAAAAACTTGGCTATTTCAACTGGCCTACCCGGACTGATGGGGGGGGAGGGTTTTTAAATGGGTTAATTGTTTTTAGTTTATGATTATGAGATTCCCTGGGTTTAATTTATTCTTAACTTTTGTATTGTATGTTTTTTAATATTGTAAGCCACCCTGAGTCCTTCAGGAGATAGGGCGGCATATAAATCTCATAATTAAATTAAATTAAATTAAATTATTTCAAACAATATTTTTTCTTAAATTCCAACATTCCAATGAATGTTACAGATTTTAGGAATGGGAGCCCAATTCACCTAGACCAGGGGTGTCAAACCCACGGCATCACACTGTCATCACGTGACATATTGTGACCTTTCCCCCTGTTACTAAACTGGGGGTGGGGGTGGCCAGCACATGACACATTTGGCCCGTGGGCCGCGAGTTTGACACCCCTGACCTAGACTATACCAGGCAGGGCTGAGCTCCAGAAACATGAATCATGCATTGCACTGAGCCATAATATAGTTGGTTTGGTTTCACATGCTGTGTGAATTTAGTCACAGTAGTTTGTAAATTAGGTTGTATGGCTTAATGCAATGTGCACACCATAAGATTACTTTAGCATAATGCTGTTTATGGATGCAATGTATATATCAATAATCAATATAGTTTTCCTAGTATCACAAATGGGCAATTGTAGCACAGGAAGCTTTATTTTGCACAGAAAAGACACAACATATTTTAGATAATCTGATACCACATATCTGCATGAATTGAGGGGTGGAGCATGAGCACAGGATGATATCAGCCAAAGGAAGCTTATGAATGCAATTAATTATTGCATTTCTATAAGACAAGGTGATGAACAGTTGAAATACTGTGCATTCTAGACATGCAGAAAGTGAGCATCATCTTCCATAAAAGCAGGGAAGCTGATAAGTGATTAGCACCTCGTGAACAAAATTAGTGCAGTCTGCTCTTGTTCTGCTACTTGGCTCCTTGGGGAAGGGGAGTTGCTTCTTTGTTTAAAAGAGCATTAATAACTGCAATCCTTCTTCCTCTCCTCCAGTCTTAAGTGGTATACTCTCTATTGTTAGTGCATTAAAATGGGATGTGTACATCTACCTTCAGAAAATGGCTGGAGTGATCAGCATAGGAGAGGATTGCTGGCAAGGCATCCCCATCTTCCAAAGTGTTGCAAATCTTTCTGTTGTGCATTTGGCAGGGCAGGAGAATTCTCATCCACAGAAGCCCTTTTAAAACAGCCCCTATGATGTAGGAGTTACCATATTAGAATCCAAATCTGGTGGACCCCTGTTCAAGTCTACCTCTGATCATGCTCACTGGTAACATTGGACCAGGCATTATCAGCCCAGCCTACCTTGCAGGGCTACTTCTATCAGGCAAAATTGGGATTATGAGATACACCACCTGAGGTCTTGGAGGGAAGGGCAAAATATGAATTCAATAAAAATAAATAAATGAACATGCATCTCACCCAAATTAGGTTGCTTAATGCTCCCTACTCACCCTGAACCTCAATAGCAGCACCTAGAAGGGTGGTCCTATCATCATTTCCCCAACTTGGTCTGGTGTATATGGCATGTCAGCTCTATTCCTTGGACAAGCTGTTTTCAGCTGATAGAGACAGACTCTACCCAGCTGGGCCACTCTCTGCTTGCCTGGTGGGTGCCTAAGCCGGGCAGCACAAGCAACTAATCCAATCTGACAGGTCCAATTGCTTAGAAAAGTCCTGCAGATTTCCTCTGCCCCCTGGCTCTAACTGTGAATCAACTTGAAAGAGGAGCAGGCAACCTTCATCGTGATCATGGAAACACTACAAAGTCCATTCAAGAATAACAATGCCATGCCCTAATGTCTGTATCTAGATAGACCAGATTTGAGAAGTACATAGGAAAAATTAATCCTTTCACTGAACTTACTGATGGCTATTGATCTCTTTCATTCATTTCTGCCTTATATTGTCACCTTGGACTTTTTAAGAAGAGGAAGGGCAATTCGGCAAGGGTGGGGCTTTACAACTTTACCCTCTCTCTATTCTTTCTTTAATAGGAAATACTTAAATTGCATGACATCTGCATTCTATAATATATTTGAAGCGTGAACCCATCTTGTGTAAATTGTAAGAAGTGCAACTAATGTTTTTTTGTTAATATAAATCAATGTAAATGTATTGAAAAATAAATCTAACTAACCTTTTCCAGTGAAGGGTAATGAGAAAAGAAACATAATATGCTGTGAACTCCCCATGCCCCCATGTTTTCTTTTCCAAAAGAGAAGCAACATATGGACTTGGACAAACTCAAAATCAAAGCATGGTTGAGTGGCCCTTATGCCAACTCTTCACATTGCCTGATTAGCTCATGCTACCTGCTGTTTGAGGAATCAGAGTTTGGCTACCCTTGTACCTCACTTGGTTTGATGGCAGGGGAAAGATGAGGATCTCTCCAAGGGCTTCTCCTGAATGTAGCCATGTGTCTTCACTTAACAAGTGAAGGAGTCACTTGTGGATCCTAACTTTGGAGAATAATGAGCTCTGGTAACCAGCTTTCTACAGAAGGGATACTATACACCTCCTACCACAGCTCTATTCTGGGATACCACACTAAGGATTGATGATGGCCTAAGAAAAAGTAGAGCAGATAGAAGAGCTTTTGTATAATTGATACTGATGCAATTTTCCCATCCCCACATTTTTGGTTATATTGATTGGGGAATGCTTAGTGTTCTCAGCTGCCATTTTATGTCTTTTTAAATTTTAATTATTGTTTTTATTCTGCTTTTCATTGTTAGCTACCCACCCAGGGTTTGTATTTTAAGATGGGTAGCCATGTAAATGTATTAATATAATATTTTTTTAAAAATGCAGTTCTACTTCAATTACAGATTTCTTTCCTACATGCGTTTTTCTTTTTGATAACACCCCACCACAACCCCAAGTACAAAGCCTTCTTCCCCAGCCCATCCTTTTTTCTGCCTCTCTCTCAATTCCCTAGACATGAGCTGAGACCTTGCTTGTCTCATCCAGAGCTCCCTTTCCCCTCCCCACTCTTGCATGATCTTTCTGGTTCCTTGCCTCTTGCTCCTGGGTGCTTATAGATTGAATTATTTTATACTTGGTAGACAACTGGACTGCTGTGATTTACAAGGCTATGGGGAGAGAGATGGCAGCTGGACAAGAGATGCAGAGAACAGCATCAATGAGATAGGAGGGGGGTAGGTGGAAGGGAGGTGATTGGGGCCCCGCTGGGAGTTCTGCAACAGCACACCCTTCCTTTCTGCTGACGTATGCTGCCTTCTAGTGGAAATGCACAATACAGCACATTTTAAAAAATGGTCAGCTCCTCTGGGCATTTTATCAGTTATTTCTGCATACCTAATACACTATACATGAACTCCAAAATGTACATTATCAAGGAATATTTTATAGATTACAAAATAATAGGGGGAGAGTTAAATTGTGAATTTTTAACTGAGATTTTTAATGTTACATGCTGCCACGAGTTATAGGCAGCTATATAAATATATAAGATAGGACAATCAGAACATATTTTCTGCACTAGTAGGACAGGCCATCAGGGAACAGTTGGCCTTTTTACAAACCTATTTCAAGAGGCACCAGCCAAATAACTTAGATTGAATGTCTGCAAACCAGCAGAGGGGACCACAGGCCAGTTCAGGCTAGATACTTTGAGCCACATGCAATAACTAATTCCACAAGAAGAAAACATTACTGTTACAAAACATCACCATTCTATCTAAATCAAGCAATGAACCTATTTGTTCATGCAAAAATATGCTTACATGATTGAAAAAACCCACAGGCCAATACTACAAACAACTTCTCAGGCTTTACTTACCATTGAAAACTAACCAATCTATGAACCAGACCCACCAGAATTGGGAGGTGCAGCTGCATCGAAGGATTCCATAGAGATTGGCACATTTAGCTGCAATGTTGCAAAGGGATTGGCAAGAAATGATCATAAATGTAACTAGTATTGCAGAATACTGTACAGAGTCTCTCATTCATTTCCAGCTCCATCAAGACCAAAATATACCTAGGGGTAAGGCAGAAACCATGTGCCTGTTATGCTGTTTCAGGGATAACATCAATCAAGGAATGACTTTAAAAACAGCCATAGTCTATCAAAAGCTCTACAGCCTATTTTGTGACTGATAAGATTGAGGTCAGGTCAAAATAACTGTAATAACCCGCAACCAAGAAATAGGGTACATGTAGGTAAATAATAGGGTCAAGAGGCCATTTTGGAAATTTTAAACATTAAGCACTTTTGTCACAAAATGGCTACCATGGGGCAGTTACCTCTTCACAAAATGGCTGCAACAGCTGCCATAGCAATTTATCCAACAGTCACTTACCATAACACAATTGAGTAAAATTGACCCTGGTGACCCTCTCTAGCTGCCTATTGTAGATGACTTTAGTGGAACTATGAAAAATAAAATATAATTCACCACAACAATTGTGACAAGAAAGGTTGTAAAATGGGGGAAAACTCACTTTACAAATGTTTTGCTTAGCAACATTAGTTTTGGGCTCAATTGTGGTCATAAATTGAGGAGTACCTACAGTGCACACTACTACACATTACTTATTGTAGATGTGATTTGTTCCTTGTGGCATATTCCACAGCAGAAACATAATATGGCAATTTTAAGAATTATTGGATATAATTTTTTTTATTTATTTTTTATATTTGAACTTGTATGCCGCCCCATCTCCGAAGACTCGGGGCGGCTCACAACTAAAAACACAGAACAATAAATATTTAAAAAACCATTAAATCAATAACAAGCCCAAATATTAAAACATTACGATAATAAACATTAAAACCGTCCCTCCCCCAGGGAGGGGTCACAGCCCGGGTTGGTCAAATAACCAGTATATAATCAATATACTTGATTTGTCTGGGAAAAAAGTCCATGCTCAGAGTGTTGATTCACCTGTCTGTTTACTGAGAGAGAGATTCCTAAATAGAAGGCTGGTCTATTTGTTTATTTGGAATTGCTAGTCATTAAACCTCCCCATCCACCCACACACCTATTATCATGTAGAAAAGTACAGTACTTTGACAAAGATGAGGGAACAGATTCTCTACAGCAACTGACAAGAGGAAACTAATTTTAAATGATTATTTTACTCTCCAAAATAGAGCTATTCTTGGAACTGTCTATCTCCTGCCTGAGACTTTCCTCATTCTGCCAAATGGTAGGGCTGGTTCTTAGTAGCTTTAATGGACAACAGGCAGACCAAAACCTTTGCAGCATATAAATAGATGTGTCGGGAATGAGAAGACTGTACAGGTAGTACAACAGCAAAGGCATGGCTTCTTTTCAACTCTGAAAATGTAGTACAGAATTTATTGTATATACCACATATGTCAGATTGTGGTTGCAGACTTCCCAATTTTAAGGAATTCTTTGTCAGACAATGGTGTTCAGAGCAAAGGAGAGGGAAGAAGATTGGAGAGAAAAAGATAAGGGAGAAGAAATCAATATTGCATCGTTAAGCAGATGTTTGCGTAGCCATCTCTGCTGCTTTTGGAGAAAATTAAGCAGGAAGTTAGCCAACAGCAGACATTGTTAATTAGATTATACCAACAGGCCTCTGCTGGTGATTTTCAGAACAAGAACAACAAAAATCTCCCCAGAGATATAATTCAGAGCAAAAACAAAAGCAAAACTATTGGCTCTTTTGGATGCCTAGCAATATCTGTGCTATTAAATTACAGCAGGTTTCCCCAAACTTTTCTCCTTCAAGATGACTTTTCAGCTATTGATCCCAGAGTTTCCCCTCTTTGGGAAGAAATTCTAGGAGCCATAGTGATCATATTGGGCAAACACTTGGCTGAAGAAATCTCCAAAAAATCCCAGAATGCCGAGAATGAATAAAGCCAAACCGAATAGCCATTATTAAGGGTAGAAACTGACTTTAAAAGGAGGTTCTAAAGCAGCCTTTTCCCACATATTCATCCATGGGAAATCTCAAGGATTATAAACTGTTAGGCTGCAACATCCATTACCCTTGGAGGGAAATCAGGTCATTGGCAGTAACTAGAAGTAGAGACTGGGTAGATATTTGAGGGGGAGGAACCATGCATTTCAAGCCAATAATTCACTGCTGGTTCTAATGAGAAGCACTTTAACTCAACATATTGGAAAAGGCCAGATTCTCTGAGCCAGCTTCTCTTTAGCCTCCTTCATTCAGGTGTTTCCTAACTGGCCATTTTTTAATAGCCTAAGAAGAAGAAATAAGGTGATTTTGTTAGGCCTATGGAGGCAGCCTCTGTTGATTCAATAATAGAAAGGGAACACTTTAAGAATACTGAGGAAAGGCCTTTCTCATCATGCCTCCAAACACAGTACAAACACATCCTAGCAACCTCCTTAATTCAGCTGTGGCCCTTGTGATGTTGTCTTCATCTCCCGTTCATGAGTGATTCAGCCTTAAACTGTCCTTAGATGGTCTGGTTGAAGTGTAGTGTTTTCCTGCTGCAACTGGCAGCAGCCCATGGCAATTTTAAGACAACAAAATTCCAAAATTCCAATGTTCTTTGCCAACCTTTTTTTTCCAGAGGTGCAGCCAGATGACCTATATGGTCAGCCTAACATATCTTGGCTAGTTTCAGACAAGCACTCCCCATAGATCCTGGCCCCTGTCCTCTCCTTGCCACCCCTCTGGGTTTTCCTCTTAAAAAATTGCTGGACACAACTATCACTGCAGTGGGTCTGGTCCCCTCCTGCAGCTCATTGGAGAACATTATAGGCAGTTAGGAGTGCTACGCAAAACTCGGCAGCATGAGCTTCCTTTAGACTAGAGGAATTCTCTATCCACTGCCCCAGAAAGCTTGCTGGGGAGCCAGAGGAGCTGGCCAGTAAATCAGGAGAGACAACTTGTGGGCACAACTACGGTAGGAATATTTACTTCTCCCCTCTGATATTTCTGATGGCAATCAGCCTAATAAGGAGAAAAAGGATAAGTTTGTCAGGACGATGGAGGCAGCTGCCAATACTACGCTTGGATCCATAAACCTCCCATGTCCACCTTCTAATCTCACTATGCTTTACTTCCTAGATAACTTCACAATAGTTCCTCATAATTAAGGGGCCACTTTGTGCCTAGACAACACTCTTTAGCCATAACATCCCTCATCCAATATGCTTTCCATGGTAAATGTATCATATGTCCATAACAGACCCCAAAGAAAGATTTGTATCAGTTTTTGCCCAGCCTGGTACCAGCTGGGTGCATTAAACTGCAATTCCCGGCATTTCCAACCAGCATGGCAAAATATTGAAAGCTTCCTGTCTATTAGTATTCATCCTCATGTGTGAAAACACAGTTTTAAGGAGCTGAAGCTACTTGTAGGACTGTTTTTCAGGTTTCTCCCATCTTCCTTATATTTAGATGTCTCTATCACTGTGGGATAATGTTGAAAAATACTATGCCTCTTAAGAGTTATGGGGTAGTTTGGCCCAAGGGAGATGCTTGCAGATACCTTCTCTGCACAGAGGCAACCCACTCAGTTTGCCCAGTGCAGACCTGCCACCAATATCTTTCAATGGTCCTCCATGTAAGAGTATTGGGTTTATAGCCACTGTTCTTCAGTTGCAGTGCAATTTTATACCACAGGCCCTCCAGAGATTAGATTGACAATTTTACTGCTATTCTTCCAGACATGATTGTTCCAGAGGGCCTTGGTGGAATAAACGGTCACTATTATGCCTATTGTTTTATGGCAGCTTTGTGCTTTTATTGCTTTTTATGCTCTTACTCTTTTTTATACTTTATGGTGTAAAGTGCTTGGAGTCTTCTGAGTCTGGCACCATGCTGCTACAATTATCTAATTAAAACAACTTGGGAAACATCCTTTTCTATTTACTAACTCACGGGGAATCAACCCACTTCCAAGCTCTCATCTACAGCAAGGTCATTGTGGGGCTTAAAAGTATACCCACATCCATGCATAAGGATCAGGAGAAGGGCTACAGTAGGGTTAGGGAAAACTGATCACAAAACATCTGTATTAAGCCAATGGAATCTGGCTGGATCCCCTTTCCCTGGAGCCGTACCACATGAGGACAATGCATGGAGAGCAATTCTCCATGAACAAGAATCAACTAAGGCAATCAAATTCTTCCCCCAAACTAGAATGACCACATCTATCATCATCACTAATGATTTGGAGTGTCTAGTTTTAGTTATATCTCTCTCTTGCTAAATGCTTTATATCACTAAAAGTCTTTCAGATTGTGGATAATATGAGAAATGAGTAACCTCACACAGCAACCAGCATGCAGTAAGTGAGATCATTGAAAGATTAAAAGAGCTAAAAAATGAGGAAACAGTTTTAATGGAGATTCCGGGTAATCGGTGAAGCTGACAATAGTCAGTGGCCAGGCCTCCAAGACCTAGTGAAATCTACAGATCTTGTCTGAAGGCTAATCGTCTCTCTTAACTTCTAGAAAACTGCTATCTACATTTCTGTATTGCAACCAAAGGTAAAATTGCAAGGTGGGAGGCACATGCCTTTGTCCCAACATGTTTGTCCCATTATTCAATAATGTCAGAGATGGTATGTGTTAAGTTTGCATGAAGAGTCAGACGTGAAGAGCTTCAGTGAAGAGTTTATTAAGTGACTACAGCTCAAATGGACCCCAGCCTGGCTGGGCTACGGCTGCTACTTATAGCCAGCAGCCGTAGTTGCCAGCCAATCAGAGTGCAGGGTTTTCCCGCACTTTTTAAACCAATCCTATTTGACATTTTACAAGAACAATTCAAACTAAACCAATAACATTCAAACCTACATACATAACACCCCTCCCCACTAGGTTCAGTCCATACCAAACCCCAACCTATCTAATGTATTCTTTTAAATAGGTTTTAACATTCTCACCCAGTGAGAGAGGAAATGTGTCTGCTGACATTTCCCCACTGGGACTTCCTGTGAAAGAAGACCCTGTTTGATTGTTAGAATCTGGTCTCTCCTCCCAACCCATCTCCAGCCCAATGTCAGCACCCAAGTCAGGTAGTGATGTACAATCTTCCACTTCTAAGGATGGATTTTGGCATTGTGACAGGTTTTGGAGTGGTTCCTGTCATAATGGCTCATTACACATGGGGTTGATTCTTGCTTGCTGATTTTCCTCCTGTTCCTCCCCTTCCCCTAGAATTGACATCAGGTGAGGGAACTAGAGAGGAACAAGTGCGATGTTCCTGAGAGAACCTGGATCTAAGTTGATCAATGTGCCTGCTCCAGAGGAGTCCATCCTCTGTTTGCACCCTGTAAGAACGAGGGCCTGTGATCTGAGTTATCTCAGCAGGAATCCACAAAGGTTCACCCTAAGGTTCTTAGCATAAACAGAATCACCCACACTGAATGTGCGAACTTTGGAAGTGGAATCTAGTGGTGCGTTGGGTGCGTAAGTGGGATGAAGGCGGTCAAGGGAAGACCTAAGTTTCCTACCCATCAACAACTCTGCTGGGGATAAGTTATTAGATGGGTTAGGAGTGATGTGCTGAACACTAAGAAGTTTTTCAACTTTCTCAGTGATGTCCCCAGGACCCAGTTGCTGAAACTTCTCCTTGGTAAAACGTACCATGCGTTCAGCCCGGCCATTAGCCGAAGGGTGCCCAGGGGCAGTAAGGGCATGTCTGATACCCTGTTGTGCTAAATAGGATTAAAAGAGGTTGGATGTAAATTGAGGGCCATTGTCAGAGACAAGAACATCAGGTAACCCGTGGGTTACAAACAGTTTTCTGAGCTGCTTGATGACAGCATCAGTTGTGGTGGATGTCATGGGAAACACCTCTAGCCATTTGGAATATGCATCTACTATAATAAGAAAAGTGTGCCCTCTAGTAGGACCTGCGAAATCAATGTGGATCCTAGACCATGGGCCCCTAGGACATTCCCATTCCTGTGTGGGGGCGTGAGGTGGGGCAGGCCTGACTACCTGGCAATTGGGACAAGATGCAACCCAGTTTTCAACCATTTTGTCAATACCTGGCCACCATACATAACTCCTGGCCAATCCCTTCATCCTTACAATACCAGGATGACCCTCATGTAACATTTCCAAAACCTCTCTTTGCAGTTTTGCAGGAATAACCACCCTGTTACCCCACAAAATACATCCTCTTAATACAGATAATTCAGTTTGCCTGGACTTAAAAGGTTGGGCAAGGTGAGGTAGATCTTGAAGAGGCCAACCTTTCTTAATCCAGCCTATAACAGAAGCCAACACAGTGTCTTTGGCAGTCTCTCTGGCAATTTCAGCAGCATGAACTGGAAGCTTGGCAACAGTTTCTAGGAAAAAAGTGTGTGTTTCAGGTTCAAAGTCCTCCTTGTGGTAAGGAAGTGGGCAACGACTCAGTGCATCAGCATGTCCAATGTCCTTGCCAGGCTTGTGGATAAGTTTGTATTAATAAGCAGCAAGAAATTCAGTCCACCTCAGCATTCTTGGTGACAGGATAATAGGTGTAGGCTTGTCTCCTGCCACAATGCCTAACAAAGGTTTGTGATCTGTAACAATGGTAAATGTTCTCCCATACAAATATTCATGAAATTTCTTAACAGCTGCAACAACTGCCAATGCCTCCTTGTCCAATTGGCTGTAATTCCTCTCTGCTTTGGTCAAAGTGCGAGAGTAAAATGCAATAGGGGCTTCTCTCCCCCTGGGAAGCCTGTGGCTCAAAACCCCCACTCCAAAGGGGATGCATCACAAGTCAGTACAACAGGCAAATTCTCAGAGAACTGTATCAGTACAGCATCAGACGTGATTAGTCTTTTAATACTGTTAAATGCTGATTGTTCCTTCCTGCCCCAGACCCAAACAGACTTTTTATCAAGTAATCTGTGCAATGGTTCAGCAATGGTTGCCTTTTGAGGTAGGAACATGTGATAAAAGTTAATAAGTCCAAGGAAAGCTTGCAAATCTGTTTTGCATTTAGGTCTAGGACCTCCTTTCTCCAGCACTGGGGCTTTGTAGTAGAGTTAAAATGGAATCCTTAGTAAGAAAGGCTGAGTGCAGAGCTTGGTCACTCTGGAGAAGGAGGTGGTCCAGCAAGCCTAGGAATGGCTCTGGCCACACACTGTGCTACTCCAATCTAGGTATAGAAAGAACAAAATATGGCTTGTTTTGTGTTAAGTTTGCATGAAGAGTCAGACGTGAAGAGCTTCAGTGAAGAGTTTATTCAGTGACTACAGCTCGAATGGACCCGAGTTGGCTGGGCTATGGCTGCCTCTTATAGCCTGCAGCCGTAGTTGCCAGCCAATGGGAGTGCAGGGTTTCTTCCCGCACTATTTAAACCAATACCATTTGACATTTTACAAGAACAGTTCAAATAAACCAATAACATTCAAACCTACATACATAACAGATTCCATATGCTGTAAAGAGGAAAAATCTCTTGTAGATAACCATAATAGTAAGATGTACATAGCTTTACTGCTGGTCTTCAAAGTATTCTTATAAATACAATAGAGTCTCAGATCTGCTATGAAATTTGACGTATCCACTGGCAATCCAAATCCTCTGAAGGCAAAGGGGCTGTCCTTATTTACAATGTGCAAGGCATATTAAAGGCAGGGATTAGTGGAGTTCTCTGGGCTTGTTTTCCTACCTGCAAACATCAACATCAGCTATTGGGGGTTTACCAGCCCTTTGGAGACAACCCTGGCAGCAGTCCGACCCAGGGCGTCTTTCCCTGGGTCGGGTTTTGACGGGGGAGCCGGCAGCACGAGTCGGCAGAGTTTTTACTTGCCGGCTGGTCCTGGTGCGGCGCAGCAGTCGGTGCGGCCTTGGCGGCCTTGGCGGCGTCGGCGTCTTCGGCGCTGCTCTCCCTACGCCGCTGATGCCGCTCGCGTTTGGAGCCTGCATTTGGAGCCCATTCAGCCCGTTCTGCTTATGCGGGCTGCTTGTGAGGCTTCTGGTTGGCCCGAGTGTCTTCCTGGGCCATGGTCCCCATTGCGAGCGGACTGGCGTGTGGACTGGCGGCAAGGGATGGCAATGCCGGTCCGGGGTTTCTTTTTTTTCCCGGAGGCTGTCGTTCGTCGCAACGGCTGGGGGTGTGGCTCTGCGGTCTGGCAGCCTCCTCAATTCCAGAGCTCTTTGGTGCCTGGAGTTGGGTTTGGAGCCTGGGACCAGGACTTACGCCGGAGGCTGGACTCTGGGGCCTGGAGTCGGGGACCTGTGCCTGTACCTGGAGCCAGTGGAGCCTGAAGCCAGCGAAGTCTGGAGCCAGGGTTCGTGTCTGGAGCCAGTGTCGGGGCCTGGAACCTGGAGTCTGGTGCTGGTTTCCTGTGCCTGTGCCTGGAGCCTGGAGTCTGGGATCAGCATCTGCACCTGGGGGCCGTGGTAATATGGCCTATGCTGTCTGTGTCGGGAGCTGTGCCGGAAGCTGTGCCGCTAGAAGTTTGCCGTCTGACCCAGCTTGTATTGCTGGGTCAGAATATCAACAACGGCTGTTCTACGGCTTCCACTGTTTGCTGGGAGGCTTGCCATCTGACTCAGGACTGGAGGACGCAAGTAGAGGTGATTGGCTGGTGAGGGCATCGGGCCCTTAGTGGCCGTCTACCATGCCTGGACCATCTTTCCTCCCCCCAATTTGTTTGTTTCAGTTGCCCGGGGGCCACATGGTGTGGTGGGAGCATGCCATGTTGTCCAGCACCACTGAGGTGAGAGACCAGTGGTGTTTTGCCCCCCTGGACTAGAGCTATCCTGATGACTGTTCCCTCGGTGAGAGAGAGGAGTTTGAGCTGTCTCAGAGTTCACAGAACTTACTTCCCAGTGGGTAGTGAGAATGCCACCGGGCGGAAGTCTTCTGTTGTTTTTGGCTCTAGAACTGACTGACCATCGGCGAACTGAACTTTTACCATCTTTTATCATCTATTCTGGACTTGACTGCTCCCTAGCAATAACCACTATGGGATATATCTACTCTTCTCTTGAGCTGCGGGTGCTCAGGGGTGTTCCCCTGTCCCTGAGATGTCCCGCTGTCTTGTCAAAGCCCCTCCTCGATGACGGGTTTATTATTCCCGAGAGGGGCATAGCATGACCAAGGGTTTTAAATTTTGTTTATCTCGGAAGGGAGGTTTTTAAAATTTCTAATTGGTCGTCTTAAGGGGTTAGGGAGGGGGGTAGAGGGGTCTTTCTGCAGCCTGGGGCGCGGTGAGGGAAGGCGGGGCGGGGGTGGCGGGGCTTGGGTGTGAGGTGGGGACCGCGATCCCCAGGGTGGTTGGAATTGGCAGAGGACGCCGAGGCACAGGGCCATATCATGTGCTGGGAGCACGCACCGCCATCTTGTGTGGTGGCCCGCTCCCTAGGGAGCATCGAATTGGGATCCCTGGCCTTAGGTTGGTGTATTTTAATGCCAGGTCCGTGGCTAATAAATCTTCCTCCTCCCGAGATCATTGAGGAGGAGGCTGCAGACCTGGCTTGTATCACCGAGACCTGGTTGGGCCCGAGGGAGGTGTCCCTCTGGTTGATTTATGCCCTCCAGGTTTTCGGGTTTTGCACCGACCACGGGCTCAGGGTAGGGGTGGTGGGGTGGCCGTGGTTATTAGGGAGACCCTGTTTCCAAGGGAGGTCACTGTTGCAGAGATAGGCGGGAGTGAGACCCTCCTTGTGAGGTGGGGGCCTAGTGGTCAGGTGGGCCTGCTGCTTACATACCTTTCCCCCAGCTGTGTGGCAGTGGCCCTACCTGGGCTTCTCGACCTCCTCTCTGGGGTGGTGGTGGAGCTCCCGGATCTTATGGTTCTGGGGACTTTAATCTGCCTTCCCTGGGGGGAGCGTCAGGTTTGGCCCAGGAGTTCACGGCTTCTATGGAGGCTATGGGCCTGACCCAGTTGATTCAAGGCCCACTCATGAGGGGGAATACTCTTGACCTAGTTTTTGTCTCTGAGTGGTGGCGGAGTGACAGAGGGCAGGCTACTTTGACAGCCTTGCCCGTTCCATGGTCTGATCACTATCTCCCACGGCTGGTCTTCCAACAGGCCCCCCACTGCTGGGAGGAGGAGCCACTTAGGTGGTTCCGCCCCAGGCCTGATGGACCCTGAAAGGTTCCAGGCAGAACTGGGATTTTTTCCCTCTTCCCTTGCTCACGACTCTGCCGAGGATCTGGCAGTGGCCTGGCAATGGGCTGCGCCGAGGCCCTCGACAGGGTTGTCCCCATGCGTCCCCTTACACGTCGTGGATCCCGGTTTGCTCCCTGGTATACTGAGGAGCTCCGGGAGATGAAACGTCGTAGGGGTTTAGAGAGCAGGTGGAGGTCTACCGTTCTCAATCCGATCGTGCCCAGCTAAGAGCCTACATTAGGACTTACCTGGTAGCTATGGGAGAGGCGAGAAGGTCTTATCTCTCCACTCTCATAGCGTCCCAGATAACCACCCAGCCGCCCTGTTTCGGGTTACCCGTTCCCTCCTTCGTCTTGAGGGGGCCGGACCCATTGCGGGCAGGGCTGAGGAGTTTGGTCAATATCTGGCGGATAAGATCGCCGCATTCGGGACGGGTTGTCCTCTGATTTGCAGTGGTCGGAGGAACGAGTTGTGGGTAGTCTGGCCACTGTTATCTGGGATGAGTTTGATCCTGTCTCCGAGGATGAAGTGGACAGGATTATGCGGCGACTGAGTTCCACCACATGTTTGTTGGACCCGTGTCCCTCCTGGCTGACTTATGCCGCCAGGGAGGTCACCTGTTGGCTCGGCAGTTGTCAACGCTTCATTGAGGGAGGGTGTCTTTCCTCCGCCTTGAAGGAGGCGGTGGTGAGACCCCTCCTGAAGAAGCCTGCCTTGGACCCGACCGTGTTAGACAACTTTCGTCGGTCTCCAACCTTCGCTTTTTGGCGAAGGTTGTTGAGAGTGTGGTGGCTCAGCAGGTTCCGCTTTTCCTGGATGAAGCGGACTACCTGGATCCGTACCAATCGGGCTTCCGACCCGTTACAGCACGGAGACGGCATTGGTCGCGCTGATGGATGATCTTTGGAGGGCCCGGGACAGGGGTTTTCCTCTGTCCTGGTCCTATTGGACCTCTCGGCTTTCGATACCATCGACCATGGTATCCTTTTGCCGCCTCCGGGTTGGGAGTGGGGGCACTGTTCTTCAGTGGTTCTCCTCCTACCTCTCGGGCATCGCAATCGGTGTTAGTGGGAGGGGTTCGGCCCCGGGCTCTCTCTTATGTGGTCCCGCAGGGTCGGTCCTTTCCCTCTCTTATTTAATATCTACATGAAACCGCTGGGTGAGATCATCCGTGGCTTTGGGGTGAAATTCCATCAGTACGCTGATGATACTCAGCTGTACTTTTCCACCCCTGGCCAGATCAGCGATGCCCTCTCCCTGATGTCCCGGTGCTTGGATGTGGTACGGATCTGGATGAGTAGGAACATGCTCCGACTCAACCCGCCAAGACTGAGTGGCTTTTGTGTCGGCGTCTCGCCCAGCCAGGATTGTTTATCCTTGGCCATAGGGGGAGGTGTTACCCCTGTGGATAGGGCACGGAATCTGGGGGTCCTCCTGGATGTACGGCCCGGTTGGAGGAGCAGGTGGGGGCCGTCGCCAGGGGCCTTTGCCCAGCTCCGCCTTGTTCGACAACTTCGCCCTTTTCTGGATCGAGACCCACGACGGTTACTCATGCCCTTGTCACCTCGAGACTCGACTACTGCAAGCTCTCTATCTAGGACTGCCCTTGCATACCATCCGAGATTGCAGTTGGTGCAGAATGTGGCCGCTGGTGGTGATGGGAGTTACCCGTTCTCCCATGTTACCCCCTCCTGCGTGGCCTGCATTGGTTGCCGATGCGCCGGGTGAGATTCAAGGTTTTAGTTTTAACATTCAAAGTCCTACACGACATGGGTCCCCAATATCTGAGGGAGCGTCTTCTTCCAATAGCTAGCTCGGCCGCCCTGTGCGGGCTCATAGGCAAGGACTCCTCGGGTTCCATCGGCGGTCCAATGCCGGTTGGTACTTCCCGACGACGAGCCTTCTCTGTTGCGCCCCGACCTCTGGAATCAACTGCCTCTGGAGCTCCGTCTGGCCCCTGATCTCCGCACCTTCCGCCGAATTAAAAACTTGGTTGTTTGACCAACCGGCTGTGACCCTCCTTTGGGGGGAGGGATGGGTTTTTTAATGTATTTTATTGTATTGTTGTGTCTTATATTTGGGCTTGTTGGTTTAATGTCTTTTTAAATATTTATTGTTCTGTGTTTTTAGTTGTGAGCAGAGTCTTCGGAGATGGGGCGGCATACAAGTTCAAATATAAATAAATAAATAAATAAATAAAATACCTCCAATCATTCTCCTTAATGTGGGATCGGACTGTAGAGAAGGGATGAGCTATTGTCAAAACACATTCTTTGCAAGTGTTTCACGTTCAAAGGAATTCTAACAGCACAACCTTCCCCTCCAATGCCACTGATAGGCAGTTGCTGGCTGAGAGTTTGAAGACCTGTTAGATACACTTTTGAAAAGATTTTGAAAGAAGGACTTTCCTGCTCCCCAGAGAAGAATGATGCTGAAACACAGTGCCCAGGGCCCAGAGGAAATGGCCTGGGCTGAAGCAAACCGAAGTGGTCAATGGATGTTGAACTGATCTCATCTCTTAAGGTAGTACTGTATAGTACATCAAATTATAGACATGGCAAAACATGAGTCAGGATAATGGGGGAAATAGTGCTTTGCATTAGAACAACTAAAGATGATTGAAAGCTACCTCAGGTATGGGATAGAGGTTAAATGAAAGCAACCTCATCAGGACACAGGAGAAAGAAAAAGTTTAGATATAGGTAGGGAAAGACTGACGAGGTCTCCTTGGCAGGAGGTCTCCTCATAGATAGAGAAGGTTATCTTCCATATTATTCCTTTCAGCTAGAATATGAGTTAGAAATCGAATTGAACCTGAGATTGTCAGAATTGCAAAACACAGTACTTTACCCATCAGCTGCAATCTCTGACATATAGAGTATCTATGGAGATTCTCAGTCATCCAAGAAGGCTCCACACCCATTTGCGCTATTCAGATGACCCTGAGGACACAAATAAACTTCCAGGTAGCCTCAATCTGCAAGGAATATAAACCTTCCATTCCCCACCATCCAGTCAGAGCTGAAGAAGCTTCTTGTATGAGAAGCAAAATGTCTTCAAAGACAGTCCAGTTGTCTCTTGAAAAGGCACCTTTGGGACTGACATATAATGACACATCTTGCACATAGAGGCAAATGGCATCTAAAGCAGCGTTTCCCAAATTTGGCCATTTTAAAATATGTGGATTTGAATTCCCAACATTCCCTAGAAAGCTGGCTGGGGCATTCTGGGAGTTGAAGATCATGCTCTTAAAGTTGTCAAGTTTGAGAAATACTGATCTGGAGCATCTGGTTCCCTCTAGTGGGGAACTTTACCATTACCAAAGGATCTATGATGCTATAAAGAACAACCGATTACATTTATTCCAGAATAGGCAACCCCAACTATTAGAACAGAATCCAGACTAGCTTTTAACCCCTCCCCCTTTGAAAGCAGCAATTAAATCCATTCAGCTTTTGGGGAGGCAAAAGTAGATTAAACCAGGATGGTATCTGGAGAAGCTGATTTCCTTGTTCCTGGGTTTTTTTCTATTTTCTTTTTTTGCAATATCATTTGGTACTTCTGGAAAAAGAAGAATGGCAAGGAATTAATTCTATTTACTGCACTTACCAAATGAGTAGGCAACCTTTTGATACACTTAGCAGATGAGGGACAGATGTTCAAAGTGAGCAAAACTAGAAACTTGGATTTGGAAAATCTATATGTTTTTTTTCTTTGCTTAAAAAGCATGTTAATTAAGCCCATTTAGCCTTGACACTACAATATTTTAGAGCAGGATGGAGCCCATCAAATGGCTAGTGTGATCTGCTGTCATCGGGGCAGGGGGATGGGAGTTGGGGGGTGATTTTTTTCAGATTTGGTTCTATTGTACTTTATTAATTTATTTGATTCTTTTTGTTAGTTTCTATTGTTGTTTTTTTTTAATTTTAAATATGGTTTTACATTCTGTAAGCTGCCTCGAGTTGCCATGGGTGTATAGATGGCAATATAAATTCAATCAATACATAAATTAAATAAATAAATATTTTGAAATTCCTGCTATCTCACATATAGAAAAATAAGGCAAATAAATGTCTGAAAATTGGGGGGGGAAACCCTCTTGGGTCCCTATGAAGTCCTGTAAATCAGATAAGGCAGAAGAAATTTGGCATATTAGGGGTTAAGAGCTGAAGAGTTGGAACTGGTTGGATAGCTGTTCAATTTCCTGAATGGGCTCCTTCTGCCAGTTGGCAGAACTATCATTTGCAGCATTTATGTTCTTCAGATAAAGAGGGAACAGGCACACTGGCTGGCTGGCTGGCTGCCTAGTCCACTCCTCCCCCAGCATCTACCCAGTTGCAACCAAGAACTCAGGGTGAACTTGCAGAGAACCTGGGGCACACACGACCCGCATGCGATGGAAGTTCCAGAAATATTTCAACTATCCTGGCTAGGTTCCTGTGTATTTTACATTCAGTAATAACATTTCTCCCACTAAAGATGTGGTGATATGAAAACATGTGTTCTGTCTGCTTTGATGGGAATCCTGCCAGGAAAAAAATGATAGAAACATCAGATTAAATATATTTTTCTCTCTTGGCAGAACCTCTTGCTTTTGTTACCTAGTGCCTGTGTGGATGAATAAGGAAATCTACCAGTCTAGAACAGAGTGAAATAATCAGAACTTCCTCTGTAGAATTTCTACCTGTTACATGAGGTTTATAACTGCAGGGATCTTGATTTAATTTAAAAAAAATGTTTTCTCTATCAGTATCAAATAATTCTTTTTACAGAACACACGTAGAATAAGTATCTTAGAAAATAAACCTGTTAGTTCACGCAATGCAATAAAACCCCAGCCTAGATTTAAAAAAAAAACTATTTCTTTGTATAATACGTTAACAAAAGATTATATTGGGCAAATTGTATTTCAAGTAGCTTGTCTTCCATTTCTGATGTGAGAAAATAAACTTTTTCACTATCTCTGTGGCATACTGAATCTCTGGGTCTGTGCTGGTTCGACAGTATATAGTGTGCTGGTTAGACAGCATAGTTAGTTGGGAATTGGGAGCTGTCTCCTTAAGGGAATGCCTCATGGGAAATGTAGTTCATGTCATACGGTCACATCTATAATCCTGATTGGTAACTGAATTGACCTCTGGTTGGGCTGGGGGAGTTTTGGTCATTCTTACCTGGACCCCAGCATTGTGTTGGAGTCTTCCCTTGCTGTATCATTATGGGATGAAGATAACTATCTTTTCACCCTATGAAGACGACAATGCAAATATTGGACATTAGATGAATCTCAGCATAACTGTGAGTTATACCTTGAGGATGCCTGATATAATCCAATAAAGTAACTTTGTATGGAAGCCTTTGTAGTGTTGAACTGCCTGTCTCTATATTTGGCCAGAAAATTAGAGACTTGATAGGGTCTCTTATCTATTGTTGGACTCAAGATCCAGGCAATCCCAGTCAGTTTTTAGGAGAGACATTCTGAGAATAGTTGGAGGGCCTTCAGTTCTAGAATCTATTCAGCTGTAGAAGGTCATTATTTGAAAATTCCTCTTATTAGAAGATTGAGTCTTTCAGCTCCCAAACAGAGTTTATCACCATGTAAATTACCAACAAGACTAATAATAATAAAAGCTCTGTCTGGATCCGATAAGTTGGGGCTGCTAATTTTAGAGTACCCTCCAATAGTATCAGACTGGGCAAGACTGGTCTATATAGAGCTTTGATGCATCCTAAGTTCTTTGCAGTGTTGTACATTGCAAGCTAATGTTAAGATGGAAAATATAATAATGGCTTACTTAAGCCCCACTCCTTCTTTGGTCCAGTCCAAATGTTAGAATTTCAGGCCCCAACCTAAGCCAGGTTCTACAAATAAGACCCAAGGCACTCTGCTGTAAAAAAGGAAGTGATCCATTTAGTCTCAAAAGCAGAAACGGTTCACTCCTGGAGGTAACTACAGGAAAGATGAGGTACAAAGGGGTTGTTTTATAGGGGATTGGTCTTTTCTGTAGTGTCTGTTCAGTGTGGATGTGTATATGTTCATTTTGGTGTATGATTCTGCCCAAAGTTTAGCCCTAATTGTCCTTCCTTATGTCTGCAGCTTAGCCCTAATTGCCCTTCCTTGTATCTGTAGGCTTTCTTCTTTGTTGTGTAAATGGTGTCTGGGCATTTGAGGATTTGTGGATTTGAGGAAGTGTGGGCAAATGGTTTCTTTGTTTTATTACTCTTGCCAGAAACTAATTGGTTTCTGTATTTGTCAGTTGATTGTTCAGCAGAGGTGTGTTTTTAGCAATCTTACAGTATCTTATGCTACAATATATTAATTTTGATTACAACATAGTTTCCTGCCCCGTTCGGTTATGGATAGTTTTGAGAAGGACCGAAGGGAGTTTCTTATGATAATTTTGTGATTATTTTCACACAATTATATAACTAGTGCTCGACATATGAACACAGTTGAGCCCAAAATTTCTGGGTTTGAGACATTTGTCAACCTTTCATGCCACAGTTGTTAAGTGAACCACTGCAATTGTTAAGTTAGTAACATGGATGTTAAGTGAATCTGGCTTCCCCATTGATTTTGCTTGACAGAAGTTTGCAAAAGGGGACCCCAGGAAACAGTAATCATCATAAATATGAGTCAAGTGCCCAAATATTGGTCACATGACCAGGCTCAAGGGCCTTGGTGGTGCAGGCTGTTAATAGCCTAGCACTTAGTTCCAGCTGCCTGTAATTATTGCAGGCTCGAATCCCACCAGGCTCAAGGTTGACTCAGCCTTCCATCCTCTCGGGGTAGGTAAACTGAGGACCCAAGATTGTTGGGGGCAATAAGCTGACTTTGTAAAAATGCCGCTTAGTAATAAGCAGGCATATACAATGGAAGGAAGGCTATTGCTGAGTGCATTAGGTTGTATCCCCTCAAAAATTGTAAACCGCCCTGAGTCTCCGGAGAAGGGCGGGATATAAATAGGAATTAAAAAAAAAGATGCCACAACAGCCATGTGAACAACAACCATAAGTCATTTTTTTCATTGCCTTTATAACTTTGAATGGGCACTAAACAAACTGTTGTAAGTCAAGGACCACCTATACTCTGGCAGAGCCTTGCTTTTGGGCTGGATTGAAGAACTTTGATGTGTTGTAGTTCAGGATTTGAGGTTCATCTTCACAAATAAAAACCTAAACCAGCAATGAAAGTGCCCACATCATTTTGCTTTGTATTTCCCACTGAAAAAGCAAATCGGCATGAATACAGGAATCTGCATTTGGCAAATGTAACCGAAGGTGAGATTTTAGTCCAGGTGTAATATTAAGATCTGTCTGCCCCATGTTGCCTTGTCAGATAATGTATAACTAAATAAGAAAATAAAGAAATGCTTTAATAACTCAAGTGTTTGGAGCTCTAACTAGACCAACCATGCCTTGCTAATTTGATTTTCTCTTCTTTTGCTTCTATATTTTTATAGTTGCATGGTAGATACTGAAGATGACAGGGGGAGGGGGTGTCTTACCTATGAAATTCTCTATGCTGAGTTAAGCATCAGAAACTATTACCTAATTCATGCCTAATGCAAGTTGTAGCTGTTAATAAACTGTACAGGTCTTGCCATGGGAAGGAATGAAGTCTACCAATTGAAGCACCTGGAACAGATAATACCTTGATTTCAAGAACTGGAGTGTAATATATAAATCATGATACTGCAGGTTAATTCATTCTTGATTTGAAAAATGCAAGATCCAGAATTGGGAGGGGGATGCAGTGGAGGAGAGGAGAACTGTTAATACCCACCCTGACCTACTGCTACTTCCTTCTCCTTCTCCTCTTTCCTGAAAGTTTTTATTCTCTCTTGAGAAGGTCTGTGCAAAACCAGTGTGTCTGGCATCTAAATCAAGTCAGCAAGTATACTTCTACCAGCAGAGTTGCCTGAGCCAGTGTAATTCTCTTACTCCCACCCCCTTTTTTCCAGTGGTCCCTCCTCGATTGTGATTACTGAAAGCTCTACATTTCACTGTATCTCATTAAGAAGAAGGTGAAGCAACTTCTTCACAAAAACACAGGAGAAAATTCCTGGTTTCCGGCCGGTTCCTTTCTTTTGCCCTGAGTGCAATCTGCAAGCAAAGTGCCGGCTGGCAGAGTAAGCTTTATTGGTTGAAGCCACTTGCCGGCTGATGCTCCGATTATGAATGACAAGGTAAGAGTTTGAGTATGGGAAACCTAACATCAAGCAGCAGGCTTAAACCTGGATTTTAAATGTTGCCCTCTGCCTGTCTGTTCCCTTCCTGTACCCTTCCTCAAATGCTGACTTAAGTTAGCATTAAGTGACAGGTAGAACAGCTAATCAGTGGAACGACTTGCCTCCGGAAATTATGGATGCTACAACACTGGAAATTTTAAAGAAGAAATTGGACAGCCATTTGTCTGAAATAGTATAGTGTTTTCTCCTTGAGTAGGGGGATGGACTAGACCTCCAAGATCCCTTCCAATTCTGTTGTTCTGAGTTTCCTTCTGCTCTTTTTCAATCCTCACAAAGCAATCTAAAATTATTGTGGATCAAAACCAAATGGAGTTCATTGGCTTTCAATACAACATACACTCTGATTTATCCAGCTCTGCTCCATGCCATTTTCTTCATTTTGACAGAGTTATTCAGGATGGGCAGAGAGATCATGCTGTTATTGTTGTTAAAAGCTCCAACTCTTAGAAATGTACCAAACACCATAGAGGATTCCTATCTACCTTCTGCCAACTTTGAGATAGATGCTTTGAGAGAAGAGCAGTGAGACTTCAAGGAAACAGCTTAATTCAGAGTTTTTCAAACAGTGTTGTGTATAATGCAACAATTCTGTTAAAAAGTTGATGAGATTTTGTGAGAGACTACAGGCAGGACAAAAAAGAAGAGGTTCACTTGAACACTGCCAATTTTCGGTCACTGTAGCCTTGCCTCTTCATCAGAGGTTCTGAGAATTTTTTTCTCATTAGCAGGTTCCATGGCTTGAAAAAAATCTGAATTCCTTCCGCCCACCCCAATAATTTTTTCTGTTGCATTTACCTACTTATTATAGCGATACAAATGGCTAATGTAAACCAAATTGCCAAACCTTTAGCTCTTTGCTATGGAGGATTGAAACCAGTATACTGGTACTAAAATGCAATTAAGTACAGATGTTGGCCCAAAATCTGAAAATCACTTTTTAAAAAAAGGCAATTAAGTCTCGAGGTTTCAGTTAATCCAAAAAGATGCCAGGGAGGTTGCCAGATCCCTACTGTCAAGGTGCCAGCAATAAATAACCATAACTGTAAAAATAAAGGATTTCCTATGCACAGTCCTTTCTGTATTACTTTACCATACACGTACTTTTTAAAAGCAGAGGATAGTACAGGTAGTTCTCAACTTGCAACTATAATTAGGATCAGAACTTCTGTCGCCAAGCAAGGCAATCATTAAGTCAGCCATACCTGATTTTATGACGTGTTTTTCCTGTGGGAATTGGAGAAAGTTGGGGAAATGGGCACATATTGATCAGACCTTTTTTACTCTCTCTTGTGCCTTTCACAGGATCAAATGCCAAATGCTTCCTCTGTGCTTCTGGAACCCACTCCCAACGCTTCGCTCCCTCCATCCGATGACCGTGATGATGCTTTGGCTCAGGCTGAAATTGCCATTTTGGCTTCCATCTTCCTGCTGGCCACTCTGAGCAATGCCCTGGTGCTTGGAGCCCTGTTCCGCCAGGGTCACCGGGCCAGCCCAATGCATCGATTCATCCAACACCTCTGCCTGGCTGATATGACAGTGGCCCTCTTCCAAGTGCTCCCTCAGCTCATTTGGGACATCACTGATCGCTTCCAAGGCCCAGACATCTTATGCCGTGGCATCACTTACTTGCAGGTGGTCGGCATGTTTGCCTCGTCCTATGTTATTGTGGCCATGACCTATGATCGCTACCGTGCCATTTGCCGGCCCATGCTGGCTTTTCGGAGAGGGACAAGATTACGGCATCGACCTGTGCTATTGGCATGGATAGCATCCTTCCTCCTCAGCCTCCCACAGCTTTTCATCTTCTCCAAAACAGAACTGCCCAGCGGAGCCCATGAGTGCTGGGCAGCCTTTGCTGAACCCTGGGGAGCCCGGGCCTACGTCACCTGGGTGACTCTGATGGTCTTTCTCCTTCCCACCTTCTTCATTGCCACCTGCCAAGGCATGATCTTCTGCGAGGTCTACCACAGCCTCCGTTTGGGGCCAGAAGCCGCCTTGGCTCGTAGGGGGAGCCAACAAGGGGCCTCCCCTATATCTGGTGCTGTAGCTAAGACTCTCAAGATGACACTGGTCATCGTGCTCATCTATGTATTCTGCTGGGCTCCCTTCTTCCTAGTACAACTGTGGGCTGTTTGGGATCCTCAAGCACCTACTCAAGGTAGGTTACGCAGCATTCAGTAACAGCACTTTAACCAGATTGTATCCCAGATTCCCCCAACTTGGTGGCTTTTGCCCTGTTGATCAGGAGGAATATGGAACATTGTCCATCTCACTTGCAGGATACTGGATTAAGGAAGGCTCTTTTATCCAATTAAACAGCTTAGGAAAAAAGAGAGTCCTTCTCTTTCTGCTAATTCCCATGGCAGTTTGTGTTATGTATGTAGGTTTGAAGTCATTGGTTTAGTTTGAACTGTTCTTGTAAAGTGTTAGAAATGATTGGTTTAAAAGTGCGGGAAAAACCCTGCACTCTGATTGGCTGGCAACTGCGGCTGCTGGCTATAAGTAGCAGCCGCAGCCCAGCCAAAGCGGGTCCGTTCTGAGCTGTAGTCACTAATAAACAAAAGAGCTTGAAGCACTCCGCGTCTGTCTCTTCATGCAAACTTAACAGTTTGTATGAACAGGTTGCTTGCTTGCTTGCTTGCTTGCTTGCTTGCTTGCTTGCTTGCTTCCTTCCTTCCTTCCTTCCTTCCTTCCTTCCTTCCTTCCTTCCTTCCTTCCTTCCTTCCCATCCTGGAGTAATGCATCCATTACTTTGATGTTTCCTTCATTTTATTACTACGGTAGTAACAACTTAATGAGGGGGGGAGAGGGAGAGAGGGAGAGAGAGAGAGAGGAAGGCTGATCTAGAGTCATCCAGTCTAACCCACACTTTAACTACAATACCCCACCAACTCTCAAACATATTCTACTGGAATGTCGAGGCTAATGTCTAACTGTCTGTGATGTTATTTTCTCCCCTGATATTTTTGTGGTTTCTCTGAGACTTTGCTTTCGGATTTGACTACCTATTAGAGATGTTGATCCAATTGCCCAGCACTCCCTTCATAATTTGCTTGCCACTTCCCTGATCCTGTTGTCTTCTTACTCTGCAATGCAATACAATTCTGCAATCAAATATTCATGCAAAGCTATCTGAATTAATTCAGCAGAACATGGAACTAAGGACCAATCAATCAATATGTGCAACAAATAAATACAGGGAATCATGCCTTTTAGTTTATATTTTGACTTATATTATATTATATTAATTATATTAATTATTATATTATATTAATATTACTTATATATAGCCGCGGTGGTTCAGTGGTTAGAGTGCAATATTGCAGGCTACTTCTGCTGATCACCGGCTGCCAGCAGTTTGGCAGATCGAATCTCACCAGGCTCAAGGTTGACTCAGCCTTCCATCCTTCGAAGGTCGGTAAAATGAGGACCCAGATTGTTGGGGGCAATAGGCTGACTCTGTAAACTGCTTAGAGAGGGCTGTAAAGTGCTGTGAAGCAGTATATAAGTCTATGTGTATTGCTATATTACTTATATATTATATCAATTCACATTAAATTTGCATATGGAAAGAGCTGAAGTTAAGTAAGGGTTGGGTTGAGTGGCCAGTTTTTGACTACAGAAAAACTCTCATGTGAAGTTCTTCTTTTAATCCCAACCTCAGTTTTTAGTTCCTCAGTGATGATGGGTCTGCCTTTACTGAATACGTTGCAAGGTAAGTTTTCATGAGCTTAACCTCTGTTGATAACTCTGACAGTTCATCATTCCTATTATTTTCTCCAGGCCCAGCTTTCACTCTCCTGATGCTCATTGGCAGCCTCAACAGCTGTACAAACCCCTGGGTCTATGCCACATTCAGCAACAGCATCTCAAGTGAACTGCGCCGAATCTTCTGCCCCAGATGGGCCCACCGGCAAGTTGGTTCCCTGTATGAAGACTCCATTCTCACAGGCAGCTTCTCACTGGGCCGAGACACTCTTTCCTGAGACAGCAGCTTGCAGGCAGAAAAGCAGGGGTGAAGGGTACTCCTGCAGAATGGTTGATTCTCAGCAACCAGCAGGTTGCCTAAGGCTGCCTCTCAGTTCCTCAGAGGCACACATTTCTGCTCATCAATGCTAAGCAAGGGGAACCTGTGTCAGAAAAGACTGCAGCACTAGCAAGGCAAAGCTTCTGAATGGATTGGAGGGGGGTGTTGTCTGTCAAGGACTGAATTCCCTGATAATCTGCTACAGGGGCAACACTGGAGCAGGTACTAGGGAAATATAAATGTAATTTAAAAAAAACTATTTCCTTTTCCAATATCCTATTTCCTCTATGTATAATGTTTTTGTTTGGTTTTGAGGTAGCACAAAGTTTGAATCATTGTAAACCTTGGTTTATAGTTTCGCATTACATGCCAATCTGGCTATTGCTGTTTGATTAACAAATCACAGTTTAAAAAAAAAATACCATTGCTTAGTGTACTATGTGCAACCAGCCAGTATTTTGTTTGATGTGTTCCTCACCACGCTTAGGTTTTCAGATTTAAAAAATGGAGGCTGTGCCCTACTACGAAGCAAATTAAGGTGTTTGTTCCAGCCTCAGAGCTCCATTGAAGAGGGCAGACAGCTCATAAGCCATAAATGCTCTTATGGAGATTGTCTTGGCTTCAATATATTTTGTGAGGAGACTTTCCTACTGGCCTATGGTTTGTGTTGATTGGAGCTAGCAGATGCTATGGGAATGTATCTGCCTCTTGACATAATTCAATACTAACCAGTGAGTGAGTAAGATCAAAAACTACAATGTCACTGCTGTTATTGTTCTTTGCAATTTCTATTAAACAGATGCTGGGGGATGGTCCATTCATTTTTGCACTACATTCACACATACCACATGGTAAAGCAATGGGGAGGGGTGGTATAATCAGCTGGTCACAAAGTCTACTGCTGATCGGGGCTAAGAGGGAATGGCTGGCACAAGGCCACCTAAGATTACTTCCATGCCTAAAGAATTAGAATCTGGATCCTAACACAGACCATGTCACCATGCTGGCACCTGCTTCAGTGTTGCTATGTGAAGTAGAATTTGAACACCACACAAGCTAAGTAAAAGGATTTGGATTCCAAAATAATAGAATAGATTTAGAGTCATCAATTAGATGAGATGGGACAACTCATGTGAGCCGGAAAATGTGGGGGTTAAAAAAAGAGATGGATTTTTTAAAGTTCTCCATTGTAATTAGGACATGGAAGTACTTGGAAACAAGAGGTAGAGCCAATGTGTCATAAATGCAAGACTTTTGCAGCTGTTTCTCTTCAAAACCACAACACAGCAGCAAGTGTATACTATGGGGCATTTTCCATACTTAAACAGCCTCATCCTCTCTTTGGGAGAGAGAACAAGGTAAGAATTGCCCAACTGAAAGTTTTGTAGGCAGTGGCGGCTCCTGAGGGCAGGACAGCTGCCTTCTGGAGAAAACATGCAAGAAAAACTTCACAGGTCCAATGAAAAATCACATGGCTTCCTACAGACAAGGAAGGCACCAGGATGAACCTAATGCTCAGAGGCTGTCTGAATGATGGTGCTAGGTCTTTCAAAATGGATTCTCTATAGAAGGGTTTGGAATTATGGGGAACTGTATGTCTTTTTCCATCTTTAGATCCCTTTAGAATAGTTTATGGATCCCTTTAAATCCAAATAGATTATTTTAAAACATTCTCCCGTAGCCCTTTCTTAAAGAGTTGAGGGATTTTACAGAATCCATTAAATACCCAATTCCTCCCATGCTGGCCTCAGGGCATAGTTTCATGTGTATTGTGTGACTGTATGCAGTGGGAATAAATTAAGCCTAAGTGCTTGCTCCATTTTCGGTTTATGGCAACTTCAGCCTAGTCTCACAACAAACATGTGGAAAGAAGATGGGGCTTTAAGCAGCCTCAAGTCACTGCCCTATAACATTTCTTCTCTTCTGGAGCTCTTCTTCAAAAGTTAATTCAATGGGGGAGGGGCGGAGCTGGTGTCGCGGCGGTACGATGTGCAATCTTAACTAAGATCGTCGTCAATATCTCCACTGCTGGACGGCCCCAATGGACCTAAACCATCCCGTAGAGATGGTGATCAGTAAGGGCATGTCCTGCTGGTCCCTGATCCCAGGGACACTGCAAAGTCCCTGGTAGATCCAGGAGATGCCCTTTTGCCGGTGGCGGAGTGGCAGCCATTAAAGCTGCTGAAGCTGGGACAGCTCCGGAACTGAAGAGATTGAGAGAAAGTGTGTCAGCTGGTGAGATGATTTTCTATTAATTATTTTGAGAGAACACCCTAAAAGACTTAAAGGGAAATCAAAAGTGAAGATAAAAGAGATCAAGTGGCGAAATTAAACTAAGTCTAAACTGAAGGTTTTTTTTTTCTTTCCTTTTACCGGAACTTGGAATTTGGCAAAAGGTTCTTAATTATTGACTGGACTGGTCTTTTCTAATAATGAGTTTCTAATAATTTTATTATATATATATATATTGACTAATTCTTTTTTTCTGAGAGCCTGCTTTGATTAAGGCTTTTCTTTTTTATTTGAGGTTTATTTTTTTCCCTTTCCTTTTAAAAGACTTTACTTTTTTCCTATCTTCCTGGCTTGGAAGATGAGGGGAAGTTAAAGTAAGTAGCACTACCATCTAGAGGCTTGGATATTTTGTTTTCTTTTCTTTCTTACTTGTTTATGTATGGGAGCTACATTCAAGGACTCTGAGCTTTTTACTGAAAAGATAGTTTTTTTAAAAAAATTACATTTATATGCCACCCTTCTCCGGAGACTCAGGGTGGTTTACAATTTTTGGAGCACAACCCAATGTGCTCAGCAATAGCCTTCATTCCATTGTATATGCCTGCTTATTACTAAGCAGCATTTTTACAAAGTCAGCTTATTGCCCCCAACAATCTTGGGTCCTCAATTTACCTACCCCAACAGGATGGAAGGCTGAGTCAACCTTGAGCCTGGTGGGATTCGAGCCTACAGCAGTTGTGGGCAGCTGGATCTTAAGTGCTAGACATTTAACAGCCTGCACCACCAAGGCTGTGGGATAGTGGGATGAGCATGGCAGATTGTTTATACAGGTGCTCCTCTGTGGAACTATTGATAGCCAGAATCTGGAGTTGAAGTTGAAAGAAAGAAAGAAGATTGAAGTGACCTTGAAAAGATGGCAACTGGAAAGTTTGAATTGATTTACTTTAGAGCCTTGGACATCTAGTGGCAGCGACTTGCTTTTTGGAACGATTTTGCTTTTTTTTTTCATTCCCCCTCTAGCTGGATTTTTGCGTTGGGATTTTAGCTCTTTAACCCAGGAACTAGATTTTTTTTTCTTTACCCATTCTTCTTTATTCTATTTTTTTGGTTTTTTTTAATTAAGGGAATTATATAGACTATCTTTTTTTAGTTTTCTTTTTTCTCCCTTTACTTCCTTTTAAAAATTTTTCATCTTTTTTCATCTTTTTCTCTTTTTATATTTTTTTTATTTTTATTTTTTCTTTTGCACATAATTGGAACTAATTGGATTAAGGTGTACAAGAACCTGAAGATCTCCCCCCCCTTTTTTTTCTCTTTTCCATTTTTCTCCCCTCTTGTTTATATTTTTTATTGGGGTAATAGTTGTCTATTCCTGTCCTTTTTTCTTTTTTTTTCTGTCTCATTTTTGTTTTCTTCTGCTTTTTGTTTTTTTACTTGTTAACAACTACAAAATGAATAGAAAGATAACAGCTCCAGCTTCTCAAATACCAACTGCTTCCTTCTCACCATCTGGAGGACAACGATCAATACAGATGATATTGCAACAGGAGAAGGAGAAGGAAGTGATGTTACAGATGATTATGCAAGAAATTCAAAAAATACAAGTAAAAACAGATAATATTGAAAAGAGAACTTGTGCGCATGCCCAAGATGGAGGACGGACGGTGAGAGGGCTCCCGTGGGGGTGAATGTTAGTCTGCCGAAAGGGTGCCGTTGGAGTTTGCCTGGCTCCCCTTCTTCCTGCCTGGATTGTGTGGGAGAGTCTGGGCTCGAAGTTGGGCTGTTTGGGCTACCTGTGAGTCGACTGGGTGATCGCTGAGCCGACGCTTAGGCTCGTGCTCGGTGATCGTCCCAGCCAGGAAATGGCGGCTGCCGGTGGTTCCGGGTTGAGACTTCGGCGGTCCGGTGGCTTTTGGCGGCTTTTGGTGACTTTCAGCGGCTGCATGGATATTTTTGCAGCGCTGACTGGAGCGGCGAGCTGGACGGCGAAGTGGGAGTGGAATTTGGTCTCTTTGTTGGTGGCAGCTGGAGCAGCAGGGGCAGCGAAGTCTGCTGCCTTGATGAAGGCTCCGGCTGTGATCTTTATCAATAAAGAAGGCTACGACGACGGAGATGTTGGCGGAGGCAGCAACCATTCGGAGGAGGATTCTGACCATGGGGATGAGCTTTGTAGCCTTGGCGCCAGGCAGTTTGCGGGACTGCGGAGGCTGCATTGGCCAGGACTATGGCACTAGTGGCGGCGATTTTGAAGGCTGCCACTGTGGACCCCTGGGCCAGCCAGCGAGCCCTCGAACTAGTTGGGGGGTGTTCGTGGTGGCCCAGGCCCCTGAATGGTGCTGCTGTTATTCCCTTCCTGGTGGCTGGTTTGAACACAACCAGGAACGCTGGTTCCATCAGGCGTGGACCGGATCGGGTGGACTGCTATTGGCCTAGCGGGGGGTGGACTGGATGCTCCCCAGCGGTTGGCTGTTTGTGGCCCTGGATCCTGGTCCTGGGGGGGAGCCCGGCATGTGGGACTCCTCTGGATTTTCCCGTTCATCGTATCAGTCTGTTTTGCTCTGCTCTACTATCGCCGTTTCCATCACCAGTTTGGCCGCCTGGACCACCTTTTCCCTGCAGAATTTTGTGGGGTTGTCATCATGATTTCTCTCCAATGGCCACGGTCCTGAGTTATCTAGACTTTTCCTTCCAGGACTTTGATTTGTACGGGTCCCATCGCTGTGAGAGGACGATGGGAGGACTATCCCTCTACTGTGAGAGAGTAGAGGGGTTTAACATCGGATCCCTCAGTTCCAGGACTATTCTGACCCCCACGGTGAGAGAGTGGTGGGGCATTTATTGCCATCTTCAGCCTCTAAGTGGATGTGAGAGACCATTTATGAGACTGAATCTCTGGATACTGTTGCCTGTACTCTTTTCTCCATTCGACATTTAACATCTATCACCCGGTTATATGTGGCCAGACTTTATTCTACCCCCTTATGAAGTTTGTCATCTTTTGTTATGGGACCCTACTCGCTGCCGGAATTGTGGGCGCTCAGGACTGCGCCCTTGTCCTTGAGTTGGCCCAGTGGGTTGTCGACAGCTTACCTTAATGACGGATCTTGGGATCCCGAGAGGTGGCATGCTGCAACCAAGGGGTTAAATTCTAAATTGGGAGCAAAGGGTCGAATTTTAAAATTTTTAATTCGATGTCTTAAAGGGATAGGGAGGGGGGTGATGGTGGAGGGGTCCCCTTATGACCCGGGGTGCGGCGGGAGTGGGTGGGGTTGGGGGCTGGCGGGGCTCCGGGCCCTGAGGTCGGGGCTGCGATTCCCAGGGTGGTCGGAGTTGGAAGAGGACGTCGAGGCATAGGGCCATATCAGGTGAGGGGAGCGCACCCACACTTAAGGCCGGTTGCTCACTCCGACCCTATGGCCTCCTCCCTAGGGGGCAGCGGAACTAGGACCCCTGGGCTTAGGTTGGTGTATTTTAATGCCAGGTCCGTGGCAAATAAGTCCTCCCTCCTTCGGGAGATTATTGAGGAGGAGGCTGCGGATCTGGCTTGTATCACTGAAACCTGGTTGGGCCCAGAGGGGGGTGTCCCTCTGGTTGATTTGTGCCCACCAGGTTTTCAGGTTTTGCACCGGCCACGGGCCCAGGGTAGGGGTGGTGGGGTGGCCGTGGTTATTCGGGAGGCCATGTTTCCAAGGGAGGTCTCTGTTGCAGAGATAGGCGGGAGTGAGACCCTCCTCTTGAGGTGGGGGCCTAATGGTCGGGTGGGCTTGCTGCTGGCATACCTTTCCCCCAGCTGTGTGGCAGCGGCCCTACCTGGGCTTCTCGATCTCCTCTCCGGGTGGCGGTGGAGTTCCCTGACCTTATGGTCTTGGGGACTTCAACCTGCCTTCCCTGGGGGTCGGGTTTGGCCCAGGAATTCATGGCTTCTATGGAGGCCATGGGCCTGACCCAGTTAATACAAGGCCCTACTCATGAGGGGGGAAATACTCTTGACCTAGTTTTTGTCTCTGAACAGTGGCGGAGTGACAGAGGGCAAGTCATTTCTACGGTCTTGCCCGCTCCATGGTCTGATCACTATCTCCTATGGCTGGTCTTCCAACAGGCTGCCCCCACTGCTGGGATGAGGAGCCACTTAGATGGTTCCGCCCCAGACGCCTGATGGACCCGGAGAGGTTCCAGGCAGAACTGGGGTTTTTTCCTACTTCCCTTGCTCACAGCTCTGCCGAGGATCTGGCAATGGCCTGGCAACGGTCTGCGCCGAGGCCCTCGACAGGGTTGTCCCCATGCGCCCCTTACGCGCCGTGGATCCCGGTTTGCCCCTTGGTACTCTGAGGAGCTCCGGGAGATGAAACGCCGTCGAAGGGGTTTAGAGAGCAGGTGGAGGTCTACCCGCTCCCAGTCCGACCGGGCCCAGCTAAGAGCCTATATTAGGACTTACCTGGTAGCTATGGGTGAGGCGAGAAGGTCTTATCTCTCCACTCTCATAGCATCCGCAGATAATCGCCGGCTGCCCTGTTTCGGGTTACCCTCCCTCCTTCATTTAGGGGGGGACCCGCGGGTAGAGCCGAGGAGTTTGTTCAATATCTGTCGGATAAAATCGCCAGATTCGGGACGGGCTACCCTCCGATTTGCAGTGGTCTGAGGAAGGAGGTGCTGGGAGTCTGGCCATTGTTATCTGGGATGAGTTTGATCCTGTTTCCGAGGATGAAGTGGACAGGATTATGCGGCTAATGAGTTCCACCACATGTTTGTTGGACCCGTGTCCCTCCTGGTTGACATATGCCGCCAGGGAGGCCACTCGGTTGGCTCCGGCAGTTGTTAACGCTTCTTTAAGGGAGGGTGTCTTTCCCCCGCCTTGAAGGAGGCGGTGGTGAGGCCCCTTCTGAAGAAGCCTGCCCTGGACCCGACTGTGTTAGATAACTTTCGTCCAGTCTCCAACCTTCGCTTTTTGGCGAAGGTTGTTGAGAGTGTGGTGGCTCAACAGGTTCCGCTTTTCCTGGATGAAGCGGACTACCTAGATCCGTATCAATCGGGCTTCCGACCCGTTACAGCACGGAGACGGCATTGGTCACGCTGATGGATGATCTCTGGAGGGCCCGGGACAGGGGTTTTTCCTCTGTCCTGGTCCTATTAGACCTCTCTTCGGCTTTCGATACCATCGACCATGGTATCCTTTTGCGTCGCCTCGGGGGGTTGGGAGTGGGAGGCACCGTTCTTCGGTGGTTCTCCTCCTACCTTTCGGGGCGGTCACAATCGGTGTTGGCAGGGGGGGTTAGGTCGTCCCCAAGGGTGCTCTCTTGTGGGGTCCCTCAGGGTCGGTCCTTTCCCCTTCTATTCAACATCTACATGAAGCCGCTGGGTGAGATCATCCGTGGTTTTGGGGTGAAGTTCCATCAGTACGCTGATGATACTCAGTTGTACATCTCCACCCCAAACCAGATCAGCGATGCCCTCTCTCTGATGACCCGTGTCTGGATGCAGTACGGATCTGGATGAGCGGAACATGCTTCGACTCAACCCGCCAAGACTGAGTGGCTGTGCATACCGGCGCCTCGCCCGGTCAAGATTGTCCATCTTTGGCCATAGGGGAGAGGTGTTGCCCCTGTGGATAGGGCTGAATCTGGGGGTCCTCCTGGATGTACGGCTCCGCTTGAAGAGCAGGTCGGGCCGCCGCCAGGGGGCCTTTGCCCAGCTCCGCCTTGTTCGACAACTTCGCCCTTTTCTGGACCGAGATGCCCTGCGCACGGTCACTCATGCCCTTGTTACCTCTAGACTTGACTACTGCAACGCTCTCTATTTAGGACTTCCCTTGCACACCATCCGAGATTGCAGCTGGTGCAGAATGCGCCGCGAGGTGGTGATGGAGTTACCCGTTCTCCCATGTTACCCCTCCTGCGCTGCTTGCATTGGCTGCCGGTTGCGCCCGGTGAGGTTCAAGGTTTTAGTGTTAACATATAAAGTCCTTCATGACATGGGTCCTCAATATTTAAGGAGCGCCTCCTTCCGATAATGAATGCCGGCGCCCTGTGCGAGCTCATAGGCAAGGACTCCTCGATTCCATCGGCGACTCAGTGCCGATTGGTGACTCCCCGACAACGAGCCTTTTCTGTTGCGGCCCCTGACCTCTGGAACCAACTGCCTTTGGAGCTCCGCCTGGCCCCTGACCTCCGCACCTTTCGCCGTGAGCTAAAAACTTGGTTGTTTGATCAACCGGCTTTGACCCCCTCGGGTTGGGATTGTTTTAATGGTTTTAGTTTATTATATTTGGACTTGCATTTAAATTTAATAGTTTTTTAAGTATTTATTGTATTATATTTTAATTGAGCCGCTCCGAGTCTTCGGAGATGGGGCGGCATACAAGTGCAAATAATAAATAAATAAATATTGAGAAAAGAACTGAAAAGACAGATGAGAAAGTTGAGAATATTCAACAGATGATGATGAAATATGAGGAAAGACTTAAGAAAATTGAAGAACAAGAAGAACAAAGAGATAAGAAAATTGGAGATATTAACACTAGATTGAGCGAAGTTGAAAAAAGCAGGAGTGGACCATTGGGATGGGAGATTGACAGGTCAGAATTCTATCTGAGATTTCATAATGTGGAGGAAGAAAAGGGTGAAAACCTTGCTGAAAAAATGACAGAAATACTGGCAGAGGCACTAGAGACAACCAAAGAGAAAATGGTGGATGGAATGGATGAAGTGTTCTGTGTCTATACAAGATATACAATGAGGAACAAGTTACAAAGAGAAGTTCATATTAGATTTACTAAGAAAATTATTAAAACACAGATACTACAGGTGGCAAGAGAAAAGACGTTAAAGTATAAAGATAAAGAAATTGTGGTGCTGAAACAAGTACCAAGAAGAGTAAGAGAGATGAGAATACCTTTTCCTGACCAAAGAGTTAGTTAAAAGAGGAGTAAATTACAGATGGCTGATACCAGAAGGTCTCTTGTTCACTTGGCAGGAAGAAAGACACAGAATTGACACGGTTGAAAAAGCGGAGTTATTTTATTTAGAATACCTCAGAGAAAAGGAGGAACATACAAGAAAAGAAGAGTCTTTGATTGAATTTCAAGAGGAGTGTATAGCAGCAATTGAAAAAGAAAAAGAAGAAGGTGCAGTAGGTGGTGCACCCTGAGAGCAACGAGAAGTAAGATCCACTAGAGCAACAAAACCTTCTTATAAAGTTTAAAATGGATGAGAGAAAATTGATTACGATGAACATACATGGACTTAATTTAGCTACTAAAAGAAGGAAAGTATTTCATAAATTAGAGAAATTAAAGTTTGATATAATCTGTTTGCAAGAAGTACATATTAAAAAACAACATGAATACATATTGAAACAAAAAAAGTTAGGGAAATTATTCATGTCATTGGCACAATGTAAAAACAGAAATGTGGTCCTATATATTAGAGATACAATTCCGGCAGAATTAATTTATACAGATGATGATGGAAGGATTTTGATGGTGGAAATAATGGACAATAATGTAAAAACACTTTTAATAGCAATTTATGTTCCAAATGATAATCAAGAAGAATTCTACAAGAAATTGCATATGAAAATAATTGAACTGGACTATGTTAATGTTTGTATGATGGGAGATTTCAATGGAATAATTAATGAGCAGTTGGATTATAAAACACAGAAATCAACAAAGAAACTAGAAAGACACTACCAAAATCCTTTTTTCGAATGATAGAGGAAATAAATTTAAAAGATACATGGAGAGAGAGAAATGTGGAAAATAAGCAATATACTTTCTATTCAAATAGGCACGCATCATGGTCTAGAATAGATATGATATGGATATCAACAGATTTATTTTCTAATATACAAGAAATTGAAATAGGAGCAAGTACTTGGGAAGATCATAATCCAATGACAATTACTTGGAAAGGACAAAAGAAGAGATCTAGGTGGACTTTAAATAATGCGATATTAAAGGAAAAAGACTTCAAACAGAAAATTGAGAGAGAATTGGTTTTCTTCTTTAAAGAAAACAAAAAAGAGGATACATTGTTACAGAATCTCTGGGATACGATGAAGGCCTACACAAGAGGTTTGATAATAGAATATACAAAAAAAAGAAATATAAAGCAGAAAAGGACTTTTAAAATACTGGAAGATGACTACAAGAAACTGGAAAAAGAATTACAGAAATTTCCGCAAAAAAAGACATTAAAATTAAAATGGACATACAGTAACTAAACATAAAATGGGACTAATGGAAAAAGAGGAGCTAGCACAAAAAATTAAAAATGCTAAACAGAATTATTTTGAAGATGCAAATAAACCAGGAAGATAGTTAGCTTATAAACTGAGAAAGGAAAGAGAATCAAGAAGGATTAGCCACCTAAATAGATGAAGAAGGACATGTCTGCTATGGAAGTGAAGAAAAGAAAAGAATCATACAAGACTATTATGGAAAATTGTATTATCAAGAGAATATTCAAGAAGAAAAAATTAAACAATATTTACAGAATGCAAAATTACCACAGATACCCAAAGACATTGAAACAATGTTAGAAGGGAACATATGATGTTGATGATGGATTTAACAGAAGCTTTAAATAAACAAAATACAGGGAAAACACCAGGTCCAGATGGATTGCCAGTGGAATTTTATAAGACCTTCAAGGAAGTGTTGAATCTTCAATTATTAGAAGTCATGAATGAAATTATGTTAAAGAAGATAATACCCAAGACATGGTCACAAGCATGTATCACACTTATACCGAAGGAAGATACAGATCCACAGCAAGTTAAAAACTATAGACCTATTTCCCTATTAAATTCAGACTATAAAATCTTTGCTTCAATTTTGGCAGAAAGATTGAAAAGATATTTAAATAAATCCACATGTGGTTGGAAAAAATGATAAAACAACATATAGACTTTAAACCAGAAATATTTTTATTGGGAATTATACCGGAAATGTACAATAAAGAACTGAAATATTTGATTGTAAATATGTTGACAGCGGCTAGGATTGTATTTGCTAAGAATTGGAAAAATGAAAAAATACCTATGCAGGAGGAAGTTAAGAAAAACATGGACTGTGCTAAAATGAGTAAATTGACCTTTGAAATTAGAGAACAAGAAGATAAACAATTTTACATGATATGGGATTTGTTTTATCAATGGTTGGATAAAAAGATATGATAATGTAATACATTAGGAAAGCTTATAATAGAAATTTAATAGATTGATATAAAATATAATATAAATATATAACCATTGGATGAAAGTGTAATATAAACTTTATAACAAAATTGAGAATATCTCGTATAAATGATGGAATAAATAGTTTAGTCATGAATGATTAACAACTGATAAATATATAAGCATATCTTAGATTGACAATGTGAGAATTTATATAAACTGTGAGTGATGACTATGAAAGGATAGCACAAAAGATTTGTAACCAACAGACACACTGTATGTATATAAAATGGAAGATGGTTTTATGTTTTTTATGTTTTGCCTGTAATTGTTCGTCTTAAAAAAAATAAAAATATTTTTTTTTAAAGTTAATTCAATAGATGTTCCAGTAGTTGAGCAAATTCAATTTACAAAGTCAAGCAAATTCAAAGTGTCAAATTAAATCACCAAATCAATCTAATTTTAAAAGTCAGTTCATTTCAGAAAATTTACATGGTACATGCAATCATATGAACCAATCTGGAAGCATCTGAGTCAATTTGATGCTTTGAATCAAATCACAATCAAATTGCCAAAGCAAATATGCACGTAGGACTAGAGCAAAGCATGATTTAGTTTACTTGACTTCATAACATTGCTAGAGGGAAACAGATCCGCAGAGTTTAAGTCACATGGCAAAAATATTATCTCTCTTAGTATCGCTCTTAGTATTACTCCTTCCTCCAAAAAAAAAAGCAACCCATAAGCTTGCTTAGGAAGTAACTGAACTCAAGTCTATGTTGCATGCAATTTCATAAATAACATTACAAGTGAGGCTGGGGTCTCTTTATACATTCCTGCAGGTAAATACGTGTATTTATTGTCCTTATTTATTTAAAATATTATTTAGGAGTTTAAGTTGACACAGAGGTCTCTCCTTATTTTGCCTTTAGTTAAAGGGATAGTGACTGGCCCACATTTTAAGAACAAGTACAGGATCAGCATTTAGATTACAAGAACTAAATGTTTTATTCAATATAAAATGGTGCTTTGTTAATTTCCAAACCAATAGAAAATCATGGATGAATTCTTTCTGTTTAAAAGTTTATTAATAAAAGAGAGTATCTGGGGTACATTTGTGTGCAGAAACATATACACACAAAGAAAGAGAGATATAAGATATTCATAACCAATCAATTTGCTTTGGGAAGCTAATATTGAGAATGCAAAAATGTTATAAATACAATGGATCAATTTTAGAAACTGAAGGTTTAGGTGTATTAATGCTTACTGTTCTGAATAACTCTGAATACTTATTGTTTTACTTCATGTTTATGGTGTTATTGTCTAAATATTTCTCCTTTTCCTGAATCCCCATTTGTAAGAGGAGTGAAAAATAGTTAATGGCTGATATGTGGCATTATATATGCATACTTACATTTATTGCAATATATACATAGATTGCATGTGTGGGAAGCCCCTCCCCCTTCAGAAGAATGAAATATTTGAGGGATATTAAAAAGGCAGGATAGAATATTTCCCCTAAAGGGGAATTGAAAAAATCTTAAGGGAGGTAGAAACCAGTCCTAGTTTCCCTGCCCCAAGCAGAAACTGAGGAGGCCAGTTTTTAGAAATGCAGATTTGGTGATCCATTAGAAAGACTGAATCAAAAGAGAAACTCAAGCATCAAACAAAAGGTTGACAAAATTAGCTCAGACAAATACCTGGGATTTGCATTTCCCCTTTTGCCTATAGAGCCAGCCATGACCCCTACATGACCCCATAAGAATCCAGAAGGTATAAAAATCCACCCACTCTCAACTCCATATTGTTAGCTACCCAGAACCACAATCTCTGGGGTTCTGTTCATCAATGTGTTGAATATTTTAATGAGGAGTGAAGCCAAGGAACGAAGGCTTCACTCAGGTCCGCCTTTCCAGCAGGAAATAATAGTTTAAATTCATTGGTCCACCTGTTCGATGGGAAGATTGGTTTAATCTCATTGGTTGGGCTGTCCAACAGCTCCCTTTAAAAGAGACAGCTGGTAGACAGGCAAGGCACTGGGTTGCACTGATCTACTCAATAAAGAGCTGTAGTCACTAGTTTTGTGTCCTGCTTCTTCAATCGACTCCAATTTAACAAAATGAATCTCCAATTTAACAAAATGAATCAGCCTCCAACCTCCATTTTATTTTCAGTGTCTTTCTCCCAGCTTGGAACTGAACCAGATGGATTTTCCTTCCAACACATGTATATTCACTAAAGAGCCATAAGTGTCCACAGCTCCCTTGCACATGACAACATAGTTTATGTTATGTATGTAGATTTGAATGTTATTGGTTTATTTGAACTGTTCTTGTAAAATGTCAAACGGTATTGATTTAAATAGTGCGGGAAGAAACCCTGCACTCCCATTGGCTGGCAACTACGGCTGCAGGCTATAAGAGGCAGCCGTAGCCAAGCCAACTTGGGTCCATTTGAGCTGTAGTCACTGAATAAACTCTTTGCTGGAACTCTTCGCGTCTGACTCTTCATGCAGACTTAACACTGGCAACGAAGGTGGGATTTCCCTGAAGAGAAAGGCAGACCTCCGACATTCCGAGAGACGGAAGAGGGCGGTATTTCTCACGCACTGCGGTCCGGCAGTCTTCAAGATGGCAAAGGCGGGAGCTGCAGAACTGAAGGTAATGGAATGGCCTGATTTGGAGAAGCTTTTAAGAGCCCATTACGCCCCACAAGTATCGTGCCTCATTAAGAGACACCGAATTTTACCATCGGGATCAAGGGAAAGCGAGAATGTTAATGACTTCATGGCAAGTTTAAGGGACATTGGGGTGCTTGTGTAGAAGAACGGTTTGTTTTAGGCCTCAAAGATAAGGTCTTACAAAGCAAACTGTTAATGAAACCTAAGATCACGTTTAAAGAGGCCATTGAAGAAGCTGTTTCAGCGGAAGCCACCAAGTCCTCAGCAGCGGCCATGAAAAAGATTAACAAGGCCTCAAGCCAGGCCTCAAGCCATTCTGATGGGGAAAAATCCACAACAGCCCATTGCGAACAAATAGACTCTGATTCAGATTGCAGTGAGGCAGAGGAGGGGATTTTTAGACTCAGAATGGAAAAGAAAAGAAAAGACCCTGGGAGAAATAGGCAAGGATTTTATTGCAGAGGCTGTGGGGGGGGGCACCCCCGCACTGAATGCAAGTTCTTTGACACCATCTGCCTACGTTGTGAGAAAAGGGGTCACCTAGCCAGAGTCTGCAAATCATCCAGAACTCCACCTAGTAGGAAGAAATTTCCTGAAAAAGATTTTAAGCCCAACAACTTCATTGAAAAGATGGGGTGCAATTCAGAAGCAAATGGGAAGAATGAAACTCACCAAACAATCACTATTGGTCATACTTCACCCTTGAGAAGTAGAAAAGTACACGTAAAAGTATTCATTGAAGGAAGGCCTTGCCAAATGGAAGTGGACTCAGGCTCTTATTTATCTATGGTGTCATGGGACACTATTCACAGACTCCTTCCTAACATTCAGAAGAAGCATTTCCAGAAGCAAGCACTGACTCTTAAAGACTACCAAGGGAACAAGATTCCAGTAGTTGGAGCAAGAGATTTCAACGTGCAGTTTAAAGGCCACACCAAACGTTTGCCTCTGACCATCGTGGACAAGGATCACCCAAGCTTGCTGGGACTTGAGTGGTTCAAGCCACTAGGCATCGAGGTGACTGGCATCAATCACGTGAGCAACTCTGAATGGGAGGAGGCCTTGAAGTCTGAGTTTCCAGAGGTCTTCAGCGAAGGACTGGGCAAGTATATGGGGACCCCTATCACTTTCAGCCTAGATCCCAGGGTGCCCCCAATTCGTTTAAAGCCCAGGAGGGTTCCATTTGCTTTAAAGGAAAAAATTGATGCACAATTAGACAAATTAATTGCTCAAGGGGTTTTAGAGCCCACTGACCATTCCAGATGGGAAACACCCATAGTCACACGAGTCAAGGCTGATGGATCAGTAAGAATCTGTGGTGACTATAAGGGGACACTTAACCATGCGCTGCAGCAGAGCGCATACCCAGTACCAGTTGTGCATCATCTGCTACATTCCCTTGGCAGGGGTACAGTCTTTGCCAAACTGGACTTGGCCCAGGCATATCAACAATTAACAGTTGATGATGCCACTGCAGAGGCCCAAACAATTGTGACTCACAGAGGTGCCTTCAAATGTAAGAGGTTACAATTTGGAGTAAGCGTGGCACCAGGCATTTTTCAAAGTCTTATGGAGAGAATGCTGCAAGGACTGCCAGGGGTAGTGCCTTATTTTAATGATGTGTTAATCTCTGCTGAAAATGACACTCAGCTTCAAGAAAGACTCAGATAAGTCCTTACCAGATTCAGAAAAGCGGGGTTAAAAGTCAAGGAAGACAAATGCACACTTAAAATAGACAGAGTTGAGTTCCTGGGCTATATGATTGACAAGCATGGCATTCACCCTACTGATGCCAAGGTTAAAGCAATCAAAGAAGCCCCCAAACCTAAATGCAAAACAGATTTGCAAGCCTTCCTTGGACTCATTAATTTTTATCACATGTTTCTACCTCACAAGGCATCCATTGCTGAACCTTTGCATCGTCTGCTTGATAAAAAGGCTGCTTAGATCTGGGGGAGGAAGGAACAATCAGCATTTAATAGTATTAAGAGATTAATCACATCTGATGCTGTATTGATACAATTCTCTGAGAATTTGCCTGTTGTACTGACTTGTGATGCATCCCCTTTTGGAGTGGGGGGTGTTATGTATGTAGGTTTGAATGTTATTGGTTTATTTGAACTGTTCTTGTAAAATGTCAAATGGTATTGGTTTAAATAGTGCGGGAAGAAACCCTGCACTCCCATTGGCTGGCAACCACGGCTGCAGGCTATAAGAGGCAGCCGTAGCAAAGCCAGGACGGGTCCATTCGAGCAGTAGTCACTGAATAAACTCTTTGCTGGAACTCTTCGCATCTGACTCTTCATGCAGACTTAACAGTTTATACATCATAGTAGTATATTTGTATGTACCTTAGCACAGAGGTCCCCAACCCCCAGGCTGCGGCCCTCTACCAGGTTTTGAGCCATTCAGAACCAGGCCGCGAAAGTGGTGGGTGAGTGTGCATGTGCACTTGTGTGAGCAGTGGACAAGTACGTGCAAGTGTGCTCAATTTGTGTGAGTGGTGGGCGTGCATGCCTGCTGCTCATGCAAATGGAGCTGCACGCATGTGTGCACTTGCCCACTGCTTGCATGGAACCATCCCCTCTTCCCCACCCCTGGTCAGGCCGCAAAACCAGAAAGGTTGGGGAGCTGTGGCATAGCATATTGTATGAGCCTAAGTATTCTAGTTTTAAGCCCTAATGTGTGGTTTAGCACATTCTGTATACTTAGCCAATTTTAGTTTATTTAATAAACTTAGGCTTTGCACAGTACATGAATTCAGATAACGTGCAAACTACCGTATTCCTAATTATTGCTATGTGAATTTGTGCAGTTTCTGCATAAAAACATCTTTTTTCACATCACTTCTGCATTACTCTGTAAATTTATGAGAAGTTCAGCGGCCATTAGATGGCGACCCACATTGATGAAACCCACTTGGCTGCATCAGCATAATTATTCCGCCTTGGAATTCCTCTGCTCTACTCCATGGAACCCCATCCTAATCCCAGTTGTAAGAATAGTCTGGCTTCATGTATATTTAGCTGGTCTTCCTTCCTCCCCCCATTTCCGTCTCTCAGCAAAGGATCACTGGGACAGTGTCATATTTATAACTCTTGTCCCTATACATGTGGCTTGCCCCATAGCTGAAAATACCAGGTGGGGGTGTGCAATTGCCAAGATCCACCCTGCTTGACTGGCCTTTCCTTCCAATCTATGTTGGCTGAAGCTGAGAATAGAACTGGAGTCAGATTCCTGTATAGCAATAAAGACGAGTGTGAGGAGGCAGGATAGACAGACAGGGAGGATAATTTCAAAATAAGACATAGTGCTGTTAAAAGGGAAAGTGTCACAGATTTATGTATTAAGAGGTACTTGACAGCATCCCTGGATCCGATATTCTGAAAAGCCTTGAGCTACTCTCAAGATGATCAGTGATAAATACTTGGTGGAGTATAAATTAGATCCAGAAGATCCTCATTTGCAAGAACCAGGAACTGTGCTCCTGCAGTCCACTGTCGACATACCACCCAAAACTGATCCCCGAGATCCACATGGAATCAACCAACATCTAAAGGTAAGAAGGGGAACCAATGAATAACCATGTTTGGGCTGTCCAAGAAGTAAGAACACCTCTGTAAAAAGCCATGCAGCAAGGGAACTATGTCCTCTTTAAAACTCAGTCTCCTCCCACTTTTGAAATGCAGGTTTACTTATGTTTCCCCATTTCAGCCCCAAACGTTCTGTCTTTTCTGATTGATTTCCTTATAATATGGTATGTCTCAAAGTCCATCGGTAGTCAGTCATTCTCTCTCTTCACACACACGCACACACACACACACACACACACACGGTCCTGCATTTATGGGAAAACCTCAGAAAGGAGGAGGAATATTAGACATGAGGAACAGAGAAAGGAATGGAATGCGTTAGTAATTTAACTCATAACTAGCAGTTCAGTCCAGGCTGCTAATGCTCAGGAAGAAGAGAGTGAAAGAAATTCCACCATAATGAACTCTTTAATAAATTAGGGCTGGGCTTTTGTATTGCAATTGTCTAAATTCTCTGCTTATGCTTGCATTAAAATGCCTTAATGCCTGTGTATTTCTTGCTTCATGGGTTATCTCCTGCAGAACAGAGCTTGACAATGCTACAGAGTCACAGTCCAGGTTCTTTGCTCTGCCTAATCTAATTTAATCTGTCCAGTGGGGAAGCCTTAGTAACCAAATTCCCATTCTTCTTGGTAGCTGGAATTCTCCGACATTCTTGCAGAACCTTCCTCATTCCGTACCTTTGATCGGATTTGGACCTGGAGTGACATCACCTTTGAGAGCTCCCGCCTCTGGTGCTACCGTATTATCTCACTGCTCTGTGCTGTGCCAGTCTCTTTATGTTCAGGCTTTCTTTTTGCCTGCCTGGGCTGCCTCCATATCTGGTGAGCATCTTTTTTTGGCTTTGTCTCCTAACATCACTTGGACCTACTGGCGCTCCCAGCAGCCTGTGCTCCTAGTTGGTTTAAAAACAAAGCAACCTCTTAATCATCAGTAGGAGAAGCATCAACCATTGCAATAGGCAATAGGTAGTTCTCAGGTTACTTGCATCCCTATTCCACTCTGTATAACTTTCTGGTCCATGGTTACCTTGACAATGGCTTACTAAACTAATCTAGTCACCATGGTTTGTATACTGACAGGCAAACAGCAGCACTAGCTAATTTTGATTGATCTTTAAAGAAGATAAGCAGGGACAGATCGGGTGAGGACTTGAATAGGAGACTTCAAGGAATCCATTGCCGGGAACTCAAATGGGTAGCAAACAAATAAATCCCTGAAGAAGGTAAAAGGAATCTACTTATAGACTGGTTTAAAAAAACAAATCTGTATATATTGATATAATGAAAATGAATTTTTGTAGAGTTTTTATTTTGTCTAGTTCATATAACATACTAAACCATAAAACAACCCCACTAGCTGTTTATACAACACAGCAAGCCATCAATAGCCAGCCACATCTGCACTGTGTGAACCCAATGCCAAAAAAGGGCCTTGAAAGATCAATTCCTGACTACCACCAATCTTCCTTTTATCATGTGCTACCTTAGAGGATATTAGGTGTACCATAAATGACATGTCGCAATCACAAAGAGGAAAGTTTTGGACTTCATTTACATCCTCTTTCTGTAATCCAGTCAATCAAAAGCAGATTATGGAAGGCTGATCTACATGTCTGAAAACCTCTGCCCCATGGAACCTCTGAGTCCCATTTTTCTTTTTCCCTACATTATTGTATTTCTCTGACCACATCTTCCCCATACCTGAGACCTCATACCAGCCCAGCTGACATAGTAGAGCTGCCAGAGCTGGATAGCAAGATCTAGATCAGGGCTGTCAAACTCCTGGCCTGCGGGCTGGATGTATCATGCACTGGCCACACCCATGGCCGGTTTAGCAAAGGGGGGAAAAGTCCCAATATGTCACGTGACGCTGCCATGACGACATGCGTTTGACACCCCTGATCTAGATGGCCAATAGATGCATCAGAGAAAGGCCCACTCATTGGTATCTGGAGTTTTGCAGTCTACATCTTGATAAGAGAGAAGTCCTTGATAAGGAGTTGTAAGGGAACAAGTCATCCTGCAGATTGTAGAATGAAACTACAATATGGGAGGATTTTGCAGCAAAATGGAAAGCATACCTTTTGAATTTTTTCTTGAGAAAATAATTTCAGTTATTGGGGGAGCAGATAGAAGCTTTGCAGGACTCAATAAACTATAGAAATCTCCACAGCACATGGATGTTGTACACTGTGTGTGGGGTACCAAAACTTCCCACTTGTAAGCAGACATTACAATGGCCTTCCCATGTCTCTCTCTGGTAGCCATAAATCTCATGGAAAGCAACAGCAGAACCCAACTACTGACTTCAATGCCTTCTGTTGGACAGGAGAAGGACATGGGAGAAGAAATATGCCAGGGCTGATACTATATAGACTTGAGAGATGGGGCACAACCTGGCAAGAAAATGACAGTACAGGTATTCATTTAGCACTTGAATACTGCAATTTGATTATTAAGTCAAGTTGTTGCTACGTGAAACTGCAACTGTGCTTGCAATCTTGCTTCAACTTTTTTTTTGCTTTTCAGACCTATGAAGGTGATATTTTATTTATTTATTATTTAGACTTGTATGCCGCCACATCTCTGAAGACTTGGGGCGGCTCACAACTAAAACCAAACCACAACAATAAATTAATTAAAACAATATTAAACAATCACAAGTCTAAATTGTATTAAAACCCCAATATACCTTATAAAATTTAAACCTCCCCCCCCCCCCAGGAGATCAGCACAGCACAGCCTGTCATAAATGAAAAGACTGGTTACTAAGTTACTTTTTAATCACCATTGTAACTGCAAACAATTGCTAAATGAAGTGGTTACTAAATAAGGACTCCCTGTATCTTTTATTTGAAAAAGCCACATTACATCACAAATATGGGCTGATGTCAGTGGCCACTATCAGTTGAAGAGGCCGTTAGATGATTTCTGAGGTTTCTTTTTCCCTCTTCTTGCTGTCCCTGCCTACTCTCCTGTTGAGCAAGTAAGGAGTGGGACGTAATCAAGCCACTGGACCACTGGGAGGCATGCAAATAGGGACTATGGGAGAACAACAGCAGGGGTTAAGTTTGCACCACATACTAGGAGAAAAATCAGTTGGCTAGTTTATGGCCGAGTGTATTGTATGAACCTAGACACCTGGTTAAATTCAGCAAACCATGGTTCAATTAAAGATAGATTACTAGAGTTTGTAAATACAGTGGTGAGAAAGAAAGGGGGCCACTCAGGGTGCTGAAGCAAATGGGGACATTAGGCCCAAGATATCCTCACCCCTAAAAAAAAAACACCTTTGCCTACATCTCAGTTCCTTCTGTCTCCTACTAATTCAGCAAGGACAGCCCCATGCAAATTTCCACCATGGGAAACTATGTTCCTACATGTGAGTTGAGGGACTGGAAATTAAGAAAGTCATGGAAGATATCTTCAAGACATGGAGATGGTAATCCAAAAGTGCCATATGAGAGTGAGAAATATAACTGCCTTCTTGCAGAACAGTCTAAGTAGATTAAATTATGAACAAGCACTTCTGCATTTTATCTATCCACCCTTAAAGCTAGCCCCATTCTTTTCCCCACTCTGTGGAGGGAGGGAGGGAGGGAGGGAGGGAGGGATGAAGGGAAGGAGAGAAGGAGGGAGGGAGGGAGAATATGAATTATTACTTTCAACTCATAGGAATCCACTGCAAGACAAAGATTGCTTCACTGAAAGTTGTGGATCATAATTTACTATGCTGGCCCTGTGCATGTTGGTTGATGGGTATTTTTTACTCTCCCAGTCTAAGGTTGAAAGCACGTGGGTCTTCCTACTCCAGGAACTTAACTACTAAACCATGCTGGCATTGGCATGTAGACAAATATATGTATAACTTTATCTTGGACTGAATTCAGGGGTGGGCTGCTGGGGGTTCTCAGAGGTTCAGGAGAGCCCCTAGCTAAGATTCTGTGCAGTTTGGAGAACCCCCAAATCCCATTCCTGGCTGGCCCTGCCCACCCTGCCCCTCCAAGGAGTCCCCATGCGGCCTGTTTTGGATGCAGGTAAGTGCAGGACGCGCACGGAGGCTCAGGGAGGGCGAAAACCAGGCCTCCTGGAAGTTCAAGAAGGCCGGAAATGGTCCCGTTTCTGGCTTCCAGAGAGCCTCCGGGGCCTGGGGAGGCTCAAGTAAAGTCTCCGGACTCGGGGAGGGCAAAAAAAAAACCCCGCCATGGTGCAGGAGGCTGACTAGGCCATGCCCACCCAGCAACCAGGCAGGGAACCCTTTGCTAAAATTTTTGAAGCCCACCCCTGACTGAATTGTGAGTGCATTTGGTATATACTTGAGATGTTTGTCACCATTTCCCTTAAGCAGAGGACTTTGTCACTGGAGGGCAGACTAGCTAGTCTAGTGTGTAATTAAGGCATTCTGAGGAATTAGGCTATATTATAAAAGAAGAAATGAGTCAGCAACAGGGCTAATTTCAATGTCTGCTTTGCATTTTTCCAGAATACTTTATGTCAACCTCTTATGGTACTGTTGCCAAAAGAATAATGCAAACATTCAGAGTATTTAGGGGAAAACAGCAACTCCAAAGCTGTCACCAAAGTTAGTCACAAAAAGAATCATAAACCTGAAACAAATGAGGACTTTAGTAATATAAATTGAGTAATTACATGGAAGAAAATACACCTGTTTCTTCTGGATAGAAAACTTCACTGTCTGAAGAAAACAGGAATTTTAGAAGGAAAATTATAAACAAACCTTCTTTATGATAACCTAAGAATTTCTTAGAATTGGAAAAATATGAAAATCAAAACGATACAATCCAAATTAAAAATGTTATGGTTGTGCTAAGTACAAAATAAATTTAGCACTAGTACTAAATACTAGTACTAAAATGTTATATAATGGAAAATAATATCCAAAACAATTTAGATGGTAGGCTTAATTGATCTATTTGGTTAATCTAAGTAGAATTTGATAGGAAGACAAGATGGGCCTTCTCGATTGGGCATTTTTGTCAAAGGATGTCAGGGCCAGCTCCTTCCTCATTATCCACTTTTTATGATTTTTTTTTAAATCCTGCCTTTATTTGTTTTATAAATAACTGAAGGTGATGAATACTCCTTCCTCCTCCTATTTTCTCTACAACAACCCTATGGATTGGCTGAGAGAGAGGGACTGGCCTGAAGCAACCCAGCTGGCTTTCATGGCTAGGGCGAGACTTGAACTCATGGTCTCTCTAGCTTGGTGCCTTAACCACTAGATCAGAGGTGTCAAACTCATGGCCCACAGGCCAGATGCATCACGTGCTGGCCCCACCCGCACCGCCACCCAGTTTAGCAAAGGGGGAAAAGTCCCTATACCTCATGTGACAATGCCGTGACGACTTGAGTTTGACATCCCTGCACTAAATCAAACAAGCGCCATGTTAATTGTATTAGTTCATTCATTACTTGTCTGAATTACCAACAAACCTTTAAGGATGTTTTAATAGAATTTTCATTCTTTGGAGCATATGTCTTATTTTTGTGTTGTCTTTTAATTTTCATTTTCATTATAATTGTTGTTAGCTATCTGATGCATTGCAGAAAAGCAGGATATAGATTTAGTCAAACAACTTGTCTCACGGAAGTGTAAATTAAGGAAGAATAAGAAAGATTTGTCTAGAAGGCCAATCTTTTAAAATTATCCCTCCTTCTTCCCACAACAGGTGTGTGATGCCTTGCATTCAGCTGTGTACAATGGCTATGCCTCCAATTCGCGCTCTCTGGGCTAGCATCCTGGATGTTTTGATAGCTCCTCTTTTCACTAGCCTGGGACGCTGCTGCAGTGCCATCTACCTTACAGTGACTCAAAAGTGATACAGGGATATTCTTCCACCAAGACCCATACTGCACTTACTTCTCATTCTACAACCCACTGAATATGTTTGATTTTCAGAAGGATTGACCAAGGGACTTTTTAAACCAAAGCTTTGAAATATGGGGCTGGAGTGGGGGTGGGGAATGACAGGCAAAATATCCAATATTCTCTTTGGAGAATGAATGGCAAGATGGACTCCCAAATGTTTCTTTCCCCATTTTCTTCTCCAAACCCCTCTCCTTTGCTCAGATTTGCAAGTAGAGCTTCAGAAAGATGCTTTCTTTACTCTTTCCATTTGGAGAATAAAATGGGTGAGTCCTTTCCCCAAGCCTCCATGCATGTCCTTTTGTAAGGCAGAAATAGGCTATGTGCTTCTTATGACATAAAAACTATTTATACACCTGGGAAGTTCTCCCTTAGCAATCACCTTATTTTGTCAACAACCCCACCCACCTATTCTTCTAATTTAAAAAAAAAGTCCAATGGGAAATGGGCAAAGCAAAGCACCCCCCTTAGCATTGTCTTTATTCCTTCAGGACTCAGACAGGCATTGTGAGAAAGTAAATATAGTGAGTCCTTTCAGGCCATAGCTTTCTTTAAGTATGCTTCTTCTCCCCCAAAAAAGGCAACAGGTATGGTAAACAATATTTTGCAAAGCTAGTGAAGGTGATTAGGAAATAAGTTCCGCAGTTTGCTCACTGATAAAATGGTATTTTGTGCTACAGTACTATGCCAACAATGGCAGCCATTTTGTGTCCAGCCAAAGCCTTCTCTGCTCCAAGATCCACCATTTCTCAAAGTGCCCAGAAGATTCTTTCTAAATACTCCCAAGATTTGACCTGTATCCAATCCTCAATTCTTATCCCTCAGTGACTCTCCAATCCATGTCACATATATCCATATTAGGAAAAGATCAGGATAGCAGATAGGCAATGGCCCATCTAGGCCATCCCGATTCTAATGTCCTCTTACCAGTTGTCCTTCCACCACTTCTGGAGGCCATCAGGTGGGGTAAGTTTCACTAATGAGACATATTGTAGGAGTGGGGTTTGCAAGGAAAATGCTTCCAAATCCAGGATACCCGACAGAACAAATTGTCATGGAGAGATTATTCACTCCAGTCCCCCCGCCATTAGAAATAACTGGAATTAATATTATGTTAAATCCCCATCCCTGCAGATTGTACAACAATAAACTATTGTTTAGTTTCTCTTCTGCCTGCTTTGTTTTGTGGCAAACACTCAGATTCCATGGCACAAAGATGCCCCATTAATTGTTGCTACAATGCACCTGCAACAGGGGCAGCTTATATTCTCCTTTCATTGTTTTGGTTCAGAGTAATGTTTTTCCTTTTCTCCTTTGGTTATTGGGGGAACAGCCTGTCACTTCTGGGCACTGGGCTTTGCCTTTCATGGCCATTTGGCTTGGGCTACTGGAGGGTTCAGGTACTCAGTTCCAGTGGGACATCTGACAAGACCTTTCAGGCATTATGTGCTTTCCAGATGGACATGAGCCTTGCATTCTTCTGGAACAGTGTTTGACCTGTTTGTATACAATATACTTTGTGATCTTTCAAAACAGCAATAGATCTAAGTTTAAAACACAGAATTAGCACTCTCTTCCTGGAGGTTAATGTACTGGGAAAGAGTTGGGTTTTGCCAGCTGTGTAAGGTGAATGCTTTCTACAGGTAGCCCTCACCTACCAATTATTCATTCAGTGGCCAATTACTCATTCAGTGGCTGAAAATAGAGACTTATGACTAGTCATTGAAGTCACAGCCATTGTAGTATCTCCATGGCCAGGTGATCATGATTCAGATACTTGGAGACCAGCTCACTTTTACAACTGTCAGAGCATTCCACAGTTATGGGATCACCATCTGAAACCTTCACAGCTGGATTCCAACAAAGTCAATGGAGAAACCAGCAGGAAGGTGCAAGCCACAGTCATATAACATTGCACTTAATGACCCATGATGATTCACTTAACTGCAGCCAGAATTGACAGAACCGATTAAATTAACGTGGTTACATAACATCATGTTTAACAACTACACTGCTTAGCAACAGAGTGCCAGTCCCTATTCTGGTCAATAAGTGACCACCATCACTACTGTTTTTATTACCTGTGGGACACCCTCTTACCTAGGCCAGCAGCATTTCTACTGTTCACCAGAATACTTCCAGAAACTGCTGGCTGCAGCTGCATGTTGCTAGCTGGCATTCTTTTAACTACCTACAGTATTTGAGATAGGGGGTGAAATGGACCAATTTCCTGTTGTGGCTTAAATGACAGATCACAGGTGCAGTGAAAGGGTGAGGTCTGGATGAGGCAATCCTTGGTGCTCCTGGAAGCCCCTGTGCTGTTTCTGTGACCTGTCACTCAGTTATTTCTAAATGCAGTTCTATCAAATGTATACCCAACAATAACCCGGGTGACAAATTAGGAAGGGTGGAGCGAGATTTCCTGAGGTACCATATGATCAATTCTTGTTTCAGTCTGAACCCCACCTCACACACCCCAATTTGCCTGCCAAGCAATTGGGACATAGGTTTTCTGAACTTCCAAGATAATCCAGGTTGAGATACAGCTCAGTAACGCAACGCAGATCACCTTCACATCAGCAACCTATCATTCAGGCTAAATCCCTCAGACCAGGCACCCCTTCTCTCCACACCAAGACCACACCATCACACATTAAGTAATACAGTTAAGGCTAGTTATTCCATAGGCTGACAACAATGGGAGGAAGACGAAACTATTTTTGCCCTTAAATCGTGCTGCAATTCAGCTGCCAAGAATTAAACTTTACAGGTAGTCCTCGATTTATGAGCATTCATTCAGGTACCGCTTGATGTTATGATAACGCTGAAAAAAGTGAGTTACAACTGGTCCTTGCCCCCACTCCCACAATCATATGATCAAAATTTGGATGCCTGGTTGCCTGCCACCACTTACAACTGCCGAGGCACTTCAGCTCCCCCCACTCACCTATCTTCACCCCATCTATGGCCTTTTGGCCACCCTGCGCAGACTCACTCCTTGGCAGCAGTGACAGGGCTGGGGCTGAAATAGAAGCTCATGGCAGCAGATTTATACAAAATGCAGGCTGGTACTTGCCCATTTACATGTGCCTTAGATTTAGTGACTGCCTCTGTTCTCTGCCTAATACCACCCAATCAGACACACACACACACATACATCTCCACACTTTAACATGCCCCATTTCTTCTGCCCATAGCCCTAGGGATAGTACAGCCTACAGCTGCTGGTGCCCATCATGACGGTGTCTCGTAAAGCTCTGGCTGGCAGCAAAGTAGCTGCGTGCACTCATGCAGCAGGGGTAATGTTACAGGCACATACTTCTCTTTCTCAGGCATGGCACTGGGCTGGCAGGAGGCCATAGTGGTGCTGATGCCAGAGTCAGCTGCACGCGGGGGACACCTTCCCTGTGATTTTTCTCTTGGCACCCTGGCAGAAGAGTCCTGCGCCCTCTTTAGAAATGACTGGTGGCTGCTAAACTTAACTACAGTACATAGGGATGTGAGTTACAGCTGTACTTATTTAAAGTGCCATTGCTTTGTTTAGTGCTGAGTAAAAACCTGCTGTTTGTGCGTGTCAGAGCCTGCATCATCTCTTCACACCTAAGAGATTTTTTAACCAAATGGCAGGGCTAGGTGAGAGGAAAAGTTTTGACAATTATCTGTTGTGTTTGTTTCTCAGTGTACCTATTCTAAGTTAAATTAGTCTGAGAGTTCCTTCCTCTAACCTCTCTCTTCTACTCTCTCCCTCTTCAAGATGTATTTAAAACTTTGCCTTTTATGCGTTCCTTCAAAAATCTAGCTTTTGCTTCAAATATACTGTAGCATTCATTGATGGCTGACTCAAAGATAATTATATCATGATATGTACTAGCTGTTTCTATAACAACAAACCTATCTAATTAGCACCAGAGTGTGCACATTGTTAATGCTAATGATACCCAGCTTTTCATCTCCACCCTGGCTCATCTCAGTGATGCCCTCCCCGTGATGCCACGGTGCCTGGAGGCAGTACGGATCTGGATGGGGAGGAACAGGTTCCAGCTCAACCCGGACAAGACTGAGTGGCTGTGCTTACCGGCATCTCAGGTCTAAGAAATTCCACCTTTGGTCATGGGGAGAGAGGTGCTGCCCCCCGTGGATAGGGCACGCAACTTGGGTGTCCTCCTGGATGCATGGCTCAATATGGAGGAGCAGGTGGGAGCCGTCGCCAGGGGGGCATTTGCCCAGGTTCGCCTGATGCGCCAGTTGCGCCCCTACCTGGACCGAGATGCCCTACGCACGGTCACCCATGTGCTTGTTGCTTCCCGTCTTGACTACTGCAATGCTCTCTATTTAGGGCTGCCATTGCAGACTATACGGAGGTTTCAGCTGGTGCAGAATGCAGCCGCGCGGGTTGTGATGGGAGTGGCCCGATACTCCCATGTGACACCCCTCCTGTGCGATCTGCATTGGTTGCCGGTTGCCCTCCATGTAAGATTCAAGGTGCTGGTACTAACCTATAAAGCCCTTCATGGCTTGGGTCCGGGGTATTTGCAGGAGCGCCTCCTACCAGCATCAAAGTCCAATCGCCCAGTGCATGCCCACAGGCAGGCCCTCCTGGGGGTGCCGTCGACCAGACAATGTCGGTAGGCAGTCCCCCGGGGGGAGGGCCTTCTCTGTGGGAGCGCCCACCCTGTGGAACCAGCTGCCCCTGGGGCTGCAGTTGGCTCCCGACCTGCGTTCCTTCCGCCGCGATCTAAAGACCTGGCTATTCTTACAGGCCGGCCTGGATTGAGTGAGATTGGGGTTTTTAATTGGGTATTTTAGCATAATTTAATTCGTTATTTGGATTGGTCTAACATTTTAACTATTTATGTATGTATATTCTTGTGTGAGCCGCCCCGAGTCCCCCCCCGGAGATGGAGCAGCATATAAATCCAAATAAACATAAACAATGCTTCTACTAACAGGGATGATTTGTGAATGACCATCCAGCAGGAATGCCTGTGGCCAAAATAAGGCTGTCGTTCAGCTCTCTGCACAGTGCATACTATTCTATATTGCTTTCCGGGGGAGGGGAGGGGTTCTGCCTACAACTACAGAAGCTGCCTTCACACAACTTATTTCAACTGGTCACCCTTTTCTTAGTTTGCATCCTATACTATAAAGTATATAAAGTAACCATATTGGTTGGATTCACACAATCCACTGAAACAGAAACCTACATTAATCAATGTTAACATTAACCAAACTTGGTATATTGTATCAGTGCAGCCACAAGGTATTTACCAGACCTGGCTAAACAGGTTGTGTAAGCAATTAATGACTGGAGGAGGAAGGGATTATATAATTTACCCCATCATATTCACCCAATTTTGTGAGGTTTGATTGAAATTTAAGCCTCCCTCAACTGGATGGTACACTCTCTTATGGGCTATGAGTACAATCCTTATGAAAATCTTATAGCAGTAATTGGGCTGAAAAAACTTCTGCATATCCTTCCTTTTTTTTTACTTACTTGCAAGTAAGTAATAGCTAAGCAATGTCTGTTCAATTTGAACTGAATCAGTTTATGAAGGGCAGTATCACTGAACTCACAGGGTCCTTTTTACTAATGAAGGAGAGTATTTGAAGCTCAGGATTGAAATGAGGGATTAACACTGATGGTGTTACCTAGTATGGGTAATGAAACCCCTGCAAACCCCCACCATGGTTAGAGAGCACCAAGGACCCCTCAGAGTACCTTTCCCCCCATTACAACACCCAGATAATTTTCTAAGACCAAATGCTTTTGCTATTTATTTTCAGCCTGTAGAAATGGAACATATTTAAACTGAGCTTCTAGATAGAGATATCCCATCTTCAGCTATTGTTATCTTTGGCTGGCCAAGTCAACAAAAGTCATTTTGACCTCCAAACAGAATCTGCCCTAGGGCTAGTGTAAAACAAGAGCCTTTTTTTGGAAATAAAGTCATAACATAGTATACATTAATAAAATATGTATTGCTGAACCTTGGTGCCTATGCTTATTTTGCCATTATCTCAAGTCACTGAATTTTGTTTGTCGCAGATTTGTGCAGGGCTTCAGAAACCCCTTTGAGTAGTGACAATAGCACTGCAACACAAATAAATTTGTGTCTTTGAAAAAATGCATTTATATTCTCAATTTCATCTCTCTGAAAATCCTTTCAAACAACCTAATTATTTTTCCTCCAACTGGTTATTATTTTTTAATGAGATGTACATAATCCAGACTGAGAGACAGATAACCAATACATTTAAATTTCATTTCAAAAAGCTGATTTGTCTACAAAGTTCTATAATTATATTTAGTGAGTTTATTTTTTAAAACAAATAAAGGTGAAAAGACTACCTAGACTGCTAATTATTCAGACTAGATTCAAAACAACTGAGTCCTGATTGAAAGGGAGGTGTATTCTGGCTCCAATGGGGACTATTTCTATCTATGAACTGCTGTCAAGAGTTATCAAGAGGGAAAAGGGAGGGGAGCAGCAACAGGGGAGAGGTCATTCTTCCCTGACAGTCAGAGACAACTGGTGGCTGCTTTATAGAGAAAAAGACAGACAGATCCTGAATAGGAAACAGTCCCAGAGCTATGGCCCAACAAGAAGAACAAGAAGTAGTAGATGTAATATTGGAGAAGATCGACTCCCGGGACCCTCTCACCAAAGAGATTGATTTGGTGGAAAGAGACCCCAAGCAGATCAACCAAGAGGTGGTCAAGGTGAGCACATCTCCCAGGGCATGGGATAAAAAAGTGGTGGCGGCAGCAGCATAGAGCAATTCTTTTAGCAAAGTTCCCTTCAGATTGAAAAGAAGCAGCAAGGAGTCAGCCTCATTAGATAGATCAGATCAGGAAATCAATTCCACAGGAAGGCTAACACTCTGTATTTTTGTTGGGACTGGGTATAGTAACAGAATCTGGCCAGTTTGATTGTGCTGTCCTTCCTTCTCCTCCTCCTTGTACTTCATTGAATCAGAGACAGGTCTGCCTGAGCCGCTCCCTAAATGTTATCTTGTGGGTCTGGATTTAACAGAGAATAACAGAATAAATACTTTGGCCCCTTTTGCCTAGGTAACAGGAGTTCCTGTGCATTTTCTCCAGTCATCTTCCCTACCCTCCTACTACAACAATATGAACTACATAAGGTGAACGCACGGTATATAGAGATAATGTTCCTGCAAAGAGTTGTTGCATGTATCACTCTAGATATAGAGGAAATAAACAGAAGGGTATTTCCACTCCTCCAAGCTAAGAATTTTATTCTTCACACAGTGTACTGCATAAATCTATGCTCTCTCTCCCCTCCCCCCACCTCCAAAAAGAATGGTTGCTTCCCAAGGAATGTATTATCTTTAAAAGCTAGCTTGTGGTTTAGTTTTACGGATTTAATTCATTGTTTTTAGAATTTAGCACATTGTATTCCTAGGTGGGTTTCAGACTCCTTTGTGTTTTTTTTAATGGAATTGCTTTTCCGAAACATAAGTCACAAAGAAGGACCCCTCTTGCTTGCCAGGCAATGACTGATTTTGGAAACGTTAGAAAGATTGGGAAAGAGCAAATAGAAAAGGTAGTGTTTGGAATTGAACAGAGGGAGAAAAGAGGGTGAGATGTCTAGGCAAAAAGGTGTGGCTGGCACCATGCACTTCTGGGGCTCTCACAAGAATGTCTGAAGAGCCCAGTGTGCTTCAGATCAACTCCAATGTCCAGCACTTTTCACCCAACCTGGACCCTTCGAGGCAGCCCAGAAACAAAACAGCACAATAGCCCCCTCTAGTGTCACATGACAAAGGCAGTCTTGCAGAAACGGGAACATCCAATTTATGTTAGCGGCTGAGTAAAACAACATAATTTTTCTTGCAATCCTTAGTAAAAGGCTCTATTATTAATAAACATATGCCTAAAATAATTAAAAAACAACAAATAAAGTTACAAGAAGGGCAACTTTTTAAAGAAATTCATACTCAACTGCACTTTCCTCAGCATTTCTTCCAAGCTTCACAGAAGCTGGACTTTTAGCAATTGGTAGCAGTCAATGCCATTGAGAAGCAAGAATGGAGGAGTGGGAATGGCCTTCTCTGTCGGCACTGTGTTTAGCAGGATATGGGGAAGTGGAACTGAGGGTCACCATTCCACTCTTCAGTAACATAATTACCGTAATTAATTTTAAGGAAAAACTGGGTCTTTTGACCCCTTCCCCTTTTTAGGGAATACGTTTACTTTGCCATTATACTGAAAAGTGAACTAGATTCATATCTTTGTACAGTTAAATCTGGTGTAAGCAATTTCTTTCATTAGGCTACAGTCTCAGGTCTTCAAATGAAGGATTTCAAAGACACTCCATTGGGCATAAACCTCTGATGCAATGCTGCAAAAATAAGCCAGTCAATGTTCCATCTCTATGAGCGCAGTTGGGCTTATACAGGCATTTTTAGAAATAGAAACAGCTGGTCCTTATAATTTACTGTTTTTGTCTCCTCCCCAGCAAAAAAAGAGATACTTCTCAACCCACTATGATCAACTAGGAGTGACAATGGGAAGTTCATGGGGATCTAGAGAAAGATGTATAATGATCCCAGCATCCTTGTTTCTTATGAACAAGAATTATTATATTTCACACAAACAAAATCACCATTTTGTGAATAAGCAACAGCCCTGTGGCAGCCATTTTGTGAGGTGGACCAAAACATGCTCTCAAAATACCAATCAGGTTCAAACAGGCTGGTTTCCTTTTAGACCATTCTTTCCTTGAAATTTTCTAAGGAGCCTGTGAAATTAGCTCCCACTGCAAATAAAAGCTTAAACACAGAATTCTTGTGGGTATTATATGTGATAATTACCTTTTTAATGATTAATGTTCTGCAAGCACATTATCCACATAAATAGCTAAAAAGGAGGGGGGAAATAGGAACTCTTCTTCCCATACCTTCCTTTTTTTCTGGGTATCCAATGGCAGTTTTTACTTCCTAAAGTTAATCAGGGCCAAAGGAAAAGAATGTAGTTCTCTCTAATTCAATGTTTTGCTGATTAGCTCACTTTGCAAGAAAGCTAACAAGGTTCTGAAAAGGATTATGGAGTAAAGATAAAATTTTAAAAATGACACTTAGGAAGGGATAATCAGCCTAAGACTAATCATATACTATAGCAGTGTTCTAATTCAGTGTTTCTCAACTTCAGCAACTTTAAGCTGTGTGGATTTCAACTCCACATGCTGGCCGAGGGAATTATGGAAGTTTAAATCCACACAGCTTAAAGCTACTGAGGTTGGGAAATGCTACTCTAATCCTTTGCACAATGGGAGAAGAGTTGAACTCTGTTCCTAGAAGCTTTTAAGTTGCATTTTTGCTTGTAATGCAAAACTACTTCTAGCACTATCCTTCTCGATAAAACCAGGATATCTGCCAACAAAAACAATGCATAATTTAAACCATCGCAGTGACTCCAATTTGTCCTTGATCATGCTTAATTTCCAAATAATTAAATATTTTGGTTCTTGAGACAAATAATAAATCCATCCCCCTGCCTGCTAATTAATATCTGGTGGAAGGTCAACTCACTAGCAAAACTGGCCCTGCCCTGATTTTGCAATTCTTTCAATGAGGCCTGTTCTGGAAAACTTTCTTGACACGGTGCTCCTGGGAAATCAGATTTCACCCCCTGCTGAGGCAGTCACTCACCTGCTCTTTACTCCACAAGGGGCACTTCCAAAATTGATATTTCAAACAATGACAGCTCCAAAAGGCAAGGAAGTTGCTCTGAAGATTGGAAGTGAAAGACACACTGGGGTTGCGTAAATCAGGGATGTCAAACTAACAGCCTGGCCCACAGGCCAGATGCATCATGTGCTGGCCCAGCCCACACCTGGTTTAGCGAAGGGGGAAAAAGTCCTGATACATCACGTGACGACACTGCGGATTTGACATCCCTGGTCTAAATGAAGACTGAGAGTAGCATGTAGGAAAGCTATGCAAATTAACTGCTCTCTTGGTAATTTTTTCCTTGTCTATTAGTTGTGAAAGTATGTAGGATCCTAGTAGTGATCTACACCTCCCCCCCATGCATGATTGCAATTTGAATACCAGGTTGTATTCCATCCATTCGAGAATTACAGGCTGCAAGTAAACACATACAGCAGAACTCAGACTTTTTCTCATAAGGAAAATAATTATTTGAAAGCTCAGTTCAGCACAGAGAAAAGCAGACGAATTGGAGCTTAGCTCTTCTCAAATCACAGCAACCTTTTGCACCCAGTTTAATACAGGTTTTTACCAGAAGTAAATTCTGAATATGTTTAGGAACTCAGATTCAGGGAAAAGAGTAACAGCCCCACCCCACGCACCCAAAATGAGGGAAATCTTTGTTCCAAATCATACCCACTAGATCTGTTTTGAGGTTAAAAGCCTTTAGGCTTTGTTGCATAATAACATTTGGGTAGTCATTAGCTGTACTTCCCTATAACTAGAAAAAATATTTTAGCATTTAAGATGTCCAAAATATATTGTGGTTAACTAGCAACAGAAAAATTGCTACCCATGATGGAAGAGATTCAGATGTGGAAGTGTGAGGATTGTTATCTTAGATAAGGGATTAGACCAGACCTAGAATTCAATACTTCTAGCATTAACAATTTCTCTCTCTCTCACACACACACACACACACACACACACAGACTCTCTCTCTCCCTCCCTCCCCCTGTGTCTCTCACACATACACACACACAAATTCTCCAGAGTGAAACAAAGCTTTGGCTAACTCACAACCTCTCTTCCTACCTTGCCAGGTAGACTTTGAAGATGTGATCGCTGAGCCAGAGGGCATCCACAGCTTTGATGGAGTGTGGAAGGCCAGCAATACCACCTTTACTGTCAGCAAGTACTGGTGCTACCGGATTCTATCGGGGGTGCTGGGCCTGCCCCTTGCCTTGCTCTGGGGCTTCCTCTTTGCCTGTGCTTCTTTCTGCCACATCTGGGGGGCCATGCCTTGCATCAAGAGCTACTTCATAGAGGTGCAATGCTGTGGGCGCTGCTATGCCTTGTGCATACGTACCTTCTGCGACCCTCTCTTTGAAGCAGTGGGAAAAGTTTGCAGCGATGTCCGAGTGGCTCTGCGCAAGGAACATGCAAAGGACTGAGGCCTCTCCTTTGGATCAGGACAGGATTCTGGCTTCATTTTTCCTCCACTTGACCCACTTCGATGGGACAGTAACTCAGTTGGAATCCTGAGTCAGTCAACTGATGGAGGCGGAAACAATCTGGCTGATGGATCTTTATCTTGAATTCTTTGCCCCCCAGAAATTTCTCCATCTCTTTTTGATTAAGGTGGGAAAAACAAAAACAAAACAAAACAAAAAAACCCTGTACTCTAAATCAGTGTTCCTCAACCTTGGCAGCCTTAAGATATCTGGATTTCAATTCCCAGAATTCCCCAGCTAGCCAGCTGTACTCCAACTCCAAGAAATCCACACATCTTAAAGTTGCAAAGATTGAGAAACACTGCTCTAAATTCCCCCTCCTTCTCTCTCTCTCTCTCACACACGCACACACAATCACAACATAGTGGCAAGTTCTTCTGCACAAGTCCTTTTGTGAAATAAGTAACTGTGCAGAACTGCTGTAAGAGTTTGTATAGCATGGCTATACAAGCAGCAGAATAGGATAATTCGGCATGGCCAACTCACTGCAGCCAACTTGCCATGGCCAAGCATTTGACCTGTGGGTCATTTCAACTTCATAGCCTCCCTATTCTGGCACCTTCTTGATGTGCTACAACTACAGAACCCAGAATCTTCCAGCAGCCTGGCTGCAGGATGCTTTGAGTTGCCATTCCACAGTACATTGAGGCAGCCAGTGGGATTAGAGCTATCATACCGGGGATACCCGGGATGCAAAATTCCAGTGAGGCCTTAAATTGGAACAAGATGATATAGTGTCCTAGGAAGCCATTTCAGAGATGCTTTGAGTACAGGACTAAAACCTGACATTTCAATCTGTCTCTCTGACACTCACTACATTACGGTTTCAGCCAACCCATTTCATGTCATCACTGTGGTAGCTTTCTTTGTAATCAGTTTGTGGACACAGTACTCAATCAGTGCTGCTCTTTCTTAAACCTTAATGCCAATTTCTGCTTTGAACCAAACACTGACAATTTTCTAAAATTGAAAAAAAATATTTTGCATTTTATGACAATAAAACCCAAGCAAATCCTTCAGTGTCTTGTTTATTCTTTATAAAATCCTGACTGGCAGGCGCTTTCTGTGGAGAGTTTATAAATCCAGTTTATTGCAAGAAACAGAAATCAACAGACTGTATAGAAAGATCACAGTACAGTCATTTTTGTTAATGACAAGCTAATACCAGGGCTGTACATATGCTGTAATTCGCAAGAAACTCACAGGATGTAGCATTGGGCACAGAATTCTGCTTCCTGAGAATGTGAAAAAAATTATATATATATAAAAATTTTATATATATAAAAGAGCAGGTTTCTAGCCCTTATGTCTATAAAGTAATGCTCAAAGTGTGGTTTTAATTTCCTGCTGAAAATTTGGAACCACAAGGGTGCCATAAGTCAGATTTCCAGTTGTCAGATTGGGAACATAAATTATGGAAGAGAATCTCTACAAGTTTAATTTGCATACTTTACACAGGTTGCAGAATTCAGCTTGACTTTGCACAGCATTTTAAAGCACAGAGTACATGCAGCCCTGATTAATACTGAGCAGTAAAGACAAAAGATGATGGTGGAGTAGAAGGTGGGGGAGAGGGGGCAGACAAACTGGACCTTGGATGATGAGGGGAAAATTGGCACATGGGTCTCCACCACAAATATGTCCCCTTAGTTATTGCCCCAATGTAGGAGGGTGATGCGTGCAGGGTTGAATGAGGCTGTACCAAGTAGCATGTGTGGAAAGAGTTCTAAAATTCAGACAAATGTTTAAAGCAACAAGAGATACATTGCCAGGGTTGAGAATCAAGGAAGGAGGGAGAGGAGGTGAGGGCTAGTGTGAAGCACGTCAGGAAGAGAACAACACAGGTACAAAAGAATGCCCTCCCTTTCAACCTCTGGCACCATAACTCACTAGACATGATTCCCTTCCCAGGGCCAAGAACAGACTCCAGGAATCTTGGCACATTCCCTCCCCCATGCATCCCTTCCACATGACGATCCAAGTGCAAACTGTTTGTGACAAAGGAACAACTGGTCTGGGTGTTGGGTCCAGGACCATCCTGATAGAAGCTGTATGTTTTAGTCCCAGTCACATCCACAACATGAAATCCTTCAGACGCACCTCCAGGAAGACACCCAACAGCAAATACATCTTCAACATTCGGCTTAGAAGTTGGAACACAAATGTTGATAATCTTAAATCACCCCCCCCCTTCCCACCCACCCCCACCAGGAGAGAGCAAGACACAACTGCCCTGAGTTGGTATCCGGAACAGGAAGGAAGAGGAAGAGAAGGAGGAGGAGGAGGAGGGTAGCCACAGTATTGGGCAAGTCACACTGGGGGTGCTTTTCCCCATGTCAAGTTTGAATCACTCTCCATTTCCCAAAGGCTTGAAGACCCCTTTGCCCCGCAGAAGCGCCCTGTTTGAAGAGGCTGGCTTGGCAGGGGTGATACCCTTCGTAGCCAAAGGATTGCTCTTTAGGGGTTCAGAATGATTGGGAGGGTCACAAATCCCTGTGTGCTTCAGAGTAGTTTTCCCAAGAAGTTCTCTGAACACAGAATCCATATTCCTGGCAACCTCCTATCAATGGAAAAAGAGAAAACATGGTGAAGGGAGCAACAGAGGGAGGAAAAAGGGGACAAGTAAAATGGACAGGCTCTTACCCGGTCTACCTCTACCCGTTTCTCCACTGGTCCCTGTCTCTCAAAGTTATTGCCAGCCCAAGTCCGTGGAGAAACTTCGTTCCAGCGGTCTGGCCTAGGGAAAAACAAAACACACCAAAGAGTGTATGAAACGTAAGACTGCATATGGACTCCTTAAGCGTATCATTAATGCTCTATCCCTAGTGTTGTTGTTTTTTCAAATATCCATCCCTCTCAATTAACTTAGCACTTTCCGAGTGCTGGTTGAGATTTGATAAAGAGGAAAATGCCCTGCAGAGACCCTTGTGGACACAACTTATCAAACCCTGCAACTGGGACCAGTTATTCCTACGAAACAATTACTGCTAACCATCAAGTACCTGTTGGAAAAGCCTATGGAAAGCACGTATTTCAGTATTCAACATCAGGCATCTCCTTTCATGCCCATTTGTTCTCTCCATTCCTCTGCCAACCTTATTCTGTCTGCCTTGACAACATTATCTTGAGATGCCACTTCAGCTCATTTTTTTTCCTAGCCACCTTTGTATCATGAAAAACACTCGGCTGTATTATTAAGAAAAATGTATGACCTGCCTCTGCTTTATAATGCATGTTTTGCTTGCTTTCTTATTTACTTACTTATTATAAGGGAGCACTCTAAATTGGATGCTCTGCTTGCTTGTAGGTGTATGTATGTATGTATGTATGTATGTATGTATGTATGTATGTATTATTTGTTTGTTTGTTTATTTATTTTCAAAGCATTTGAAATGGGAGTCCTGGGATTTATTATAAGAGAGCATTCAAAATTAGAATCTTCCCATTTAATTATAACCCAAACCACAAAGATATTGTCTATTTTTCTCCTGTCCCACATAATGCAGATGCTTCTTTTGGACTCTACAAAAGTAGAAATGAAATACTTCCCAAATATTATTTGACATTGTCTAGGACTAGGTAATATAAGAGCCACCTCTAAATGTCCTTTCCACCTAACTAATCCAACACAATGCCAATGCACATTTGTGCCCTCCCTTCAACGCTCTCACCGCTCAACAGGCTGCAAGGTCTTGGCTTGGCTTGGTTGCAGGATGGGAAAGGGCAGACGGCCCCCATCCATGAACGGTGATGCCAACTTGCGAATGGGGCTGCTTCCTCCACGTTGGCGACTCACATCTGAATTGACACGCAGCCTAAAATATGAGAGAGACAGAGACAGAACATCTGCTTAAGAGACAGATCCAGTCCCAAGACAAGCCTCTCTGGGGCAGCAGGCAAACAAGTCATAGAGGCAGCATCAGTCACCATCACACAGCACTGAGAATTTGGATGAGGTCTACCTGCCACACTTCTCCTACCTGCTGGTGGGTTCAGGGAGCGGTTCCTCCAGAGATGGTCCAGTATCAATTTCTAACCTGGAACTGCGAGTGTTAGGTTGTTTTTCACTGCAAAAGAAGCAACCAAGGAACCAAGAAAGTTGTTAGAAAGAGGGGCTAATGTCTCCTCCCTAAGAAACTCACACCTTCTTCCACAGTCTTCTTTCAAGAAGATTTTGGAGGAGACTTAAAAACCATTTGACATAAAAAAGGCAATCAAACAAACCGCAAGGAAAACCATCAGAAAAAAAATCCCTAAGATTCTAGCCCTAAGGTTAATAGATAAAAACTAAAAATAAAAGCCACAATTACAAAAAGTGACATGTCCACATGAAAATAAGAGAAAAGGAAAGGCTTGAATTAGAATTATCGGAGGCTTGAATATGAAAGTTGTCTGATGTTGTGGAGTTGATAACATGCATGAAAAAAATATTGATTTCATTATGAATAAAAAGGCTAAAATGTTTCTGAGGAAGAATAAACAGGTGTCTCTATAGTTGCAAGTACATAAAAATAGAAATTCACAGGAAGAGGTGAATTTTGGGAAACAACAAACAACATTCTGGATAATTGTGATCCAGATGAAATATTATTCTATTTAGGTAATATGAATAGATAGGTAAGAATATAATGAAAAAAAAAATACAAAAAGAGTGATGGGGTATTTGTAAATCCTAATGAAAGACTGATAATTGTGATGGAATAAGAAATAATAAGCAAAGAGATAATGAAATATATAGTAGCTAAATCTGGGTTTACACCAAGATAATTTGCTATACATCTCCATATCTTTTTGCTCTTGCAAACTATTTTTATGCCCACCAGACTCACACATCACTTTACACACTGAATTTTATTTTTTAAGCTTGTTGTCACACTTTCTTTTTGCGAATCTCATCGATTCCATCCAATCCTAATATTCTTGGTTTCCACCTTTCTCTTGATCCATTCACTCGTACTTCATATACCTCTGTTCCAATTCCAAGTCCCCTCAATAAACTTCTCTCCTGCTGGTTACTCTTGTATTCAATCTATATTCTTTAAGCATCCATTCATTATTGACTTTATCACTTCTTGTTTACATATAACAAACTGGGCAGAAGCATACCCCAACTTAATTGCACTTTTAAAAAACATACATTCATTCCTACCCATTAACTTTGTACCAACATTTGCACATCATAATATTTTTCTGTCCAGTTTCCATGCAGTTTCCCATCTTTAGCAGATATTCTAAGAACATACACAAATTCAGCTACTCGTTCTACATCAGGGGTGTCAAACTCAAGGCCCATGGGGTGCTTAAATCTGGTCCCCAGGGTTGGCCTGGAAATATCAAAGGACTGGCCCACAGTGCCCTTGCTGGCCAAAACAGGCTATGCGGGGGATGTGCGGCCCCCATGTGGCCTGTTTTTGGCCTCCCCGGTCTTCAGCAGCACCCCTGCTGGCCAAAAATGGGCTGCACGGAAGCCCAAGGCCCCCGTGAGGCCTTTTTTGGCCAACAAAGTGCTGCAGGAGGCTGTGGAGACCAAAAATGGAGTGTGCGGGGAGGCACACGCAGCCCCCCCATGCCCTGTTTTGGCAGGCAGGGTGCTGCAGGAGGCGTCCATCCCGTCTCCTCCTCCCCATTCCTCCCTCGCTGGCCCTTGGAGAACTACAATGCTGATCTACCCCGCAAGGAAATCCAGTTTGACACCCCTGTTCTAGATGTTTGCAATTATGCATAATTGTTAACTCCAAACAATTACCATAGTTCCTTGATGCAATAATGTTCAGATCCACACTCTTATAGAGTAGAATAGAATAGAATTCTTTATTGGTCAAGTGTGATTGGGCACACAAGGAATTTGTCTTGGTGGAAATGCTCTCGGTGTACATAAAAGAAAAGATACATTTGTCCAGAATCACTCTTTGTGATTATACAGCTATCATTTGAATTTTGAAACTACAAAAGGTGAATGTGAATGTTGATGTAAAAAAAAAAGTGAATAGATAGGTCTCTAAGAATGTCCTTTTTCAGACTTTGCTTTATGGAATAGAATTGGGATGGTAGGAGAAACCTACAATATAAACACGTTAAAGACAGTAGGAAGAGAATATTTAAGAAATGGGGATAAAATAGGAATCAATGGATGATGAGTGAATTTGGATTAAATACAAAAGTGCATATTCCGTATGAAAGAACCTTGAAATGGTCAGTGTGTATAGAGAGAAAGAATAAAAATCATATCATAAGATAAATATATGAAGAACAGTTTGGGAGGGTGTGGAATAAATTTATGGTAGATGACATGTTGAGCTCTTCAGAAAAGAGCGACAAGAAGTTTAAAGAATGAAAGGCAATCAGGATGCATAAAGAGGTGAATCAACAAGAGATAAGAATAGTTTGCAATAATAAAAACATATGAGGAGGTATAGTATGAACTACGCTTATGTAAGCTATAATTAGTTCAATTTCTTTTCCTTCTCTCTTTTTTGTCAGACTTTAATTTCCTTCTCTATCCTTCTCTATCTGTGCTTTGCAAAATGTTATTACCTGAAAAGGAATATCATGTAGAATTTATAACTCAAATGCATTCCCACAACCACTTCGGCTGCAATTGTCTTTAACAATCTTTTCTCCAGACTTCAAGACAATCCTAAACATATCCACATGCACACAAATCCACAATCCTTGGCCACTGACATGTATGGAAGCATTTGGTTTCTATTTAACTGACACTGTTGTGTTATTTCTATCCCTTCCTTTCAATCCAGACAGGACTTCTTGGATATTATTTTATTTTCATCCTGGGATACACTCAATATGCAGCAAATCCTCCCTTTTATGTGCTAAGTATGAAGATTTCACTTGCAGTCTTGAATCTTTCCAATCCTATCCTGGTCCTCTTGCATTCATGGCTGCTACTTTCCTGGTGACAGGCAACACAATGGCTACTCACCTGTCAGGTAAGACAATGGGTGGTACTAATCCTCGGTTGCCACCACGTTCACCTCGTCGCCAGCCAACTGGGATTCCTCGCACAAACCGTTCTTCAGGTTGAACTATGGAACCAGAGCGGGGCACAGCTTCCGACTGTGAGTCGCCTTCTGAGAAGGAAAGAAAATGAATAATTGGTGGATCAACAGGCCCTTCCCAACCCACCTGCAGAAGAACTCCTCAAATGTCAGTGAGGCAACATGTTTCTGCAACTCCACAGGGGAAAAGGTAATGAAGGTTTGAGTAGTTGTAGACTATCTTAAGGATGGCCCCACCCTGTTCTTGTTGGAACAACTGGATCTAGCAAATAAAGGATGCTTGTGTGTGCAGAAGATGGACAGAAACATACAGGTGGTCCTCAGCTTAAGATGATTGCTTGGTGACCATTCAAAGTTATGATGGACCTGAAAAAGGGGACTTATCCCAGATTCAAAGTTCCAATGGCAGCCAACCCCTGCAATCACATGACTGCGCATTAGAGTTTGGCAATACAGCTAGAGCTGCCCTAACAAATAATAGGTTTGCTTAATGAATTCATTTGACAACCCTTGTATTAGTGACTGCTACAAAAAAGACCATAAAATCAGATCAGTCACAAGGCTCACCTGTTTTACAACTGTTAAAACAACTTGTGACCATAATGGGCAAGCTCAAGGACTATCTGGATTTAAATATTGTATTGTTAAATAGGAGACTGAAGCTTTACTGAAAAAGCCTGTAAAATGGTCATCGTTGTCATAAGTAGGGAATGGAATTCATAGGAAAATCATTATTTTTAGGAATATCAATGTCACATTGATACAACCAGGGAATGGTTGGGCCACAGTACACATTTTTCTTCTCTGAAGGATCTATGGAATGAGTGTGTCAGCCAAGTTCATTAAGGGCAGTGGAGGAGCAGGAACAACTCCTGTCTCCTAAAATAAGGTGCAGACTATGACATGCTTGTTCCATAAAAGGAAACAGATGTGAACCAACATCCCAAAGTATCTAGTCATACTCTTGCACAGACTGCCTTTAATTTTCCTGCATGGCCAGATGATACTCGAATAAAGATATGGAGCCCAGAAACCAAATTTTTATATATCAGAAATCTATAGCATGTCCCCTAAGAGTCACATTTAAAGCATATCTAATGTTCAGTGTTGCTGGACTACAACTCCCAGCATCACTCACCATTTACCATGTTTAACTAGAGTCAAGGGACTGATCAGTTCCAACTGTGAAACATGCTTAGGCACAGACTGACCCTGATCCAGGACACAGACTCATGTCCTCTGCTTCTATTCATGTCTGTATTTAGATAGATGGCTTCCTACATCGTCTTCCTCCAAGGAGCTCAACTACAGACTCTCCACCTCCGACGCCTTTCTTCCTTTAGCACTGAAAAGAAACAGTGCTATGCCCCTGTAATCTAACTAAGAATTCTTGCAATCCCCCACTCCCATGTGGAGGTTATCAAGCAGGACAAGACACAGAATTTCCCCCTACACACATACACACACACACTCACTCACTCACTCACCATCCTCACTTGCTGGAGTCTCTGGGGTCCCCTCAGTCTCAGGCTCTTCTGCTGTAGTCTCCAGGGGCAAGACATCACTGTTGAAAGAGAGACAAGAGACAAAGAATGAGAGCCAAGGGTTGTTTTCACATGAAACCCTTAACTACTGTAAGTTATTGGGCTGGGGGCTACACAACAAACCAAAGCACACAGACATACAAGCAACACACAGACCAAGATTGTTCTTATTTCTTATGTACTTGATTCCCATACAGTCACAGACCAAAAACATAAAGAGCATAAAAGGAGGAAAAATACTAACACAGGCCACATAAAAGCTATTGACACTCATGGTGTTTAAGGGCTTATCTTAAAAAGTACCCTATTCAGAACAATTGTGCCCTTCTGGGATGGGGAGATAGAAACAACTAAGCTGGTACTACAGGTTTGCCAATATTAAAACCATATATGCAACACTGCCATTATGCCCCTGCTAGATTTTCCGGGTCACTCTAGGCATTTCTATTCATTGTTTCTATTGTCTGATAAGGCTCCTACCATAACACACAAAGTGGACAAATTCTGCATGTAAAACCAGAAAGATGCTCACACCAAATTAGCAAAAATGGTTTCTCCTCAGTTTTTCTTTCTTCATTTTCTTATGCTTCCATTCATCTCCAGCAACCACTTTTATACTGACTCTACTTTTTACGTATTTATGTTTATATTTACTTGCATAATGTACTACTTAGTTACTTATACACGGCATTTTTGAAAAAATAAACATTTTAACTATATTTTAAACTTACTGTTATTAGGCCTAAATTTCTGATGATGGGTCCTGTGTCCTGTCTCCCCCACAATTCCCTTGTATCACCCTTTGCCTTTTGTATTATAAGTTTATACTTCTATAAAGCCTTTCTCATTGTATTGTATTATGCTGGTCATGGGCTAAAATAAAGTTTTTGTTTATTTGACACTGGTTTACAAAAAGGAAGAAAAAAGAAAGGTGGATCTATCACTCAGTCAAACAGAGTGAATAGGCTAGAGTTGTTGAGGGTGTGTGTGTCTAAGCCATGCATACCAAACACACTGATTTCTAACTTCGATCAAAGATAATACAATTTCATCTTTTGCAGTGGATGTACTATACTGATCTCTTAGTAGAAAGAGCACAATTTCAGACTGAGGCCAGCCCAACCTTCTCAGCAGGACAACTCAGCAGGACAAGCGCATGGCATCCAAACAGATGCAAAGGCATTTTTGAATAGGAATACGATGCATCTCTGTTACTTTTGAACACAGGGCATCAAATCTTGCCAGAGTGAGCACCCTTGGGGCAGACAGCACTCTGGGCCAAAGTTAAATTAAGCAAGCTTAACATGTTGATGCGGTTCTTTAACTAACTTGGTTAAGCATGGATGTGATCCCAGCTGCCACATTGCCATGGAAGACTGACAAGGCATGATATGCAAAACCAGCATTGCATAAACAATATCTGTGCACACCCCCTTTGTCCCCAGTTTACAGAATCACCATCCTCTACTCCTTCTCATACCAGTATTCCTCTTCGGCCAGAGCCATGACTTTTTCATACTGGGGCCCAGCCAGCTGATTAGCTCCGGGAAAGATGGCTTCATGATGGACGATCAGGCACTTTACCACCTCATTGATGTGAGGCTGCACCGACACGGCATCCTGGCCCTCAGGTACCGTCACCAGGGTGGGGCCGAAGCAGACAGCTAGGTTGTGGGGGTCCATCATATTCTCATCGCTGTACTGAGATAAACTGCAGGAAGAAGAGGGTGGGGGAGGCAATGGAGTTCCCTTAGCCAAAGAAAGCTCTCACCATGGAAATCCTAAGGAGTGGGTTTACTTGCCACATGGGGCCTGAATACTCACTGGTTGAGGAAAGCAAAAAGGTACCGCAGAACCACCTGTACTGCAGATGGAAGCTTGGAAATGAGAGCCCGGAGATGCGAGATGCGATCAGCTAAATGCTCCAGATCTGGAAAGCAATCGATGAGCAGTGTGATATAGAGGACCATGCACTGGATGGATCAGTGCTGGATCAGCACCTCTGCACATGCGTCTGCACCCCCACAAACTTAGTTAATTCTCATCTTAGGGTATTATAATTCATAACCACTTTGTGCTCAAAAGGAACAGTGGAAACTGATTTATGCAGTTAATACATTATTGGTGCATGAAGCATTCAGCGTGTTATTTATTTGTTTATATTTCATATTTCTAAATTGCCCTTCTGCCTCAGTTTTAAGCCATACTACTCTTCAGAAGTTGACTGTTTCAATTACTAAATCAACAGGTGTCATTCAGCAATTGAGAACAGTGATTTCTCCATCTTGCCCCAGAAAAGTCTTAGCATCACCTAAATCTCCTCTTATCAGTTCCCATAGCCTACATGTTGCTCCCAAATAAACTCTAAGCTGCACAAGGGTCAAGGACCTGTTTTTTGCTGGCATTTCCTGTTCTGAAAAATGCACCAACAGAAATCAGCCCAATTAAGTTACCGGGCTCCTTCCTCTGCTTGGAAAACCCAGAAAATCAGATGCAAACGGTCTGGGTGTGTGGAGACCCTCTAAACTTCCAGAAAAATAAAGGAAGGGATGAAAATGTCAATCTTGCTCCACTCCCAAAGGACAGGACTTCTTGATTCCTTGCCAGATAAGGATAGGGAGAAACGACTGAGCTGGGGAAATGTGATGAATGAAACATGTCTTTAGATCTGATTCCTAATGTCTTTCCCCTCCCAGATCATTTTACCAATGACTGCCTCTTTGTTTCAGAAAGTGGAATATAAAATTAACCTATATATATCACAGGCTCTATCTTCTCTAAATCCACCCCCTTCAAAAAGGCACAGGGGGGGATGTGTCCCATTCTCAATTTTAAATTCCTATATATTTATTTTTATTTTTTATGTTTTTCTTTTATACCATTTTTCAATATATATGGGCCTCTACACAACTAGCTGTATAAATACAAACATACATGCACACAGATCCCATTCAAATTCTGTAACGTGTGCATAAAATTATTGTATATTCAACCATTTCTGAGACCTTTACTCCAGTCTACAATTCATTCTATTACTTAAATATTATTTGCTGAATAAAACAAATTATCAACACATTACTATAATTATCTAAAAATACTCCATTTGTTCCTAATTAGCATGAGATTCTTGCTTTATTACAGACTGAAAAAAAGAATTACAGGTAGTAATTACTGACACAATTGGGACCAGCAACCCCACTACTAAGTGATATGATAAAGTGAAACTTCATATGACCTCACTGGACTTATGTCAGTTCTGCTGCAGTTATTAAGCAAAGTACTCACAGTCACGAAGTACAATATGAGACCAAGATTGTGACTTCCTGCTGGCTTCCCCATTGATTTTGTTTGTTAGAAGTCAGTTGTGAAAGTTGCAAATGGTGATCAACTGACTGAGGGACTGTGATTCTTGTAAATTTGTGCTGGTTTGCAAAGCGCCCCCATTGCAATCACAAGACCTCAGAGACAATGCTACAGCCACAAATTCAAGGGCCAATTATAATTTTACTTTTTTCAGTACTATCATAATTTCAGAAAGTTGCTAAACAAAGTAATGGTAAGTATGGAGTATCTGGTTGTAACTCACTGCTTACTCCAGGAGTTCAATTTTGAGCGGCTCAAGGTTGATTTGTCAGAGGTTGATAAAATGAGGACCCAGACTGTTGGGGGCAATAGGCTGATTCTATAAACCGCTTAGAGAGGGCTGTATAGCACTGTGAAGCGGTATATACGGTAAGTCTAAATGCTATTGCTATTGCTATCCAGGCAGTAATTACTGCTTCTTTGAGTGAGGAAGTCTTGCCTTCTGCCTTGAAGGAGGCAGTGGTGAAGCCCCTCCTCAAGAAGCCTGCCCTGGACCCAGCTAATTTAAACAATTTTCGTCCCGTCTCCAACCTTCGCTTTATTGCGAAGGTTGTTGAGAGCGTGGTAGCGAAACAGCTCCCGGAGTTCCTGGAGGAAACCGACTATCTAGACCCACACCAATCGGGCTTCAGGCCCGGGTGCAGCACGGAAACGGCGTTGGTCGCACTGGTGGATGATCTCTGGAGGGCACGGGACAGGCGGCATTCCTCTGTCCTGGTCCTATTAGATCTCTCAGCGGCTTTTGATACCATCGACCATGGTATCCTACTGCGACGCCTCGAGGGATTGGGAGTGGGGGGCACCGTTTTGCGGTGGTTCTCCTCTTACCTCTCGGGCCGTACGTAGATGGTGTTGATGGGGGGGCAGGGATCGGCCCCAAGGCCCCTCCTTTGTGGGGTGCCTCAGGGGGTCGGTTCTCTCGCCCCTCCTGTTCAACATCTATATGAAGCCACTGGGTGAGATCATCCGTGGTTTTGGGGTGAGGTATCATCAGTATGCTGATGATACCCAGCTTTTTATCCCCACCCCTAACCAACCCAGTGACGCCCTCGACATTATGGTCCGGTGCCTGGAGGCGGTGCAGGTCTGGATGGGGAGGAACAGACTCAGGCTCAACCCAGCCAAGTCCAAGTGGCTGTATGTGCTGGCGTCTCGAGTTGTCCAGGATATTCCACCGTTAACTATGGGGGGAGAGGTGTGGCCCCCATAGATAGGGCGCGCAACTTGGGCGTCCTCCTGGATGCATGGCTCAGTTTGGAGGAGCAGGTGGGAGCCGTGGCCAGGGGAGCATTTGCCCAGGTTCGCCTGGTGCGCCAGTTGTGCCCCTACCTGGACCGAGATGCCTTACATACGGTCACTCACGCGCTTGTCACTTCCCGTCTGGACTACTGCAATGCTCTCTACATGGGGCTGTCCCTGAGGACCACCCGGAGGCTTCAACTGGTCCAGAATGCAGAGGCGCGGGTTGTGATGGGAGTGTCCCGATACTCCCATGTTACACCCCTCCTGCTTGCGCTGCACTGGTTACCGGTTGCCCTCCGGGTGAGATTCAAGGTGCTGGTTTTGACCTATAAAGCCCTTCATGGCTTAGGACCGGGATATTTATGGGAGACCCTGCTGCCAGCGACTGTTTCCCATCGTCCTGTGCGCTCTCACAGACAGGGCCTCCTCAGGGTTCCGTCAGCCAGACAATGTCGGCTGGCGACTCCTAGGGGTAGGGCCTTCTCTGTGGGAGCACCCACCCTTTGGAACCAGCTGCCCCTGGAGCTCCGGGTGATCCCTGACCTCCGCTCCTTCCGCCGGGACCTAAAAACATGGTTATTCCAACTTGCTGACCTGGACTGAGGGTAGGCTATACGGGGAGTTTTAAGGATTGTTTTTAGTGTTTTAATTATATTTTGGGTTTCTACTAGATTTAATTTCTTTTTAATTGTATATTTGTATCATTTTTACTGTACGCTGCCCCGAGTCCTTAGGGTGATGGGGCGGCTTAGAAATCCAATTAATAAATAATAATAAATAAATAATATCTGCATGTATATTGAAGCTGGTGGAGATGTTACACTGCATCCCATTTTTTCTTACCTCTGCTCAGCTTTATTCTGTTGTAAAGAAAATAAATGGGTTTCAGAAAAGGATGTATGTAAGAGAGATGGAAATTCACATGTAAAATGTTAACTCTTTGATTGTGTAAGAAATATCCCAATACAATGCATAAACATTCATATTTGCTGCAACAACAACACTGAGGGAGATGCAAATATACTTACGGGCTGTGGCCAGCAGCTCAGGAACAATATCATAAGGAAAGAGGGGTTTCTCAAGTCCCCGAAAGTACAATTTCAGCACTCCAGCCACTGAATCCAAGTCATGCTGTACATAGCTATCTGCTAAGGGATCCTCACCTGGTGGAGAAAAATAAGAACCCGCAACCACAGGTAAAAGATGATGCCCAATCCCACGCTAGTATGAAAATATCTAAATGACTTTGAATATGGCATACGATGCCAACACTGAAGACTCCTGCAATGGGATCTGAAGACCAAAATCTGTTTTGGTTATAATTTCGGGAATGTTAAGGAAAGAGTAAAGTCATTAAGAGGCATTTGATGTACCTCCTACTTCTATGGCATTCTAGAAATGCCATGGCACGCTTAAGGAAATCTTTTAAATGTCCCCGACTGCTCACCTTTCTCAAAGGCATTCCTGATCTCTGCTACTTGTCCTTGAGATCCAGGCACACGAAAAATACCTTCATGCTGGAGGCCTGAGCAAAAAAGAAGGGGGGGCAGAATACCAAGGGATATGTTCAATGAAGAACTCATGGTCTTCACAGTTCAACTCCCAGCAAGGTGACCAAATATGGGCACAAGGAAAGAAGAAGGGAAGAGGGTTAGCCCAGGACAGCCTTACCATGGAGATTGATGAAGCGGATGCAACTTTCCACCACAAGGGGCACTGCTTGGCCTGAGGCCTGGAGTTACAGGAAGGAAAGCAGAGGGTCACAAAATAGCATTCTCACAACACACCCAGGACTGCTGGGGGCTAAGTTCCTAGTTGTCATGATTGGGCCCTGTTTGTTAATTAATAACATCTTTATTCTGACTGAGCAGATAGAGCAAAACAAAATACTGCAGCGGGTATAGCTAAGAAAACAAACTCTGATTAGGAAGTTGCCTGCTCATCTTAGCTCCCAATGGGTTATTTGTGGTTAGATGAATCACTCCTTCAGATTCAAACTTTTATCTGCAAGAGGGGCAAGAATAGTATCTTAGGACAGTTGTAACACAATTGATGTATTATAATGCAATCAACTCACTGCTGTAACTAGTGAATTGCTGTAATACATGATATAATGTAGGAAAAGTTGGGTGAATAAAAATGGTTGGGTGCTGCTGACAGCAGTTATCAGTAGCTTGTTTTATATATGTCTCTTCTCCACACTGTTGTTGCTCTGCAGACATGGGAGGATTTGGAAACAAGACAAAAAGCTTTTGTTATCAACAGCAGAAAGAGAATGAGCGTGACCACCATTAGCAATGGCCCCTCTTACTCTCAACCTCAACTGTCTAAATGGTGCTTTTCTATATTCAGTGTAGCACGCACATTGGAGGGATGAGAAAAGTTGGGTTTAAATTGGATTTTGGGGCAACCGCTAACTAACGCAGTGGGCACTATTTGGCAAAGAAACGAGGGCCTTCTAATGTACGTTAGCCAAGTGTATACCCTGGACTGAGCCCCTGACCACGAACAAGAAGACCATCTTGGGCAAATAAAACTGAGAGAAAAAACTTTTTAAAAGTATGTCTTTTCTCTTTTTTTGTCAGGTGCATCAATTATACAAGACAGTTGTGAAGATGAGAGCCAGTTTGGTGTAGCGATTAAGGCACCAGGCTAGAAACCGAGACGCTCTGAGTTTTAGTTCCTGCCTTGCACATGAAGTCAGCTGACCTTGGGCCAGTCCTCCTCTCTCAGCCCTAGGAAGAAGGCAAGGACAAGCCATTCCTGAAAAATCTTGCCAAGAAAGCGTCAGGGGCTTGCCCAGGCAGTCGCCAGGAATCAAGACTGCCTGGAAAGCAGCAGAAGAAAAAAATTGTGAAGATAAAATGAAGTAGGAAAGGGAGAGGGAAAAAAAACCTCCAGATACCTTATCCTGGACATTCTTAGGAAAAGGATAGATTCTATGCAAGTAATTGCATAATTAGCCCATCAAATTTCCATTCTTCTGGAGAGAGCTTCAAAGCTTTAGATAAACATTTGAATTTCTTCTCTAAAAACTGCAGAACAAACTGTTTGGTCCACATATTCAATTTTCCTTAGTACAGAAATCTGTATTATGTTTAAAGGAATCCCAACCATGCCCCAGCTAAGAAAATTGCTACATATTGTCCAGAATTGCAAAACCAAAAGAAGAAACCAACTTCCTCCCAGTTTCACTTTTTGCACAAATATGGCAATGAGTGAGGGGGACGGGGGCAAAAAGGAAATTAGACAGAGGACCTGGGTTTTCCCTAGTTAGGCAAGCATTGTAGATCATAAAGAAAGTAAAAGCATCTTGAAGACAGCTCACCCCACCCTACCCCACTTCCGGTACCTACACTTATACATTTTTCTCAGTACTATTATGAAAGCAGTTTGCTACCATCTCTTTCTAGGCTGATATCTTGATAACTCCCTCTGGAGCTCCAGTTGGCTCCTGATCTTCGCTCCTTCCGCCGCGATCTGAAGACCTGGCTGTTTGAACAGGCCGGGCTGGACTGACCTCCTGGGGTTTTTAAGTATTTTAACAGGTTTTTAGTGATAATTGGGCTTGTTGATTTAATTCTGTTTTAAATATTTATTGGTTGAAGTACTGTGTTTTTTAATTGTGAGCCGCCCCGAGTCCTCGCGGAGAGGGGGCGGCATATAAGTCCAATTATAAATAAATAAATAAATTTCCCAACGTTGCCTCTATGTTTGAACTGAGTCTCCTTCTACAGCAGGAGTGACAACTCCTTATGACGGTATCTGTGTGTGTGTGTGTGTCATTTTGTCTCTGTGCCTCATTTGGGGATCAAAGGAGATTTGGCTAGGGTCATTACAGTATCGTCAGAGGAGAAGGGACAAAATGTCCACTTCTCTTCCCCATGTTTTTTTTTTACTAATAACCAGCAAAATTGCTACAGAGACTTTCAACAACTTGGCACTCATCTCACCCCTTAAAACTTATGCAAATGGGGGGAAATATACAATTGTTGCAGATGGAATTTTAAAAATGGGGTGCCTTTATCACAGCAAGGCTTTAAAATACTTATCTAAAGCCTGAAACACCCCCAACTTCCTCCAACTGATGGCAGTTTGAAGGTTTTGAGGATTTTGGCCTCAGGCACTTGGGAAACAAAACTGAAGAGCTAGAAAGTCAGGGGTGGCAGGAATGGGGGTTCACATGTGGCTTGCAAACTGTTAAAAATGCCCCGTCCTATCTTCCCATGTATACAATAGAAAAAACAGTCTACCTTTATGAGCAAAAGGACTCAGGGTGTTAAATATTAAGGCACATTCACTGTTTAGCACAGAAAAAAATGGGCAGGGGGAATAATAGGCAAGTCTCTTTTTTGTGGTTTTAATACAGTAATACCCAACAATGTAAGAGCAAAATACAACATCACATGTAGTCTAGAGATAGAAACAAGGTGCACATTCACAAGGATTGCAAGCTGCTACTCTAATTTTGGCACTTTCACCCACATACATACCCTCTCTTTGTGTTGCGTATGACTGTAAAAAGACCTGGTAAACACAGTGATTTCCCATTGGCATGCTGGGCTTTGAGTTCAAGTTCTCACACATTTACCACATTTCTAACATGAGGATAAATTATGGGTGGAATCCAAATGTAACATGGTGAAAGTGGATCCATTGAAACCAAAGAGAATTACATTAATTGAGAAGAATTCAAATCTCTCTGAGTTCAACAGATCACTTTAAGCGTGATGTATGTCTAGATCAAATCCCAAATCTCTCTCTTTAATCTGTTTATGAAAACTAAAGTAAAAACCAAACCATAAAATCAAACAATTGTGCATAAGCTATTGGTGGTATGTGAATCAAACAATTCTGATGATCTGTAGATTAAAGATCACAGCAGGCAAATGATTAGAATAGGCATTGCCTACAAAAAGAGGCAAAAAGGAAGAAGTGGTGTTTCTTAGCTCGGATCTGTTACCTACAGTTATCAAATAAATTCCTATAAAGAACAAGTGAATTAATTGGCTTAATTATGGACAAATTCGAAGCAATCAAAAGCTTTCAGCTCAATCGCATTCGTGTATTTTAATATCCTTATTCTAATGCTATAAAAGAAATTCTGCAGAATCTTTTTTCACACATCATTTACCTGGAAAGGCATCATTTCTTTTTAAATGTAATCGATATTTTATTTTATTGTTAGTTAATGGGTGTAGCTCCTGGTCACTGACTGGTTAGGCAGGAAATTTTGGTTCAACTTACTTGGCTCAGGTCCCCAGGGTCATCCCTAAATTATCAGCTTAAAATTCAAAAGAAGCGAAGGACTCCAGGCTGTGATCCGGGTCCACAACAAGTTATGATGACAGCAAAATGATGACACACACATGGCAAATGCTGCAATGACATTTATTGTCAACAAGCACATGTGTTGCAAGATCTGTGTGATTATGTCATCATGCCTTATCTGCCCCTTTGCCCCTATGGATGCTCATGCCAGCGCACTATTTCTTGGAGCATAATGTTGCAAACCATAACAGCAAAAGCAGCCAGCACTTCCCAGAAAGTAGCAGGGACACAAATTGAAAGCTTTCCTATACAAGAACTGAATTTTTAATAGCCTTTTAATGTATTGGAAAAGACCATCAGACAACGGATAATATACGGCTAAAACGTGCATTCATGTCTTATATCTCAAAAACACATTAAGATCTCCCAGTTACAAGTGAGCATTTTTTTTAAAAAGATGGAATAGTGCATGTGCAAAAATTACAAACAAGGTAGCACTGCATGCACACATATGTACTTACATACAGAAATGCAGTATCAAATATTCTGCAAAGCATGCCTCATGCAAGGTTAGCACTTTATCATCCCACAGATACTTGCAGACACCCTCATACATAAATATATACAAGTGAGTGAGTGCAGAAACACCCAGAATCATGGTGTTTTTTTTAAATGCGATAGTACATCACACAAGCAGCCTAAGTATCCTTCCATGCCCCTTAGGGTGGCAGGCCTCCCCACCCACCGAGTCAGGCTACCGTTTCCCACCGCCAGTCCTGTACCTGCTTCCGTGCCTGCAGCCTCCGCCTCCTTGGGCAGCAGGGACAGGAGAGACAGAGTGAGCAGACATGTTACAAGCAAAGGGAGCAGCAAAAGCCATTGGGGAGAGCCAGAGGCAAAAGCTGGGCCAGAACAGCGCAGAGTATTCACACTAGGCAAAGGGCAAGAAAGCAAGACTAGGAGCTGGGCAGGAGGGGAGCAGCTGAGGGCAGCAGCCGGTACCTCCAAGAAGGCCTGTAGGTCACCCTCGAAGAGCTGGTGATGACAGCGCGAGGGAGGGCGGGACCGCCGGATGCGCTGGGACTGTGGCCTGGAACCAACATTTTTGTGGTGTGGGGAGGAAGGCAGATGTCAGAGCGCCCTGTTCCCCCCCCCATCCCAAACTGGAATGGATCCTCCCCAGAGTTCTGCTTGGATTCTCCATTGCAGAGTAGGCCTGAGGAATTCTTACAAGGGAACCACCAACAACTGAATCTGCAATTTTCATTAATCCCAGGATTCCTTTTTACCTGGCTAATTCTCTATCCACCACAGCACCTGGGAAAACAAGAAGAAGGAACAAAAGGAGACAAAGAAGTTAAATTTGGAGTCTTAGTGGCTTTATTATAAAATCAGAGAGCTTGTTGCATGTTCAAGTTCAGCTTGTTGCTTCTACAGTAAGAATCTCATTGGAATGAACTCACTGATACAGACTGCTTTCTCACTGGGGCCAGGCTTAGCAAGAATCTGGTTTTGGTCAAAAACCAAGTTGCACAAATTGACAGCAAAGCCAATCAATCACCTTGTGAAATTTCTTTCCCTGCTTTCCAAGAAGAAGGGTTAATTGGCAAGCACTTGTCCTTTATTTATTTATTTATTTATTTTTAATTGCTTTTAAAATAATGCCCAAAAAAGGGGAGGAAAGTATGTAGATGCTTTTTTAGAAAATGTAAAAAATATAACAAAGGGAAAAAGAAAAAAAAATAGTATATCATTTTAATAGTGAATTCTATATGTACTTAATTTAATGCAGATATTAATATATATTTCGAATACATTTATATAATTGTCTGCTCTTATCCTACTCACCAAACCAATTTCATCTCTTTTGTCAGCCTCTGCTGACATCGTCAGAGTATTAAGCTACCGTTACAGAGATCTATGCCTTTATATATCATTAATCAATTTAGCCCTTGCACATGTAATAGGTGTGCAAGGGCTAACTTACACATGCAAGGGCTAAATTGATTAATGATATATAAAGGCATAGATCTCTATAATGATAGCTTAATACTCTGATGATGTCAGCAGAGGCTGACCAAAGCTTAGTAAGTAAAATATAATTTTAGTTCCGGAGATTGCAAGATGTCTGTTTCCTCTTTTACAAGTATACCATAATAGTTTCAATAAAGCACAGAACCTATATTTGATGAAGTAAATATGACAAAGGAAAGCCATACAATCACAGATTTTGCCACTCAAGAAGCTATCAGCATTCAAAATATACAGTGTGTGTGTGTGTGTGTGTGAGAGAGAGAGGGAGGGAGGGAGGGACAGAGGGAGAGAGAGAGAGTATTACAGAAGGGAACGCAACTCTCCAATGGGCCTTTTCCATAGAGAACCTTGGGATCAGAAATTCTCTGAAAAGAGAACCAAGGCAAACTTTTTCAGCAACCCCCTAATTTTGAGGAGAAAAATTTTTAATTCTTGGAGAAAGCATGACAAAGTGATTTATTCTTTTAGATGTTATTAGGTGTTCCTCAAGTCCTTAGAAGCTCAGAGAGTACAGATATTGTCTATTCCTTCACACCTCACCTTTCTCTATCGCTTCCTTCATCTGGTCATGCTTTGCTTGCAGTTTTGTTCGAATGCTTCGTCCAGAGAGATATTCCTTGAATTTCTGTGCAAGAGATAGCATTAAATCCGTTATCAAAGAAAGCAGTAGGAGATTGGGCTGAGTGGGCCAAGTTCCTATATATACTGATCAAATCCAAGACATCTTTCTGAAGCTTTCGACAAACTGGAACCATTCCAGGAAGACTGAATGGGACAGAACTTATCTTTCTATTTAGAGTCTTGTTGCATCTAGCCGGCTATTTAGAATGCAAGAAAATGGCCTGGTCACTTTTTAAAGATTACTTAGATAATTGGAAAGAGCTAAATCACCAATTTCAAAACTAGAAGGCATTCCACTATTGAACTGGTTTTCACTCAAGTCAATCTTCTATTACTTTATTTTTTACTCTGGGTCTCTATAATACCTAATCAGGTTAGGGATTCTCATTCTACAGCAAGTTTATATTTTGTGTTTCTCCACTTTGGGAGACAAAATCCGAAGCCATCTTTTTTTGTCTGTGTTTCTAAAATGGGGCCTCTGGCAATAGGTACAGTACATTTCTGAAGATGCCGGAAAGATGCTGAAGCTGGGATTAGTTCAGGATAACATCCTATCAGTGATTTCATAAACAAATCATCATAAAAAGAGACCTCTCAATAGCAAAAGTGACCTAATGTTGTGTTATATAAATAGGAGGAGGGTGAGTTATCATAAAAAAGTTCTAGTGAAATCTAGACTAATTTAAATAAAAATAACTATCTAAATTAGGTTACGATGTCCTCATCTCTATGACTGCATATTAAGTGTGATCAAGTTTAATTCTTTTAGGTATCTAGGATTCTACCATGATGTAGAAGCTTTCCGTATCCTGCTGGTTGGCCCGGCGTTTTGCCAATGCTTGCTTCCCACCAGCATCAGAACCTGTGGACTTGAGTGACTCTGTAGACTGACAGCCTTGAAAGGCATCAAGTGCCTCGGGCTCCTCTGCTGTCAAAAGATCTATCAGACTTTGCAGGGTGGCCTTCAGAGTCTTGTTGACCTGTGAAGGAAAACAGACATTTCTATACCAAGAGACTTCTACAGCAGAAAGGTCTTCATAAGAGCCCAGGAATACATTCTGATGAATCCCAGGAATTCTGCTCTAGCACTAAGGGAATGGGAAAGGCATCTGCAGGACAATCAGTGGCAGGAAGAAGTGCTAGAATTTCCACCACCCCAGCACTTCTCCTTTGCAGTTCCTAAAATTAATGAAATTGGTTTTTGAAACCGAAATTAATCCCTGCCCATCCCCCCTCAATTGCACTCAACTCTCTATTGGTACCTACTTCATCTGTCTCCAGGGTGATGGAATTGAGGCGGGACTGGATGTGCTGGAAACGGGAAACTAGTTCATTTCTCAGTGGACCTTCAGCCCGGACTTCGGATACCTGAAGATAGAAAAATTACAGAAAAGAAAGAATAAGGGCCAGCCTGAGCAGAAAGCAAAAAATGTAGAAGAAGCCAGGAATCCTCTCACCTCATCACCTTCATGGGGCTGGTAGTCAAAAGACAGAGGAGGGCAATAAGCTGCAGGGTTGGCTTCCATCATCCTGGACTTATCTCCCAATGGATCCAAAGCATCAACTGCCCCTTCAATGGCGCACAGGCCCTGTTGCCAAGATGCTTGGGCCCGTGACTCTGCAGCTAGGTAGGTTCTCAGTACTTTGCCCAGGGACAGGTGGAAACCAAGATCAAAACACTGGAATCATATGATAAAGGTATCCTTAGTTATCAGATCAGCCTGATGGTCATTAGGCACCACGGCTGACCAATCCCCATTATCTTTTCCAATGGCTGCACAATGACACAACAAGCACAACTTTTGGTGGTGGTGCATCTTTTCTATGACATGCAAATGACCGTCTGCTACAAATGCAGGTCAAATTATGAAATTGATAACCGTGTAGAAACAAACCCACGATAAAGTGTGCAGTAGATTCTGCAAGAAAGGAAAGAAATTCTGCAGGATTTGGAATTTTGTGATTGTAAGATTAGAAATTTATAACGCTTCATGGTTTAGGACCACAGGAAAAAGGACAGCCAAGTAGAATGCTCTTGAAATTTCATATCAGAAATTTATATTTCAATTAGGACAATGATTGAAATAATTCTAGTGCAGCAAAAAGCTACGGAAAACTCCAACTCTTTGTTGTCACTTAATAATCATCTAAAATTTTATAACCAAGATATGGTAATCCTATTTCAGTTGGTTAGCAGAAATTACCCCAGTATCTTTTTCAAGCTTTCAATTTTCATCTGTGAGGGCTAAACTTACATCATTTTTATATGGAGATTGCCCCCATTAAAATAGCTGTTAAAATATGGCAGGCACTGTCTTTTCCAAAAACAAAAAACCCACCCCCGATTCAAGAGTTAAGGAAACAAGCTAACTTCTCTGTACTGTATCTTTTAAAACAGTGCTCCCCAACTTTTCCAGCTCTACAGACTGGCGGCAGCAATGGCAATGGGTGGAAGAAGGGATAGTTTCAGGTGCATGTGCATCGCTTGCACAAAAGTGTGTGCAGGCACACCTGCCACTTGCATACCCTGGTTTCCAATGGGCTGCAGGCCAGCATCAGGCCACAGACCAGGGATTGGGGATTTTAAAAGGTACCCAGGTCACACAGCCTTGATCCAGTTTCAATACTGATGCATACTCTTCTCCTTCAAAAATTTTTTTGCAACTATAGTTCTGTGGAGAGAGTGCATGAAATCTATAAGCAATTTCGACATTCCTACCATACAGAAGATCACAGGATACTTTAGACAAGCCATGAAATTACACTGGAAGAAGACCAGTATACATTCTGATAGATACATGGACTCGTGCCCTTATATCAAGAGTGGCAAAAGGAATCCATACAGGCCACCAAAGCCTTGGCAATTGACGTTTTAGTGCTAACCCCTATGATGCTGATACAAGATGGGCGTGGAAAGAATTGACTCACATCTAGCAGGTCGGCAACATCACGTACATAGTAGTTGCTCATGGCAGAGTTAGCGGTATGTAGATTCAACAAGTAATCATTCCGAGCCTTAGCACATTTCAGCTTGCTTTCCAGGAATTTAGACTGTCTCTGTGAAGATCAAGAAATTGCTAGGTTAAAATTCCAGGCTGTCCTTCCTATTTCCCTCCACTTCCCTCCACTTCCTACTTTTGCAATGCAAACATCTTTTTTCCTGATAAATAATGGCAACAATTGCTCATAAAGGGAACCACCTCCTTCCTGGCCTGATTCCAACAGATGTTGTATGATAAATCACTGAGCAAGAAGGAAGAAGATCATCTCTGAAATCACTGAAGAAAATCACTGAAGAAGGCTCTGTGCAGTAACCTTTTATTCGGCAGGCAGCTGGGAAGTGACAGCTAACTATTTCTTCCTTCCCATTAATCCCCTTGAGGATACTTTTTCCCCCTAGCATTCTACACTCCCATAACTTTCCCATAACAAGAAAATTCTGATGGGTTCAGAATAAAGTTCTACTGCAGGAGATCTTCCCTGACCACTTTTAAACTGGTGGATATATTTGAAATATTGATGATAAACCAGAGGCACTGTAGTTGTCATTTAGTAAGGAGATTGAATAAAATGATTGAAAAAAGGTGGGCAGAGTATCGTAAGTATCATGCTGGGGTTCCAGATCTACTATATATAGTTCATACAGTTTGACCTGCAACCACAATGGTGGCTAAACTTTTGACCGTAAGGCATTGCATCAAGGCACCAGATAACTGGACTTGATTTTATGACCATAATAGAGACACTGTGATTGTTAAGCAAATCCAATATATCCAATTAGTGTTTTTTGCCATTTTTTGCTGGTTTTACATGACTAAAGGATACCCCAACCAGTTGTAAATGCAAAGCAGATGCCAAATGCTTGAAATGCAGTCCCATGACCTCGGAAGGGAGTGTGTGGCAGGCGTAACTTCAAGGACAGGTCATAAATAGCTTTTTAAAAATCCATCATAACTTCAAATGGTTGTTAAGCAATCAGTTGTAAGTTGAGGAATACCTGTATCCTATTTCCTCTGTGAGTAGGAACAGTGCAAACACCCTGTCTGCCTTGCACTACCCCAGCAATTCCATTGTTTCCATTGTTAAAATGGCAAGTTTTGAGACATAAAAAAAATCAGACCAAGAGACATCACTTCAGAATTTTTTCTACATACAACATATAAGCTGTACAACTCAACTGAAAAACAAACTGAGATATTTTAGGAGGAAAATAACAATAAAAAACATACAATAGAGCTTAGGAACTAAGGGTAGTAAGCGCTATCTAAACGGATTAAAGGAATATAATCTAGGCCAGAAGTCTCCAAACTTGGCAACTTTAAGACTTGTGGACTTCAACTCCCAGAATTCCCAGAGGAATTCTGGGAGTTGAAGTCCACAAGTCTTAAAGTTGTCACATTTGGGGACCCCTGATCTAGGCCAATCTGTCATCAGCTCAACAATGAAAGCTACAAAGATGCAGCATGAACTTCATTTAGATGCAAGACATTAAGACTGATATATTCTTCATGACTACAAGGCAGACAAATCCTTAAGACTCAAACAGATTTTCTTCCAGATTTCTAAGGGGCATAAAGGGAATTCTGGCAAATTCAATGGGCTGGTAGTATCTGGGTGAGCTCAGTTTGCACTGTCATTCTAAAATGATTAATGGATTTACATGAATGTTGGAACAACAGTGTGTTAAGTAGGGGAGACTTGCAATCTATGCTAGTGTTCCTTAAAGACAATTGCTATTGGTTTTATTGTTTAGAAACAGCCTTGTCAGATGGAACCAACCTGCCTCCACTAAGGTCACAAAAGTTTCATATCAGCCCACCAGCTACAGAAAATAGGACCAAAAGAGAAGGAAGTGGTTTGTGGTCTGAATTTACTGGCTCAAATCGTTGCAAGGTAATAAATGATCATAGGTTTGGGTTGTCCTCAATTGTCAGCCAATCTGTGATCTCTCAAAACTTTCCCTCTTGTGTGGGGAGATTCTCTGGTGCACCTTTGAAAAGGAGCCTCTGATAATCTCTTGCTCCCTATCCCTGCTCCTAAATCTGAAGATGGAATGAAAAGTTCCATGAGTTGCCTCTTCCTAGGAACAATACACTGCAGATTCCCCCGTTGGGGAAAGTAAGGCGGGATATAAATTTAATAAATAAATAATTTAATTAATAAATAAAAGATCCCTCTTCCCCAAACCTCTCCATCTCAAAATGGGAAGATTAGGATTTGTGAGCCACACTCACATTTCTGCATTTCTCACCCAATATACTGAGCCACCAACAAGCTGAATGTGTTCATAAAACACACTAACCCACAAAAAAACCTAAGAGTTAATACACACAAGTTTATGTTACGCAAATGACTTTTGTCCTGATCCAGTTAAGCATGCTGTGTGAACAGGTTGATAGCCCCACAGCTTTAAACCAAACTTATTTTCTCCAATGTAAGTCCTAGAATATTCAGTAAACAGTACTAGCATCTTTATCAAAAGACCCCCCAGTCTCTATGATCAAGATTTCCAACACTCCCACCCCACATCTTCTAGCTACCTTTTCCAGCAGGCGCTCCACCTTTCGAAGTGAAGTGCGACGGGGAGTTTTGTCAAGTCCAGCCCCACCCGGGGATCCACTAAGATCTGAATGCTTTCCGCCACTACGCTTCTCCTCTTGCCGTTCAGCCTCACGCAGTTTCGCCTCAGCATTCAGGCAATCAATGCGATACGTCTGGTATGACTTCATAGCCTGCAAATAGACAAAAGCTAAGTTCAGCTCGAACTTGCTGAGTTTTGTTAAGAAAGAAGGACAAATCTTAATCGTAACTTTAGAGGAATAAATAAGTGGAATTTGAGCCAACAATAAAATGTGGCTACAAAAAAAGGCAAAGAGGGTTTTAGATTACCTCTTCGGAAGTATACTTTTCAAATCATGAGAAGTAATTATTCAGCTCTACTGAATTCTGGTTTTGTCTGACCCATTCAACTATTGTATGCATTTTGGGGCACCACAAATAAAGGAGGATTCATAAAAATTGAAATCGTCTCAAAGAAAGGCAATCAAGATGATTGGGGACTAGAAACGAAGCATTGGGAAGAAAGAATTAAGGTGGTTGGGTATTTTAGTCCCCAGAAAAAAACAAGGGAGGGTGGAGACAACAACACTCTTCAAATGCATGAAAGGATGCCACAAAGGAGGAGGCCACGCTTGTACTTTCTCATTCCAGAAAACAGAACATGAAATTATGGGTTTAAATTTCAGGAAGACTGATTTTCCAGCTAAATTATCAGAAAATTCTTCCTGAGCACTTGGACAGCAACATCAGTTGCCTAGAGAGATGGTGGGCTCCTCGTTACTACTATTGTTCAAACCAACACTAGACAGCCATCTGTCAGGAATACTTTAATCTGAATTTCTGCTCTGAGCAAAGGGTTGGACTTGATGGCCTCAGTGGCTCCTTCCATCCTAAATGCATAGTCTGGGGAAAGGGGCATCACAAAGATTCTTCTATGTGTACTGCTGCACAATGACCGAGTCATTATATTATTGGCATTTGTCCTATCTTGTTAGAGACTAAATGGGATGACAACTGCAGGATAGGGACCCTTTCTTCCCCACTTACCATCTGCAACTCTGAAATTGCCTTCAGGAGCTCATCCTGCATCTGCTGTTCCATCTCTTTGCTCTGACCAGGGAGGAAAAGGGAGGACAGATTAAGACAGGGCATCCTGGGCTGCACATAGCCTACTCAACTATAGGGAAAAACAGAGGCGTTGTTATTGCAGCAGGCTGAGAATCTCAGCTGTAATTTTTAAGAAAACAAATATTTAATCCTTATTGTTATGGAAATATAGTTGCAATCCAGCAAGCAGTGCTTGAGAATAATCATAAACATGGCAGTTGATTAACAAGGATTTCCAGTGACCAAAGGATAGGGCTTCAAATGCTCAGACAGTTCTTGGCTTCCCCGCAATGACACAAAGGATTTGCATAAGCAGCCTACACATGCTTTAAAAAATATATAAAGGCGAGGCCAGCCAATTCAGACTCTCATTGCATAAAACTACAGACCATCCGAGCATGCAAATTCAGATGTAATAGCAAAACATGATTTCCTGTGTTATGATATGTTAAAAATAACTTATCTCAATACACACAAAAAGCCACCAAATCTTTGTTTTGCATGCTCCCTGTGCTCAGAGAACTGAGATTTATTGCCAATAGAAGGTAAAATGTCCAATGTTCTCCTTACAGTGTGAAAAAGAAAAAGAAGTGTGACATACTAGCTTGTGTTCACACCAAGTTATTCATTCCTTAGAAAAGCACAGTATAGTCGTATGTGTGACTTCGAGTTGATTTTTGACTTCCTGTGACCACCTGCACAAGTCCCTGCAGTTTCCTTGTCAAGATTTTGGAAGTGGTTTGCCACTGCCTACTTCTTAGGTCTGAGAGAGAGGAACTGGCCCAAAGTCACTTAGCTGGCTTTGAACCTCAGGTGGGAGTGGAATGCCTTAACCACTACATCAAACTGGTTCTCAGTTTTCACAGCTTGTATCTGTAAAGTAGAATTCTAGTATCTCTTGCATAAAACATGTGTAACCTCCAGGATAAATTGTTGAATATAATGTAGGGTGACACAAATCGGTTTCCTGGCCTGATTTACCTAGCAGGGCTAACACCTTCTTAACAATCCCACTGGATCAACCTAAGATTGCAGATAGCAATACCTGAATCCTGTAAGAGGACAGGTTATCTGATTGGTTTGTCTCTTTTATGCTACAGTTAACACTTTGTGGGAGCATTTGGGTCTGGCCAATCAATTTTCTTCTCTTTGAGAGTTCTCAATTATAATGTTCTTATACAGGGAGTCAAATGGTTTAAGGCAGCAAGTGCTGAACCACCTTATACTTTTTAAATGGCAAATGTTCATCTACTGAATATGGTTGTACCATATTCAGCTTCTTTGCTGTAGATAAGACTTAAATAATCAAGAGTTGTAAACCATTGACAAAGGGAAAGCTTGCAAGCTGCTGAATCTGTTAGCACATTGTTTCCAAAACAGGATCTAAAAGGTAGTTTAGTGTAAGAGCTCCAAATAAAAACTTGAAAATTATTGTGCTCGACTTCGAACCTTTGGTGAGCAAGATACAAAACTCAGAGGGTATGACAAGTAGAATGGAACTGCACACAGAGATCACAAGGAGATACTGAATAGAAATAGCACATTGGGCTCAGAGTATAATATTTGAGCACATCCTTCACAGTGGCATGTCTCTCCATACACAACACCCATCACGTTTGGTGCTGGTCCTTCACAACCATGTTCCAGGTCACCAAGCACTGCTCTGCCAGGTAAGGAACTGGATCTGAGAAAACATTTCCCATGATTACTTAACAGTCACAGAAACAGTAGCCAACCTCTGAACTGATCAGGAGAAGACTAGGGAAAATATTCTGACACAGATGCTAGAAAGTCATAAAAACTCTTATTTTTGTCCATTTTCCCTTGTTCAATCAGGCATAATAACTGGCTGAGTGCAAAGAGAGATTCCAGCAAGAACAAGGCCAAGGGACAGTATGGGCTACAAAGAAGAGGTCTTTGTTCAAGCCTACAACTCTGTACAAAGTCTAATTTTGATAGACATATCAAGGTGACCTGAGGATGGAATCCACCTTGATCTCGCTCCAAAGCACTTACTTTCCGGGCCAATCGCCCCACATCCTCGCTGATGTGCACCAACCGAAGAACCAAATGCCCTGTGTAGATTTCACTCAGTGCTCCATGATCCCGGCTTGCCTGCCGTGTCTGATTAAGGATTGTATACCAGCAATTCAAAGGTGAAGGGAGATTCTGGTCCTTCCTGCATGTAAAGAAGGAAGCCCTTTAATCTTTGACTGCAGGAATAATGCATTTAGTATTTGCATTCTTAGCTTTTATCCAGAGGTGGTATTCAGCAGGTTCTGACCAGTTCTGGAGAGCCAGTAGCGGAAATTTGAGTAGTTCGGAGAACTGGCAATACCACTTCTGACTGGACATTGTATAGTATCCTTCCCCTGCCATGCCCACCAAGCCATGCCCACAGAACTGGTAGTAAAAAATTTTGAATCCCACCACTGCTTTTATCATCTTTTATCTCTCTTCCTTATTTGTGGTATGTTAGTTCTATTGCTCTCCACCATTTAACTCCAAGGAAGTAATGAGTACCTGAAACTGGTCTTGGCCAAGTCTGGTAATGTGCTGGATGAAGGTCAACTGTCTAAAATTAACTGCCAGCACCCTCAAGGTGGAAAAGCTGTCAGGAAGTAGTTGAGCTCTGGAATTGTGGTTAGCCTGTTCTAGATCAGGTTGTCTAACTCTGAAAGAGGAGGTCTGCAGGGGGGGCGGATCCAAACCTGCCTCTCCATGGTTGCAATAGTGGCAAGGAGTGTGTTTGCACAACCACATTTAGTGTGCCAGCTGTGACTATTCCTAAGCTGTTTGGACCTGACAACAATGATCACAACTTGGTTACAGCCTAACAGGACCACTATGTTGTGCTTCACCCATTTGCACCACAGATAACTTAAGATGAAAGTACTGCATACACAAAAAAAATCAAACATGGTTGATAATGGTTACTAAATGCAGTAACAAGATTTAGGCATTTTTCACTCTTCCTGCTGCTCAATTTCCATGTTCAAATCAATTATCAGAACTCTGCATCTACATGTTTTTTTCCTCGTAAGGAGGAGAGCTGCTGTTTGTGTGCTGACACTGCACTGGTACATCAAACTAAGTATTGCTGGTCAGATAACCTAGTCATTTTTCCCCTTCCATTCAATTGTGTCTGATTCTTGGAGGTTTCCTAGACCAGTCCCTGCAATTTTCTTAGCAAGATTTTCAGAAGTGGTTTGCCATTGCCTGCTTTCTAGAGATGAGAGAAAGTGACTGGCCCAAGGCCAACCACCTAGACCAAACTGGCTTTCAACCTAGTCATAACAAAAAGCATTTATATCCTCCAGGATAAATTGTTGAATATAATGTAGGATCACACAAAGTTAGGTGCCGATGATGTCATCAACCATCCTGATATAGTCAGACTTAACCCCCGCCATCCCACCTTCCATCAGCAACCCATCTTTCCTTCATCTGCCATCCCATCAGTTGTTTTCTCCACTCTGGCCACCTCCAGAAATATTTTTTTTAAATAAAGAATAAGCAAAATCTGGCTTTCCTAAGCAATATCAAAATTGCTTTTAAGAAAAGGAATCTCATGGATATAATTGATACATTCTGCTTAATTTCTCAGAGGAGGTCACCACCCATGAGAACCAAGCAGGGTGAAATAAGCCCCTGCAGTTTTCTCAGTAAGGTTTTGGAAACGGCCATTGCCTTACTAGGAGAGAGGGACCAGCTGAGTGTCACTCACCTGGCTTTCTTGCCTACAATAAGCAAATGAATACAGATTGATATTATTATATACTCTGGACCTTTTCATTTGGAAACACTTGTTCTATATTATGAAATTCCTTGGGGAATGGCTGTTTTATTTAGTACGGGTTTTTTAGTTTAATTTGGCTTGTGTAATTTAATTCCATTTTAGCTAATTTAATTTATTGTGTTGTTTTTATCTGTGAGCCGCCCTGAGTCCTTTTGGAGAGGGGGCGGCATACAAGTCAAATAAATAAATAAATAAATAAATAAATAAATAAATAAATAAATAAATAAATAAATAAATTCCAATCAATTATAATTATGTTAAAGTATTAATCAATGTTTTATTCTATATTTGGTCTGCACTTAGTTATAAGCTCATGGCTCACACATGTCAAGCATCACATCTGCTTCAACCTGTTCTCCTGACTATTACCCTTGAAATATCCAGGGTTTTTTTTGGGGGGGGGGTTAGGATTTTTAAAATCATATGCCGTTACATAAAATATATGTCAATGTTGTTGTACTTTCATTTTTCTTTATTAAATATTTCTAACAAGATGGTCCACATTACCTGATAGAAAAAAGTCAACCCCAGGAGTTTTCTATCAGTAGTATGAAACTGATTCACAGGTTATGAAACATGCTCCACTAAAACTGAACCGAGGTATTTACTGAAGAATGTGTAAAAGGTCAAAGGGATTATGAGAGGGAGTAAACCCCATATCTCTAGCGCTCCCAAGAGACTGGAAGGCTGGGAAAGATTAATCAGTTTTCTAACAAAAAGGAGAAAGGGCAGGGGATGAGGCATGATGGCATGAACCTAAGCACGCTGAGAGGAAACTGAGCTAATAAGAAACATTCCAGCAACGGCTGCCCGCAAGTGCAGGAGTACTGGTTACCAACTCATGAACTTTCCACTTCTTCCTGTATAGTTACTTGAGGTAATGTCTCTTAGATATAATATGGTATATATAAAAGCACCACTGCACTGCACAAAATGGATTCCAGTAAAGACCTGGCCAGGAAAGCTCCAACGGTCAAACTCTTGACATTGACAAAACAATTTACCATTCAATAATGTCTCTAACCTTTTTTTTTCCAGCTTCTTCCCACGCAATCACCACCCTCAAGTTGTCTCTGTGAACATTCCTTCTCAACATCTGTTCACCTCTCCCCCCCTGAAGAATCCAAAGACTAACCTGAAATTCTGATGCTCCTTGGAGCCACGTATCTTAGCCGAGAAACGTTCAGACAATTTCTCCAGTCCTCTGGAATACTCTTGTTCCACTTCAGCCTTCCGGCGCAGGAAGTCAGCCACATCTTGGAGCAACTGTTGCCGACTCTCTGCCTGAGAGTCAAGACCTCGGACTTGCTCCCCCATCTGCCAGCGCATTTCTGAGAGAGAAGCACAGATTATAGCAGAGAGGAAGGTTTGGAGAACAGGAGTTTCTGTAAGTCATCTTAGGTTGGAGGCATTTTCTTAAAACATTGCTCTGGTGGGAGTACTGTACGCTCCTCCTGAAAATGTTGGTTTGTGGATCTTCCTGAACCCATGGCACCTACTTCAACAGCAGGTGGAAAGAACATGACCAGAGATCCTTTACACAGTTTTGGCTGACACACCAGTTACAATCCTACCTGGATCAGGATGCCCACCAAAGTAAATCCAACCTTGATTACCACTCAGTTACTTACTATAATGTAATGTATGAGGAGATAGTTCTCTTTCAAGACAATTTGGATGCTGCAACTGATACAAAATATGTGGCTATTGGTGGGATAACCCTGCTAATGTCAAGTAACACCAATTCTAATGTTGTTGCATTCATTATTGATGCAGTTTCCAGGCCTAAATCAAAGGGCTATCATATTTGACACAACATCAGTATACCTCAGGCGGAATGGGACAACTTGCTGCAGCTAATTCAGCAAGGTCAATTCGCCCTGGTCAACTCACCATTGGACAATTTGCTGCGAGACAATTCAACAATTCAATTCAAGTATTTAAAATAATTTTTAAAATATTGTAATTTCTGTCATTCATATTTCATTTTGTCCCTCCATTTACATCCTTTTTTAAACTATTCTATTCATCATTTTTTTGGCCACGGTGAGTTGGCCACACAATTTGGCTGCGCTGAGTTGTCCTAGACCCTACATCAGGCAATGCCTAACTAGAACAAAATCTTCCCTCTTGGCTCAGACACACAGAGAAGGCCTGTGAAAGATTTCTCCTTCAAGGGACATAAGTGAGCAAGCAGCCCCATTCTTTGGAAACTTCTCACCATGAAGTTATGTGGCTCTTGCGATTTTCACATTTCACAGAGAGATGACGAAATCTATTTCTGCAAGCCATTATTCCAAACTGATTGTTAGACCAGAACTATGTGACTATGACTTGATCATTTTATTATATGATTGTATTATGGTTGGTTGCACAAGCAGTCAGATATTGAGACTGGATCTGGCTGTTTTATTAATCTATTGATTTATTATTACTATAATAGCTGCAATTATTTTCCTTGCTTTGTTTTATTATTTTCACAAGTTTTTTGCCACCCAGCATCCACTAGGATGAAGGTTGTATATAAGCACTGCTGAATAAATAATAGCTTTAGGAAAAGCTGAAAGGAGAACCATCATAAAATGGTGTCCCATTCAGCTACCTTGTCTCTCTATCAAAGAAGTTATTACGGTATCTAGTTTCAAAAGCAAAGGATGCATTTGCAATCTTGCTTTTAGAGTCAGAGTAATCTTCTTTTGTGGTCACACTAAGCAGATATTGAATTGTCAATCCTCTATGATTTAGTACCGATAAGTGAACCACTCAGTATTTTTAATACCATGGTGTGAACTTTTAAAATGTAAAAGATCTGTTCATCAATTTTACTACTTAAAAAGGAAAGACAATATAAATAGAGGGGGGTGAGTTTCATAAATAGTGGGGTAAATTACTTATGGCAAGAATAAATACAAGTAGTCCTTACAACAGTTCATTTAGTGACTATTTACAATGGCACTGAAAAAAGTGACTTATGACAGTTTTTCACACTTACGACCATTGCAGCATCATAGTCCTGAGTCCCTAGGGAGAAGGGCGGCATACAAGTCCAATAAAATAAATAAATAGTCACATGATAAAAATTTGGACGCTTGGCAACCGGTTCATATTTATGACAGTTGCAATGTTTCACAGTCATGTGATCGATTTGTGTGACTTTCTGGCAAGCAAAGTCAATGGGGAAGCCAGATTCACTTAACAACCATGTCACTAACTTAACAACTGCAGTGATTCACACAACTGTGGCAAGAAAGAAGATAAAATGGGGAAAATCACTTAACAAATGTCTCACTTAGCAACAGAAATTTTGAACTCAATTGTGGTCGTAAGTTGTGGACTATGTGTACATCTGCAAAAACTACTGTATGCTTCCGCAATATTTATTTATTTATTTATTTTTGGGACTTGTATGCCGCCCCATCTCCGAAGACTCGGGGCGGCTCACAGCTAAAAACAACAACAATAAATAATTAAAAGAAGATTAAACCCAAATTCACAAGCCCAAACAGACAAATTTAAAATACTTAAAAATATAAATATAAAAAATATTTTAAAAATAGTTCAATTCCCCTCAACTTCACATCTATGTAATATCTATTTGGCCAAAAACCAAGAATATATTCATACACTTTTCAACCATGTTATTCACTGGAAAGTTAAATAATGAAACACCCCAGGTAGGAAACACTTCCAAGTCTGTTAACAAATATAAACTAAATATAAAGCAAACGTTTCCACTTTACATCAGTATGCAAACCCAGTTATCTCCTGACAAGCCCTCTATAATTAGGATCTTCAAAAACATGATGTAAGAGTCTTAAGACAGCAACTTTTTAGAGGCAGTATTGACAGACATTTTTAAAATGGTGTCAGAATTCACAAGAAAGCAGAAGATTACAGCTGGGAAGAAAAAGAGAATCAGTGAATAATTGCAAGCAGACACTCCCCTCTTTGATTTGGAGGCCCTGATTTCCCAATTCTAGTTTATACAAAGAGATTTATATTACAGAGGGATTGGGATATATTTCTTAGCAGCATGAAAAATGTTCTCTGGATATATTTAGGGATTCTCTACTATTATTTTCTTGTATACAAGAAAGAGATAAGTCCTGACATATATTATTTCCAGAAGGAGGGTAAAGAAATATAATAAGAATTTGATCCATTACAGAAATAATCCTGCATTTCCTATCTGCAAGTTTAAGAGATTAAGGAACAGCACACACCTTACAGCAGAACTGCAGATGCTCTTCTGGCATCCATTAATTCCACAGAGCTTACCAGTTAGGTAAGAGAGTCTCTGCCTGCATGTTGTGGATCATCAGAGCTCATAAACAGAAGGTCTGATAATGAGAGAGAAACCATTTATACACAACAGGAGTGCTTCTTCGCCAACAACTACCTTAAGAACTCTGATAAGAAACTACTTACTTGTTTACTACAAGCATAGTAAACAGGCACCATACCTAACAATACCTTGAGACTTACAGACACAGGTGCCCAAGACCAAATTCTGGCTACCTTCAGGAGTCAAGAGGTATCTGGACACAGCAAACACACAAATAAGGAGAACAAATCCAGAAATTAGTAAAATTGATCCCTAAGGGAAGCTTCTATTGGTATCTTCCAAGACGTGGGGCTTTCAAAAGCTGAGCCAACAAACTATAGGCTCAATTCCTGCTAGGGAAAGTGCTGTAGAAATAGGAATAGCCCTTAGACTTATATACCACTTCACAGTGCTTTATAGCCCTCTCTAAGTTATCTACAGAGTCAGCCTATTGCCCCCAACAATCTGGGTCATTTTTACTGACCTCGGAAGGATGGAAGGCCGAGTCAACCTTGAGTCTGGTGAGATTCAAACTGCCAAACTGCAGGCAGTCAGCAGAAAGAGCCTGCAGTGCTGCATTCTAACCAGTGTGCTACTACGGCTGCCCAGTTTCCTCTGGATGGATGGGAACTCCAGCACCTCTTGGATTCTGCAGTTTCCCCCTCCCACTTGTTTGAAAATGGCACAATTAGGTAGTATAACAATACAAATGGCTTTTACAGCTTTCTGTATCATCCATTCCCCACTGTTTTGGGTCATTTTATGTGAACTATACTGTGTTCTGCCAGACCACATAGAGAAAAGAACAGGTAGATGAGCTAACTTCTGGTAAAGACCAAGCAATGTTCAGGAGCCCTTTTACCATAGCACCCACACTCTTTCAAAACAACCCCAATCAAGGCAATCTTCTCTATTTCCAATGAATGGTGAGGCTGAGACATGAGGACTGTATTCAATATTCAGGGCCAAATCCTGCTGTTGGTAGCAGAAACTCATAGCTGCATTTCCACAGATAAGGAATCCATCTCACACCCTTTTTTTGTCACCAACAGCAATAACCATCAAAATTCTTAGATTCTTCATCATCTTTGGCGATTCATTGGTCTAGGAACGCTCCACTCCCTTACATGTTACAAAATAAGCAACTACTCTATTCAAAATACCACAGTGTGCTTTCTATGGAACTACTGGGATTGTCCCTTAGTGGCTTCATGAGAGAGACAGACTGAAATCTTGACTATCTATGTACTATGTACTCTCTATCTATGTACTATCTATAATCTCCCTTCAATTGCCTCAGGAATGGGATTCTGAGTAGGAGAATTAAGATGAAAGTAGGGCATCCCTCTATTCCAGGGGTGTCAAACTCAGTGACAGTGGCATCACATGATATATCGGGACTTTTTTACCCCTTTGCTAAACCGGGCATGGGCGTGGCCCTCACGTGACATATCCGACCCATGGTCTAGGACTTTGACAGCCCTGCTCTATTCTCTGCTTACATGATTATACGAAGGTGGTATAAATACCACTATCAGTCTATGTGAAGCAGTAATTGAGGTGGGGAGCAGTTGAGAGCCAGACTTTTTAGAGCAAAGATTGCAATTAAGTCAAGAATTGCCCAGTTTTTAAGGTTAGCCAGAATATGGCAAAAGGTCCATTAAATTGTAGGGCAGGATAAGGACTATTTCACCATGCAAAAAACCCAGGATATTAATTTATGCTACCTGGCGGAGAATCCTCTCTCCAACTTTCCTAGTGTGGGGCCTTATGCTGGACTTGTAACTTGTGAACTACTCCTGGTCTTTAGCCTGCCTATGCTAAGTCAGTTTCCTGTTTACCTCCTGTTGTATGCAGTTATTAAGCCAGTCATGCAAGTGAGTGGAGGGTATTTCTTTTCTTCCCACTGGTTAGACTTACTGTAATCTTCCATTTCTAACCCCTTTGTCCCAATTGGTATTTAAGTTTGTATGCAAATTCTTTTTCTTTTTCACTTCTTCTTGAGGCTCCTTGTGGCTGCTTGTCAAAAAAGTATTTTCCTAAATAGGTCTTGATTCCCCATCCCAGGAGAGTTAAGCATGCTTTTTTACTCCATATCTGGAGCAGCAAATGCTGCAGCTGGCTTACCTTTCCTCTCTGTAAGGAAGTAAACTTCTGCACCACGGAGGGAAGCCAAACTGGGGACTGGCATTAGCAAAAGAGTAACTAATCTGGACAGCAGGGTTGCTGGAGGGCAGTGCTGCATCAAAGGCATATGGTACTTAGCTGACATTAATTGATAGCACCACTTCCCACCAATGTGAAGATCTGATTGTTTAGAATGATTCAGCAGGCTGGCTGGCATTGCTGCCCCCTAAGCTTTGGTATCCTAGGGCAGTGCCTTTTCATCCTTATATTCATCCTTATTCTTTAGGCAACCCTTCACTGGAGGGGAGTTTTGTGGCATCACTCTGTGGTATGAGTGTGACAATGCAGAAGTGAGTCCTGGGAAGAAAGTCTCTGTCTTTCAGAGTGACAAAATTTTGGAGAGCATATTTTTATATCTACTAATGGTACTAACTTTGTGTGTGTGTGTGTGTGTGTGTGTGTGTGTGTATCTATCTATCTATCTATCTATCTATCTATCTGTCTGTCTATCTATATCACAATCTCATACAGCATAGACAAACCTCTTAAATGAAACATGTAAATTACATCATGACAATTATGTGCTAAATGTATTCCAAACATAAAAGTTAACACGATCTTTTTTTTCTTGTAGATGATGAGCAATTTATTTGTAAAAAAGCCCTCAATTTTCTGCAATCAACCAAGCTGAAATGACAGACTTAATTGGTTGCCTTCCCTTTTCTCATCATAGCAACAAATAAAGCTCTCAAAATACATGCCTTTTGTCCTTCTTTTACTGCAACACATATCTAGGAATCTTTCCTTTAAGTCAAAATCCATGATGTTTTAAGATCATTTCATCTGCTTCCACAATGAAGAAATAAACTAATGTTATACCAGTTCAAAGAATTCTTGTCAACAAGAATTCTTCTTATTGTAAAGCAACAATAAATACTACCAATGCAACTACTACTTAATAAATCAGTAGTGTCTTTAGTTTTATACAGCTAACACATATCTGTTCACAAATTAACCACATGACCTATTCTGTCCAGGTCAACAGGCAATTAATTTTAATTAATTTTTCCAACACAAAATTATCTATATACAAAACAGCTCCTCTTTAAACATGGAATTGCTGTTGGAGGTCACCTAATACCACGTTGATTCCTGTCAAGAAAACTAATAGAGTTTGGACATTGGTTTTGCAGGGATGTGTGTATGTTTAAGGAAATAAAAATATAATTTGGGGGCATCTCTGTCAATCAGAATATTGATGTTACAACTCAAAACAGTTAGCCATCCTAGCTGGAAATCTAGGGATATAGTGTCCGCCAACCTTTTGGGCACCAGGGACTGGTTCTGTGGAGACAAGTTTTTCCGCGGACCAGAGGGGACGTGATTTGTGCGGCCCAGTTTCTGGCATGCTGTGGATCGGTGCTGGTTCATGGACTGCGTGTTGGGGACCCGTGATCTAGAGGATATGCAAGTGGATATAACATCTACACACCTCTGTTAAAATGCCAAGTTTTTGAGATGTAAAAAAAAAAATCAGACCAAGATAGATAACTTCAGATTTTTTTCCACCTTTATTGGAAAGTATTGAACACAAACTAACATCTTTTTAGGGGGGAAATAACAATAAAAACATACAATTAATAGTATGCAACACCCTTAAAGTAATACTTTGCTGAAGCGCCTTTTGATTTTATGACAACATTCAGTCTTTTGGGGTAGGAGCCTATTAGCATGGCACATCTTGTCTTGGGAATCTTTGCCTGTTCTTCCTTGCAAAAGCCCTCCAAATCTGTCAGATTGCAAGGGCAACTCCTGAGCACAGCCCTCTTCAGGTCACCCCACAGATTTTCAATTGGATTCAGGTCCAGCCTCTGGGTAAGCCATTCCAAAACTTTGATATTCTTCTGGTGAAGCCATTCTTTTGTTGATTAGGAGATATGCCTTGGGTCGCTGTCTGCTAAAAAGGGAAATTCCTCTTCATCTTCCGCATTTTAGCAGAGGCCTGAAAGCTTTCTGTCAAAACTGACTGATATTTAGAACAAGTTCATACCCTGAGTAAAGCCCTAATTCCAGCTGAAGAAAAAAAGCCCCAAAGCATAATGCTACCATCACCATATTGCTCTAGGCCTCTCTGCAGCCTCTTGGACCAGTTTTCTTTTTCTTTTTTTTATCAATTTTGGAGGGATATCCAGTTCTTGGTAATGTAACTGTTGTGCCTTAATTTTCTCCATTTGTTGATGGCTGTCTTTGCGGTGTTCCATGGTATATCCAATGCCTTCGGATTTTTTGTATCCTTATCCTGACTGATACCTTCCAACAACGAGGTGCCATTCATGCTTTGTTAGCTCTTTGCACACCATGGCTTTTGGTATAAGAGTCAACTGAGTAAATGTCAGAAAAATCTATAGAACAGCTGAACTTTATATGGGCTTGATCAGAATCACATTGTGTACTACTACTATTTAACATCAGTTTGAATGTGATTGGTTAATTCTGAATCAACAGTCACTAATAAAAGGGTGTGCACACTTAACCATGTTATTGCAGGTTTTTTATTATTATTCTTTCCCTTCAATTTTAGTTTGTTTTTCAATTGAACTGTATAGCTTATATGTTATAGTAAATATGCAAAAAAAATCTGAAGTCATTTATCTTGGTCTGATCTTTTTAATATTTCAAAAACCTGTATTTTAACGGGATTGTGTAAACTTTTTATATCCACTGTAAGGTTAAGAAAAAGTTGGACTACAGCCCCTCTTAATCTCATGCCGAGACTGTTACTCATAAATTATCAATAAGCTAACTTTCCTAGGAAACATAAGTTTTAATGAATACTATCACATTTCTGCATGTTGCTTTCTATCTATAGCCCTCCCCCTCAGAATTTGGTATACAGGTAGTCCTCAAGTTACTCCCACAATTAAGTCCATAATTTATGTTGCTAAATGAAACATTTGTTAAGTTTGCCCCATTTTATGACTTTTCTTGCCGTAATTGTTAAGTGAATCACTGCAGTTGTTAAGTCAGTAACGTGGTTGTTAAGTGAATCTGACTTCCCCATTGACTTTGCTTGTTCAAAGGTTGCAAAATGTGATCACATGATCCCAGACACTACAATCCAGTCCTACTGTTCGGCCAAACCGGTAGTGAAAAAACAGCTACTGGTTCAGCTGAACCGGTATTTTTTTTTTCTCCTCATGACGATCAGCTGTTCCAACAATCAGCTGTTCCAGGATCTTACTGCTTACTACAGTACTGTTTTACTGCTTCATCCAGGAGGCTTCCCTAAGGCCCAGGAGGCAAAAAGGGGCACATGGGGGGGTGCTTCCTGGGCCTCAGAGAAGCTTCCTGGGGGCGCGTTTTTGCTCTCAGGAGGCTTCCCTGAGGCCCAGAAAGGCTAAAAATGGAGTGCGCGGGGGCGGTGTTTGCTACCAAAAAAGAAGCCATGCCCACCCAGTTACCTGGCCACACCCACCTGGCCACACCCACAGAACTGGTAGTAAAAATATTTGCATCCCACCCCATCTACAATCGTCATAAATATGAACCAGTTGCCACACATCTGAATTTTGATCATGTGACCATGGGGATGCTGCAACAGTCAGTATGAAAAATGGTCATAAGTCACTTTTTTCAGTGCTGTTGTAACTTTGAATGATCACTAAATGAACTGTTATAAGTTGAGGACTACCTGTACTAATGTCAGGTAAGAAACCATAAACCTGTATAGTATTCTAAAAATCAAGGCTAGGAATTCACTTAATAACATCTATAAAAACAAAATTACAAAGGTAAAACCAAAAGCAGGATCATGCTGGATTTGATGCAGAGAGGCACAACTTGCATGAAGTTCACACTACTGCTATCAAGCCATCCAAAAGCCACACCTTGGAGCAAAGTTGCATGTGTAGTTATTAAATTACATAACAATGCTGACTGCTGAATCCTACTTCTGAATGATTCTAGCAAGCATGAATGTATAATTAAGTATCATAACAAGTAGCCTAGACCTACATAAAGAGAAACCATGGCTTCAAAACCTATGCAAAACGGAAGCCCATTCTTGCTGAACAATCTTTCCTATAAATTGGAAAAGGAAAAGAATGACTGTGCCCTTTTCATGTCATGCTCATAGTTTGTCACTGGCATGGGCATATTAATATAAAAATTAGTATTTTGTGTTCAGATAACCTGCATATACGCAACTATCATATATAAGAAAATTACGTAAACCATTTCAAAAATCTTCCATTTTGGGGGGCGTGCAAAGAAATGCAGAGAGAGGCATTAAGAGTCCAATAGCTTGTCATGTTCTCTTTGACAACTCTACTGGCTGATGAACCCAAGAGACCATAATCCAAGTTGCACGCAGTGGCACAGTGCTAAATGGAGCTCACACTGATTTCATGTATCTTTACATTGAAATAGGCTTGTAAACAATTCATCTGGAGAGCTAGCATAACAATTAACCACAGGGAACAAAAGGTAGGTAGGTAGGCTGTTAGGGATGGAGGGAGGCAGATTAGAAAGAAGATGATAGAGAGATAATGGATGATAGACAGGCACATAGAGATATAGTATGTGTGTGTGTGTTGTGTAAAACATATACCCACCCTTCCTTTTTTCACTTTCCCTTCACTTTTGTCAATTTTGTTGTGCTGCAGCTTGATTCTACAGTTGTTGAAATTCATTTTTCTCTCATTAATCTATACTTAGTACCCCATTATGACAAAGTGAAAACAGAATTTTAGAAATGTCTGTAAATTTATTAAAAAGAAAAAAATGAAATAATACATTGGCATAAGTATTCAGACCCTTCACTCAGTACTTTGTTGAAGCACCTTTAGCAGCAATTACAGCCTCGAGTCTTTTTTAAGTATGACGTGACATGCTCTGCACACTGGATTGGGGGATTTTCTGCCATTCTTCTTTGCAAATCCCCTCAAGCTCAGTCAGGTTGGATGGCAACTGTCAATGGACCGCCATTTTCAGGTCCCTCCAGAGATGTTCAATAGAGTTCTGTCAGGGCTCTGGCTGGGCCATTCTAGGACATTCACAGAATTATCCCTAGGTGAACCTTCGTTCACTTTCCAACGTGACAGTCCAAAGTCTGAGCACTGTGGAACAGATTTTCATTACAAATATCCCTGCATTTGCTCCATTCAGCTTTCCCTCAACCCTGACCAATCTCCCAGTCCCTGCTGCTGAGAAACAGCCCCACAGCATGATGCTTGTCACTACCATGCTTCACTGTTGGAATGATAGTGGTCAGATGATAAGTGGTGCCTGGCTACATCCAGACATAACATTTAGAACTGAGGCCAAACAGTTCAATCTTGGTTTCATCAGATCAGAGATTCCTGTTCCTCACAGTCTGAGAGTCCTTCAGGTGCCTTTTTGCAAACTCCACGCGGACTTTCATCTGTTTTGCACTGAGGAGAGGCTTCTGTCTAGCCACTCTGTCATAAAGCCCAGATTGGTGGAGGGCTGCAGTGATGGTTGTCCTTCTGGAACTCTGTCCCATCTCCACATAGAATATCTGGAGCTCAGTCAGAGTGACCATTGGGTTCTTCGTCATCTCTCTTACTAAGGGCCCTTCTCTCCTGAATGCTCAGTTTGACTGGGCAACCAGCTCTTGGAAGAGTCCTAGTTGTGCCAAACTTCTTCCATTTGAGAATTAGAAAGGCCACTGTGCTCTTAGGAACCTTCAGTGCAGCAGAAATTTTATTGTAGCCTTCCGTAGATCTGTGCCTTGCAATAATCTTGTCTCTGAGCCCTGCAGGCAGTTTCTTTGACCTTGTGGCTTTTGCTCTGCTACAGTATGCATTGCCAGCTGTGAAGTCTTTTATAAAGAAGTGTGTCTCTTTCCAAATCATGTCCAATCAATTTAATTTACCACAGATGGACTCCAATCAAGGTATGCAAACATGTCAGCAACTATCAAGAGAAATGGGAGGCACCATAGCTAAATTTCATGGGTTGTTGCAAAAGGTCTGGATACTTATGCCAATGTGATATTTCAAGTTTTTTTTCTTTTTAATACATTTACAGCCATTTCTAGAATTCTGTTTTCACTGAGTCATTATGGGGTACTGGAAAAAAATGAATTTCAACAACTGTGGAATCAGGCTGAAGCATAACAAAATTTACAAAAGTGAAGGGAGTGTGAATACTTTCTGAATGCACTGAACATACAGAAGCATCAGCAGGCAGAGTAGGGGGGAGGGTTTGCCCTACAAGAGACATTGTCATATGCCGTAAATATTCTAGAAAAGTGTAGGAACAACGCAGACAGTGGTATTGAGTGCAAAGTTCATCTTCTAGTCCTTTGAAAGTGTGAGATTACACTTGAAAACGTGTGAGAAGACAATACATGCTGAAACTGCAGGTCAGTTTAGAGTAGACGCTAGATATTTTCAAATGATTAGGGAACTACATTTCTGAGCAATTTTGAGCAATACATTTCTGACTATTTTGCATCTACTCTTGATATCACAAGGTGTGTATGCACATATTGATTGATTGAATGAATAAATTTATATGTCACCTGTCTCATCCAAATTTATGAAATTTGGAGGGTTTCTGGGTGATATACAGCATTAAAAATAACAGAATCCAAAATAATGAAAACAGAATAATATATGTCCAGGAGGAAATATTCCCTGATTCAGCACGAACAGGTTTCAGCATAACAGAAGAGGTAAGAATGCACTTTAAAAAAATTAAATTAAAATAAAAAAAATACTATTAAAATTAAAAATGAATTGCTTCCACCAACACTCAGCCTAGAATTTAAAAAACCATAATCCATGTCAGACCCCAGGATGCTGGAAGTCCATTGCTTAACAGGGTGGGGGTATTAAGAAAGGAGCCAGCAAATAAGGAGGAGGGGGAACACATCTGCTTTATCTACCAGCTAAGGCGGAAGAGTGAAGAGACACAGAAATGGATAAAGCCCTTCCCCCACCCCTCAGCACAAAAGCCTCTGAAAAATCAGAACTGACAACTCGGAAGCTATACTCAATGGGGAGAGAAAACTCAGCTGGGAACATGGAGAAGGGAGAATTAGTTGGCTGGAGAGAAAAAGGAAGGCAGTGATATCAGGCCATTCCCCACCCCCTACCCCCATGCAAGGTCTTCATTCAGCAACAGGATAGGGCACAAAGCCAAGGATATGAGAAAGGAGGACAAAATAATAAAGCTTCTAGGAAGTATTCCAGTGGGCCATAGAGACGACAATGAAAATCATCTATATTAATTGCACTAACAAATACCAGAGTCAGGCATTCAAGAGCCTACAAATAATCTGATTTATAACATGGCTCAAATCTTCGCCTGAACACAGCTACAGGCATATAGCTGCAAGTGGGACTGGAATTTCCATTGTAAGTCACTACGATTGTAAGTCAAGTCAGACCCAATTTTATGAAAATTTTTACTGCAGTTGCTGTTAAGTAAATTCAGTTTCCCCAAGGGGTGTCTTTTGCCAGAAGTCGGCAGAAAAGGTAACGAACTATGATCATGTGACTGAAGGAACTTGCAGCTGGTAGCAAATGTGAGCCAATTGCCAAGCACCCAAAATGAAATCATGTGACCCTGGGGATTTTGCGACAGTCATAAGTTACTTTTTTCTGAAGTTATTATTAACTTTGAACTGACATCAAACAGTCGTAAGTCAAGGACTACTTGTAATACTATATTCTTCTCATGCAAACTGTCTTGTTCTTTAGAAAGTAATTTGCTTAAAAAAGAATGACTTAGTGATGCAATTGCAAGGATCTTATTTATTAAGATATAGGTCTTCAAATTCTTATGGTGGTTCAAACAGATTATGCTACCCTTATTGACTCTCCAGCTAATCTGGGATCCAAAACTCATGTTTCTCAGAGCAAATTATAGTTCACTAAAGTTCTCCTTCCACTACCTAATCTGGTGCTTTCCAGATGTGTTGTACTACATCTCCCATAATTCCCAGTCAATATGGTCCAACACTGTTCTATTAGGAACTGTTGGAGATGTAATCTAGCACACTCAAGGGACAGTATGCACCATTGCAGCTTAGCTAGCTTCATCTTTACCTTGAATTAACTTGCTTTGGTCCCAACCATTTTACAGTTGGAGGTAGAAAAGCAAATATGGCCTCTATCCTTAATGAAAGCACAGAGCCCTCAGAGCAGAGGTGGTATTCAGCAGGTTCTGACCAGTTCTGGAGAACTGGTAGCGGAAATTTTGAGTAGCTTGGAGAACTGACTGGCCCCACCCCATCTATTCTCTATCTAGCTCTTCTTTTGTTGCCCTACACAGGAGAATGGAGCTGGAAAGCAGGTTGGAAGGGGAAGGAATGGGGATTTTGAGGTAACCTTCCCCTGCCATGCCCACCAAGCCACACCCACCAAGCCATGCCCACAGAACTGGTAGTAAAAATTTTTGAATACCATCCCTGCCTCAGAGGTTAAGTTATTAAAACAGAACATTCCACAAGTGCTTCTCCCTCTGGTAGTAAAAGTACCTTTGTAATAATAAATTAAATAACCCTTCTGTTTCCTTTCACATAGCATTGAATGAATGGCCTGAAACAACAACCTCATTCTACCTCATGGGAAAGCCAAGCATATCCTACATTTGGATCTATCTGACATCTGGTCTAAAGCTAAACGACTTGGGTTCAAAGGGTCTGCATTCAGTGTGCCACTGGATGTATTTGTATTGCTGTGGCCACTTTTCTAAAAGGGCTGAGAAGGAGATACACAACCAGACCCAAAGCAGCACATCTAAAATTGAAAAAGTCAGCTTGTATTCAGCCATTGCCTCTAGTTTCCATAAATGTAAACTAGTAAAGTCCCCTTCTACCACCCCAGCTTCTCTTTAAAAAGAAAAAAAAAGAGCAGCAAAATTGCCACATTTTCAAATAAAGCAGTGGACAGCAAACAGCTACGTTTTTACTTGTAAAGAATGCCGATCTTGGAGATAAAGATGATGTGAAAGCCTTTTGCTTTGTCACTACCGTCTCCCACTTAAGAGAACTTTTAAAAATGTCAAGTGAGGTAGTAAGCGTGAAGGAACACAGTGGAGATGCTCTTTGGCGTGTTGGAACCCATGGCCACCACACTGGCTATTCCTGCCCCAGGGGCATGCCATCTGTAACACCAAAGACAACCTATCAGCAAAATCCACTGAACTAAGCCCTATGGTGAAAGCTCCTACACAGATCTTCAGAAGTGCTTCTGAAGTAGCTGAATCACTTTCTGCTTCAGGGAATAATAATAGATCAGAATAACAGAGATGGAAGGGACATCGGAGGTATTCCTAGTCCAACCCCCCTGTTCAAGCAGAAGAGCCTATACTAAGGTGACCAGATTTTAACATTGGTAAAGCGGGACACCATTGACCGGGCGGGGGGGGTCTTGATTAAAAATTTGGTCTATATGGAGCAACAAAAATGTTCATAGAACGCAAAAATAGTATTGTAATATTAACAAAAATTAACAAAAATAATATAAAACTCATATCCTGGAGAAATAGCCACATGGCCGCCGAAAACCGTATATTCCCTTCCCGTTCTCCCGTTCCCTAGCTTGTCGTGCATTCTTCCCAAAAATCGGGACTTTTTAAAAATGCTGCGGGACGCGGGACAAATTGTTAAAAATTGGGACTGTCCCGCCAAAAGCGGGACATCTGGTCACCTTGCCCTATACCATTTCAGACAAATAGCTGTCCAGTTTTTTTTAAGCCTCCAGTGATGAAGCACCAACAACTTCTGAAGGCAAGTTGCTCTCACTGTTAGGAAATTTCTCGGTTCTAGGTTGCTTTTCTCCTTTTTTAAAAAATTTTTAATAGGACCTGAGGAGAAGATGATAAAAAATATATCAAGTCTTATTGGAATTTAAATTGGAAGAAGAAAAAGTAAAAGAAACGATGGTGGTATGGATGAAAATTTTTGGTTATAACATTAATTTAGAGGATTAGCAAAAACTTTGGAACAGAAACAAAAAAATAACTTTAGCAATACCCTTTAAAGAAAATTTATATAGATTATTTTATAGACGGCACATACCCCCATTCAAGATTAGCAAAAACGAACTCTAAACGTTCCCCCATTTGCTGGAAATGCAATAAAGAAAGAGGAACTTATTATCATTTATGGTGGAGCTGCAAAGAGGCACAAAAATATTGGCAAAATTTACACAAGTGGATGGAAGAAATGTGTGAAGTTAGAATATATTATAAACCTGAGTTCTTTCTGTTAGGAATTAATTCTAGGACATACGATAAAGAAAGCATGTATTTAACGATTCATGTAACCACTACAGCAAGGTTGGCGTACGCACAAAAGTAGAAAAGCAAAGATACCCCATATGAAGTCGAAATACTGAGGAAAATCACATTATGCGCAGAAATGGACAAACTAACAAAAGAACTTAAAAACAAGGAAGATACAGACTACTACAAAATATGGGACAAATTTTATGGTTGGCTAGAGACGAGGAAGATCCACGAAAATATTGAATGACCGAATCAAATATTTAAATATATAGAGGGAAAGTATATAATACCACTATGGGAGTTAGCAATGTAAGGACAAAGATGGAAGTGAGGATACCTGTACTGTGTTCAATTTGTAATGTCTATCTGTGTTTGTGTTTGTGTATTTGTTTAATAAATATTAAAATTTTAAAAAGAAAAAAAAAGATTGCTTTTCTCCTTGATTAGTTTCCATCCATTGCTTCGTCTTGCCTTCTGGTGCTTTGGAAAATAGGTTGACTCCCCCTTCTTTGTGGCAGCCCCTCAAATATTGAAACATTGCTATCATGTCACCCGCAGTCTTTCTTTTCACTAGACAAGACATATCCAATTCCTGCAACTGTTCTGCGTATGTTTTAGCCTCCAGTCACCTAATCATCTTTGTTACTTTTCTCTGCATTCTTTCCAAAGTCTCAACATCTTATTTATACTGTGGCAACCTAAACTGGATGCAATATTCCAAGTGTGGTCATACTAAGGCTTTATAAAGTAGTACTAACATTTCACATGATCTTGATTCTATCCCTTTGTTAATATAGCCAAGGATTGTATTGGCTTTTTTGGCAGCTGCCACACACTGCTGGCTCATATTTAAATAACTGTCCACCAGGACTCCAAGATCCTTCTCACAGTTACTGACATTGGCTTCTTTTAGCAGGAACCCAGGAAAAGGAAAGAAAGCATAAATTTGTGTCTAAATATATTTGTGTGCTATTTCTCCTTTATGGGTAGTAGCGTGCATCCAGTCTTGTATGGCTTAGATTAGAAGGAGTATTGTAGTGAGCAGGGTAGTAGGATTTCTGGGAGAGAAAATTAAGCTTAGCAATGGGCAGAGACACCCCAACAATAAAGCAAATCTATGTGTTTCCAGGTGCCAAGTAACCGAGCATATAGTAAGGTAGCTTAATGGATGTACAGTTTTATAGCCTGTTCCCGATTCGTAATATATATTGCTTATTCAAATCAAAATGTCATAAGTCAGCCCTGTTGCATTAGATTTCCTGCTGGAACCCCCTGTTCAGTGGGACCCTGCACAAAGCCCTGCTTCAGTGCCATCAATGATGCTTTGCCACTGATAAGACAGAGAGGACCGCTTCATAACATAATATCCACTGAGTAATATCCTATGCAAATGGCATTAAAATGGAGCACTATCCTCTCATACAGCTGCTCCTTATTGAAACTGAGCTTATACTCCTATGCACACACCCAATTGCCTCGATGATGGGGATCCCCAAGTGGGCCCACTCTTCTTTCTTCCTCAAACATCAAAATGCCTTAGAAGATTTTGTGTCGATTGTTTAAATTATAGTAAAGACTGTGAACCCAGACTGCTGGACCATAAAGCCTTCTGGTATTCAGTGGAAGCTTCTGTTATACATAACAAGCCGAGGCATGTTCAGAAAGGTGCCATGCGCTGGGGGGGGGAGGGAGAGAAGCTGCAGATGAATGGGGCACAGGCAGAATTATTGCTGGTTGATCAGTCACAAGAGAGGAAGTTGAACAACCGGAACCTTGAAGAGGGGATGTTGCATTATAATCAACAGCTTTGCTGTACAAGGGTGTCTTCAGATGGGAAGTGGAAATGAATATTTTACAGTGAAGAGAGAGGTTGCTGGGAATCAAGACTCCAGGGTTCTCTTTTCCTGTCAATCTGGCATATTTCTTTTTTTCACTAAGGAGCCTCACATTCTGTCCTGAACCAATAACTCCACATCCTTTATCTGTGACAGCATGTTCATGCTCCTGAAACATCCCACCCCCCCTAAAAATCAGTATCGTAGCTTTTCCTTCATTTTTTATCACCTCTAGCAATAATATTATCTGGGTTGAAAAATCTGGGTCACATTTTTCTAGGTTTCAGGGGCGGGGAGGGGTGGTCGGACAACGCATTCGTCTGCCAGCAATAAAAACGCAGCCGCAATGGATCCCCGCAAGGAGGATGATCCTTGACAAGGCATCACCCCAGCGGGAAGTGGGGGGTACTGGCAACAGCAGACGGTGCCCTGAATCACCCAGGCCTACAAGCTCACAGGCAGAGGGGAAGTGAGAGGGCCAGCACGCCGTTGCCACCGCGGTTACTACCTGCAGAAGCAGGGAGACCTCCAACTCCGGAGGGCCGCCTCTGCCGCCCCTTCCCCCGCTCCCCACTCCCTGGCTACGATAGCGCAGTGGCGCTCCCGAGGCACGCCCCCCACCCCCCCACCCCCCCAGTACCCGTGCACACAGTGCACCCCTATCCCCTCATACGCAGCCCCGCCCCTTTCGCCCGCTGCAGGCAACTGAGCAGCCCCGCACTTCGCCCTCCGGTCCCCGTGTTCTTGATTCTCCGGCTCGTGCAGCCCCACCCACTCTAGCAGCCGTCCCGCTGCGATCCCCACTGGGCGCCCCCACCCCCGCAATCCCGAGCTCACCTTTCACTTGGGTCTCGTATTCGGCCAGGCCGCCTCGCTCGCGGCGCGCTTTCCCCGGCGCGTTCATCTCGGCGGGTTGTGGCAGGGCGCAGCAGGGCCGCCGCCGCTCGCCTGCAAGATGCGCACGGGAGATGCGGCGCGGTGTGCCGCGCTCCTGGGCGAGGCACCGCCCCCTTCCCTTCTGGTTGCCTTCCCCACAGGAGAAGCTGGGGCTGGAGCGGCGGGATTAACCCTCTGCCTTCCGGCTTCCTCTCCTCTCCGTGCCAGCCACAATCTGCCCTCCGGTGCCAGGCGCTATAGTCCAGGGTTGGAGCCAAAGGCTTTGTGTCACTCTCTCCAGCGCTCGGACTGCACAGAAATCAACAGCAACCGAAGAAACGCCAGCGGCGACTGTTGCACCACCAGATCGCACCCTCCTCTGCGAATTGCGTTGGAGTAACTACAGTACACCACCACCCCCTCCTCCTCCTGCGTCGCCCATTTCCAAGCAAATAGGATGGTCATCGTGAGTTGCCGCTGAGAAATTACACCTTTCCCTTCATCACTTATTTTTCAAAGAAATAACAGTACATTAGCCATATGGACTTGGCCCTGAGGGCTGTAACTTGGGATAGAGCCACATGTTCAGTGGAAGATCTCTGGTGCTTCATGTTGCAAGAGGACAGGCACAGAGGATTGTACCTACAAGAGTGAGCAAAACTGTTGTGCTTGTAGTGCACTGATCAAATAGGAGGAGTAACAGGAAAAGCATGAGAAACCTATCTAAGAAATATACTGCTGCCCTATTAGAGCAGCATGCCAAAACCAGGTATTTGATTTCTGTCTCAGCACGTTTGAGAACCATCTGTTATGGCTTTGCACTATTTGTGAACCAAGCCACCATGGTAAATATAGTGTATAAATCTTAGTTTATGGTGAAACTAAGGCTCAAAGTTATTGCATTCGGTTAAATTTTGCCTTCCCAGGGAAGTGTAAATAAACCACTTTAAAACCAGTGTCAAAATAGAATAAAATTCCTTTTTTCACACACACCTTTCCCTCAGGTCTCCTTCCTTTGATTCAAGCTGCATAAATGATTAAATATATCCAGAAATCCCTTCATGGAAGGCCTTTGTGGCATAGATTAGATGATGAATGGGGCTGGAACTGGAAATCGGCCTTCTCTATGTCTGCTCTCCTTTAAATGAATCCATGTCATTGTATTGGAAGATACTGTTTTCTGTCCTGGAAGATAATTTTTCTCCTGGAAAATAAAAGGAATGGGAAGCACATGATGCCTTTTGCCTCAGGCAACAAAATTTCTCCAGCCAACTGAAGGCAGAAGTATTTAACTGAAGTAGATTGTCATTAGGCCAGAGACCGACATCCTGCTGCTCTTAGCCAACATGTGCCTGTAGATACTATCTTGGCATCCATCCAGCAATCTCACCTAATTTTTGATAGGCTCCTTGAATCATAAGTAAATGAACTGGCAGAATGCCAGACCTCAAATTCATTTTCATTTCTAAGAATATCTCTGGGACCCACATGGGCCTCAAAGGCAATTGGTTAAAATGAGTCATGGCTACAGCCTTTTTGAAATTTGCCCATATGTGCAAGCGTGACAGGAGACGCCTAGGAGCCAGGAAGTTAGTTTGGGGTACACCCGTCTTCTGTGACTGGTCATGTACACCGCATCAGAAGAAAAGGACATTCTCCCTCAGCATTTTATAAGCGAGAGGGTCTCCTAATTCTAAATGTGGCCCCCGAGATTGCCTGTTCTTCATTTCATATACATATTTTGCATTACTCCAATGGAAGATGGGACAAACAAAGGTCAGGGGGTGAATTCCTATTTATGAAACCATAAAGTACATTACTGTATTTAGAAATATTTCTGCCTTCACCAAAATACATGTTCTGATCAAAATAGAAAACAGAAGTAATAAACCAGATACAGTAAAGAGAAGCACTGCTATATTTAATATATAATACCAAAACCAGTAGCTAACTTTAGATAGTTAATAGGTAGCCTAGTCCAAAACAGGCAGCTTCTCTCTTTCAAAAGCTATTCTGCCTCGATGGAATAAGCAAGACCAGACCAGCCCGAAAGAACATTTATTTATACAGCCTTGATACAAGTCATCTTTACATTAAAGGTTCTGGGCAAAAAAAAAGGTGTAAGTGATATGGTGTCAACACTTCGGAAGGTTGCATTCACAGGCCATTGCTAATTATATATGGAGTTTGGTGCTTGGAGCCTTCTTGCACTATTTTAACTCACACAAGATTCAAATGTACTTAACTCAGTCACTAAATAATATTTGTAAGGTCAAATATATAAGGCAAATGATAGTTAAAACATAACTTGCCCATTTAAAAGCAGGGACCTTTTTTCAATCAAAAGTAACTTTTAAATTTTTTAAAAAAAGAACAAGAAGTACAGTTTTGTCTGAATCAGATTCAAATGAAAAATGTAAAGGAAAATTAAAATGAGCTGTGCCAGTAAAATGTTCCACGTTTCCTGTCTTGTCTTCTGTTAGGATCATCTATAGCTAGCAAAAATAAGCTTGAAGCTGGTGCCTCTAGTGCAAAAACGGGATTTCCCAGCACAGAAAGCTGCTTTGCTTTAAAGTCTACACCCAGTGCTGGTCCACTGCAAACACCCCTGCCCACTTGGAGGAAGCTGAACAAGCACTTTCAAAGCTGGGATTATGTGCCCTCTGCTTGCAAAACCACATGCCTAAATAACATGGGTGGGGGAGTTCTTGATAATATAGAGATGGACAGAAGGACCATTTTCACACTCCTCAATGGGCCAGAGGAGCAGGAAGGAGAAAAATGTGCTGCAGCTGAACTGCAACATCAGGCCTTGAGTTCAGGAACTAAGAGGCATTGCAAACCGACCACAGCCAACACTTGAGAAAAATGAGGAAGTTGAAAAGAGAGAACACAAATCAAGCTTTGCAATGAGTTTCACTTTTTAGGCTAGAAAATATTTCTTGTCCCTCTTTCCTGGCATCGGGCATAAGCCTATTAAGGGAGGTTGTTTAAGAAAGATCGGTGTAAGGTGCAAGCAAACAGAACCACTCCTGAATAGGCCCAAGTATATATTTTATTGGTGATCACCTGTGTTACAACAATCTCACCAGACTGTCAGCCTTCTCTTGGAAAACAGATTTGACCTCAGACGTTTCCTCCTCCAAACGGACTCCAAACTGGGATACCCCTTTACTCCCCTTAGGGCAGGGGTCTTCAACCTTGGCAATTTTAAGCCTGGAGGACTTCAACTCCCAAAATTCCATAGCCAGCTCTGCCCCAGAGGCCCCCCCCTCCTTCAGCCAATGATTCCACCATATTTGGGGGACTGTTCTAATAATCATGACATGAATATTGACTTTCTTTAAAAAAAATTTTTTTTTATTTGGAAGTTCTATGTAGGACTTGGAGGTTCTATATAGGATGGGTTAAAACTTTCTTTGAACCCTGACCACAAAGAATGAAAGCAGAGCTACTGCAGTATTCCAGAGGAACCCATGGCTCTCCAGATCAGTGTTTCTCAACCTTAGCAACTTTTAAGATGTGGGCACTTCAGTTCCCAGAATTCTCCAGCCTGCATGGGAATGAAACACTCAGCATGGCTGAATACCCAGCAGTCTAACTGGCATGTGGAATGCCAGTGAGTTGTAACTCACCTCATCAGGACAATCACAGGTGTCTTCCCTGACTCATTTACAGACTTCTTGCCACCATACTTAATCCTGCAGTGCCAAATACTTGTTTATCACTAAATAACCAGGGTTTTTTTGTCCAGGGCCATTCAAGTTCCCCACCCCCACCCCATGGATTGGAAATGTGGGAGAACTAAGAGAAAGGAAGTTGGAAACAACTTTCCTTACTTTTCACATCACTGTTCTTATTGCAATTGTGATTAATGCATTCGTATTTTGGGATACAGGATCAAATCCCCACTTAATCAAAAAGCTGCCATTTCAGTTAACTTAGATCACGAGGTTGCATTGGGTTAAAAGTGTGGGGGTGGGTCACTGCTGTAAACATCCAAAGGAAATTTGGATTATAAATATTAAGGCAGCTATTTCATTATTAACATCCTTTTGCCTAATATTCCTTTTTTAAATTTTTATGTAAATTTGATAAATACCAAAACAAACAAATGGAATTCTTCAAGTACTAGTCTTTTATTTCTGAAAAAAAAAATGTTTCTAGAACACACAAAACTACCTACTGAAACCCAGCAGCATTTGCACATACTGGTTCTTGCAACACAAGTTACATTAAACATTTTGAAAGTGAAATGCAGTCACTGAACAAAACACCAGGGACATGCACTTAAAATCATCATTAGCTGCTGGTTCCACCTGCCCACCTCCAGCAGGAAAGCAGAATAAAATCTAGTGTAACCAGGAAAAAGGATCCATTACATTGAAAAATGAGTTTTAGTAACTGATCTTTTCAGTAATACTCCAGTCAGGACTGTTGAGTTGTTCATTTTTGACAATAACAGGGTTTTGTTGCTGGAGACATTGTGGGTCCAAAATCAAAGCAACTCTATATTCAGCATAAATTATCCACTTACGCATCTGGTAAAATTTTGCCTAGTGGCTATTTCAAATGGAAGACAGATGTAAATTCACATTCAAAGGATGATATCCCAAGGCTTAGCTTTGATTATTACATAGTGTTTTGCTAGTCCACAAAATGTCTTGGAATGATGTGTTTATTATAAAATACTTACACATTTCTTCTCATTTATTTCAATTTCATATCTTAACAAATATAAAACAACATGATGAAATAAGGTATCCATTCCAAATACCAACCTTCGGGGAGAAGTCACTCCGAAGAACAATGAAAGAAAAATGTCTTTTTTAAAAGGACTCCTTTAAAAAAAAAGGAATGAAGAAATAAGTTTAAAGTGTGGCCTTTAGGTACCAAACTTCCAAGCCTCACTTATTCCCTGATAAGATCTAAGCTGGAGAAGAAAATGAAGCGATTTTGGCATCATGCTGGGGTGCTCAATGAAATGCCAGTCTAATCTGTAGTTGCTAAAATGGCTAATTCTATGCCTGCAATAATCAGCATTAATTAGAACTACCAATATAACAATTCTGTCATGTGGCTCTATGGTGAAACTGTATTTGGGAATAATGTGGATACTTTTGATTATCCCACTTTAAAAATGACATTACAGAGGTTATGATTAGAAGGCTAGAGCAGTTCCTCTTCAAGGAAAACTTAGTGTTTTAGCTTGGAATGAAGGTTAAGCAGACACGACAGAAAATCATGCACAATGCGTGTAATATGGGGAGGAAGTAGGTTCCCCCTCTCCCTTCTCTGATAATGTCAGGTCATCCACTGAAACTAGATGCAGATAGGTTGAAGACTGGCTGAAGGTCTATCGTACAGTGAAACCAGTGAATTCACAGCTGGCAGTTATGGTAATGGCAGTCAGTTTGGATGGTTCTAAAGGGGGACAGGTTCATGGAGAACCAATAGCTACTAATATTGCAGGTTGTTTACCAAATCTTAAATCACAGCCACCACCCATCAACACTGGTTGTTGGAATCAACAATGGAAGGGACTTTCACTCTCCAGTCCAAGCTTGTGAGCCTCTCAACTGCACCCAGCCAGCCACCATGTAACACAGAAGGCAGGATTAGATGGGTTAAAGGCATGATTTACTATGACATGATTGCACAGGACAGAAGCCATTGTAGAAAAAAGCCAATTCATTGCCAGTGGAGGTGCAGCCTGCATGCTGCAACAGAGAAACCCATCAAGATCATGTGTCTTCAAGACTGGGATAACTGAAGATTTATTCATTCATTTAATTTATACAGCCACCCATCACACGTACTTGTACATGATGCTTTAGGCTGCAAAGAGAATGCAACATTTTGAAGCTGTTCAGCCTTTAAAAAGAAAAATCTTGTATAAATTGTAAAGAAGTAACAGCATCTATGCAATACTAGACTAACATGCAGCATCATTAATTCTGTTTCATTTACTCTTTCCACTCATCATAGCAGATAAAAGTGCTGGCCTCTGAACAGCAGAATATCTTCTCTCATATACTCTCATCCTGGTTTGAAGATTTCTCCAAATACATACATGCATAACTGCACCACACTGTTCTCTCTTGAGGTTCAGTAATAATATCTAAAGCAAAGAACTAAGAAATGGTAACCAAAAGAACTTAAAAGCATGAGTTAAGAGGAGATAGTTATATCTGATATCTGCTAACACCATTCGTTGTTCCTCATCATCTCTCTGCAAATTATCATTACTTCAACTATCTTCATACCCTACTTCATACAGTGCCTTTTGTTCTTTTAAGATTTAGCCATTTTGAATAGTATTTATTTGACTTGTATCCCATCTTTCAGTCTGGATTTTGGTGACATCAACAGCATTCTCTACTCTCAGCTTTCCCAACTACCTTGTGAAGTAGGTCAAGCTGGGAGAAAGTGACTGGCCCTAAACCACCAGTGGCTGAAGGTGGACTAGAAACTGGTTATAGAATAGAATAGAATTCTTTATTGGCCAAGTGTGATTGGATACACAAGGAATTTGTCTTAGTGCAAATACTCTCTGTGTACATAAAAGAAAAGACACATTCGTCAAGAGTCAAGAATCATAAGGTACAACACTTAATGATAGTCATAGGGTACAATAAGCAATCAAATCATACTAGGAAACAGTCAATATGAATCGTAAGGATTCAAGGGACAAAGTTACAGTCATACAGTCACAAGTGGGAGGGGATGGGCGATAAGAAGTGATGAGAAGATTAACAGTAATAGTAGTGCAGACTTTGTAATAGTTGAACAGTGTTGAGGGAATTATCTTTGCTCCTAATCCAATACCATAGCCACCAAGCAGCTCAGCTCTCAAGCCCAGTTTTACCTCCAAGCAGCTGATACTGTTCTGCATGAAATATGATTTCTAGTCTAAAGGCTACTTCGAAAGCCAAGATACAGCTGTCTATGTTCCACTGATTAGATGGTACATGCAGATGGTACATGCAGGATATAAACAGCACTTCCACTTCCCAAGTTCCTTTGCTCCTCTGATCCTTAATGGAACGCTGAACTCAGCAGAGTGACCAAATCACCCTCCCCCACTCGTTCATGCCTAGGCCTTGAAATCTGAACAGTATCGCTGCTTCCAAGCAATAAATTGCATTCCTGATCTGAATACAGATAGTCCTCGATTTACTGCCATTCATTTAGTAACCATTCAAAGTAACAGTGGCACTGAACAAGGTGACTTACAAAAGTTTTTCCAGTTATGATCATTGCAGCATCCCTGTAGTCACGTGATCAAAATTAGGACATTGAACTGGCATGTATTTATGACAGTTGCAGTGTCCCGAGGTCATGTGATCACCTTTTGCGATCTTTTGACAGGCAGAGCCAGATTCACTTAACAACCGTGTTACTAACTTAACAACTGAAATAATTCATTTAACCATGGCAGGAAAGGCTGCAAAATGGGGCAAAGTTAATTGTTTTGCTTAGCAACAGAAATTTTGGGTTCAATTATGGTCATAATTCAAGGACTACCTATATAATAATATAGACGGTACAATAATTTGGATGACAGCACACTTCTACTTTTTCTAATTTCTTCATCTACCATATATTAGTATATGCCAAGAATTGGAAAAGAGAAGGGGAATGAAACAGAAAACCTATTTCCAGTGGTGACTTGCCATTTCCTTATAAGCTAATAAAAAATGTATAGTCGAGAGTCACACAAAAGTGTCACAACCATTCTTTAAGCACTGATAAAAAAAAAAGAAAGGAAATGTGACAATGAAATAATGAAGTAATGATCAATCAACAGATACGTGCAGTTGGCTTTTGCAGAGAAGGTAATGCAACTTACTATCCTTATACTTATTATCTTGTAAGCGATTGACAAATCAAATAAATAAATAATAAATAAAATAAACTTCCATGAAGTTCAGAATGCTCTGAATAACAAAACACATTTAGAGTAAATGTTGGAAAACAGTAGATGAGATAGGTCAGAGACATTTCTGGCAGGGTGTTCTTTGATCGGAAGAAATCTTAGGATGTAGGAAGGAGGATTACAAATACATTTTGTGATAAAGAACAGTCAGAATGACTGCAGCCTTTCAACTCTTGCTACTTACCTCTAGGCAAGAGAGACACAATCAACAAGTTTTAAATACGCAACAACCTGATCATTGGAATCCACGTTCAGACTACCAACCCTTGCACCAAACTATTCAGCAACATCAGCAACCATGGCGGGTAGAAGACTGGAGCAAGGACCATATCTAAGTTTATTCTCCTTGTAGAAGTCTAAAATTCTTTCAGGATTACATCCCAAAGGTCATCAGGGTGAAAAGGCAGCAGCCAAAATCAACGAGGCTCAATGTCTCTTTTGAGCGATCCTGACAGCCTTTTGAAGTTGTTCCACTGGCATGAGTTGGAGAGTGTCCAAGGCATGAATGAGCTGCTCCCGGGCATTGCCAATAAAAGTATTGCTGAGGAACATTGGGAGGCCCCCAACACCATCACGCAGAATATAGAGGGGAACGCGGACGAGACCCATCACCTGAACCATTAGAGGGTAGAAAATCAGGTTAAAACAGACACTTAGGGAACTTGTCCTCTTTCTGCTGTCCCCACCACCACCTCACCCAAGATATCTCAACTTCACAATGTGTGGGTTTACCACAAAGCTGCAAAGCTTTGAAAAAGCTCAATGTCTAATACTGATGTTCAATTTCCACTTCATTTTCTTTTTGTCCTAAATGTTTTAGCTGATACACCTACCAAAATATGTTCACAGGCATTTGAACAAGGCTTGATAAAATCTTAGCAAAGGTCCCAATGTTCAGAGTGGGCTTACAGAATACTATTCAGCTTCCTACTTATATACCACCACCAATTAATATCACCAGAATATTCTGTTAAAAAAGGTAAAAAATGAGTGGGATTATTATTAAAGTCAAGAAAAATAGGACAATTTATCAACTTTGCCCAGAGGGCAATTGTCTGGGAGCAATTGTTTTTATACTGGCTCCCAACAACTCTCTTAATTTCCCGCTTCCTCTGCCCTGCCCCTTACGCACCTCAAATCCATGGTCTTTTGCCTGAATAGCCCCTTCCTCTACCATTCGGAACTCTTCCAAGCTAAGCTGCTTGGCATAGAAATGCATCACCACTCTCTGTGGCTGCTCAGAAGCATGGGAGCTCAAGTAGTCCTTCTCAGCCAGGTGGAGGGAGGCAGCCCCAGAGCCCAACTCTTCACACAGTTCTCGATTTAGTCCCTCTTCCAAGGAAATATCCCGGGGATCCACAAACCCACCTGGAAATCCCAGCCGACCATCAAACCTCATCTGCATCTGGAAGAAAAAAGAAGAGATTCAGACTGAGAGTTCTATGCACTCACCCTTAAGTCTACAGATGTAGGGGTCCTTTTGGTTTGGCTCTAGTCTATCCTTCTCCCTGTTTCTTGTATCTTTATAAAGATGAAATCTCCTTACCTCTGGGGGAGCTCAGAAACAGGGGTCTTTAACTTTGTGATTTCTGGGACCTTTTGAACTTGAATAAAAAAGAAATCCAATTTTTTTTTAAAAATTACATTTATATGCTGCCCTTCTCCGAAGACTCAGGGCGGCTTACAATTTTTGGAGCACAACCCAATGCGCTCAGCAATAGCCTTCATTCCATTGTATATGCCTGCTTATTACTAAGCGGCATTTTTACAAAGTCAGCTTATTGCCCCCAACAATATTTTCCTTGACCTCTAAATAAATGTAACTGCTTTAAGTACGTTTTTCTGAGAAAGGATTCATAGTTTTCACCAGATTCTCAAAGGGGTGCATGGTTAAGTTTAAGCATGCCTACTCTAAAGGACCCATTTGTCATTGCCACCATTAAATACTTTTGTGGTTTAGGAATACTTTGGTTTTTCCTCATCTATTTCTTTTGTTGGATTTCTAAGGAAGTAAGGCAAAATGTAGAGCAATGCAATCAATTTGTTAAAATTTAAAGAAGGAATTGAAGTGACTTTTATTAAATAAATGGCTATTTAAGGTTATAAGCACTGTAACACCATATCTATAGGCTGCCAAACAGAATTGTTGCAAGACAGGTGGCTTATAAGTCTTCTTCTCTTTCGCCTCCTACTTGTTACTCTGACAAATGAACATTTTTCAAGACTGGAACTTCCAGGACCATTGTTCTGTCCCTACCTTTCCAAACCTACTCAGGTTTTTAAAGAGTACAAATATTGTACTTCAGTTTCTCCCTCCAAAATATATGGAACTGGAGGAAGCTGCCTGCATTGTCTTGCTTTGATTGGCAGTTTCACCAAAATACAGAGCCTCCTTATATGCAGGTGGGGAGGCCTCCAAATAAGCACAATCTGACTTATTTGTTCACTTCTCCTCTGTCCAGGGACACCTTCTGCATTTTCCTGGTAAAAACATGAAAGTTGCCTTCCCACTACAACCACATTTTCAAGATACAAGATTTAGATGTGACCAAATTTAGCCAAATATCTACATCAAAAATACAGTCCTTGGCATTAGATACATTTACACATATATTTATATACTGTATATGCACAGAGAGAGAGAGAGAGAAAGAGAGAAAGAGAGAGAAAGATGGTTTCTGAAGCTGAATTAACATATTTAACTCCAAATTTTTCTAAGGATTTTGGAACAATTGTACTGACTATATGAAGCGATAAAAGAGGTTTCTTCCCATAACAGTACATGCACTTATTGTGAGCCCTTTACAAAAGATATTATACAACAAACATGCCCAAGAGGTCCAGAGATTCACTAACTCCATACTTCAGAAGTGTTATCCCTTTTTAAAATAAAATGTCTCAATCTGAAAAGGTGCTACCAGACTTCTGAGTTCTGGCTACCATAGAGTGATATGGTTCTCCTCTTTCCATAACCCCAAACTTAAACTGCACTACTCTTCCTGAACTAAAAATTAAGGTGAGTATGAAATAGGTTATGCCAGAAATCTTGCACTACAACACACTTTTGCCAGGAACTTCCTTGGTCAGGACTGTGCAACCTTTTTCTGGCCAAGTAGATGTTTGACCACTGAAAAGGACACTCCAAGAACTGGGCAAAATTAAGATAAAACCAAACTGAGCTTAATTTTAATGAAAAGTAACAAATAAATTACAGAATGTATGATAACATACATTCCCTATATTTGACAAGGTTCACTTTCAATCACGTTAGAGTATAACATACATTTGGAAACCTCTGGAAGGTCCAGGTGGCTCTGGGGTTCTACCCCTTTGCACATCTGTCTCCTTTCAGCAACACAGAGGTATCCTCATTTTACCTTACTCTTGAGGTGATAATTACAGCCAAACAATGTCCCTGAAAAAAAATGTTCTAAACTTTGGAAAAGGCAACATAAATGCTAATTAATATACCTGAAGAGAAAAGTTTTTGATCAGTGTGTGCTACCTGCTCCAGCATATGCCAGTGAAACATGAACACTAACCTCACAATCAATACAAATGCTACAAGTGGCACAAAGAGCCATGGAAAGATATATGCTCAGCATTACAAGACAAGGGAGAAAGACCTGCCCATGGATTAGAGAACAAATGAAAGTATACAATATCATCAAGAGAGTAAAAGAATTGAAATGGAAATGGGCTGGTCACATTACAAGAATAAGTGATGGCAGGTGGATCCAGACAGTCATAGAATGGATCCCTCTTGATAAAAAGCATCCATGAAAGAGAGTTAGAACACGATGGATCAACGACATCCGTGAGTATTGCAGACCCAATTGGCAAAAGAAAGCTCAGGACTGTATTGGTTGAAACATGCGGAAGAGGGCTTCATCCTACAGTGGATAGATAATGGCTAAAATGATGATGATACCTGAATAGACTAGGCAGGCTGGACAGATAGAGGCTCAATGTTTGTAAAGATGTCACACCATCTAGCGTCTTCTCAGTGCATGTAGTCCTCAACTTACAACAGTTCATTTAGTGACTGTTCAAAGTTATGACACTGAAAAAAGTGACTTATGACTGCTTTTCATACTTTTGAACATTGCAGCATCCCCATTGTCACATGATCAAAATTCAGACACTTGACAACTCGTTCATATTTATGACGGTTGCAGTGTCCCAGGGTCACGTGATCCCCTTTTGCAACCTTCTGACAAGCAAAATCAATGGGAAAGCCAGATTCACTTAACAACCGTGTTACTAATTTAACACCTGCAGCGATTCACTTAACAACTCTGACAAGAAAAACTGTCATAAAATGGGGCAAAACTCACTTAACAAATGACTCACTTAGCAACAGAAATTTGGGATTTCAGTTGTGGTCGTTATCAAGGTCTACCTGTACTATAGCTACAAAAATCAGAACAACCACTAGATGGAAACAAAGAAATGTAGAAAGCCTCAACTGGTTGCTGCCATCTCCTAATCATTCTGATATCTGCAGCCCAGATCTGTTAGCAATACAGGTGTATGACACACTCTAGTAAAAATACAGGTGTATTACACATTCTAGTAAAAAATGTCCATCCCATTCCAGATTTTCTCTATTTTCTCACAACTTATTCAGATCAAGTATCCGTCTTCAGAGCATTAATATACCTGGGACAGATTTTATCTCTAGTTTACTGATTTTTTAAGGGTCTTTGCCTGGAGCAAGTAGTCCATTAGAGGTAAGCATCAATTCCTAACGTTTTAAACCTAATATGCTCTTCTCTTTTTCTTTCCCTACTCAGGAGATTCTCTCCCCCCCCACAGCTGGCTAAAATCAATCCTCACCAACACTGAGAAACGCAACGGGATCTTGCCAAAAAGCCGGCCGGGGTTGGGCGCGTATAAAAGGGCATGACAAGCGTGCTTCCAGTCGGGTGGTCCGAGGCTCTGAGCTTCGGCCTTAGTTAGAGCTCGAAGTTCACTCATCTCTCCCAGCTGTAGCGCCCTGGGCCGTAAGCCTTGAAGTCGCAGCCTTGTTTTAAGATCCACCTTCCGGCGCCAGAGGCGGCGGGGGCGAGGAAAAGATCCCGAGCGAAGCGGCTGCCGACAGACCTAAAGACTTAATTCCCCCTGCAGCCAATCAGATATTGAGAAGGAAGAACCCGTGGAACGCTGAGCTACAGCTCGGTGGCCTTTCCGGCCGTTTTACATAGTTGGCCAAAAGAGGGCGCGTCAAGGCAACCTTTGATGTGACCACAATGGGAGGAGAATCTCGCCGTTTAATTTTTCCCTCCCTCCGTTTGTCTCTGATCCACCATTTTGCTTTCAAGGTGCAAAACCGAAGCGCACCCTGGACATCTGAGGCAGAGGCGTAACTAAGCGACGTTGGATCGTTTATGGGTTATATATTGTTGCTTAATATCAGAAAGGGACATTTCTTTTATCAATTGCTGGCCTATTTTGACTTCTTCTGAACAATCCCCATGCTCAGCAAGGCGCTCCATGCAAGACTCAAGACTGTTCTGTGCTCCTTCCTGAGTTTTCACTGTTAGGAATATAGAATAAATAGGTCTCTTGAATTGGAATTTAGGCAGCGATTATTACTAGGTTTCCAGGTATGGAGTGCTCCAAGGCAAGTCCATTCAGATGAAATCACACTGGTTTCATCAGTAAACATCCACCTGTCTTCATAAGAAAACCTGGAATTATGTATAAAATAGTTGAATGCAAATGTACCCTTACATTTCATGTGGAAATGTATCACTGAAAATAAGAACATTTGAAAATTAGCATTTTAAGGAGTAATCAGGATAGGATTCTGTGGGGAAAGTGACTTAGAATACAGTTGAATAAGTACCACTGAATTAAATAGGTAACTGAAAAATTTCCATGCATAAAGGATTTTCAACACATCATCAAAAAGAATTTTTTAAGATCTCCTGAAAAGATACCAGCTATCAAATAAACTTTTCTTCACAGGCCATCTTTGTTTCTCTAGACAAGTAGCTTAAGGCAGCATGCAGTATCTAGCTTTCCTTTTTTTCCTCATTTCATAGAATTCAGAACATCCTTATTGGATCTGTAGAATCTGTTTCATACCTTTCCTGAAGCCTCTGGGCTCACATGACCTATACATCATTTGGAGTTGTGAGAAGTACAAATGCTTTATGTACTGCCTTGCCTCTATTGCAACGATTGAAGTGAGTTGAATGGATGGGTTCAATTCCAGCTACTTTCTGCTGCATTTTGCTCATGACATCACTGGTTTTCCAAATTACTGTAAATGTCTAACATCGTTCCTTTTTCCAAATCTTTGTATCCCTTTTCCAAAGACGAGGCTAATCTCCAAAGTCCTTCTCAAGCATGTATTCTCCAGATTTTGAATAGTTATGTCTAGCCCCCTCTGATTTGAGGGACTTTTTTCTTTTGTGGTGGTACCTTGGTCAGTCCTGACTTCTGGCGACTGCCTGGACAAATCCTAGAGCAGAGGTCCCCAACCCCAGACCACCTCCAGGCCTTGAGCTGTTCAGAACCAGGCCCCAGAAGTGGTGGGCAAGCGTGCACATTCCCCACTTGCGTCAACAGTGGGCAAGTGTGTGTTCCATTTGCTCAAGCAGCAGGCACACATGCTCGCCGCTCCTGCAAATGGAGCTACATGCATGTGCACAACCATCCCCTCCCCACTCCCACTGGTCCACAAAGCCAGAAAGTTTGGAGAACTCATTTCACTTGTGAGATTTCAGAAGTGGTTTGCCATTGCCTACTTCCTAAGATAATGAGAGAGCGACCAGCTCAAAGTCACCCAACAGGTTTTGTGTCTGAACAGGACTAGAACTCATGGTCTCCTGGTTTCTAGCCTGATGCCTGAGTAGTGTAATGCTGTAATATTTATATTTTCTTTCTTCTCGTTTTATATACTCCAAAGCTGTTGTAACAAAGGATTGAGCAGTTAAGGAACAACAATAGCAGGATCATTACACCTATTTGGATTGGTAATAACAGGGACACTGGTATGTAGTGAGAATGCAACACAAGGTGTACCCTCATCATGTGCTGAATAGTATGTGACTGGCCCAACTCCATCTCCAGTTTGATAGCACTAAAGTTTGCTACAGCTATTTTATTTAGAAAAAACAGCACATTTGTATTTTCTGGTTCTAAGTTCTTCTAAACTGAATGCATGTTTGGTGACTGATGAATGGGGAAGTCACCTTGGCTTCATCTCGCAAAATTAGTGCAAACAGAACATTCCAGGTGAGTACTTCTCTATTCTGTGTGTCCAATTACTCTTGGCCCAATTTAAACAAAAGCCTTCTTTTGTGTCAAGAAACACATTTAAGTTTACAAATGTTCTATTTCATTTATTGCACATATAGGTAGTCCTCAACTTACAAGTTCATTTAGTGACTGTTCAGTTGCAACAGCACTGAAAACAGTGACTTACGACCATTTTTCACACCTATGACCATTGCAGCATCCCCAAGATCATGTGACCAAAATGTAGATGTTTGGCAACTGACTCATATTTGTGATCGTTGCAGTGTCCTAGTGTGATGTGATCCTCTTTTGCGACCTTCTGATAAGCAAAGTCAATGGGGAAGCCAGATTCACTAAACAAACATGTTAGTAACTTAACAACTGCAGGAATTAACAACTGTGTCAAGAAAGGTCATAAAATTGAGAAAAAATCACTTAACAAATATTTCACTTAGCAAGAGAAATTTTGGGTTCAATTGTGGTAAGTTGAGGACTACCTGCAGTAAGTTTTAAAGTGAACAAGTTTTAGAGATTTACCCTTTGACCCAGCTACACTTCTTCAGAATCCCATCTGTGGGATATATACAATGCTGACCTCCCACTCACCCCACCTACCTTACAGTAAGCACTCACCTGCCCTTTAGATTTCTAGTGGCAATATGAGATTAAGCAGACACAGTACCTTTCATCCCATTTCCTGCAATGTTGTTTTTACCCACTGCCCAGCATGCTGCTGAAAGCTTTTCCACTGATGAAAGCTGCAGACACTAAGACAGCAGAAGAATTTGCACAAGTCCTTTTTCACTCACTTCTGCAAGAGTTTTTAAATTTATTAAACGAGTTTGCCAACCTCCCGCCATGAGGAGACTCTGCTGATAAATGGCAATAATCTTTATAAAAGGTGGCACCCTTGACTAGAAAGATCAATTAACCAGAAGGGGATAGGGAATGAGCCAAGACAGTCACATATACACACCCACAGCTTTCAAGGCGACTTCTCCACAAGCCATAACACAAAGACACCTGGTTCCAAAAGTTTTATTTCCGATCCATCTGTAGCGGTCCAACCCCTGGCCAAGGACGACACAAGTCCAATCGCTGGAAGGTGAAGAGCACAGCCAAAGACCTTGCTAGGAGGCAGAGTCGGAGGCCTCTGAGCTGTCCTTGACATCTGTGCTCTCTGTAGCCTCACTGACCTCACTGACGTCCTTGCTGTCCCCACTGTCTTCAGCTCCAGGTCCAGTGCCCACAAGGGTCCCTGGGCATCTGTCATCCCGGCAACAGTCACCCACATGGTTAGTCTTGTGATCACTACCCTTGTTCTCAATGGAGCTCAGCACAGAAAGCACAGAATGCTTTCCCTTCTCTTTCAATTCCACCTGCCTTCGCAGCTGTGAAGAGGAGATGCTTGTTTTGAGTACAGTATTCTATCCAAGGATGGCATTAGAGAGGTATGATTATACAGTTCTTAGACACATGGAATCAGCAACAAAAAACACATCCACATTATTAACCTCATGTTGCCTCCAAGGGTAATCCTGTATATTTCAGGACAAACAGAATGCCAAAATCTGAAAAGCAGCCATGGGGACTGGTTTCTATGTTATTTGTTCCTGTTCACAATTCTATAGCCAGACAGTCCTTTCACAGAAAGGCATGGTAATAGGGTTCTAAAGAATTTGATGACGAATGCACAGATGCTGAGGTCAATTGTGTGGCCTTAGCCAAATTAACAGCAAGAGGGCAAAACAAAACAGGACATGTTTTTTCCCGCTCTAGCAACATAGAATCAAAAATCAAGATGAAACTTTGTGTATGATTCTGCTTGTTTAATTAGGTGCTGTAGAACACAAATGTTTATGCCACAATAGTTTTGTTAGCCTTCACGGTGCCACATGTCTCCTTGTTGTTTTAAGTTCAAAGTCAAGACTAGCTGACTTTGCCTGGTATTAAAAAAAGAAAAGCAAGCTTGGTCTTGGTTAGTACATGTTTAAGAAATCCAAAGGCTTTCTAAGCTATGTAGCAAAGTTGGGGGAAAAAATCCTTCCAAAAAGCCACTACAAAATAGTCCTCGACTTACAGCTATTTGTTTAGTGACCGTTCAAAGTTACAACGGCACTGAAAAAAGTGACTTATGATTGTTTTCACACTTACGACTGCTGCAGCATCCCCATGGTCAAAATTCAGACGCTTGATAACTGACCCATATTTATGACACTTTCAAGGTCCTGGCGTCATGTGATCATCTTTTGCAACCTTCTGACAAGCAAAGTGAATGGGGAAGCCAGGTTCACTTAACAATTCTGCCATGCATTACTAATTTAACAACTTTAATGATTCACTTAACAACTGTGGCAAGAAAAGTCATACAATGAAGCAAAACTCATTTGGCAACTATCTTGTTTAACAACAGAAAATTTGGGTTCAGTTGTGTCATAAGACGAGGACTACCTGTACTGTTATTAGCAAACAACCTGCATGAATGTTTCCCTTTAGGAATCAAAATCAACTCAAAGGAGTCCTTATTCATTTTTATAAACCAATAAGGCATTTCCAGAATGTATATCAAATATAGCCCAAGGTGAAAGAAAAACAACCAGCTGCTACAGCTTTTATGCAAATGTCCCTTTCTAGGCTGCTCAGCCCACTTTCAGATTATTGGGAATTTGACTATCAAGAAATCACTTATTCAGAGATACAAGTAATCCTCAACTTATGACCGTAATTGCCCAAAATTTCTGTTGTTAAGTCAGACATTTTTAAATGAGCTTTGCCCCATTTTACAACCATTCTTGCCTCGGTTGTTAAGTGAATCACTGCAGTTGATAAGTTAGTAACCCAGTTGTTAAGTGAATCTGGCTTCCCCATTGATTTTGCTTGTCAGAAGGTTGCAAAAGGTGACCTTGGGACACAGCGAGTCATAAATATGAACCAGTTGCCAAGCATCTGAATTTTGATCAGGTGACTATAGGGATGCTGCAAAGGTTGTAACTGAAAAATGGTCACGAGTCACTTTTTTCAGTGCCGTTGTAACTTTGAACAGTCACTAAATGAACTGTTATAAGTTGAGGATTTCCTGTATTTGGGCTGTCATAAAGGCAAATGTAGCTAAGCATTTGTTTTGATTTTTAAATAAAGCTTTGTTCCTGTCAAAATGCATGCTGGCTACCCATCTGTTTCTGCACAAGTGGTGATTCTGAACTGCGTGGTAGGGCCACTGTAGCTGGCAACAGCAGTTTCAGGGTTAAGATAACAAGGCCATGTTCGCCAGCATGTGTCCACCAAGAGAATCTTTGCTCACCTCATCTGCCATCTGTGTTAAATCACGCTTCATAGCGTATGCATCCTCCCCATCAGCATAGTATTTAGGCTCCACTTCACTGATCCTATGGCAAAGAACAAGCATGTTTCCTCTTTTGAAAAAATAAATGCAAGCCTTCTCCTCTGCTCACAGCCAGAACAACAGAATACAGAAAAATATAAGCTGCAAAGCCCCAGGTACTCAAATGCAATGTGATATACTTACAAGCTCAAACTCCTCCCAGTAATAGAAAATGATGGGCTACACTACAGGGTTGTTTTAAGTATTACTGAGAGAAAGCATTTGTATGCTTGGAATATTCAAAATGTAAATTATTAGACAGTAATATTCTGAGAAGATTTACAGATGTTCAGAAGGCGTGTTTTCAGGCAGCGTTTTACGGTGATGATTTTTTAAAAATTACATTTATATGCCGCCCTTCTCCGAAGACTCAGGCTTACAATTTTGGAGCACAACCCAATGCACTCAGCAATAGCCTTCATTCCATTGTATATGCCTGCTTATTACTAAGCGGCATTTTTACAAAGTCAGCTTATTGCCCCCAACAATCTTGGGTCCTCAATTTACCTACCCCGAGAGGATGGAAGGCTGAGTCAACCTTGAGCCTGGTGGGATTCGAGCCTACAGTAATTGTAGACAGCTGGATCTTAAGAGCAGGCATTTAACAGCCTGAGCCACCAAGGACTCTTAAAAGTTGCTCCTTGTTTATGTTAGGTTTCTTAGTACTAAAAACCCTAGATTTTAGAAATCCAGGTATCTTAATCCATGCAATTCTAATAAAACAGTGCTACAAAACAAACAAAGCTGTGTGCTCAGGTATACATACAGGAGATCATTTGCTAGCATATTGCCCAAATAAAATCACCTAGGCAAGCCCTTTGCATGGGATCAACCATGTTAAAAACACAGAATATCTCAATATGTACTGGATTACATCTCCTGTAATACCCATTCCATGAACTCCCACATACTCTCACTCATTCCTGTGAAAGCAACAACTTGCAAGCCTGCAAAATAATTAATCTGGGAGAACCTTCAGAACCATTCAAGTGTCTTTTGCAATCCAGTTAAAAGATCAAAAGCTCAATTTCCAACAACGTTCTATCATCAAACAACTCTTTCACCATGCCCCTCCCATCCTTGTGGTACTCACTGGAAATTGAGTGTGTTGGAATAGAGGTGTAATGCTGCTCGATTACTAAAAGATGGAAGAGAGAAAATGCAAGTTATGTAAATCAAGAAAAATGACAAAATTGGGCTCATCCCTGGTTTTGGATTGAGACCATCATGAACCTGAAATCATCCACAGAAACTAAAGGCAAGGACATGCAAGACCCATAAAATGGGTCCTATACATTATTTCTTTTTACTGCTATTATTAAAATTGGAAATCATTGCTCTCAGATGAGACAATAGTGACAAATGCAGATGGTTTTAAAGGAAGACTAACATTTACATAGAATTGGTCCGCTAGTAACTACTAGTCATTTCCTCAATCACAGGAAACCTACCTTAAATGTAAGCTGCTTAGAAGCTAACTGGTGCCTTCCTATCCCTGCTATTAAGCTTCCCAGCATCACCTGCATACAGTGTGTAACCCAAAATGCTGGACAGGATGGGTCCTGGCATAATCCAGCAGAGTTTTGCTTATGTAATAGAGGCAAAAAAATCCCACATGTTTATCCACCAATTCCCAACTCTTTTTCCTCTTTTACGGCCACACCTAAGGAGAACAGAGCTCTTTCAATGCATATCAACCTTTTGGTGGCCATTACATTTATATCCAACTTAAGTATCAAGAGCCACAGATGGAAATTCATTGTGAAGCCAGTGCAGTCAGAGCATGCCAAGAACAAGGACTGAACCCAAATAATTCAAATTCTCACTGAAAATAGAAACGGCACTGAGTTGAAAACAACATAGTGGTAAAAGACACGATGGTCCCCTGAAGACCATGGATGAGACAGTGCAGACAGACTAATGTTACTTACAAAGTTATACACATCAGTTTCTTCAGACATCTGTCTGCACAAATACTGAATTTGTGTAAACCTTTTTTTTCACATTATCCAATTTGACAATGTGCAAATGAACAGAATATGTGGGTTTTGTGTGAATCATTCATTCTAAGATCTTCACATGTTGGGAAAGGTGATGAAAAATGGAAAGCCTACCTTTCTGAACATAACCAAGCTTGCAATTATATTGTAACAATGGTAAGTTTAGGCTTGCCTTTTTAAAGAAGGATAGTGCAAATAAATCTGACACGGGACGGGAAACTCACCTCTTGCGAACATGCAGTGAGACATACTTAGCATTGAAGTTCTCGATCATGGCTCGGGAAGCCTGGTCCATCAGCTTTTGAGCCAGCCCTAAGCGACGATGGGACCGCTTGACTGCCTACCAAAGAGGGACAGCAATGAAGATTATTGCTTATTTAATCAGAAGAGAGAGCCAGTAGAAGATTTTACATACCAATCTAACTCAGTATAGTATACTGCTATCACTCATGTCTAAGATTATCCTTACTTGGGGGAGGCCTTTGCCAGTATAATACCGATGTACAAATATGGCTGCAGATCATAGTGATTTGACTCCAAACATCTTAGCAAAGGTATAAATGGCTTCTGCAATTCTCCATTATCTACCAAGGAAGTCCAAACAGGTACTAACTTGATTGTCAGCAATTAAAACAACTTCTTTCTGTGCTATGGTGCTCTCAGACTCACAGAGAAAAAAGAGCCTTGGTCGTTACTCATCAGTGAGTCAAGCCTGAAGTACCAGCTCTCAGGACTGTCTCTGCAACTATTTTCTTTTGAAGGATTCCACCTCCCAATTTGAGTTTGATCCTAACAGAGGACAATGCAATGCTTTCTATTTAATTTAAATACCTGACCTGTCTCAGGGTTAAAACAGGGGGGGAATATTACCAGAGATGTGATGTGTCCATGTGGGACATCATCGGGGTCTTCCTCCCTAGAAACAACAGTAAAAATTAGCTCAGTTCCAACCACAGACAAATCCCAGACATAACTATCATGTGTTTTTAAAAAGATGTATTTCCCAATCTGGTCATCATCGGGGTCTTCCTCCCTAGAAACAACAGTAAAAATTAGCTCAGTTCCAACCACAGACAAATCCCAGACATAACTATGCGTATGTTTATGTGCGTTTTTTTTAAAAAGATGTATTTCCCAATCTGGTCATTTTTATTTGTGAGACAGTAACTCCTCTCATTATGATAGAAAGTGTAGCCCTACACAACTGAAGAACTCCAATTTGGCAAGGCTGTTTTAGACTGTATATTAAACCAAAAATCAAATAACCCCCCATATGGCTGCTGAGAGCCCAGCTCCTCAGAACATAAAAGCAGCAATATTGAAGACTCATTTATGTCTTCTGTTTCTACTGTGGCCAAATCACCGTCAATAGGAATCTCTCAAGCAGGCTATGAAACCACCAGCACCCTTCCATCTGTGGTCCCCAGCAACTGGTACTGAAATATATCCTGCAATATATGATGCTAGGGGTCTTATACAGTCACTAAGCCTTAAAATTTTATCCTCCATGAATCAAACTTCGTGCCATATCTTGAAAGAGCATGATTCATTGCCTGATATACCATCTTGTTCTCTTTTTGCACTCACCTATATCTTTCAGCTCAAAGCATACAGAGAGTGCAAGTCAAGAAAGAGTCAAACACACAAACACAGTTTATCAAAGCGCAGGTTCAGATGAAGCCAACAGCAATTCCTAGATGCCTGATACAAGAACATCTAGGTAAAACAAAGCTGTGTCTACATTAGAAGCTGGGACCTTACTCTGCACCTTTTTTCTGCCTCAGGACTTTCACATTACAAGAGCGATTATGAGATTACAGTTATTTCATCTAAAGGGGAGCTCTTAGGATTTTTTTTTAACAACTAAGAGCAGATTCTCTGATTCTTTCATCTCCCAAATTATACCAAAGTTATAATTTTAATTATATCCTGTGACAATTTGCTTGTGAAATGAGGAAATAGTTCTCTATAGCTTTTTCCAGTCCTTTGTCAATATATTATAATAATAGAAGCTCCAGCACGTCAATCCAAATCTTTATGCTTAAAATTATTTAGTGTATTCATTCTGAAATAACAAAAACAAAAATCATTTGCTTCTGCCACTTGCAATGTCTAACAGCTATAATACTACAAATTTCTCTATTGGTCCTTGAAGTCCTAAATTAGCTCAGCCTGAGGAATGTCATCTCCCAGCAGGATAGCCAATGATGAGGGATGCCTTGAGCCATAACTCTGGAAATCCACCAATTCCTTATCCTTTAGTTAGCTAATTGAAAGCAAGTTTACAATGAACACATTTCTTATCATGATAAATCAACATTTGACTGTTCTTTGCTTCTCCTCTGCCTCAGCCATCTCTTGCTTTCATTAACTTCTTCCTATGTTATTTTCAGCAGTACAACTCCTTCAGAAAACAGGTCTATCCTGACCACTTTCCATATCAGTAGTCCTCAACTTACGACAGGTCACTTAGCAACCATTTGAAGTTACAACAGACCTCTCCAGGATGATTTACAAGTTTTGGGTTTGAAGTTCCAAAAGCCAGGGGGCAACCCATAGTCACACGATTGTATTCTGGGCACTTGGCAACTGGCCCACATCAATAGTTGTTTGCAGCATCTCACGATCACATGACAACGATTTGCAACATTTTTGCCAGAATCCATATAGGTATTTCCAGTTTCCAACAAAAAATGCCCACTGCAAATAATGAATTCACCTAACATTACAACCACAGCATACACTTAATGACACCCCCCCAAAAAAGCTTGCAAAATCAGGTGTGGTCTCATGGTGACTCATTTAACAACTGGCATACTTTACAACTGCAATACTGAGTTTAAGTAGTTGTAAATCGAGGATTACCTGTACCTAAGCAAACAATAAGGTGGAAAGATGAAATAGCACCTACACATTGTTTTTTGTAATTCCACATGTGAAAATGCCAGAAACTAATAAGAGGAGATCTCAGAGTGGGAGATTAAAATATCTAGAAGCCAAATACTCCAATATACATAATCCACTGATTGCATTATTTAAAAAACCAAAAACAATCCACATAATGCAACAAAAAGCTACAAACTCCAATTCTTTGTATTGGTTCCCACAATCTGATATTATCTAGCCTTGTAAAGAAACAACTGCAGGAAAACAACCAAGCGCAAATAATTCAAAAACCTAATGCAAAAAAAGTAAAAATATTTTAAAATGTAGAATAAAAAAATATCTTCAAAAAAGGAGATAGTAAGAAAAAGAAAGTTTCCCCTTTATTCCTAGCAAGTATACTCAACATTAATAACTTATCAGTGCCCCTTAAATACACTCAAATACATCTTCATTCCATACCTCACTCTATTTTCTATAAACTCTATAAATTCTTCTCTAAATCTTCAGCTCTCCTTATTAATCAACAAAGATTTAGTAAAACAATGAGTGCCTTAGAAGGCCTGGGGATTTTGTGATCCTCCTGTAATCTACCCTTGCAATCCTGCAATATTTAATTCATTCTTAAAATCCCTTCTATTTTCAAGCTCATGACTAATCTTTAATAAGAAGAAAATGGGGTTATGCAGCTTTAGAATTTAAATATACAAACACAAATATACACAATGTATGATAAAATAATAGCTTGAAACCTTTCACTGCTGCAGCATAAAAGATTGCAAACATCTTTACCTGTAGTATGCACTCATTAAAATCAACCAATCAAGGCACATACTCACATTTTAGCTAGCACATAGCCCACAATCTTGCCATTCTCATCTTCAGCAATGTAGGAGAGCTGGGGAGAGCAATGAGGAGATTAGACACACCAGGCCTTGGAAAAGAATCCAGAAATCAAAGGGAATCAACCAAATTACTGCATTTTCATAGAGAACTCAAACTAGCCAGCTTAAAATTTGACTTTTTTGGACTACTAGTTAACCTAATATACTTGCTAAGTAATCATAATATAAATATTCTATGCATATATATTATTACATTTGTAGTCTTTTATAAAATTAGTTCACTTAAAATTCCTGTCAATTGTTCCCATATCACTAAATGTACAGCTAGCTAAATAAAGGAATAATTTCTAAGTTTAAAGTATGAAGTACTTGTGTTTATGATCAAAGAGCCAAGAGGAATTCTAAGGATTCAGAGTAAAGTATTACTATCAATAAAATCTGCTACACAGCTTACTGGAAACAATGGCCACCTGAAAGTTGGAACAGACATGGCAGATTGAGGCTGAGGGAGGGCACATATATACTTAGAAAACCTGGAAAGCCTGAGTCAGACTAGTTTTCTGAAGAGGCATCACCTTGCTACAGGTAGTCCTCAAAATTTCTGTTGCTAAGTGAAACAGTTAAGAAACAGTTAAGTGAAGTTTGCCCCATTTTACAACATTTCTTGCCCCAGTTCTTAAGCAAATCACTGCAGTTGTTAAGTTAGTAACATGGTTAAGTAAATCTGATTTCCCCATTGATTTTGCTTGTTGCAAGTGATCACATGATACTGCAACAATCATAAATCTGAGTGAGTTGCCAAGCATGTGAATTTTGACAGGATACTGCAATGGTCATAAGTGTGAAAAACAATCATAAGTCATTTTTTTCAGTGCCATTGTAACTTTGGTCACTAAACAAAATGTTGTAAGTCAAGGACTATCTGTACTGTATCAGTTCCCAAGGCCAAGTCAAAAAAGACAGGACAAAGGAAAATACAGCATAGAATAAACTTGCACCAGGTTCCCTTGAGATCAGGCTCAACCCTGAGCGCTCACATTCTTCACAAATGAGTAGGAATATAAATGTAAAAGGAATCACCTGTGGCCAGGAGAGTCCATGATAAAAATAATATTTCATCTGATAATTCTCTGGCAAGCAAAGGAGATTGCAATGTTGCATGTTCATCAGGTCCTCGGGCTGATAGTGAAAAAAGGAATAAAAAGTGAGACAGATAAAAAGAGGTAGCAATTCGTTCCCACAAGAGGAGCCTGTTCATGCTGAAATAAACAACTAGATTTTCTGCAATCAAAGGCACTGTAGCACAATGCCAAAAAGTGGGCCATTCAGTAAGGTGTGCCTGTCTATTTCAGGCCTTGTTTTTCTACACCTACCACAGTGCTGACTTTAGGAACAGAAACTTGCCCATTGATTAAAGTCATCTTTTTTGATCAAACCGATTGCAATAATGGCTGTCACCGGCTATGAACTGTTAACAGTCAGATTTTAAAAGAAGATATGTACATGCTATATATCAAACACTGCCTATTTTATCTTAGCATCTAATTTTGGTCAGGAGATATCCAGGTACCAGATAACACATATCAGTTGCAGGCAAGTTCTAAATCATCAAAGATATACTGCTCCTCACAAGGGAGGTTCCACTCTGATACTCGCAGGTTCTAACTCCTGCGAGGCTCACCCTGGATCCAAAAGCACAACTGTGTGCACTATGAGGACTCTTTCCCTGAGACCAGGTTGTTGGCCACCAACGCAGAACCTGGGTAGGCCCACCTAGCAGAAGAACCAACTTTAAAATGTTCAATTAATACCCCACAAAAACAATCTGGAACTGACTGACTGACTTAAGTCCCTTCAGCAAGAAATGCGCAGCGATAATTGGGAGGAAAAAAGAGCTCCCACCCTTTCATCTTAATTAACTAGGGAGGAGGAAGGATTGAACAATGGCCTTCTCCACGTAGCCTTTACCTCAAAGAAAAAGGCTGACGCCTTTTCCCGCTCTCGCCCCAGGGCGCCTCCTGAACACCACCACCCCGCCTCCCCATCCCCCCTTCTGCCAGCCCCAGACTCGAACCCGCGCATTCCGGATATTCATAGTGACAGCAGCGACCCTTCCTCGGCTCACGCGCTAGCTACGATCATCAAGGTACGTTGCCCCGGGAAAAAGACGTGAGTAGGTTGGAGGTGGGGGAAAGAACGTGCTCATCTCCGCTACGCAGCCAATACCGGGGCAGAGACGGAAAGGCCATTAGCCAATCCCAACAAAAATTCTGATAATTATACCACCCTCTTCTCCAATTAAGAAAACCTCTGCCTATGGAAGATTTCCCGAGTATCCAATCAGAGCTTGCCTAGAACATGTCATGCTGACCAATGAGTACTCGGCTTGCTTTTCTCTTCTTTCCCCCCCTCCTCGTTCGTTTTTTAATTCATCTATGGTTTTTAAATTTTATTTATTTATTTTTGTCAAGCGATTATAAGATAACAGGTATAAGTATAAACACAGTTATGAATACATGAAATGGATACATATAAGAAAAATAAAAAGAAACATTCTATTCGATTGGTTCTTTTCCCGTGTCTATGTTAGGAAAGTCTTGCATTGTCCCCCGCCCCTTTGGACTCAGGAAAATAAGCGATGGTCGGCGGGACAGATTTATTCCTCTCAGAAGTGCTTTCATTGATTACCAGTTAAGCCAAGGATCTTCAAACTTGGCAAGTTTAAGACTTGTGGACTTCAACTCCCAGAATTCTTGAACTAACGTGCCTAGAGGAGGGATTCTGGGAGTTGAAGTTCACAAGACTTAAAGCTGTCAGACCCTTGAGTTAAGCCAACTCAAGACCCTTGAGTTAAGCCAATCCTTGGCAAGCAGAAATAGAATGCTATATAGGGAAAATAGCAGTGAGAAAGTGAGGCTATGTATTTGAGAGTGCTTAAATTCAGAAATGAATTTAACTTCACAATTTTCTAAAGGTCACAATCTTGAGCCTCAGATCCATTTGCAGAAAGGATATAATGAGTCTCTTTAGCTGAGCTCAGCCTCCCTGTGTCTGGCATCTTGTCGATATATTTGCTTGAGCTGCATTGGGTGCTGGTTTGCTTCTGGGTCCAATTCAAGGTTTGGTTATGAGCTTTTAAGCTCTACGTGGCGAAGGGCCAGGTTACCTGCAGACCTTCCTTCACTCCATTGCACTGGCCCATACCACCTGGTCAGGCATGCTGTGGGCCCCATCAATTAAACTATTTCAGCTGACAGCGTCCAGGAAGAGAGCTGCCTCTGTCATTGCTCCCATGTTTGGTACATTCTCCCCCCGCTCCAGGGGTGAAGCAGGCCCCCACTCTCCTGGCCTTCCGGAAATGTCTGCAGATCCAGTTTATCAACTAGCTTGGGACCCCCAGAGGTGCATGCAGCCATGAGGCTGGTTAATCCTTTGAAGCCCTTCCTCCTGCCTTTTAATTCTGAATTTTAAAGATTTTGTGTTTTGATCTGTGTTTGCATCCAGAGTCCAGAATGAAGGAGATGGGCAGTTTCTAAATGTGATTGGTGGTTGGATGGAGATGATAGATAGATAGATAGATAGATAGATAGATAGATAGATAGATAGATAGATAGATAGATAGACAGACAGACAGATGGATGGATGTAACTTTTTTCATTTTCAGCCAGCTCTGCTAGCAGAGGTAGATGATAGCATTTAGCTCTATCATCCATTCTTTCTGCATAACCAAATACTTGTAAAAAACAAAAATGGTTTCGTTTTCTCTGGGCAGTTTCAGTGTTTAATCTTGGAACTGGCAAAGAGGAGGTTATCTGAAATGCTTAAATAGTTACACTATATTCTCATATCTAAAGTACATTAGATAATTCCATCTGACAATTTGGTTGAAGCAACTGCCATATTTAGCAAACAGTTAATTTGGCAAATTAAGGCTTCTGTGCTACAAATGGGGGCTTCTAGTATTGACAACCATCACACAACATGCAAGTACCGTGTTTCCCCGAAAATAAGACACTGTCTTATAATTTTTTTGGCTCCCAAAAACACACTAGGTCTTATTTTCGGGGTATTTTATGGTGCCAAATAGTGGGTGTGAGTGTGTAGGGGGCGTGTTTCGCGGGTGCACGGTTGCTCCCTGAAAAGTCTTCCTGGAACTGGAGATTTACACTAGGTCTTATTTTCGGGGTAGGTCTTATATTAGGGCAGGTTTAGAAAATAGTGCTAGGTCTTACTTTCGGGGTAGGTCTTATTTTCGGGGAAACACGGTATACTGTCAACCGATTTTTGTGGCAGAAAGATTAAAAAGTGCACTCGGGAGACTGGGATCTTTGGACTGATAATTTTAAAAGTTAATGATTTGGAAGCAGTTACAGTGAAAACACCAAGAGTTACAAGGAGAGGAAGGGTTTTTTTTTTTCAAATCTATAATGAGTGAGGCAGGATTACTATATAATAGAAGCTTCATCTGGAAGCTTTGCTGCTATTGAACAGCTGTCTGTTTTCTTTAGGTTTGAAAGGAACAATTTCTTTTAAAAAATGCATAATGTTCCTAGGGAGTTAGTACAGTAGATTTTATAGGCCTGTTTAGAAAACGCTTGTTGAATAAGAGTGTAAATTTGATCAATAGCAATAGTTCCTTCTGCTTCCAGAAGATGGCAATCATGTGGAGCCTGTTCTACTATAGTGAATAGCAGCTGTTCTACCACAGCAACAGAATGCACTTCAGTTAGATTAGTTGCCGAGTTCTCAGGGAAGAGTATGGTAGAGACTATAAATGAACCTTGCTTGATGGTGTGACATCTGAATGACTCTTTGTGTGCTGGGTTGCAATTCATTGTTTAACCAAATCATATCTGGTTAAGTAGCTAAGTTTCTTACAAACTCTTACGTCATTTCTGGATCCCTCCATAAGTGGATTACTGCATTCCTGTCAAACAAACAGGCAACAAATAGTAAAAATAGGGAGCACTATATCAAACCCTGCTCCAGTTAACAGCGGTATCCCCCAAGGCAGCATTCTAGGACCCACCCTCTTTATACTCTATTTAAATGACCTTTGTGATCACCTTATAAGCAACTGCGTCCTCTTTGTGGATGATGTAAAACTATTCAACACCACTGACAATGCTACTATCCTTCAAAGCGACCGTGATTATGTGTCAAACATCTGGCAACTCCAAATCTTGACCAACAAATGTTCTGTCCTACACATTGGTAAAAAAAATTGGTACACCAAATACAAACTAGGCGGATATGACCTCGTTGACGACCCTCACTCTGTCAAGGACCTTGGAGTTCTCGTATCAAATGAACTAAGTGCCAGAGCTCACTGTAACAGCATTGCCAAAAAGGCATTAAGAGTTGTAAATCTAATCTTATGAAACTTCTCCTCCAGAAATATCAAATTGCTAACTAGAGCATACAAAACTTTTGCCAGACCAATACTTGAATACAGCTCATCAGTCTGGAATCCGCACTGCATATCAGACATTAATACAATCAAGCGAGTCCAGAAGTATTTCACGAGCAGAGTATTATACTCCTCTGCTTGCAACAGAATACCCTATATCACCAGGCTTGAGATTTTGGGCTTGGACAACCTTGAACTATGCCGCCTACGGTTAGACTTAAGCATAGCACACAAAATTATCTGCTACAATGTCCTACCAGTCAATGACTACTTCAGCTTCAACCACAACAATACAAGAGCACACAACAGATACAAACTCAATGTAAACCGCTTCAAACTTGATTGCAGAAAGTACAACTTCAGCAACAGAGTGGCCAATGCCTGGAATGCACTACCTGACTCTGTTGTTACATCCTCTAACCCCCACTCCTTTAACCTCAAACTATCCACTATTGACCTCACCCCATTCCTAAGAGGTCTGTAAGGGGGCGTGCATAAGTGCACCATCGTGCCTACCGTCCCTGTCCTATTGTCCCCATTTATTCGTACCTATTTCCTGTATTCTTACTCATGTTTATACTTATATCTATTATCTTGTAAGCGATTGACAAATCAAATCAAATAAATAAATAAATAAATAAAATCTGTATGGTCCCCTCCCTGTTTAAAATTCGTTTCATATACAGTTCTTTTATTTTGGGAAGTAGTAGGTAATAGAGCAAGTACCAGACCTTGTTTTTAATTTTTTTAATTTTTATTATTAGAAATAAGTCACAAACTGTGCAATGTGATAGTTTTTGCAAAGGAATAAATTACTGTTTAATAAACCTGAAGCCCTAATCTGAAAGATTACATATTAGGAAGTTAAAATAGAAAGAAATCTCCCAATTACAGACATCCTACCACTGTTATACTTTTAGACTATTAGCAAGTCATCCTGAGGCTTAGAACTTTTCCTTTCTCCTCAATTTACAGTATGACATCAAAACTGTTGTGAAGACTGCAGCAAAAGATGTCTGAAGTACTCTGAAAACTTGAATTTGCCAAATAAATGAGAAATTATCTTGCTTATAAATTCATTAAACAAGCAAAGTTCACTGCACGGACTTTAGATAAAAAAAGAAAAGCTGCTGAAGTTCCTCTAAACATTTTGTTAGTAGAATTTCTGTCTAGGGTAAATTCAGCAAGGTTATCAGTGCTGGAGATTTTGGGTCCTCTATGTCAGGGGTCCCCAACCATGGCAACTTTAAGCCTGGCGGACTTCAACTCCCAGAATTCCCCAGCCAGTTCTGGCTGGGGAATTCTGGGAGTTGAAGTCCACCAGGCTTAAAGTTACCATGGTTGGAGACCCCTGCTCTATGTCATCATTCCAAGTTACCATTGGCTGTACCTAGTGAAGGGCCACAGGTTTACTACTCTTCAGTCAATGTTTTTACGTACAGAATTAAGCAACCTTAATATGATCCAAAATAAAATTTAAAGCTGGAACAATATGCATGCAGAGTCTTTCTTCCCAATGAATCTGTCTAAAAAGAGGAGGCAATCAAAAATATGGCAGTGCAAGCACAGAAAAATAGATTTTACCTCTTGCTTTCCACCCTTACCAATTATTCCTCAAAATGAGATGTTAAAAGATGAAATCCAGGCTATTAGGTAGCCCAGAAGTTTATTGGTAATATTTCTGTATCTTCTATTTAGTCATGGAATGTTATGGAATCATGTCTGCATCAGGCTAAAACCAAGAGAATGTGAGTTCTAGTCCTGTCTCAGGCACAAACCCAGCTGGGTGATCTTGGGCGAGTCATTCTCAGCTCTAGGAAGAAAGCAAAAGCAAAACACTTCTTAAAACCTTGCCAAGAAAACTGCAGGGACCCGTCAGGCAGTCTTTGAGAATCAGACCCAACTGACAGACAGGGGGGAAAAATGCTGTATACATTGGTATACGCACACACATACAAATATGTGACCATGGGGGTGGGTAGTTTTAAGAGTTTGTTTATTTTGTAATTTTACTGTTTTAGCTGTTTTGTAATTAGGACTTGTTTTTATTTATGATTTTATTGTATATGTTTTTTGTATGTTCGCCGCCCTGAGTCCTTTGGGAGAAGGGCGGCATACAAGTCTAAATAAATAAATAAATAAATAAATAAATAAATAAATAAATAAATAAAGCAAACATTCAAATCAAGACAAACAAGAAGAATATACCTACAACCTTTTTTAACATTGGTCTGTAGGCCAAAGGTTTGCAGTGCTCAGCTTGGAAGTGATACAGGAGGAAGTTCTTTTTGCATATCCAATAAGTAGATTTTAAAAATGCTAGTTAACTGTCCCCTAAAGGGGTCTGTGTCTGCCTAAAAGAAGAACTGCATTGGATAAGAAAGTTACAAACCGGCAAATCTGACAGATTAGTAAATTAGGTATAAGGACAAATTGAAAATTACTGTAGTCATTCTGAATGTGGATAATTAACATGCTTTCTGATGTCAGCTGCCTCAGATCTATTATCTTAGACTGGCTACAAATTCAGTTATCGTTCTGGGCTTTACTGGAGAAGGAACAAATCCTAATCAAACCCACTGAAAATTTAACTGGACATTTCTTGTACCACAGCACTGAATTCCTAATATTTCAGCCCCAGAAGCACTACAAAACCTGGGAGGTAAGCTTACTATCTTTTGATTTACTGCAAGAAGCTTCTTCTGGGTGTAGAAGTTCATTCATTTTAGAACAGGAGTCTCCAGCCCCTGGGCTGCAGCCTACTACTGGGCCATAGCCTAGTTGCAACTGGGCTATCTGAGTAGGGGTGGGCGGTGCATGCACAGATGCAGCTCAACTCACACAAGTGGCAGGCTGGCACACATGCACATGCATGCACAGCTCAACTCGCAGTCAATCTATGCACATGTGGGCCAGCCTGCCGCTCACACAGGCCAAGCCGCAAAGGTTGGGGAGTGCTGTTTTAGAATACCATTCTAAATTACCTCAGAATGAAAGTTGGAAGCAAGTGGATCAAAATGCTGTTTTTTATTTTATTTTTTAAATGTTATTTCATATAAAAAGGTGCAGTGGTTAAGGTATTGGACTACAACTGGGATTTGGTGAATTCCGATCTTCCTTTGGCTACCGGAGTTGGTGAGTCCTCTCAGCCAAATCCACCTAGTACATGGTTAAGGAAGAAGCACTATGTATAGCTAATCCTCAACTTACAACCACTCATTCAACAACTGCTCAAAATTATGACTGCTGAAAAAAGTGACTTACACTTATGACCGTTGTAGCATCATGTGACCAAATCAGCATCCCAGAATCACATGATTACATTTGCAACTTTCCCAGGAAGCTTCCAAAAAGAAACATTAATGAAAGAAGCTGACTTTGCTTAATGGCTTACTTGATTTCATTAATGGCCATGGCAAAAAGGTATATAAAATCAGGCATAACTCACATAACCATGATGCTTAGTGATGAAAGTTCCAGTCCCAATTATAAATCGAGGTATTTATGCCACACTAAGCGCACTAAAATAAAAGTGGGATATTTGTTTTTGAGAACATTTTGTGTCTTTATTGCACAAATCTAAATGAAATGGCACATTTTGGCAATGACCAGAAAATAAATCATGATCAGACAGAGAAAGTAGAGATTAAAATATTTTCCCACCATGATAGAAAATGCAAATAATTGTTACATTATTTAACTATCTATCTGCTCTTTTAAGCAGTGTATAAATGTGGCTCTGTAGCACTTAGCAGATTTATTCATAATGGTGTTGCCATATTTAGTCAGATTACAGATCAAATTCAAACTGGTTGGTTATTTTTTTAAGTGAGAAATAATAGGGACTTCCTTTTTCTAAAATATCTAAAAGCAAAAAATCACAAGTAAAAATAGATGTTTGCTTTCTTAAATGAGACATGGGTGGCTTTGAGGGTGAGTTTCAAAATGATCAGAGAAGATCATTTTTATAATTAGACTCTCCTGAAGGCAGAAAATGCAGAAAATACAGCCTTTTACAAATGTCAAAAGAACATTTCATTTCGGAATGGCGGATTTTGTTTCCAGCAAGGATTTCAGAATTTCTTCACACATATAGAGAGCACGAGGGACATGGAAACAACCTACGGAGAAAAAAAGAAAGCGTTTATCTTTAAAATATTAAAAACCTCATATATCTGCCCCCCTGTCTGGTTCCAGAGCTCCTTTCACCACTACAATACCGCCAAAACCAACAAAACACTTTCATCTTATGAGAAACATAAAATCAATAAAACTATAAACCTGTCAGAACAAAAAAAGACAGATCAGACCAAGAAATAATGCCATGTAGGTCATATTGTAACAACCACGGTAACAGAATCTTGCAAGTCTGAATGTGCTTCTCCCCCTCCCTCACTTCATCTTTAAGTGAGCCAGGGAGAGGCGCGTCCTGAGTTACTTTTTTGGCCCATGCTCAAACCCCCCTTTTGTGACCATTGCCTTGGTAGCAGCTTTTCCTTTGATCTCCAATGCCATCCTCTGCTTTCTAAGCCCTAAAATTGTGAATAAACTTGTTTAATTTAAAATGTTGTCTACTCTCTCTTAAATTAAGGCAATTGCTCCTATATAGTTAGTAGAATTGTTATGGAGGGCGTGAATATTTATGGTACCATAAAGTTAAATGTGGATTTCAAAAATAAAAATTCAACAGGTACTGCAGAGAGCAAAAAAGTATGGAAATATTTTCTTCATGCATCTATATGTGAGAGGCAGGTGCCAACTGCTCTATTCTTACAGTTCTCTTCCTTTTCCTTCCTGAAGAGCAGGTAGAACTTCCTTTTTCCTCATGACCGTAATATTTTCTGCAAATCACCAGAGTAGATAAAGGTACAGGAACAGAGTTGGAGAAAAAAACTTGGAAGGTAAATATAGCAGGGAAACTAAGTAGAAGCATCAGGGACATTGATCTGTTTTTGGAGTTTGCTTAGCTGTTCATCTAATGCTTAAATTTTCTGTATTTCTACTGATAATGATTGCTGGTTTTCCTGTTGGCTTCCTATAATTTGGTTTAACGGTCCTATTCTTTGCTCATTTCACAATAATATATTGTCTGTATTTATGATTAACATCAATGCTGGATTTTTACTAAGAGCATGCTTTCCAAGACTATTTTGCTCCAACATCCTTCTTAAAGATGAAATGTGGAAAGCAAAATGGTATCTTCCCATTCAGGACCAAGTGATGGTTCTTTAACTAACTGCCCTTGATGTAACGTGCACCAGGGGGAACAACTACACCAGGGAGGGAGGGAAGGAGGGAGGGGTGAATGGAATCCCAGGAAGAGATCTGACAAGCTAAGGTTGTGTCTTGTTGATGGACAATCTACAACAGCAGGATGCTTCCATGAAGGAAGCGCAAACAGGGATAAAAGGAAATGAATTATCACTAAAGATAATATCTGTACCTCAGGGATGAATTGTGGAGTTCTTGGTGTTCTCCAAAGCATGGTTATTTCATTACAAACACTTCATTATTCTACTAGGTAACATTATCAGTGCAAGTCTCAGCCCCTCACCCCTCAACATGTATGCATTTGGACTATATTTTACATATATTGCAGAGAAATGAGAAGTACTCTTGCTAAATTACTTTTTGCATTCTGTGGTTGAGCTCACATTTTACTTTTATGGTTCTACGGTTGAGCTCACAAGTTATTTTATTTCTGCTGATTTCCCATTTGCACAGCTCCTTTTAACATAAAGCCCCCTCCCCCCTTATTATTTTATTTATTTATTTATTTTACCTTTAAATGGCCCTCCTTTGATTGTGAGAGCCACCTGGCCTTCCTGGCTCAGATACCCAAACCATTCTCCTGCTAGTTCTGGATCACGAAACTAAGGAATAAACAAAAGATGATAGTGATTATGCTACGTAACATGCAACAACCAAAGAGCAGGAAAGAAGTGGACAACAGGATGCTGGACTAGGATAAAGGGGAACTAAAGTTCGGTGAACGCCTAATGCAAGTTGTCCTTGACTTTAAACTATTTTTTAAAGTGAGCCTATGAAGTTACAATTGCACTGAAAAAAGTTACTGTTTTTTGCACTTAGAACCATTGCCACATCCCCATGGTCACATAATCAAAATCTGGATACTTGGCAACTGGCTTTTATTTATGACGCTTGTAGTGTCTCCAGGTCATGTGCTTTCCTATAACCATATTACTAACTTAACAACTGCAGGATTCGCTTAACAACTGTGGCAAGGAAGGTTATAAAAGGGGGGGTTGGTTTAATGACTGTCTTGCATAGTAAAAGAAACGTTGGACTCAATTAAAGTCATAAGTCAAGGATTATCAGTATATTATCTATGAACACTGTGGAGATAACATACAATTATTTCATATAGGCTGTCAATTCTGTCTATATTACAAGGGCACACAAATAGGAGCCACACTTTTGAAAATGATTGTTCCCCAATTCCTGCACTCTGTATCATATTTTTTATTATTTGCATATACAGAAATATTTGTTCTCTTTAACAATGCAAGCCTAATGAGGAGAGTAATAAAACAAACATGCACATCCAGTAGATGGTAGACATCTAAGTGTTGTATCTTATGATTTATGATGAATGCATTTTATGATGATTATGATCGTGATTTATTATTTGTTGCTTATATGTACATTAAGAGCTTATGCACTGGAGACAAATTCCTTGTGTGTCCAATCACACTTGGCCAATAAAGAATTCTACTCTACTCTATTTGTGATCAAGTAATAATATTGCTGTGTTGTGAAAGCATTTATTCTGTTACAAACAGCAACAGGATAATGAACCAGCATCCTGTTGTTGTCCCCAGTATCCATTTAGGAATCCTTCCAGAATTTATGAATATTAACCCTTCATGGTTCTTTGTGCTATGAGCAGGAAGGATGTGAGAAAGCATGAAACAGCATTGTCTGTATCTGAAGTCTAAAGATAATAGAAGAAATGATAGGAATTGTCTAGCACAATCTGGAGGATTTCTAGTAACTTCAAGGTCTATACGAAACACATTTAAGGCTTCTAGTAACAAAAATAATGGTGGTGAAAAACAAGCTTCGTTTGTAGAAAAAGCCAAAGAACACAATTTCTATTTTGATTATGAAGCTGTGATGGAGAAAATGCTAGACTAGCAAAGAGTTCAAATCCCCACTAGTGATGGAACCTCACTGAGTAACTATGGGCCATCTACTCTCTTTCAGCTCAGTCGGCCTGAAAGAGGGAGTTGTTATAGGGAAAAATGAGAGAATAAAGTGCCTTGTGTGTTGCCGAAGAGCTCTGAAGGAAAAATAGGCTGTCTATACAGCTAAAAAAATAAGAAATAACATCTAATTTGATCAAATACATTAAGGTGTCAACATTCTTCCAGATACTAAGCAAATAATCTATGCTCACACAAAACCATATTTAGTTCATCAAACCTAACATTGCATATAAAAATTAATAGGAATTTTCCAAGGATTCATGAAGTGTTTTTACTGCAGAGCATTTTCTATTTCTATCTCTATTTCCCCATCTCTTTCCTAACTAATTGTAATATGCCTATTTCTCAAGGCTAAACAGATTCCATAATTCCCAGCATTCAGTCCCCAAAGGTACCTTAGCAAAGGTGTAATTGGCCACCTGGTGAAATAACTCCAGAAGCTCTTGGTCTTGAGTTTGAGCAAAAGCCATTAGGAATGCAACCATGGCCTCTGTGTGTGGCCACCAAAGTTTCATTCTCCACTCTAGCTGCAGAAAAGGGTAAAAGAAAAATAGGAAAAAAAGATGTTTGAGGGTGGGTTGGGATTTTCAGCTTTGTGGTGAAAATAAGACTTTATAGTCCATACCTGAGTGGGGCAGAAATCATCAACATCTTGGAAAGCGAAGAGTCCCCCATGTTCAGGATCCCAGCCTGAACGGAATGGCTGTTTCATGAATTTGTCTACTGCTTGGGATTGGAGGCCTGAGTTAAGCTGGCGCATGGCACAACGGAGCAAGAACCAGCCTGCTTCAATTGCATGACCTCAAGATGAAAATGAACAAGAAGCAACCAAATCATTCAGAACATCTAGTTCCTAATTACAGTCAATTCATAAATTAGTACTAGACAAACCATGCCCCATTGGGTCATTTGTTTCAGAGATATTTCCTTACCGAAACAGAAAAAATTGAAAGAGGAAGAGCAGGCACAAAAGCAGTAGGAGCGACTTCCCACTTCCTGCTAGCTTCCCCATTGAGTTTTCTTGGGGGAATCTGATCAGAAATTTCCTTTCCTTGCTCCTTTCCCTTTCCTTCCCAGCAGGGAGATAAGTGGTGATGGCTGGGCAGAGGAGGGATTGCGAGACTGGCTAGGAAACCATCAAGGAAAGTTGAAAATGAAGATCACATGACAACAGCAGCCTACAGCACTGAAGCAGCCACAACTTATCCAAATTTCATTCCCTTGGGAGACATTGGTCCTGAATTTTGGATACATACTGTAATTTAGCCCATTTGAAGTACCTTCGTTCAAAATACATTGCCCTATGATGCATTGGTTTGCCAGCTTCAAGTTAAAGGTCAGGAAAGAATTTTAACAGTACGTAACTTAAATGTTGCACATAACCTGCAGAGTTTAGAATGCTGGTTCTACTCTATACTTCTTAATCTCTATTAGCAGAAATATATTTTATGCCAATAATTATTATATTTCCTGATGATTCAAAGAATATGAATCATTTGTTAAAATTCTGCATATATTAAATTTTTAAAAATGTGATTTTTAGAATGCAATTACAGAGTAATGGTAAAAAAAAACCCAATGCAGGCAGAGAAAAACTGCTATATAAAGATCTCAGCACAAAAAAATATCTGTCCAAGAAGCAATACTGTTTTAGGCAGCCCTGCTTTAGATTGAAAAAATAGTAGCTTTGATGTTCTCCATGTAAAACAATTGCTTTATACATAACTGTTTTATATATATATTCTTGTATTAACATTCAAAGTCCTACATGGCATGGGTCCGGGGTATTTGTGAGAACGGCTCCTGCCAGCATCAAATACCAGCCGCCCTGTACGAGCGCACAGACGGGGGCTCCTCGGGGTGCCATTGGCAACACAATGTCGTTTGGCGGCGACCTGGGGGAGGGCCTATTCTGTGGCGGCTCCCACTTTATGGAATCAGCTTCCGACGGAGTTCTGGCTGGCCCCCGATCTCCGCACCTTCCGCCACGATTTAAAGACCTGGCTATTTGCGCAGTCCGGGCTGTACTGACCTCCTGGGGGTGGGTTGATTGTGTTTTAACCTTTTAAGTTTTAACTTTTGGGGTTTTAAAATCTTTATTTGACTTGTACCTTGTTTAATTGGTTTTTAGGTAATTATTTATTATTGTGTTTTTAGTTGTGAGCCGCCCCGAGTCCTTTTGGAGAGAGGGCAGCATACAAGTCAAATTAATAAATAAAATAAATAATAAAAGAATGATAAGAATCCCTATCTAAAAACCTTGGTGTTACTGACAGTTTATGAACAAATTACTTGCAGATATAATTACATATGCATGGTTATCATGAAATATGTTATCCTTTATTTTGTAAAATGTTATATGCATGCTTCAAAGGCTCTCATGTTTTCTCTTTCTATTTTTTGTTATGTTTAATTTAACAAATAAAGAATAGATGATTAAAATACATCCATCCATTCATACAAATTCACTTCTCAACCTTATGGATACTCTGTATCTTCCCCAATCTTGGGTTCTTTGACAGAGGCCTGGGAGCTTGAGGGTTATGGGTAGCACCTTAGCTGTTCCTAGTACCACATTTTTCTGGGCAGAGAGCTCTGATGCCGTTCCTGGGATCTGTTGGGAGTTATAGCCCAATGTATTCCTCCACAGCTGGGACCACTGTGGCTTTTATTTTCCACATCCTCTCTGATTCTTCCTTCAGGCCTGGTACTTCTCCAGCTCCTTATACTCCTTCCTGATGTTGTTGTCACTTAGTAACATCTATTACTACCACTATCTTCTGATCTTTGTCTACTGTAAGAATGTGTGTGTGAGTGTGTGTGTGTGTGTTTAATACAATCATATATACATTCTATATGTTTCAAATTAGAGAATGCAAAAGCATCCTGGCCTCTGAGTCACTTTTTACCAGGATTCTGCTGTCTTCCCAAACACCCTGGCAATTCCTTGCCATCTTCAGAAACATTCTCCAAAACTGCAGCACCATTCCTCTACAAGAAAATAAGATGGCTGGTAATGTTATCAGAGGTGAGGCAAACATGTTTATTGAGAGGGAAACTGACTACATCCATTTCCTTACCTGAAGGTGACTCAGTATTTTTTGAGCAGACCAGTTGTCCAATTCCTTGAAGCGGTTTGCAACCTCCACATCTCCTTCTGATAGCTGATCCACCAAGTTGAGGAGCATCATGGGGACGGCCATAGAGTCATGTGGGACAGCGCCCGCCAGCTGTGGACGACCCAACTCAGAGGGATCCTCTCTCACCCAGTGCACGATGGCTTCCATCATTGTAAGGGCCTCCCTCTGCCAATAGGAATATCATTACAACCATACTTTTTATCTTTCAAGTATAGATTTTCTATTCCCGAGTTCCCTTCTATCCCCCAGAGTAAAAAAGAGCTTAATTCTACAGGCCCTCATAGCATAGAGGTTGCTGAGCAACATGTGGTTTGAGTCTGTCTGGGCTCAGAACAGCATATATAGGTTTACCACATTTTATTCACTTTTTGTTTATATTGGGATGAAGTGGACAACATTGGCATCTGCCCAGCTATTCATCTACAGGAGAAATTAAATCCTTCTTGCAAACCACTACTTGTAAAACCAAGCATTATTCCCACAAGACATCATTTCAGTCTTCTGACAGGCCATTTCCCATAGAGATCATTGTGGATATTCTTTCCCAGATTCTATCAGTAGAACCCATGTATCCATAGAGACAGGAAGACCGTCTCTAACTGCAGCATCATGAGGTAAAGTGGGCCTACCCAATTTATACCACTATAACTATATGCATTAGAAGTTGTGCCTGGTTTCAGGAAAGGGTGCTAATCAGAGGGAAGGAGAATAAGCAGGTTTGAAGATTCATGTTGTTCTCCAGCAACCTTTCCCAAGCTGTCTCCCTCCAGATACATCAGATTAAAATGGAGCCAATTTTAACCAGCCCCAACCAGAGACCTGCTCACTAAAAACAGGCTAAGAGCGCTAGAAGGTGCCAAATGGGAAATAGTTTTAAGAAAGTAACAGGAACTTCAACTCTCAGTACTCAACTTCAGTAACAGGGATATTCTCTCAGTCTGACCTGATAATGAGATTCCCCTGTAGCTCGACCAAGTTCATCCAACCCAAGAACATAAAAACACTCGCTAAAAATGGTACGCTGGATTTTCACAGGGCGGCCATCACGGGTCAGGACAAAGGCACATTTCTGGGAAGGTGGAGCCACTCGTGCATGTCTCAGCAGGAACTCCCCTCCTTGGGAAAAGAAATGGAATTGGATAGTGGTATTTCACTCCTATTGCTTTTAGCTTGTGCCCAGAAAATGAGCTCAACCCATCCCTTCCCCCATTTATAAATGCATTTCTTATGAAACTCTTCACAGAAAACCAGCATGGCAGGAAAGCCAAGAGAGTGAGCTGGAATCCAGAAATAGTCTTACAGTGAAAAACATCAGGCTTAACGAAAGTCTCCTGTACTATATTACAACTCTGCAATTCACTTTGTTTAGTTATTTTTGTACCACCTGTATTACTTTTGCAAACAGCTCAAGGCTGCAAACACACCTCCCTCCTATTTTCCCTACAACAACAACCTTGTAGAGATGAGTTGGACCGAGATAGAGTGACTGGTCCAAAGTTACCCAGCTGGCTTTCATGGCTAAGATGGGACTTGAGCTCAGGGCCTCCTACTTTTTAGTCTGGTGCCTTAACCACTAGATCAAACTGAGTCTACAGCTTGTCTCCTCAAAACAGTTCAACTATAAAGGGTTACCTTCAGGGTTGTTCCTTGGATTACTTAATGAACGTAAACACCAAATGTTATTACTATCCAATTTATGACATTTCACAGAATCCCAGAATGTAGAGTTGAAAGAGACCATCTATTTTAACCTTCTTCAATGTGCAGGAAAACTAAGTATAACATCCTCAAGAGGTGGCGTCTTAACTCTTCGTTAAAACTCTCAAAGATGATGAATCCATAACCTACTGCCAGGAAGTTTTTTTTCCCCTTTACATTTAAATGAAATCTAGTTTCAACTTATATGCAATATTTCTGGTCCTAGTGTCTCTGCCCATGGAAAATAATTCTTGATCATCTTCCCTACAGTTTCCCTTTATGTGCCTGTAATATCTTCCCTCATGTGTCTTTTCTACAGACTGAACATCCCTAGGTCCTTTAGCCTGTCCTTATAGGGCATGATCCTCCAATCCATGTATCATTTTTCTTATTCTCCTCTGAATCTTTTCTAACTTGTGAATACCTAACCGGAAATACAGATACCCAAAATCATATACAGCATTCCAGATCAGATTTCACCAGTGCCAAGAACAAAGGAATAATGACTTCATGTATCATTGATACACTCTTTTAATGCAGCCTAGAATTGGATTTGTCTTTCTAGCAGTTATTGAAAGACAAATCAGATCTGTCTTTCTAGCAGCTATCTTACACTACTGAGTAATGTTCAGATTACTGCTGATGACCATAGCTCAGTCTTCTTCAGATTCCAGACCATAAATCCCCCATTTTGTCTATTTGTCCCTCACATCCATTGCTATTCAAAAGCATTAGATCTTTCAAGGTTATCTCCTCCTTCCTAACTTACCTAGCCATTCAACCCCTCATAAATTTTGAAGACTTACCCTGAACATCAAGGCTTTTCAATTTGTTTAAGATCAGTGACATCATCTTTAATTTTCAAAGCATGTTGTGGGCACTTTCTCAAAATAAATGTCATAGTCAGCTTCAGAATATCTATTTACCAAAAAGCAAATGAGGGATTTTCTCATGTCATCACATCCCCTTAAAACTTTTGGGATATGCTAAACCATCTAAGTACTAAGTGCTGGTTTGTGAACACGCTTCTAAACAAAGCACTCAGTTGCAATCTCCATTTTTTAAAAAAAAAAAGCGGTTTATGATAATCCATAAGCATTATTATCAATGAGAGTTAAGCTTGAGGGTGACACTTTGCTTTGAAAAATGTTATCTTTTCACTTTATTTTCAATAACACATACTAAAATCGGTGAGTCAATGGAAGCTGGCTGTGTGCTCACTTGAAGCCCTAGGCTGTTAACATAAACAAAAGCACAGCAAGGAAAGTTACCTGCTTTTGCTGCCTGTAGGAGTTCTGGGCGCTGGAATCTTGGTACTTTTCGATACAACCGACTATACATCCATACCTTGGAGAAAAAAGATTGCAGAAATCCAACTGAGCTTTCTGGTATGGGTCATGACCCACCATCTAACCAAATGTGGTAAATCTTTTTCTTGCCAAGAGCCGATCCTTTGGATGAACAATGAAACAGCTGGGCCTACAGCCCAACAGGAACAAAGTTACAGGATTGCTCTCTACTCTGTCATCTACCTTATGATATTTTTCCCTTCCAGGGTTAAAGTGCATCATTCTCAGCACTAAGCAGAGGCCTGTGCTTGTTCATAGTTATTCACTAACCAACCCTGTATTTAATTTCCAAAGTAGAAATGGGGAACCTGTGACTCTCTAGACCAGGGGTGTCAAACTAGTGGCCCGTGGGCTGGATGCATCACATACAGGCCACACCCACCCCAACTCTGCAAATGGGAAAAACTTTGCAAAACGTCCACAACACAGTGGGTTTGACAATGCAACACAGTGGGTTTGACACCCGTGCTTTAGACATTGCTAATTACAATTTCTTATTGGCAGGGGTGGTTAGATGGTGTTGTTCATCAATATCTGGAAGGCTACCAGTTCTTCTCTCCTGTTCTAATGAAATATGTGAAAGCTAAAGACAGAAATATTACATTAAAAAAACATTTTCCTGAGTATAAGTATTTCCACAATCTGCTAAACATCCTCCTCTGTTTTGTGTGCATCTGTTTAATCAAAATCTTAAGATTTACCCATGCTATCCAAGCCCACAACAGTCATCAACCTAGGTTTATGCAAATCAAAATGTGTAATTTACAATAAGCTTTTAAACTCAAAATTATGGCTGCTCCAAGTTGAAAGAATGTAGTGTATCAATAACTTTGATTATAAGAGCCAAACACAATTAGAAGAAATAGCAAATGCTCCTACTTTTTGGCTTAATCTATTTTTCATATTACTTGAATCTTTTATCTTTTTTATCCCATATCCTTTCCAAATGACAGGATTCAACAAATTCCCAAGGGTCACCTTTTCTTGACTTATACTAAGAAAGCTTGTCTGATTGATCAGTTGCTTTGGTTTACTTTCCCAACTTTCAATGGGGATAAAAAAAATCTGAAAGTTACCTGTCGACCTTGCAACCATACATATTTCAGATCATCATAAACTTTTCCAGTCTGGTCCAGACATGTAAAGAACCCTCTGGAAAAATAAAAGAGGCAGCAGCATTTAGAACCAGAGACTGAAGGTTCCCTTAGCCTGGTTTCCAGAAGTATTGTACTACAACTCCCAGAATTCCTAGCCAGCAATTTAAATCTCTCTGAGAAAGAAAGAACTAAACAGCACTTCCTGGAAACAGCATGCACAGGGCAATTAGCAATAATTTTTCAAAGGAAGGCATCTGTATCTGGCTTCTTTAAGTAGCAAGAGAAATAAGTTATCTTAGTAAATTCTGGATACTATTGAGAAGGAGAAAGAGCTGAGCCATATATTATGTCACTATTTGCTTCTCTATGTTTTGCTGAAGAAACCATCTTTAGTGATGTTCATTAAAAAAACACTAATCACAAGGAAAATATAAATTAAGGTTAGCATGAGGTGTTAATCCAACCACAGCTGGATCTTATATATGATATACATCATGAATCCAGAGTATGCTGGATATTAATGCCTATTATTCACAAGTAATAATCGGGAATTGCTCAGAACTAAGAGTTACAAGCCTAAAGTGGCTGTGCTATATAGTAACAGGATCCCTCATCTTAAAAGGTCTCTTTCTGCATCCCTTCCATTTCAACAGTTTGCTTAAAAATAGCAACAGTAGCAAGCATACGGTTCCTATTCCTTTCAAATATGCTTTTAAATAATTTAATAGTACGTTATATTCGCATCACGCCTGACCATCTGCAAATTCACACGGCGCCCTGAATTATAAACCAACCGCACCGGCTTGGCTTGGCTTGCACGGCACACGAAACCTAAGAGCTGCGTTTCACAGATCGAAGCTCACCCATATTCCTTATCATGGGAGTGCCGTAACCAAAAATCCACCACCGAGTCCAGTTCTTCAGAGATCCGTCCCTGCCAGTTGTGCAGCGTTTTCTGCCAATCCATTTCTGCTGCTTGGTTCTAGTTTAGCTCTTGACAAATGTAGAGATCTAACTCTTGTTGCCGCTGGTGAAGCAGATCGAGGTATCAGCACATTCTCTTGTATTTTTTTTAAATCCAGCAAAAGTTTTGCAACCAATTAGTGAGTCTCTGATCATATGATTTGCCTGAGTCATCTGATCCAAGCCCAAAGGAGTGGGGAAGACGCTTGATTAGGTGTCCCCCGCCGAATCTTTTAACCCTAAAATTGCTATAAATTGCTCCCGAGCCTGGCAGAATAATAACAAAAAAAAAAAAACGTAAGTGCTGTCTTGCACTTTTAATTCCCGGGCCCGCTGATGAATATAAAACTTTCCCTTCTAAAATCTACAGAACTATTAATCGATTCTTTGCATTTAGCATTTAAAAACACTTCGGGAATCCGTACAGAGCAACTGATTATCCAGCTCTGGGCATAGAGACTAATCAGAAAAGCAGCGATTTATTTTAAGCTAAGGGCGAGCAATGAAACTTTCCTCCACTGACTCGTCGCCGCGATTCCTTGTGTGTAAATCAACAAAGCGTTTTCCACTTCGAATGACTGAGTAGTAGTGACAACCGGCAGCGATCCTCCCCCAGTCTAATATGAAGCTGGTGTAAACAACAAAGATGGTCGAGAAACAGGAGCAGATTTGTGGAGAGAATCTGCGCAGACATCTCTCCCTGCGTCCCTCCTCTTTTTTTGCCTTCCTGAACCTTTACGCAGCTGTGTTCCTCTGTGGCCTTGAGCTCTGCGCAAAAACAATGTATCGTATTCATCTGAAAAAAAAAACCCAGAAATCCTAGATTTAAACTGAGCCTACAACTCCCAAGTAAATAGATTGGGAGTGGGAGGGGAGTGAGAGAGACCATCTCTGACTGCGCCAATAGTGTCTGGGCAGACAGAATTCCTCCACACATTAAAAAATGCAGAAAAACAATATTTTCCTTTGCATACAGACACACTAAAGCAAATAAATAAACCCAATGCAGAAAGCACTTCCGTAACGGAAGTTAAAATTTGCACATGCACTACGATGCATGATAGATGTACTTATGGGTTGAATTTTGTTACGATTTTGTGGTATGAAGAGCTGGAACATCTCATATTCTTCCTTCTTGGAAAGAAATGCATGCATTTCTGATTCAGGATGAAAAATAAATTTCTCTTGCCTATAACAATTCAACCTCCCTTTTATTTACTCACTATTTAATACACAGTATAACATTTAAAAGGCATATTAATTTATAAAACCTATGGAAATCAATGGGAGTAAAATCATCAATTATCTCTTATCTAAATATAATCAAAGTTATTTGGGACAGAGTTTGGATCCCTTGTCCATTCTTACATTACCCAGTTGCAATGTACTAACTACGGTAAAATGTCAGAGGAGAGTTCTATTCTTTTAGAAAAGTCCCATATGGAGGTGGTATTCAGCAGGTCCTGACCAGTTCTGGAGAACGGGTAGTGGAAATTTTGAGTAGTTCAGAGAACCAGCAAATGCCACTCCTGACTGGAGATTTTACAGTATCCTTCCCCTGCCACGCCCACCAAGCCACGCCCACAGAACCGTAGTAAAAAAAATTGAATCCCACTACTGCACTCCCATATATTTCAGATGTATCCTTGGGCATTTCTGTAGTAGAAAGAGAAGGCTTCAGTTTTAGCATTCTAAATTGTTTAACAGTTTTTACAAGCATGATTCTGTTACAATGCTTATAACAATCCTATAAGATAAACTATTATTATTACTAAGATCAGTAAGGGCATCTGTTAAAGGCATCTCATATTGATGCTTTCTTCTGGAATGGCCTTCACAGTAGCATACCAAATACAAATTCAGAAAAAAAAGGCTCCTAAGGAAGAATTGCACAGAGGTAGTCCTCAACTTATTACCATAAGTGAGCCCAAAATTTCTGTTGCTAAGCAAGGCAGTTAAGTGAATTTTGCCCCATTTTACAACTTACTTTGCAACAGTTGTTAAGTTAGTAACACAGTTATTAAGTGAATCTGGTTTTCCCATCGACTGCTTGTCAGAAGTTTGCAAAAGGTGATCACTTGACCCCAGGACAACTATCATAAATATAAATCATTTGCTAAGCATCTGAATTTTGATCACACGACCATGGAGATGCTACAATAAGTCATAAAAACCCTCGTAAGTCATTTTTTTCAGCGCCATTGCAACTTGGAATGGTCACTAAATGAACTGTTGTAAGTCAATGACTATACTGTACTGTATATTCATCTCCCTGTCCTTACCCCATTCCTGGAAATTAATATGCACCAGTGAACTCAATCATGGTTCATTGCTTTTTCTTGATAATCCAAATGAGTGGCCCAAAGCAACTGCCTCCATTTGCCCAAGGGGGAGCCAAGGCCACCCAAGGTTTTGCTGCCCTTGGCTTTATGCATAATAGGAGACAAGATGGATAGCACTGTGGACCTTCCTTCAGATCAAACATCTTCTTACCATCCTTCGCCCCCATTAAGGAGTGTGAGGTGTTCTGTTCTCCAAGGAAGGGATTTTGAAACACGTGACCAGGAGGACATCATTCCTGGCCCTGAAAATCTGCTTAATGTCTCGGCTGGCCCAATGGCACACTATTTAGAACACAGATTGGTTCCGCCAAGTGACAAAAGAAAGTACAGGTAGTCCTTGACTTACGACCACAATTGAGTCCAAAACGTCTGTTGCTAAATGAGAAATTTGTCAAGTGAGTTTTCCCCATTTACGACTTTTCTTGCCACAGTTGTTAAGTGAATCACTGCAGTCGCTAAGTTAGCAACACCGTCGTTAAGCGAATCTGGCTTTCCCATTGGCTTTGCTTGCCAGATAGTCACAAAAGGTGATCACATGATCCTGCTGGGACCCTGCAACTGTCATAAATATGGACCAGTTGTCAAGCATTGAAATCACATGGCCTGTAACGGTTATATGTGTGAAAACGGCCATTAGTCACTTTTTTTCAGTGCCGTTGTAACTTTGAACAGTCACTAAATGCACTGGTGTAAGTCGAGGACTACCTGTAGTCTGCACTAGCTCAGGAGCTATTTAAACGTCCTTCCCCTCTCAGAGCTCCGGGAGGAAGTCCTGATACTGAGGCCTGGAAGGTTTTGACCATCCTGGAACACTGCCTCTCTCGCAGACAGGAAAATCCAAGCGGACTCCTCCTTTTGGCCAATTGCTCCTTTCAGGCTATCGGCTGCTGGGAGAAGCTCTTTTCCCGCCGAAGGACAAAAATTTGGTCAGGGAGCAGCGGCAGGCGTGGCTGATTGCGCGCGCTTGAAAGCACCTTCTGTTGCTCCTGGGAGGAAACTATGAGGAACGACCTCCTTCGGCAGTACCTTCCCTCCCTCGGAGGTTCAGGAACGAAAGGCGGACGGGTGCTCTCGGAGTAAGAGAGCCACCATGGGGAAGGGAGGGAGGAGGGGCTGAAAGAAACCGGGCTTTAAACAGAAGATGCCCCAAATTCTCCTCTAGGCTACCGATTTCTCGCTGCCGTCGAGAGGCAGGCGACCGGATTCCAGGGGAAGCCTCCTCCTCCCGGGCCAGGTGAGGTGGCAACGCCTGAGTCCCCAACTTCTCTCTTTTCAGGTTCTGGCGGAGACGCCCCATGTTCAGACGTTCACACCTCAAAATCCTGCTTATTGGGAATTCAGGGTAAGCCACCGACAGCACAAAGCTTTTTGGGAGGGAAGCGCGCGGATATCAAACCCCCCCCCCCTTAAAGACAAAACTCCGGAGAGCCTGCAGGAACCCGACGCCCAGGCTGTGTTTGCCAAGTGGGTGTGTAGACTGAAGTAAAGGCACCTGCTGCCTGCCTCTCAGGGAAGCCTCAGCTCTTGGAAGCTGCAGAGGGAAACTGACGTCACCTCCCTATCCTAGTGAAGTGGACCTGAAGACTGAAGGCTCTGTACTCTAAGCACAGCCTGAACCTATCTGGCAGACCTACAAGTAGTCCTCGACTTGCAACAGTACCTTTAGTGATGGTTCAAAGTTATAACAGCACTGAAAAAAGTGACTAATGACCGTTTTTCACACTTATGACCATTGCGGCATCATAGTCACATGATAAAAACCATGGCAGTGTGATCAAAATTCAGACACTTTTGTCAACTGGACTATGAGTTTGCAGTGTCCTGGGGTCATGGGTTCACCTTTTGTGACCCCCTTACAAGGAAAGTCAATGGGGAAGCCAGATTAATTTAACAACCAGGTTACTAACTTAATGACTGTAGTGATTCACTTAACGGTGACATGTAAAGTTGTAAAATGGAATGAAATTCACTTAAATGCTTTCATTTAGCAACAAAAATTTGGAGCTCCATTGCAGCCTTAAGTAAGTCGAGGACTACCTGTATATGCTCATAACATTGTCTTCCTCTCCCGATCCCAGCTGAGGCAGGTTAAAATAGACTTTCATCAGATTGTGCCCTTTGAGTCCTTTCTGGAGTAGAAGAGGAGCAACTAAATGACCTCACCCGCAGTGCTCATGAGGATTCATCCTTTCCAATTAAAAGGCATACACTTTTGTGAGCTACTGCTCACTTCATCAGATGCATAGAGCGGTTAGACCGCTGTAGAGTTTAAACTGGAATGAGGGAGGAAGTGGGGAGATAATTATGCAGATACAAGGTGAGACAAATTGTAAGTATCTCATCAATTAACTGCTGTATTGAGTTAAGAACCTTTGTATTTGTTGAAACTTTGGGAAATAGCCCAAAATCTTTAGCAATCCCCTGCTCAATTGTGCTGTTCAAGATTTCTTTTCTTAGAATGCTTGCAGTGAGAGTGCTAATGAGTGTCCTGGGAGGCTGAAATAATCATCTGGTACTTTGTTCATCAACAGAATTAATGAACACAGCATGACATCAGAACTCAAAGTTGTATTCATGAATTATTTTGCACAAAGTTTGCACTATGTGCTATTGGAAATGTGGAATTGTGCCCCAATTGACTCTGACTAAATGGAGGGAGGAATCGTATGAGTTGAAAATATTATACTTGGCAATTCTTATCAGCCCCATACAACATGGTAACCCACCAGAAATGATGAGAATATAGTTAAAAGCATATAGACTGCAGGGTGCCAAACTGGCCAGATGCCTCGTGCTCAGGCCACGCCCACCCCGGCTCTGTGAATGGGAAAAATGTTGTGAAATGTCACGAGACAGCAACTGTGATTTTGACACCTGAGATATAGAGGGTATCGGTGAAAGCAGAGAGGTTTCAGTTTTTCATAACAAATTTAACAGTGAAAGAGAAGAATTTTCAGGAATACTAGTCTACAACTCTGCAGCAGTGCCAATTGTTTTAAGATATTCCGTGAATTTCCTCTCATCTGTTACACTGATTGGCAAAATTAGGCACAATTTGTTAGTCCCATGCTCCTTTTCATCTTCTCCTATTTAGGATTTGAAAGGCTACTTTCTTCTCTTATAATCAATGATCACACCTCTTTCAAAGAAATTTTTGGTTTACTTCTTAGGAATTAAGTTGGCATCTTTCCTTGAACCTTTGAGCTCTGCTTATGTAAGATACTTGCCGTTCTTTGTACAAATCAGTGTGTGCTGTGTTTAAGCTCCCTAATGTTGGAAGATTTTATTTTGGGAGGGTTGAGTTAAATTACATGCTTGTTTCTAGCAGTAGCAGAAAGTTATTTTGAAGAATGCCAAGAATCTAAAGGCCAGCTCAAATAGCTATGGTGATGCTTTGGAGAGTTATTTTATTTATTATTTTTATTCATATTTATATCCCGCCCTTCTCCGAAGACTCAGGGCAGCTTACAATTTTTGGAGCACAACCCAATGTGCTCAGCAATAGCCTTTGTATATAGCCATTGTATATGCCTGCTTATTACTAAGCGGCATTTTTACAAAGTCAGCTTATTGCCCCAACAATCTTGGGTCCTCAATTTACCTACCCAAGAGGATGGAAGGCTGAGTCAACCTTGAGCCTGGTGGGATTTGAGCTTGTACTAATTGCAGGCAGCTGGAGCTAAGTGCTAGGCGTTTAACAGCCTGCACCACCAAGGCTCTTTATGATATCCCAGTGGAAGAGATGTGAATCATTATAATAAAACCCTCAAATTTGGAGTGTAGTGGGACTATAATACTTTGAAATATTAACAGTCCAAACTGGAAATCCTACCACTGTTTGAGAAAGCTAAAGTGGAACATGCCTACCCATAAATATGTCCCTCTACTATAGGACTAGAGTACAATAGTATATTGAGAGTGAAAGACTGTAACTACTTATCTGTGACTAAGAGACTGATTTTAACTAAATTTACTTCAAAGAAGAATTAAATGAAGTTTAAAATTTTACTAATCATAGAGACAAATAACTGGTTTGGATGCTAAAATTCCTTGAAATCCTAATCGGTCTTCCTTATAAGTACTTAAAGTGGCATTTAAAAATGAGTTGATTTCTGGAAAAATCTATCTCCAAGAGCATTTCTTGCAGTAAGATGCAATTGCTACTCCTATTGAAATAAATAGGGCTCCAGAAAATTTAAATTTAGCTAGACCATATCCTCCTTTTAGCAGAAAGTTTATAATATTGCTAAAAGGGGTTTTGGTATGTATTTGGTACTGTTCATCATGAAATGTAATGAGATGTAACAATATAACAAACATAAATGTATTAAAATATCTTTTGGTTTTGGTGGGACAGGAAGAAAGAGTTAAAATTATATTTAATGCTTCATTCTCAGAGAAAGCAGTAATTTTTTTTAATAATGATTTTTTTTCAGGTGAAGTACGCTTTAAATTATAATTTCACAAAACCTGCTTTTCAACTAAGCTTTCTGAATATATTTGGTTTTTGATTTTGCTGTTGTAATTTGGCTGTTGCAATATTATATGCATCTTTCTTAATAAACTAAAAATCTGTTTGGCAGTGGGAACCAGTTCTGTGGAGAAAGGTTTTTCCACAGACGGGAGGAGGCGTGATTTTGCATGCTGCTTGTATCCCACAGATGGGGCTTCGCTTGTTTGCACCGATGGCTGGCATGCCACGGACCGGTGATCTAAAATACTTTGTAAAGAAATATTATTTTTGACCACATGATTTAACATATTCTTGCTTACGTTTTATCAGACATTCCCTGTCACGTCTTCCCCAAATCATAGCCTCAAATCTTTGAAATTATGAAGTCATGCTAACTGGGATTATGAGAAATCATGAGAAATAGCTTGGGAGGCTCAAGTTTCTATATTTACTATATATTTATATTTACTCATTGCACTTGGAATCCAAAACATATGTATCTCTCAATTTTATCCCAACAGTTTTTGGAGGAAGGTTGGTTGAGAACAATTGGCTTAATGTTGTTCAGTGATTTTTTGGGAGTTTCAGTAAATCCAGCAGGATATTCGGCCTTTCTCCCCACTGGGCCTCATTCAATGGGCCACAATTCCTGTGATCGCAGCACTCTTGAATCTTCATACAACACAGCATGGGAGTCTGGGAAATAACGTTCTTCCTTGATACCAACCATGGGAGGATGGGTAACTGGTCTGCTCTCAGGATCTGATGCCAGTGTTGCCTTCTCCACAGGGTGGGCAAATCTGCCCTGATGAACCAGTATGTTAACAACCGCTTCAGTAGCCGCTTCAGAGCCACCATTGGAGCAGACTTCCTCAGCAAGGAAATACACATTGATGGCCGTACCCTGATAGTGCAGGTAGGACTGATACAAGGCGGACTACTGAGTAGCCTGTGACACTTTGATCAATGTTAATGTTCTCTTCCCATCACTGAATAAGCCAACTTTGGTGTCACCAAGCCTATCCTTTGTGTGAAACGCTATATAGCCAAAAGAGAATCTTGCATATAAACCCTCACACCCAAAATGGTATCAGCAAGCCAGACTAAATATCAAAAAACGATAAGGGGTAAGAAGAAATGCAAGTAAAAGAACTATAGTTTTGGGGGAAGGAACCCACAATAGTCCCAAAATTAATTGGGTATTCAGTGTGCTCACGGTAGTGACTGTTGAACTGTGTATGGCAGAAAATTTAAAAGTTAAAGCTCAACTTTTTTGTTGTTTTGTGAACTGGGAAGCTCCAGATTAAATATTTTTGTGGAAAGATTCCACTTGTCTCAATTTGTAAGACAAAAAGAAAATGTGCTATACATGTATGACTCTGTGACCTTCATCAGAACAGGCATGTATATTATCAGAACAGATATCCATATTTTATGAGATACCTCTAATATACAAAAGTGTCCTCCCTATAGCATTGTTTTGCCATTAGAAATATTCTTCAGCTGCTAGATGTACTGTAGATATAGAAACAATAGTAAACGTGCTTACTTCCCTTCCTTCATTTTCTTATACACAGTATGGCAATCTCAAGTGATAACCCAATTCTTGGAAACTTCAGCTTTAGTATCTACTAGCTTAGCTGGCTATGCTGGCTGTGGCACATGGAAGTTATGATACACCACCTCAGGAAGTTAGGTCTACTTAAAAGTGCTTATAGTTTACACCAAGGGCTTTATAGCTGTCAAAGCAAAGGAAGCAGTTCAAGCAAAGCTTTCATTGCATGTGTTGTAACTATTCTCTGAGGTAACAGTAACAGTTGCCCCATGCCAGATTTTATCACTAAATATCAAACCTTGGAACCACAAGCTAACATTTCACTCATTTTGAAAAATATAGAGAAAACTAGAGCACTCAAAAAAGGTGTAACACTTCTAAACTAAATATATCATCAGCTAATCGTTTTGAGTAGGTCTAGCTTAAGGGTGTCAAACTCGTGTTGTCATGTGACAACACCTTCGCTAAACCAGGCGTGGGCATGTCCAGTGAGACGCATCCAGCCCGCAGGCTGCGAGTTTGAGAGCCCTAGGCTAGCTTGAGCAGTCTAAGTGTATGGGACCTTTCAAAAACCTTTTCATTCTTCATTAAAATGTTCATGGCAAAGACAATTTAACTCAACCTGTAATGATGCACTTTCTCATCTTGCCCACTTCAGTACTTGAGCAATCAGATCTTCTCTTTCTCTCTCTCTCTCTCCCTGCCTCAAGATCTGGGATACAGCTGGTACAGAAAGATTCCATGCCCTGGGACGGCCCTTTATCGGGCTCCGACTGCTGCCTGCTCGTCTTGATGTCACATCTGTGTATTCTTTTCAAGCCCTCGAGAAGTGGCACAAGCAGCTCTTGTTGCAGATTGAGCCAGAGGAAGAACCCACTTTTCCCGTTGCCATCATTGGAAACAAGACTGACTTGGAGAACCGTGAGGTAACATACCAAACACACGGAGAGGATAGATTGAGGCTTCTGTGCAAGAGCTCCTGCAGCACCCAACTTAAGAAAGGGTGTTTTAAAGATTAGGAACAGGGACTTGTGTATAGTGCTCCTACAGAGCCTTGAATGAAGAATCTGGATTGGATTTGACGGCAGAGGATGCAGATACAGAACCTAAGGGGGAGGTTTTACATTTGTAGACTCTTATTTTTAGTTTAGGGTTGCAGACAGGATTGGGAAGAGGGCAAAGTATAAAAAGGTATCCTGTCTTTAAGCAGGTTTCTTCAGAGGAAGCTGAGATGTGGAGCAGGCTTCATGATGCTACCTACTTTGAAACCAGTGCCAAGACAGCTGCCAACGTGCAGGAGGTGTTCGAGTGGGCCATACGGGCTGTACTGAAGAACGTAAGGAATGCACTCCCCCCATTTCTAAATTTAGAAGCTTTAAACCATGGCTATTCCGTTTTATAACTCCTGGGTAACCCAACAGTATGCCATCAAAATATGCTAGCAAAATTAATAAGCGAAACAGCTTAAGGCAGTTAAGAATGCCTCTTTAGGCTGAAAAAAAATGATACTGTTAAATAATACGCTGCCTCCAGTCACAATAGGTATTACCTATGCTTTTAAGACTGCATTCTTTGTGATAAGAAGCAATTCCTACATCAAGGCAGTGCTCCGTATCAGACCTCTTTTCTCACCTGTGCCGATCACCTTGTTTTATTTCAGCGCAGGGTACCTGAAGAGCCAGAGCTCAACTCTGTTCACCTAGAGACCAAACCATCAGAAGGGACACATCGGGAAAGGTGTGGCTGCTGATGAGCCCAACTGCAGATGGGAAGATTTATTTTTCACTGCAGATCTCTGACATGATGCAAAGAATAAGAACAGGAAGTTACCCCATAGTGAAGTAACAAGGTTCTGCCAACCCTGCAGCCTGAACTTTGGTAGTTGGATCCCATAAGATTTGTGGCCTTCTGGAAGAGAGCCTTATAATTGAAGGCTCCAGATTGGGTGTTGAATAGTCTTCAAACATCTGGAAATAAATCTCAACCTGATACTTTTCAGTGACAGAAAATGGGCATTATCTAGTCCTTTCTCAAAGTGAAACGGCTATAGAAAACTTGACCACAAACACTTTGAAGGGAGAAGATGAGGGAAAGAGCTCTTTTTCCAAACATCAAGCCTTGTTTCCAAAAAAAAGTCTTTAATTGTTCAAAATAGCACAAAAACGACAGATACGCAGCACTGGGGGGAGGTCAGGGTGGATAGCCAGGGTAAAACTCCTATGAGGGCTGTTCCTGTCTCAGTGGAAAATAAATCGGATCAAATATAGGAAGGACAGAAGGAATCTTAAGGACTGAACAGGGAAGTGGGACACAGCGAAATATACTATAATACAAAAGACCAGGGCACAGAGCAAGGGAGGGAGGTTTGCTCATGGGGGCGTTTTCCGAGGGCTACTTTGTCTACCAATCTCAACACAGCAAACGGTGCACGTGGGGGGAGGCATTTCTTCTGTATTCCATAGAGCTCCCCCAACTCTACAGAGTAAGCCCTGTTGCTTCCCCCACCCTCCCCTATGTGGAATGTCCCAAGACAACCAGTGGGGGAAAGAGGGGAGGGAGCATATATTTCTCTACAGAGAGAAACCTAAACTCGTACCCCATACAGTGGAGAGTTGTATGCCAAGAATATTGCCCTGCAGCCTTGCTCTGACCTAAAAGCCTCTGGTGGATCAGCTACATTCTCCCTCCCGAAGCATTTTTCTTTCCTAAAAAAAGTTTTATACAAAACAATGGAGAGGAATGGCAAGACATCTGCCTATAGCATGCCACCTTGTGGCCTGGAGGCAGGAAGAGCAGAGAGAGAAAACAAACCTGGCTTGTGCTGCTAAGGAGGGGCTGTTCCATGTACAGGGGAAAAAAGGGGGTGGATTCAAGCCACAAACACCCTGCGCTGAGCATTAGAACAGCTGCTGTAGCATGAGCCCCTTCCCTCCAATGTTCAAAGTAGCTGCATCTGTGGCCAACCACATCACATCTTCTCAATCCCCACTAGCAGGGACTTCTCTCCATTACCAAACGCAGACACTAAAAACTAAACTGAGGAAGAGGGTCTGTACAGAGGCAAGAACTGGAGGCAGAGAGATCAAGTCTCCTACCCCCAACACACAGGATTCAGGGGAATACAAAAGAACTTCATTCCTGTAACTGCAACTTGTAAAAAAACCCAACAGCCCCCCTCCCCCCATAACAAGTTTTCCCTCAGGCCCACCCCAAACATCAATGTCCATGTTATTGGGGCAGTAAGCAGAGGGTGAGGGAGGAATTCCATTCCTTCTTCCCCCTTCCTAGGTGGGGTATGGCACAGTGATGGCCCTGCTTGGGGCTCCCTCACATGAGCCTCAGCGTCTCTTCTCCCTCCACCCCCCCACCCCAACAGTTCATCCCATGGTGTATGAAATGTGCTTTCGGCAGTTCCATCTTCCTCCATACATGGGGTGACTGGCTGGCTGGGGGAGTTCAGGCAGAGGCTGTGGAGCAGGCAGGAAGAGGGGACGGCTGGTGACTCCCTTCACTGCCCATCTGCTTTGGGCTTCTTTGGAGCACTTTTCCTGGAAAATGCAAAAGAACAGTTAAGGTCCAACTTCCTGCTTGGTCATGAATGCAATGCTCTTCTTGGCCAGAATACTGGCAACATTCAAATTTTCATTCCTGGAATTGTCCACTCCTATATCAGTACTTGCAAGCAACCAACTTCTTAATCTTCATCTCACCTTTTTTATATACAACTCAGTGGCTAATATACCTAATGCTCCTTCCTCCTCCTGTTTTACACCCAATAAGCACCTGGTGAGATGGTCTGGGCTGAGTGACTGACTAGCCCAAAGTCATCCAGCCAGTTTTCATGCATAAAGGTGGCCCAGAACTCAGTCTTCTGGTTTCTAAGCTAGTACCTTAAATGCTACACCAAACTGCCTCTCATCTTCAAACAGCTTAGCTCCACAAAAGAAAATTTATGAGGCATTTTTTTCCTCCCAAAATGACTGGGCTTATATGTAGATTTCCTTCCATAACCCACCACAACTCTACAATGGAAACATGAAGGCTGAAATAATGATTTGATACACCAATCAATACTCACAAATCAGAAGATGAAAGCGGCCGCTTGTTGGTTGGTTTTGTCATAGATCCATCTTTACTGGATTCTGTAAAGCAAAAGTGCATTACACACACTGAAAACAAAGATAAAACATCACCTGAATCAAACTGAATCATTATAGGAATGTGAACTATTTATAAATCATGATATCCAACAGGGATAAAACTAGGAATAAAATACAATTGAATGCTGACATGTGAAAAAAATGGGTAATTTTATTCTGACATTGAGTCCTTTAGTTATACTATTTGGCTTGCTGAGCATGTCTCTACCGCTGAACTCCATAAACCTATCCTCCCAAGCAATTTATACTGCAACTGGTGCTGAAAATACATTTTCACTCTGGATGGTGAGATTCACATATTAGACATGCCAAACACGATACATTCCCGAGTAGGAATTGGCAGAAATACCTGACAAATGCATCAATTCTTATTGATTAAATTCAATAAAATAATATTCTAGAACTTTGAGTGAGACCTTCCCATTTACTTATCCCCCCCCCCCAAAAAAAGAAATATCAACATAAAGATCCAGCCTGGATCTAACAGGCAACATGGCAAATTTTCTTCATTTGCAAACCAAGGCTCAAAATGGGAAAGTGAATGGCGTGCAGATATTTACAAGAGTCTGAGACCTGGTAGCAGTTCTTCATCTTGTTGACAGGTTTAATTTAAAGAGCCTGTCTTCCCACTCATATGCGGCCTGAAGCTCTATTCCTCCCTCCAACATCCCATCACAGCCGCTACTCACCTTGAAGCCACCGAACTTGTGTGGCAGGACCATAGCCCTTCTCGTTGCGGGCAGCAATCCGGAAAATAATGGCAGGCTTTGTGGTGTAGTCTATATGGGCATTGGAGAGACTAGCTGACTGGACCAGGCACGAAGGACTAGGCCCACAGTAAACCCGCATGAAGGCCAGTTGGGCAGGTGCTGCGCTCTTAGGTTCACCCGCTTGGGGACTCTGGATGGCCAGGTACACAGAGTATTCTGTGATTTTTCCAGAGGTGACTGAAGGTGGTTCCCAAGTCAAGTGGGCCCCGTCCGGACTCTGTGTTAGAAACACAAAAAAAGAGGTTGAAAACCATGATAGCCAAATGGTACTGCAGCAAGAGTGGGAGACAACAAATGCAACAAACATTATTCAATTACCCCAACCCAAACAGGGAGATGAATTAACAGGACTTTAAAAACAGAAAAAGCTCTCACTTTACTGATTTTAATGGCACAAGGTGCTCCAGGAAAACCAGGCAAACAGGTCTTGAATGCTGAGATTTCACTGAAAGGGCCTCGTCCGCAGGCATTAATTCCTGCTACTCGGAACTTATAAGCAGTACCAGGCTGTAGCTCCTGCTTCTTGAATTGAGAATAATCAGGAGTAGTTCCTGAATCATCCTGCAGAGGACAGAAGAGAGTGGGAATAAGACATCACAGTTATCTTGATATTATGGGAATGATAGAAAGATACGCGGCAGCAAAAATCTGGATCTTTACGGTGAAATTAAGGTGATTATAATATATTCTTGCCACTCACATCTGTAGCAGGTGCATCATCAGGCGGCAGGAAGTAGTGTGTCACCACCATGTTAGTTGCCTTGACAATACCCACATCAAACCACTGATTTTCCTTCTTCACAACCACTTTTGGAGGCTGTGTGGGAGGCTCTGGTTTCTAGTGAAGAATGGATAATTCAAGGTTGACTTTGGAAAACTTGCAAACTCATTTCTTAAATTCCTACCAATATTTTTTTTTCTTACCACTGGAGCTGGTTCAATCCCATTAGCAACTTCTGTCAGGGCAGCTGCTGCCTGCAATTTTGCTGGGCTGGCTACTACCACAGGCTGTGGGGCCACAAAAGTATTTGAAGGAGCAAGGCCTGAATGAGGGAAAGAATTTCAATAACTTCCATGAGATCCCTGATCCCCAACGATACTGATCCATGTCTAAAACTGGAAAGGAAATACAGGCAACAGAACCAAGTCCCGATTTAACTAAAAGGCCCACAGAATTCCCAAGGGTAATTAATAAGCATCTTGACAGAGCTGGAATGTAAAATTATCCCATGATCAAACAGCTGCGTTTATCCAACAGGAAAACCCAATACAGCTTTGCTCAGACACTCGTCTCAAGCAAGGGAGCAGGGGACCCTCCCTTTTACTATTGGCTAAAAAGCACCATTGTAAGGAACCATCTTATCACTGAGCTGTGGCACCTCTCCTTACAAGTGGAAACAAGCTTTTAAAGGCCACTGCCAAATAAAACGGCAGTCATCTTTGCCTCACTTACTCTCTGTGGGAGTCGGGGGTAACAGCCCAACCGTGCTGGTCACTGCACTAGCCAACTCATTGAGGCCATTGCTCTCGCTGGCAGGATCATTGAGGCTATCAGCAGGAGCCAGAGCTTCTGTAGGCAAGTGGGCAGGCAATTGATGCTGAGGAGGTGGCGGCTGTTGCTGCTGCTGCTGCTGCTGCTGAACGGCAGCTGCCGCTGCTGCTGCTGCTGCCTGAGCCTCCTGAAGCTGCTGTTGTTGCTGTTGCACCAGGGCTGCCAAGTCTTGCTGAGTAAGCACGATGGGGATGGCGGTGGGCTGTCCTTCAGGGCCCTCTGAACTCAGGTGTCCTAGTTCAGCCTGTGTGGCTGCTGCCTCCGAGGTATCCATGGCTTCTCCAGGACCTGTTCAAGAAAGAAAAGGGCTAAATCAGGCATGTCCAAGCCACAGCCTGTATGCGGCCCTGGATAGCTAATAATGCAGCTCTACAGAATAGATAGTAAGTATATATAATAGATTGTGTGTGTATATCATACATACATACAAACACATACATACATATATAGTATATATAATCTTTCTTTTTTAATAATAAAAAATATAACAAAGAACAGTTATTTATATATACAATCTATATTATATATTTTTGTATGTGGCCCAAGATATTTTCTCCTCCCTCAATGCGGACCAGGCAAGCCAAAAGATTCTTGTGGGCTAAATGTTTACCTAAGAAAGTTAGCAAGGTCTTTTCACCAAGGACAGACCTGGCTGGCTCATGTGGTGAGCGGAGAAGATTCCAGAGAGGAAAACAGAAGGTTACAAGTACTCACCCATTACAGCCTGCTGGGCTGCTTGCAAAACCGCCTGGATAGCCAGGGCTTGTGCCTCTTCAGTGGCAGCAGCTTGGGCAGCAGCCTCTGCAGCAGCTGTTACGGCTAGTTCCTCGGGAGTCAATCCTGTCACCATCAGAGTGGTGGTGCCCGCCTGGCTCTCCGCCATCAGTTCCTGAGGCAATGCTAACTGCTCCACCTCTGAGGGCGGTGGAGCTGCAGGGGTGGCCTGGGGCAGCACCACCATAGCCACAGGCTCTTGGGTGGGGGCCGCTGGTGTGGGTGGTGCCTCTTCAGTAGGAGGGGCAAGTTCCGGATGGGGAGCAGGTTCACCCAGAGGGCCTTCGGCTGGCGACGTGCCAGTTGAGGCAACCTGTGCTTGCCCCTGAGGCTCAGGGGTTGCAACTGCGGTCTGCATCTCTATGGAGGGCTGCAGTGGTTCAGAGGGTGCCGGAAGGGAATCTGTGCTGGTGGCATCAGGAGTCTCAACAGGGGGAACTGCCTCGCCTGCAGGGACATCAGTGAGCGAGGAGATGTTCTGCAACAGGAAGGATGGATAGAAAGGTGTAATGTGTGAATTCTGGACCAGGCAGTATTGAGTCTACCACAAACACTTTTTATACAAACACTAGGACCTAGGAGCATCTCCATTAGATCAGGTTAAAGGCCCACTTAAACCAGCCATCTGCACTGAGAAGGCACCAAGTATCACCTCTCCTTAAATCATTTCACTGTTGTGGTTAATACCTCTTCTATCGCATTCTACTCTTTTTCTTTGCCATTATCCCATCCCCACTCCAAGGAATTCTGTTTCTTCTTTGAGGATTCTTAAGAGATATATTTGGGGAAGAGATATTACAATGAGCCAAATTAAACTGATTTGGGGGGATGTCTATGTGCACACATATTTGTGGAAACAGCAATATTTATATCAATTTATATCTACGTAACATATTTGGACTAAAATGAGCCAAACACGAGGAACTAGAAACACTGCTGATGAGGCATGTAGACAATTGGAAGCAGAAATCTTTCTTTCTATTCTGAAATATGAAGTGACCGGTATAAGCAATGGAAGGAAAGCAGGAATATTCAGGTTAATATGATAGTCCTGTGTCTGATGAATGAGTAGCAAGCTGCCAACATTTTGTTTTCCCAGAGATTCAACAGACTTAAAATCAAGAAAGGTTGCCAGGAATAACTCCATCCCCTCAAAACCAGCTGTAGAATCATCTAGGGAATCTCAATTCTTGTCTGGAATGGAACCAAAGAAAACAGGAAACAAGATCCAGTTCCTCCTCTGATTCTCACCGGTACAGAAGGCCCTGGTGCTGGCGTGGACTGGGTGACAGTAGTGACAGCTCTGATTTGAGTGGAGGAAACTGTGGTCACCACAGCAGTATTGGGGCTGCTGGCAGCTGGACTCTCAGTCACTGGTATCTCAGGCTCCCCTTGTTGCCCATTGGTAGCAGGTGGCTGATCTGCAGAAAGAAAACAAGTTACACAGTGAAGACAAAGATGCAAGAAGAGGTCTTTGGATTTTCAGGATTTGAAACAGTTATTTCAAAAGATCAAAACATAAAACAAACGTTCCATATTTTGGAATTCGCCCCCAACTTTGCTGCTTCATTTCATAATGAGTGCTTTAATATATAGAAAAAGTGACTTGAAGCTCAACTTCCTACTTTGTTATTCTAGAGTTACAAAATAGAAAATGTGTGGTAGATCAATTTGAGAATTATCTACCACCTGACTGAGAAAATCTGATCAAGTGGATAGCTAAAACAAAACTTAGTTCTTTAGTCAACTTAAAAACGTTAGGTAAGCAGAAATAAAGACGTTTTTGAAACCTGTCTGCACAATGTTTAAACCAACATCCCGAGACAGACTGTTTTAAACTGAAAATAAGATACTTGTTTGCTTTGTGAAGAATTTTGTGACAAATTCTTACTGTTTGCCCATCTCATTCTTAGATAGCAAGTTGTTCATCAGAGGACAAAATCTTTCTAGGGCCAAATCTCACACACTTCTTAAAATTGGGAAAAAAATGCCTTGCACAAACTTTAAGTGAGGAACGTACATGCTATAGAAAATTCTGGGCTATAGTTTGAACAGGCACCCATTTTTCAGTAATTGTACTTTGTACGGGATGATTGACAGCAGTGAGGACAATATTTTTCAGAGATACCAGATTTAGTTTTATCTATGCCCCCAAAGAATTACAATTTCAAAGCAGCTATTATAAAGCTACGAAACTTCTGAATACATGCAATGCTTGATTATAGTGATTCTAAAACAAGGATAAATAAAAATTCTAAAGGTAAAGAAAAATTAATCCTAATACAACTTAGTAAACCTTATACATTTTTGGGATACAATATGATGCTATTATGAATTTCCACTTTCACTACTTGCTAAGGAACAACAGTGTGTCTGAAACAAGCCAATACACTGCAAACAATTCTGTAAAATTCTCCAATCCACAACAGGCCCATGCAAGGCACTGATCACAAATCAGGCCTCCCCAACATTTTGTGAACTGTGTAACCTAAATTATTCAGTTCATTTCCAAGTGCACACTGTTAAAGAATAATATTGCCCTGTACCATTAAAAGTACTGAGGAATCCCTGAGGTTACCCAGAGAAGTCTGAAAATCCCTATATAAGAACATAAAACATGTTTCTAATACCTATCCTTAGTATTCGTTTACCTTGGTTGGCACCCATGGAAGAAGTAACTGTGGTGGCAGTATGGGTGGTTCCCGTTTCATGGGTCTCACAAGGAGGGTTTGAGCATATTCTGGGTGTTGAGCTATGAGGCAAAGACCCAGCAATCCCTGGTGGTTCTCTCTCAGGAGTTTTTCTCAGTTCTGAGTTGCCACATTGTGCTGATGCTGAGCTGGAAGACTGAGCGCCATCACCTCCTATACTGGGTGTCATTGTGGTGCTGGTGGAATTGGTTTGCTGTGTTTCACAGGGTGGAGTAACAGGGGGGTGCTGCTGCTGGGCACCTTCATTTTGTTCAGCTCCCAGGTTTGATGTGGTAGTGGTGGCTGTGTTCGTAGTACCAGTCTCGTGAGTCTCACAAGGTGGATTCGAGCACACTTGTTGTCCCATGGCTATGTTGGAAGTCGCTGTGGTAGCTGTGTTGGTGGTGCCCGTTTCATGAGTCTCACAAGGTGGATTCGAGCACACTTGCTGTCCCACGGCTATGTTGGAAGTCGCTGTGGTAGCTGTGTTGGTGGTACCCGTTTCATGAATTTCACAAGGTGGATTGGAGCACACCTGCTGGGTAGCACCCAGGTTTGATGTCGTTACAGTAGCTGTATTTGTGGTACCTGTTTCATGCGTTTCACAAGGTGGATTAGAGCACACTTGAAGATTTGTATCCTTGGTGTCCGTGCTTTGGGTCTTGCAAGGTGCACTTAACTGAACTGGCACATCAATTTTGACAGACATGGTGGTGCTGGTAGAGTTGGTTTGCTGTGTTTGGCACGGAGGGTTGGCAGATCCCACCCATTCGCCATCTGGCTGCCCCTGGCCCATGAGGGACCGAGCTGTGGTGGCAGTATTGGTGGTATGAGTATGATGGGATTCACACTGGACTTTTTTCAGGGCTTGTAGTCTTTCATTGCTTTTCTCTACGGTAGTGCCAGAGGCAGCACTAGGCAAGCCAGCAGCTGGCATGCAACTTACAATTTGAACTGCACATGGATGCTCTGTGGGAATATCTGTTTTTGTTGTCATGGTAGTGCCGGTGCTACCTGTCTGCTTTGTTTGGCATGAAGTGTTAGTCAATTCCTTCTGCCCGTCATCAGGTTGCCCTTGGCCCATGTTTGAGGTGGTGGTGGTAGCAGTGTTTGTAGTGCCAGTCTCGTGGGTTTCGCGGGGAGGATTGGAACACACTAGCTGGCCTGTACCTACAATGGGCTTTACTGTCATAGTGGTGCCAGTGGCACTGGTCTGGAAAGTATGGCATGGTGGCTCTGAGGGCGCCCTCTCTGTTTTGGAGGTGGTGGCTGTATTGGTCGTGCCAGTCTCATGAGTTTCACAAGGGGGATTGGAACATATCTTCTGCCCAGCACTCAGAACAGTGGTTGCTGTGTTGGTGGTACCAGTCTCATGCATCTCACAAGGAGGATTGGAGCATATCCGCACCACTCGACCATTGGGCTGAAGGCCACCACCTTCCTGCCCATCACACACAAACTGTAACTGAGCTGGCCCACCCAAAGTGCCCACAACTGTGGTCGTAGCTGTGTTGGTTGTGCCAGTATCATGTGTTTCACAGGGCGGATTGGAGCACACCAGTGTCACAGTGTTTGGCTGTGACTCTCCTTGCCCTGGCTCAGCGATGGTGACTGTGGCTGTGGGCTGCTCTGTGGTGGGAGAGGCCAAGATAGAAACAGGCAAATCATGCACCGGCTGGGCCTCTACACCGCTGGGGGTGGTAATCAGGGTGACTTGAGTAGGCTGAGAAACAGGCTAGGGGGAGTGAAACAAATACACATAGATTAGCAGAGACACCTCTAGTCAAGAGACATATCTAAATCACATATAAGATTTACAAGCATTCTGTTATGCAGAACAGTATGGCTAACTATATTTTAGGCTGCAGGCATTACAAATTATCTTTCATGTGTAAAGTAAATAGTCCTTGCACTTATAAAAGCTACAGCCATATCATGGAGAAATATGAATTTAATAACTCTCTGCAAAATATCCACACAGTGCATTTATACATGCAAGAAATATACTCTGGGGAATATTTAAAAATATATCTCCCAATTACTTTCATTCTGATGCAGTCTAGTGTAGAATTCTGCAATCTGATTTTTAAAAATCTATTTTTAATTCCTTCACCCATCACTTCTCATTCTTTTTCTGAACTTTGTACAATACTGCTTATCCTGAAAGGGGATATAGTGTAATGTACGTACACAAGCATTTATGGAGAAGCAGTATTTTATATACTAGCATTGTAAAAGTCTGCAACAAGATTAAAGATGCAGATTAAAATACATACTTTGATATAAATTAATTGGAGACACAGATTTTGATGTGATCTTGTACAGATGATAAAGATCTTGTAAAGAAGTCCATGACTCATGTTAGGTAAAAAAGATGGGCACAACAAGTTGACTAATCCCAGGACAAAAGCTCTCACCTGTTTCAAATGCTAGCTATTCTTGCCCAATATAAAGAGCTGCTCATGACATGCATGCTGCCTGTTTCAAATCAATACATGCTGATACCTATGGTAACTACTAGGGTTCCCCCCATCACAATTCCCATGACATCTATGAATTGCAACAGAACGGCTACTTTGTACTGTTTAAAAAAAAGGGTATTGTAAGAAAAGCATCCTCGTTCTCTAGATAGTTTGAACTGCAATTCCATGGTCATTGGCCATGTTTGCTAGAGTTATGGGATTTGAAGTCCAAGGCGTCTGAAGGGTACTAGCTGCCTATCCTTTCCAAACAGGAATTATCAGGAACATCAAGTCCTGGATAATAATTAAAAGCCAGTAAGAAACCTCAGACAGGAAAAATCCAATTGCTCTGGTACATGTATACAAAGTCTCTTCCAATTACATCCTTTTTACAATATGTTCCCTTCACACAACCCTGTATCATTTGCAGGCTTGTAAGAATCTGGTTTTATATATTGCTTTTAATAGCTACCAGTCCTCTTCCTCCAGGAACCCTCTAAATACATCATCCTTTTTGCTAACTACAATCAGAGCCACTCTACTACATGAAAACTCTCAATTAATAGCCAACATCATAAACATAAACATCATTCTTTGAAACCACGTGTGTCAACATCTATCACATTTCATGCTGCAAGTTTATCGTGGGCTATGCAGAGCACCACGCTGCCTTAAATGTAGTATGCATCATTTTGTTGGGAAACATTGCTTGCAATTTTTGACCAGGCCAAAACCATACCTGCATAGTGATGGTGGGAGTGGTGAGGCCTCCTGCTGCTGTCAGGGTTGTCTGTGCTGCTGAGACAGTGATGGCAGCTGGATTGATGACCTGACTGGAAAGTGTGGCAATGGTCCCCAAGGTGGTAATAGGCGTAGCCAAGGAAGCATTAGTATTGTGTGCCCCAGTTCCAGCTAGGCTTGTTGAGACCGTGCCTGTTACAGTGCCTAAGGTTGTAACCCCTTAAAAGATACAAAGAAAAAGAAAACCTTAGATGGCTAAAACTCTGTAAGAGGTATCCATGTTAATTTCAGTAACCTTAGGACATAGAAACATGGACTCTGAAGTTCCTGGTCACATTTCTAGGCCATATATCTGTAGACTGGTAAAAATACATGGTTAGCGGCAGAGGTGGTATTCAGCAGGTTCTGACCAGTTCTGCAGAACCGGTAGTGGAAATTTTGAGTAGTTCAGAGAACCAGCAAATACTACCTCTGGCTGGAGATTTTACAGTATCCGTCCCCTGCCACGCCCGCCAAGCCACGCCCACAGAACCAGTAGTAAAAAAAGTTTGAAAACCACCACTGGTTAGCGGGCCAGTTTTGCAGCACACAGAGGATCCTGTGCACTGGGAAGATGTCCATAGGCCCCAAAACCTATCAATTTAACCGTTGATGCACTATGGAAGGCAAATGCACTCACATAAACTCTAAATCCATTAATTCTTCCTCCAGCTTAATGCTTTTACCTGTTGTTCCTTTCACGACCAAAGTGGTAACAGTAGGCTTGACTGCAGACACAGTGACAGGGGTAACAAGTCGTACTCCACCCATAGGGACAGTTCGCAAGATCGTGCCAGGTTGTCCTGGTGCTCCCTTAAGCACTACCTATGAAAACACACATTTTTCATATTAAACTGTTGAAGTCAGAACAGGGCTTCTAACAACTTTCAACCTGTCATCTAGCTCACCTGTGTTACGCTTTGCTGTCCATGACTTGTGGTTAATTTGGGTACTGCTGTAATGATCTTGGCGGGTGTACCAGTGCCTGCGGTCATCACTTTTGTGGTGATAATGGTGATGGGAGACTTAATCCCAGAACTACTAGTAACACCTGAAAGTAAAAAGTAGAATATGAATACACACACACATTCTCTCTCCCCATCCCCAACAACCATGCTGTGATCTCACTGGTTGCTGTACAACCCAATGGTCCACAGACTTATGAAACAGGATGATAACTGCTACAGTAAATCAAATTCCATTTCTTACCTGTGGCACCTGCTTGTGTAATAATAGCTGACATGGGGATGGTCTTGATAATAGTGGTGGTACTAGGCTTTGTTGTGTTGGGTGACACGCTGCTGATGCCCAGGATAGTAGGCTTAGTACCTGTGCCACCTGCCTGAGAGCTGGTGATGATTGTGGTGGGCTTGCCATCTGCTGAAGTCACTAGTTTCAGAATAGTGCCAGCAGGCAGAGGCCCTTTGGTCTTAAGGGGGGAACATAAAAAAACACCAAGAATCAGAACAATGCAGGGCGTCATTGGGGTGAGAATGGCATACACCCTAGGACTGGGGTTACATCTCGCATTGCTCCTCCATTGAATGTTCTTACCTGGATTATCTGAGTCACAGGACCAGTTGATGCTTGGCCTGTTACAGCTGATGTCTGGACTGGTTTGGTCTGCACAACAGACATCACTTTTCCCAAATTGGAAATCTGCTCCCCCACAAAGAAAGAGAGAAAGTCTGCTTTAAGACTCCTGACATCTTCTAATATAAAGGGACATGGTCCCCTTCCTCTAATTCACTCAGCAATTATTTGACCAGCAAAACATCCAGCAATCATTTATGAGTAGCCTGTTTAGTTTTAGTTTACTTTATTGTCATTGCACCTCGTACAACGAAATCAAACACCATCTTCAGTGCACATCATGACCATGAAAATAAACCCAAACACACTGTTAAATGAGAGCATCTGCTCAGCATTACATAAAAAAAGCTGAGGGCTCACTGAAAATGCTCACTTATATGAAGAGCAAGTTGACAGAAAAAAGCCTCCATTTCCAGCACCCTCTCTTAAACCCCTATTCAAAAGAGTTATGCTTACCAATGCACTTCCTCCAGGCACGGAGATAGGGCTTTTCACCAATGTGATGGTCTTCGTTACCCCACCCACTACGGTCGTCATCACCTGGGCCTGCTGTGCTACAGTGACAGTGCCTGATTTATGCACGGTGATGATGGGCCGGGTAGGTGTGTTAGTGGTGGATGAAGAGACTGAAGTGCCCACCTGGGCAGCTGCTGTCTTCAGCATGCGGGTGGCCGGATTGCTCACCTGCTTGTTTAACAAGGTCAGTATTTAAAAAGAAAAAAAGCATCTTATAAGGGTCTGTGGAGGCAATATGAATTCTCACAACTTTTTATTACAGATAGAACATGGTCCCACAAATGTAAATCTGGGATCCAAAGTATTAGCCCTATCCTTTTTGTCATGTACTAATTCCAGTAAAACTGGTGAACCATTCATACTATGGGGATATTACTTCCAAGTCCAATTCAAGGTTTTGGTAATCACCTTTAAAGTGTTTTCTGATACAGGTCAGGTTAACTGAGGGACGGCCTTGCCTGAGTGGGATCAGTCCATCCCACTTGATCAGGCAGAAGGGGCATTGTACAATCTCTATTGGTCAGTTTAAGCTCAAGAAGAGCCTTTTTCTGCTGCGGCCCCTCATTCTTGGAACTATCTCGCTGCCTAAGTAAGTGAGGCCTGTCCCCGCTTAATTCTGCCAATTAGCCTAAGGTCTTCACAGGGGATGCTCATCATTGGAGTTGGTTGGTGTATTGATTGGGAAGAGACTGCCCCCATACCGATTTTGCTTTTCTGCCTCTTGCCTTTGTATTTAATATCTTCAATGTTATTAATATTTTCTGTATTTATGATTTTGTAAGATGTCCCAAGTGGCTTTTCAGAGTGAGATGGGAGGCATATAAATTTAATAGAGCAAAGAAACAACTATGCCATGGATACTCACCATGACTGGAGAAGAAGCAACTTTAACTGTGGTGGGTAATGTAGCAGTGCCTGGGGACACTGCAACAGTCTTAACTATGGTAGCAGCAGCAGGCATGGTTAACATAGTGGGGGCTGAGGATGGTGGGATTTTCTGAGTGGCTGCAGCAGCAGCTGCCAGAGCTGCCATGCCACTCATCTGGGAGCTGCTACCAATCACCTAAGTTTAAGGGGAAAAAGTCAGTGAGTTAATACCACTAGGATTCCTTGCAAATAACAATGAAAATGTATTAATGATATAGACAGACAGGATAAGATGTGAGGAATTCCTTCTTTCAGCACAGCTCCCCATCATTCCTGCCTTCACTTACCGTCCCTTGGGTGCTCTGTGTGGGTACCACCATGCGTACCCCAGCTGGCAAAGAAGTCACGGTCACTGGGCCTTTCCCAGCTAGTCCTGCTGACCGCACTGTTACCAGTGGTGCTCCTGTGGTAGTTTGTGGGCCAGTGACTTTCAGCACAGCTGGAACAGCTGCAGAAAGAAAATAAGCAGGTGAAATTTTAAACTACATATAAATAAGGGTTATACCAAAATGTTTCAGAAGTACTGTGGGCTTCATATAAAAAGAGCACTTATTAATTATTTTAAGTAGTCTGGTTTGCGCCTTCCAAAGTGAGAGTTGCTTTAAGAATCACAATATGACTTGACAGAGAAGCCACAAAATGGCAAATGATGTCTAAAGCAACACTTCTAAATTAATTTGGATGCATGCATGTGCATCTAAAATATAGATTTCTACCTATTCCAGTTATGGGGTTCCAAAAATATTATCCTAGCAAAATGAAGTTAATTTGGGAACTACATGTTTTTTTATTGACCCACGCCCTTGGCAGGGTAGAACATCAGTAGTAAGCAAAATGCTCCAAATTCTAAACAGCTATTCAAATAGTATCACTACAAGTATGAAACACTTCTGGAATGGCTGGAACATCCCATTTTAAGTTTAAAATCTTTTCCCTTTAAAACAATTTGCAGGTTACACAATGCATCATAAGGATAGCTCATCTTTTTCTTCTTACGGAAAAATGTGAAAAGCACTCAGCTGCATGGCTTTGAATTTTTGGAACCCACAAGTAGAAAAATAAAGGATTGTGAGAATATTTGTTAAAATATGAACCTGAAAGCACACTGTGTTCAATGGAGTTCAAGTCCACTCTATTTACTTTTAAGATAATTCTTAAGAAAAAGAATTTCAGAAGACTGACATTAAGGAAAAAAACACCATGGAACAGATGTCCTCCCCCCCCATTTTTTTTTAAACTGAAGGTGCTCTTACTAAGCAGGGGTCCTGCTAAGAAGGAAACTCAGACTTTAAGGGCTGTACACAATTAGCCCAGCTTTTGAAAGGGGGGTGGGAAATGAGTGGATTTTTTAAAAAAAAGTCTCCCTTACTTTGTGGACGAGGAGTAGCAGCGGCAGCTGCTGGAGGAGGCCCTGGCATTGGGCTTGTAGGCACAGTAGGAAGCACCTGGATGGTTGTTGTGGTTGGTGGGGCGGGAGCAGCAGCAGCAGCGGCGGCAGTGGCAGCAGTGGCCGCAGCGACAGCTGTGGTCTGCGGCAGCAGGGTTATACCCATTTGTGCCAAAGGCTGCACGGCAGGGACAGGTGCGGCAGCAGCAGGGGCAGGGCTCTTGGGGGGATTGACAGGCACTGAGGGCACAGGATTAGCAGCTGGCGAGGAGGCAGCTGGGATGTCGTATTTCTGCAGTTGGAGTAAGTAAGTGTCCGCAGTTGGGACAGAACCCCAGCTCACTTCCAAGGAGTTGGTGTTGGCACGAACCAGCTGAACCCGTGAAGGGGGTGGAGGTTTCTCTGTGGGTAAAAGAGAACAAGGGTAGATGGTATTACGAAAATTGCCCCACTGTTATCTGTCGCGAGAGCACCAACTCCCACATTCCAAAGAAAACAAGTTTCCATACCATTTTAAACACACACTTGAAAGGATACTGATTAGATTTCCCCCCTGAAGGTACTGTCACACAATACAGCACCAAAATATTGCGGTTTCCTCCCGAAACAACTTGTTTTAAACTTCTTTTGATAGGGTGATAAAGTACCATTTGAGGTTCTAACTGCCCACCACTTTAATTCCCACAAAATGCCTCTGGCTAAACATTTTTTTAAAACCAGGAAAAATAACTTTTCCTTCTGCTTTCTAAAAAGCTTGAGACTGAGAAATTTGCAATTATACTGTTTCATAGACAACCCCCCCCCACAAAACCAAGAAAGGGATACTTATGGAATCTTCTACAATCATTATCAAAATACTTAATTTAAAAGTTACTTATGGAAAACATGATATAAAACCCATACAATCTCAACAGGGTCTGGTTTAGTTTTACTATTGGATCCTATTTTAATTTAGGCACCCTGCTTACTTTTTGTGGGATGAGGAGAACAATCAATGTAACACTGGTATTATCCATAGTGCACTTGGATTTATAGTGTGAGGCTATAGATCCAAAAGTTTTGGGGTCTTGGCTTATAGCAACACAATTCTCTTTAAAAGAATGCAGAAAATGCATCCAGAGCAATGCACTATACTTGGTTCCCATCAGAGATTCCAATAGGAAAGCAACATCCACATGTTCAAAAAAACCACAAGTACACACCTTCCTGAAATGTGTACTTCAGGATGTAATTGGAGCAGCAACATGTTTCACTGTTCTACCATATTTTAAAACTTCCCCTACAGAGAACCAGTTTGTTCAAATATTGACACTATTTATGTTCCCATGACACATGATGACTCTCAACATCTTAAATAATTTCTAATTAAGAAATTAAGAGAGTCGGTTTGTACAATAATTAAGATGCTGGCCTAGAAACCAGGAGACTGTGAATTCTAGTCTCACCTTAGGAATGAAAGCTGGCTGGGTGACTTTGAGGCATCACTCTATCTTATCCTAACCTACCTCAAACGGTTGTTGTTGTGGGGAAAATAGGAGGAGGAAGGAGTATTAGATATGTTCACAGCCTTGAGTTACTATAAAGTAATAAAGGCAGGATAAAAAAAAATCTAATAAAATTAGGAGAATCCAAGCAAACAGCATGAGCCTATGAGACTTAACAGAATGCAACATCATAGAAGCCTGAGTAATATATAAATAGGTAGATAGTATCCCCCCCTGCAGTACTTCTACCTAGTCTTCTTACCAGTCTCAAGATACCAGAGATCTTTGCAGCAAACCTGGTTGTTCCAGGCTTTACGGTAGCCATCACGGCCACTCCAGATGTACAAGCGGGTATTAATGGCCACGGCACAATGCCCTGCACGTGCCCGTGGAGTATTCTCTTCCAGTGTGTCCATCAGAATGGGCTCCCAAGCCATGGAGTCTGCATTGACAGACATATGCACAAAAAAGGCTTCTTAGTAGAATACCGAGCAACTAAGGTTAAAAGAGGCACTTCCTTTATGTCCTCCTCACATACCTAAGTTGAGACAGGCCAGAGTATTTGTGCATTTCCATTCCTTTTCATGTGTAGCCACTTTGACATCATCCATAACAAGGGGCACCCAGCCACCAAATACATACATTCTGCCAAAGAAAGAAAAGAACAAAAATTAAATTTTGGGTGAGAAATCAGTCTGAAACATGTCAGGATAGGAGCGGAACTTACTTGTTCCCAATGGTTGTGGCTGAATGCAGACTACGAGGGAGTGGAGCCACCCCTCTCAGATTGGGCTTGTTCCACGTCAGAGTATCTAGAGGAAGAAACATACCGGAGGTCATTGTTTCCAAAAGGTCCAGGCTCTAAGTCTTCCAAAACACAGTACACATACAAACTGGCTAGTGCTTGGATAGAACTAAAATTGTTGTGTCCTAGGATCTGCTCTATCTAAAAGCCTGTTTAAAATCTGTCCCCACTCAACTTTGTTGCTTTTACCGATATCAAGGGTCCAGAGATCACCAAGACGACAACCACTCATGCCCCCGTATATGACCAGTTTGGATTTTTTGTTGTCTTTTTCTGTGTAGACCACAGCAGTATGGGATTCTCGTGGTGGAGGCAATACACCATAGGTGATGGGAATATCCCAGGACCCCACGCCAGATCCTGGCCGCAGCTCCAAGATATACAGGTCATTTAGGTACCTGTAAAAAAAAAAGAGAGAAAAAATGTGAAGGCCAGGTGAGAAATTGTAGCTCTCCTGTTTTTTGCTGTTTGTTTTTGATACCACTTGGGATATTTTCTTAAAAACTGGAGAAAAGGTAAAATAAAAGGGAACATGGCTCATTACAACATTGCACAAAACATGTTCTTTCTGATCTAAACCTGCAAAAAGTCATTTTACCTGGACTGCAGAAGCATATCATATCAGTGTACCTGGGGATGTTATTCTTAGGATCTTCACTGTCATTGGCCAATCCCCCAAAAAGGTAACATTTGTTGCCCACCAACGAGAAGCTATGGCCAAGGCGTGGACATGGTGTGGACCCATTCTTGGGCATCTTGGCCTTTAGTCTCTTCCATTCCCAACGGCTGGCCTAGAATAATAAAGGATCAAATCATTATTAACCTAAGCAATGCAAATTAATATAAAGAACTAAGTTGATTAATATAAAGCACTCACCTGCAATTCATACAGATCATTGCTGTACTTGCCATATTCAACCATTCCACCAAATACCAGGAGACGAGTTCCATCACAAACAAAACCATATGCAGCACAACCAGGTGGAATGTCTCCACGCACAGCCGGGATGAACCACTGGTTTGTAGCTGGAAAAAAAGAAAGAAATATGAAGGACAGCTTAGATTCAAATACAATAGAGCTTCATGTGAGAACATTCTGGAAGCAACTCAGGGCTGGACAATTCGAATTTCACTCTTTCTCTCTTAACTGATACTTTATCAAATAAAGGAGCTCTACAAAAATTGGAACTACTCACTCACTTTAGAAGCTTTTTGTGTGTGTGTGTGTGTGTGGTGAAAATTTGCAATTACATTCTTATTTGCACTCTCAACTAACAATTTACACCGGATGCTTCAAAAAAAAACCTGGCAGTCTTTCAGGGTAGCATAAAATAAAGGAAGCAGCCTGTGATAGTAAAGGATGTCAGAGAAAAGAAAATCTTCCTTCCTGCTCTGGGACAACTGGATGAATGCAGCAGATAGCAGTAAGAGGCATGGGCGCTGAACTGTTTACAATGAGCAGGCAAAAGGAACCAACCTATCAGAAGATGAGAGATGAGGCAGCTGCCAATCAGGAAGCTGAGACCCACCCACTTCTATCCAGCTCTAGTTACATCGTAAGAGGACTCCCAACCATAGGATATCTAGATGCTGTGGCTGACACTAAAAGTGGAGGAGGAAGGCATTCTCCCTCCTACATGTGCTTGCCAGCCAACATACTGCTTCATTCCACATATTTATTCTTGGACTTAACTAGTTATAGTCCCTTCTGTTTAGCCAGCATTGCACTGGCACTTACTGGGATTTTGATAGGCCTCCCAATCTAGCATTTCTACTTTCCAAACTCCCCCCCACCCTCCAAGTACTTGGTTGGTTAGTTACTAAAATATTCTTTTGTATTGTTTGACTCAAGGGCTGTATTAACAGCAACATAGCAGTGGCATGAAAGCACTAAAGATACAAAAAGCAGAAAACAAAAGGATCTATACAGTATGATATTGAATTAAAGAATGCATTTTCTAAGACGGAAACTTTTACTCATGCAAGAAAAGGAAATGCCAATTTCAAACAAAAATTAAAAATTATCTGAATACTTTTGTTAAAGAGAATTTTTCTGCTTTGACTTTCTGAAAACATTTTGAGTTTGATTTTTCCCCAGAATACACAATGAGCCTGAAGCCTTTACTCACTTATATCTATTTTAAACATTTCATAGTTTTAAAATATTAGATCAATATCATATGAGGGTTATTGAGTTTATTAACAATATGAAAATCTGAATTCTTCCATTTAATTCTCAAAGCTAATATTTGTAGCTATCCTCTGCAACCTTACTCTGGCAATGCTACTTTTATCATTTCCGTTACTGACAGAGTACATGTCTTAACCTTACTGTGGCATGTTACCGAGACTGAAAATGAGACTAGTAAACCAAGTCCAGTCTTTACCAACCAACACTCTTTCTCTAGAAAAACTGTGCTAACTCTGTCGAACTGTGGTCTCCTGGAATGTATCCAAAGCAGTCTAAACATCATCAATCTTGAGACCATCTATCTAGACCTCCCTTCCTCAATTAGTAAAGCCTCAACTTTACAAGTCGCTAACCTTTAATTAAAAATATAAAGGCTAGGTAGGGATGGCATATATCTGCAGGGTAGAACACAACTTTTCCAATTGGCACTATAAATAAACCCAGGGTGCTGAACTATTTTAGGCAATTTCAAACCAGAATTGAGACTACAGGCAATTAATAGCTTGATACTCAAGATAAATTGACCCTTCTCAATTAGCTATAATGTGAAATGTTCCAGCATTTGCTCCCTACCACAGCATTACTGTGACATTCAGTTCAGTTGCATTCTTATGCATCGAAGCCAAACAGGCAACAAAGGGTTAAAAGCTGTAACATTCGGAAGTTAAATTTTTAGGCGCCAAGTCTTTGGGGAAGAAAAGCTCCTACTAGCACTGCCCCGCCATCTCATCACATGAGTGCATTTGAGAGTCCATGAGGGAAAATAGTGTATTAACACTGCAAGGAGAGATAAAATTACAATGCCAAGCAAAGTTGCATGGCTACTCACAAAGCGCCAGGTTAATATGAAAGCGCAAGAACTTTGTGTCCTTACAGCACCCTGCGCTATGTTCAAAACTGGTTCACGAGCTTCATTGATGGATAGTTCTCTAGATTTTTTCCCACTTTCAATCAAGCTGGCAGAGATCTTTCTCTTTTTGCCAAATATTCATTCCTTCACCCCCCACATTGTTGTAAGACTGATGATTTGAACTCCTATGGTTTTGACAAAATAATCCTGAGGTACGCTGTTGCTAGTCTGATGGGCATTCAGCCAAAAAAACATTGCTTTTATGTCCTTTCTGCAAAAATAAATTCCTACACAAGCCAAGCACAAGCGTGTAAATTGGAAAAAGTCTCCAATGTGAAGATGCTAGAATTCCATCTAATAGCTGTTCCAAGGCACATGCCAGTTATCACATTGGAAAGGCTGAAGAAAATTCAAGAGAAACAAGACTTTACCGTTGTTTCATCTTTACAGTTCTCTCCTCTATCACTTATCTTTCCATACACAAATCACTTTGAGAAAATGAAAGCAGTTACACAAATGTAATGGGTCTTATAGAAACTTGCTAATATACAACAGTAGTTGCAGATACTTTTTTTTCTATACAAGAGATAGTGGAGATCATATGTTCATGGGAGAACTAAATCACTTTGGGACCAATTATAGACAATCTTTTGCCCAATGGACCCAAATGGGGTAGTGCCCTGGTCCTACGAATACCCTAAATAGTGTTGCCCATTCAGGCCCCCCCTTACCTGTGTTATAGACATGCAACTCATCCACGATGCCCTCATTGCCCCCTCCGAAGACCACAATCAGCTCTTTGATTGCCACAGCTCTGTGTCCATGTCGGGGCCGAGGCACAGGGCCTGACCACCCAATCACACGCTTCCAGCGGGGCTGCAGCAGCCCTGCAGTGGCCCCACCACCTGTTGGGGAGCCCCCACTAGGGACAACAGGAGAGGCCATAGAAAGCACCTCTTAACTCTCAATAAGTAGCCTTTCTAGCAATCAGTCCTCTAAAACAGCAGAGTCGTAAGAGCTTCCTTATCAGTTCTGATTCCCAAGCGGTGGCTCAAAAAAGATCCCCCTTAAGCCACATGCACTCTATCTCTTCCGAGGCAAGACTGTTCGTGGAAGCAACACCAGATTTACTTTCTTCAGAGGACAAGAGCAAAGCAGTCCTCCCCAGTGAGGCAAGACGCCCACGATCCTTCTAACTACTATGACACCCCCTCACCGCGGGCACCGGGTCACAGTCACCTCCTTTGCTGCAAACAAACTAATTCGGAGTAGTTGTGAAAAATAAAAATAAAAAAATAAAATAAAATCCTCCCCTCCCCCCCCCGAAAAAAAACTCTTGGCGGGACAAGTAAGCTGCCCTTTTTATTTCGTGAGGCAGTCACAGCTTAGAGGCATATCCCGTTCCTGAAAAACTCCTAAGGCTCCCTTTCCGACAATGAGTTTCGATGACCGTATTTCTCCCCCCACGACCGGAATACAGAAATCTCTATGGAGCAGACACCCACCCTTGCAATAAAAGAGGGGCTAATACAAAATTACCCCAATTGCCTCCTGCCTTTTCAAAACCAACACCAATTCCCCCTGCGAGGGAACTACCCCGCGTGGGGCAGTTACTCCTCCCCCCTCGTAACAGGGCCCCTCTGCCGCCCCCCTCCGGCCCCCGCTCAGAGCCCGGCCCTGGGAGCCGCCATCTTGTGTTGCCCGGACGGAAAATGGCGGCCGCAGAGAGGGAGAAGCCGCCTCCCCCTCGTTCCCCCACCCGGCGCGTCTTTCCCGCTGATCCTGCCTACTCCCCAGCCCGGAGTTCTAAGCCAGGGCGCTCTCCCTCCGGCTTCCAAGCGCAAAGGGCAGCTCGATCCAGCCCCGCTGTACGGCACCGATGGGCAAGCTACGGCTCCAGGCGCCTTCACGCCGCCCTGGGAGCCGCCATCTTGCGCCTGTGAGGGGGTCTCTCTTCCTCGGCAGCGCCTGAAGGCGGAGCCAAAACGAGGCCTCTGTACGGAACCCCTCCCACTAGGGCGCCGCCATTTTCGGTGGGCAGGGCTGCTTGGGCACCGCCATGTTGGGGGACCGCCAAGTCTCCCTCTTTCTTTTGCGATGCGTGTGGAGAACAAATTCTGGACCGGCTTCACCGCACCTTTTTATTATTATTTTTATTCGAAGCTCAACAAGTTTGTCAGCGTTTTTCCCGGCTGTAAGCTGGGTAAACTCTCCGAATGTTATGTGTGTGTGTTGCCATTTTGAATATAAAACACCGCCCCTTTTGCATTTTAAAAAAATCTCCTCCAATAATGGGCTTCGCCACTAGGACCGGCCACGAGTGCTTTGGGGAGGTGCGATAGGCCTCCACCTCTCAGCAAGTGTTTCACTGAATAGCAACGCTTATGGGCGCCGCCATCTTTGGGGATAAAAATTGACGCTGCGTTCGTTTCGTGGATGCACGTGAATAATATTTATTGGATGTTCTCGTGTCATCCAGCGGTTAAGACAGTACCTATGACCTACTCATGCTCAGTAATACACCTCTTTTATTCCACACAAGCTATCTTGATTTCTATAAGTATTTCTGACCCTTATCCCGAATTTCAAGGAATTAAATAACACGATTCGAGATTCTGGCAGGCTCATATAATATTGGAAATAATAATAAAATTCATGTTTCATGCTTTCCTGGAAGCTGCCATTTTGGATCCTCCCCTTTGCTATCACTATCCCAATTTTTTTTTTAAAAGCACATATGTCCCATGAAGTTCCCGGATGTATTTCCCTCCCTTTAGAGAATTAAAATGGCGTCTCTCTCCAATGTCCGTATGTCGCCGCCCTGTGTTATGTGAGATTCAATATGGCGATTCTTGTATTCCCGGATGGTACGGACATATACGCATTCAAGATGGCTGCCTCATAAATACCCGGATGGGCCGAACCCTCGGCAAAAACGGCTCCGTTAAGAATCAAGAAACTTCCATGTTACGTTCCTGGTGCATTTTCCCGATTAAATCAAGTTTTATTAAATCGCCGGATAACAGAAATGCCCTACGCGAATTGCTGTACAGCCCTAAAATGGCGCCACCTGAAATCTCTAGCGGGTGGCGGTGAAAAAGCACCCAAGATGGCGAACGCTGTACGTATCGGGAATCAAGATGGCGCTCATGAGCTCAATTACCCGGATGTTGAAGACAGGAACTGACAATGACGCATTAGGAATAAAGAACAAGCGGGCTGTCGTGACGCCGGTTTTTCAGCACGACCGAAGCCGTTGATCGAAGAAGCTGCAAGAATTGCTCTACTCAAGTTGGCGGTTGAGATGTTCAGTTACTAAAGCACGGATCCGTAGGTGACTTATTTAAATTATCGCTGTCGAATTTCTCTTGAATGAAGAAAGATGCTATTACGAGAACATACAGACATTAAAATAATACGATCTTAGCAACTACTCCAGAAGTTTTTCTCTGGAGCTCGCCGGTCTCAATGCGCAGGCGCACAGACCTCTCGCTGATAGGCCCTTCCCGGCTGCATCTGGGAAGACCCGGATGTGTTGGCTCTGTCCGCCCGTCACGATAAGAAAGTGGTTTTTCTTTGCCCGTATCGCTTGCTTCCTGACTTGCAATTGTCTTCGGCTCTGCACACGTTGGCCTAACAATAAACCCCCGTGAATCCCGAAGGATTCATTTTGGAGTCTACCTGCAGAGGGTTACGTTGCGCTGAAACCAGTTAAACTTGCCCAATAAGTATCAGCCTAGTCCTCTGCATGGTTACTCGGAAGTAAGTTCAGTGGGGCTTTTGTCTAAGTCAAGTCAATTCAGAGTTGCAAGCTTTGCATATTTGTTATTATATAGTAGTGTAGGATTTTGATGTGAAGCAGTAATTTAGAGGTACTGCTGCCTTAATATATGGTATTCAGCTTTGTTCGGGTATTTTCCCACGTCATTATAGTTGTGCTTTTAAAATTGTAGCGACGTTTCGGCAGAATCTCATCTGCCATCATCAGGCTTGTATATTGGGTTCGTCTGTGTGCCAGGCTTTCAAGACGAACCCAATACACAAGCCTGATGATGGCAGGTGAGATTCTGCCGAAACGTCGCTACAACTTTAAAAGCACAACTGACTAGCATCCACGGGAAGGGAAGATAGTGCGAGGTCTCTAAAATGAAAAACAAGTGATTTATGTACTCTAAACAGATGAAGCAAGATAATGAAGTTTTGCTATTTTTTCTTGCTGAAGACCAAATCAATATATACTTAGGATCAGGAGGTACAGGAGAGAAATAGGGGCCCTTATGAGTTCAAAATAAATAATTATTTTGCTTTGTAAATTGAATTCAGGAGCTTTTCTTCCTTAATAATAAGTCTTTGTGATTTTTTTCTGTTTAATTTGCACTTCCTTTTGTTCCTCATCCATACTTTTTTAGTATATACTACTAAAGTTCTTTTGTTTTATTTTTCATTTTTTGTAATTTTCATTGGGCAGGTTTTTAAATCACCATACCTCAAATTGGCTAACAGAATGCATCCAACATCTGGGACCCATGACTTGTGAGATTGAACTTTGGCAAAATTTTGGCTGCTTCAAATGCTGCTGTGTGGCCATGCTATGGTCAGCTCCGGTCACATAACTGTCCAAAATGAAAGATCAACACTAAGATTCAGAATGTAACTTATTTTTAAAAATAATTTTAAACAATAGAAACTGCAAGGGAACAAGGAGTGGGCTAAATTATAAAGTTGATTCATTTCAAAGTTGATTCATTTCAATCCCACCATCATGCAAAAGCTTTTTATATCTTTGGTTGCTTTTATTGTCACATTTTTATGTTTGTTTTATAAAGATTGTGACAAGTTTGCAAATTGTACCTTTGAAAAGATTAGGAAACCCAAGTCGGATGGCCCAATACAGCTTTGTTAAACAAGTTTTGATTAATGTAATTCTCCTTAACCTGGTCGGGCATATTTTCTTTTCCTGCTTCATGCCTGCACTAATATTTTATCATGCTTATGCATAGTATATACTATCTAAATAACATCATAATGCAAACACAAGAATTTCTCAGATAATTTACCCTTCTTTGTTTCTCCATTCTGAAATATTTGTTTCCCCCCCTTTTAAATGTTACGCTTTTTTGGGTTTCCTCTCCAAATTTGAAAAGCACCCATCTGGAGGTGTGGAAGACTGCTAAGTATGTGACATCTAGCATAAAAAGTGTAGGGAGAAACTATTGCAGATTGCTGTAAGCCAGGGGTCTTCCAACTTGACAGCTTTAAGACTTGTGGACTTCAACTCCCAGAATTCTTCCTCCAGTCATGTTAGCTCAGGAATTCTGGGAGTTGAAGTCCACAAGTCTTAAACTTGCCAAGTTTGAAGATCCTTGCTGTAAGCATTCCACTACTGTAAGCTGAATACATTTCTGTTTTCACATCAAGTTATGCTATGTGTCATTACTTTAACATAAGTTGTATTGGTTACCCATTTCTTATAGGAAAAATGCCACAGTATATAACTGATATTTGATTCCAGGTGCAATTCAAAGTGTTAGTCATTACCTAGAGACAGCTTCATGGCAATCTGAGGGATTATCTCCAGTTGTCTCTGCCCACCTGGTATGCTCAGGCAGGGTAGGGGTGCTCCAGGTGTCTTAAATGCTGTCATCTTGTGGGATTATGAAAATGTGTCTTTATCACAATCTGCCTTGGGGAAAAAGCATTATCTGGAGATACTTATAGCTTTCACTCTCCAGATTTCTCTCCTAGTCACTGGGAATTGGGTGGCATATAAATGTAATCAATCAACAGTGTTCTGGATGTCCCTTAAGACTTGGCTGTGCTCCTAGGCCTCGAGTTAGAGTGATTGTGTTTTAATTAAATATGTTTTATATTTTGTAAATTTCTCAGAGTATTTTAGTTGGGTGACCTTAGTGCTCTAGTTGCACAGAAATTTTGTTGAGATTTTTCTATGGACACATATATTTTAGTGAAAACAGAGGAGCAAATACATTTTTTTCTTCAGCTGAAATATGGGCTTGACCTCTGATATATTGCAGAATAAAATAGTTCTATTTTTAAAACATACACACTCATGATTCCACTACAAAAGTTTATGTATTTATAAATAGTTTATTAGGTATGAAGTAATTGTACTTTTGGCTTGTGCTGTGCCAAATTTCATTATAGTTCTGTCATATCACTTTCTGTCCAAGTGTGTACTTTACCTGAGGATACTTTGAGATTAATTTCCCTTTACAAGACGCTTATTTCCTCAACCAGAGCATTTAAAAAATATTTATATCCTATGAGCAACAAGATTTTAGAAAGCTAGCAACAGATCTCCTTTGCAAAACACAAATCCACTAAAGATAACTTAATGTACAGTTTAACATTGCTGGGACAATAATTGTGATTGTTTTTTTCTCCTTAAATATGAGTCAGATATTGAAGTATTAAAATAAATGGCAACCATTCATTGAGACTTACAGGCTAGAAAAAGCCATGAATAGAAATTGAAACATTAAGGTTACAGTCCTGTAAAGTAGCAGGTCTGAAATCACAGCTTATATTGGTAGGGGAAATACAAGACAAAGCACTAATTGACATTAGAAAGGTGAAATGGAAGCTTGGAAGAAAACATCAACTGAAAATTCTAATGGTAATTCAAGGAGCCTGAGAAGGCTATGGCAAATCAATTCCAGGCCATCCTGAATGAAGCTGATTTTCCAGATACCTTTCCATTTCAGACCTAGCTATGGAACGGGAACTGCCTTAGTAGTCTTGTGGGGTGACCTTCACTGAGGAAAAGACAGGGAGTGCAACACAGGTAGGGTACTTGGCGTTTTGAACCACTGCTAATGGATTGAATGAAGGTCAATAAACAGGCTTGGTCCAGACAAGATGAAGATGCTGTTTGTGGATGATGCATCTGTCCAGCTGAGTGGTGCCCTACCTAAAGAAGCAGGTTCACAATTTTGGGGTGCTCCTAGATCAGGGGTGGGCAAACTTTTTGACTCGAGGGCCATAATGGGTTCTTAAACTGGACCGGAGGGCCGGAACAAAAGCATGGATGGAGTGTTTGTGTGAACTAATATAAATTCAAAGTTAGATTACTTCACATAGCCTTCTGGGAGAGCAAGAGAACCCTCCACTCTTTCGGCTCCGCGGGCCGGATAGAACAGCCGAACGGGCCGGATCTGGCCCCCGGGCCGTAGTTTGCCCACGGCTGTCCTAGAGCTATCCCTACCACTTGAGGCCTTCATATCATGGAGTTTTATTAGCTTTGGTTTTATTAGATTTGTTTTATTAGATTTAGTTGATTTACCAACGGTGAATCACCGGTGATTAACGGTGATGAACGGTGAATCAATGGTGATTACCAACGGTGAATTTTAGTTGATTTACCAACGGTGACCTTATTGGACAGTTTTTATAACAGTTATTCACAGACTGGTAATTTTGGATCATTGCAATACATTGCACAGAGGCTGCCTCTAAAATGATCTGCAAACTTCAATTAGTTCAAAATAAAGCAGTTACCAATAGAGGAGAATATTTGTAGCTCAGAGTTGAAATGAGTAGTCCTTGATGCTCTTTTGTTCATAAAGCAGCTGGACTGTTTAGTCCACGGGTGTCAAACTTGATGGTGTCACGTGACATATTGCGACGTGACATTTTTTGCCTTTGTGGAGCCTGGGTTGGCGTGGCCTGAGCATGACTTAGTGGGATTGACTTGATGTGAATTTAGTGAGCCCGGTTCTTTGTGATCTACACAGTCTGCCAGTCCATTTCTGATCTCAATTCAAAGTGTTAAGGCACTAAACTGCTTAGGAATAGGTTTAGGTGAAGGAGTGCTTTCTCCTGTATGACTTTAAGATTATCAATTGAAGGCCTTCACCAGGGCCTCTCACAAAGTAGCTGAGCCAAACCTCTGCAAAGGGCAAAGACTTTTCTGTGGTGGCATTCCATTCCTAGAATTTCCTCCCCAGAGTATCTTGATTGGTTCCCATAGTAACATCATTTTGGTGCCCAGGTGAACACCTTTGTATATTCCTAGCTTTGTAACTGCTTTTAATGTATCTCAATTCTCATTCATTCATTCATTCATTTCCTACAGCCGGTCAATGACTCTGGGCAGTTTACAATTCAAAAAAATACAATTAAGCCACTAAAAACATCTGAAAACAATAAATAAACAAAAACATCCAAAATAAACATACATAGCAGCTGGGTTATTTGACCACTTAGCAATGCTGCTAGGAAACGGGGCCCTTGACACATTCAAGGCTCAGGAACATAGCCAGGTTTTTAGGGCCTTACAAAAATCTAATTGTCGGGGCACTCAAAGGGAGGATGTTCCATAAAGCAGGGGCCACTCTGGAAAAAGCCCATCTTCTAGTCCCCGCCAGCCGATGTTCTTTGGCTGATGAGACTTGGATATTGTTTCAGTTTTTGAATAATAGCTGTCTAGTTTATATCATATTTATAGTTTATTTTATGTTTTTATTTAAATTGCATTTTAGTGTGTTTTATTATACATTCCCCAGAGACCACCAGCTATTGGCTGGTTCATACATAATAAATAGTGAAATGTGTTAAAAAATAAAACGTGATCATTTTTTTTTGCAAAACACTGTGGAATTCTTTTACTAATTCATTTTTAAATTTAAATTGACTCCTCAAAGCACTTTGGTTCCCCTCTCATTTTTTAAATTTTCCATACCAATGTGCAATATTCATGTAAATACTATAATTGAAATATACATTTTTGGATTGCAATTTAGAAAATGTGTAATATTCATAATTTAATCCTGGATGTTTCTATATATTATTATATAGTTGTCCTTCTGGAGAAATTAGTTCCTATAGATACATGCAATACTATGGTTAACTTTCTCACCATGGTAATAAATATATTGCTTGGTCCTTCTTTTTAGGTCCCCCTTAAGGATAGCATGATTGAGTTTGATAGTGTATTATGCAAAACCAGAGTAGGTTTGCATAATGCACAATAGCAATAGCACTTAGACTTATATACTGCTTCACAGTGCTTTACAGCCGTCTCTCTGCAGTTTACAGAGTCAGCCTATTGCTCCCAACAATCTGGGTCCTCACTTTACCCACTTCGGAAGGATGGAAGTCTGAGTCAAACTTGAGCCTGGTGAGATAAGATCTATCAAATTGCAGGCAGCTGGCAGTCAGCAGAAGTAGTCTGCAGTACTGCACTCTAACCACTGTGCCACCATGGCTCTTGCATAATACACAAGGTTATTATATATTAGCCTAGTTTGTAGATCATGGTGTACATACAACAAATTGCAGTAGCATGATTCATCTGTTTCAGTATGGTATACAAACTTCGGCATTTGGGTGAGTGAGTCAGTAAATCATTGTTCAGTGAATTATGAATAAGTGTTATGCAAACACAGCCTCAGTATTATTCATTCAAATCAAGGTTAATTGTGCAAGGATGATCTTCTTTTAGAAGTCCATGACTTACTCTCTTTTTCCTGTACCCACTTCTGCCAATTGTATCTTTCATTCTCCCTCCACTCTCAAATGTTTTGAACCTCTGTTCAATCATTCTGTAACTCTTGAGTGTTGTTTCTGTTTATGTGGGGTAGGTAGGGGAAAGCAGGTTGGTTATGAAGAGACATCCACGTCTCTCCAAAATTAGAATTGATGGAAAAGAAAAGAATATATTTATTGTGTTCACTGACCAAAATAGTACATACTTTGGTAGTAGTGTTTGCTGACCTCAAATGGAAATCTATGAAAACTTCTGATTAAATTGGGATAAACTAAAATTTAGGAATAATATATAAGTATTAAAGTGCTAAAAATGTAAAGTGTTATAATCACCAAATCATAATATTTTACCAAAATAAAGGCAAAAACAAAAATATACTGACTTATTGTTTTAGATTGGAGTACACTTTTCTTTTTTGGTAAATAACATAAAAATATAAAAATTGTCAGAAGAAATAAATTTAAATTAAATGCAGGTGATGAATTTCATCATAACATTAGCAGTACAGGAACACATGACCTGTGATTTCAACTGCTCCAGAATGGCAGGGACAAAGCCTCTCTTTGAAGTGGATTTGTTGGTATCTCCCTTTCAATGAGAGGATGAAAATAGTGTGGAATTACACTGGTGTAAACAAGTTTATTTAGGAGGGACATATTGATGTTCACAATCAGAAGAAGATGCTCAGAGCATTCTCTCTGCAAATCAATATGTTAATTGCTTTGGGGCAACTTTTTTAGCTTTGGGGAAACCCAAAGAATTCAGGTCTGTTTTAGATGGATCATTTTATAATTTTGCTTCCAATGTCATTTCCCAAGCTGAGCAAAAATGAACTAATAATCTGAAGGTAAGCTTGCTCTGATATTTGCCACCTTATTGATAATCAGGATTCATTCAGCTTTTAATAGAAAATTTGTTGCTAATGTCTCATCACTTCAAGTGGGTGCTTCTCTACTTGCTCCTTGTTCATCCCTTCTGTTCTGAATCTCACATAATTTTTAAATGAATTATATTTTTGTTATTGATTCAGATATTGCAGTAAAATGTAGGAATGGGGCATTATGTAATGGTATTGAGCTACGACATAATAATGGAAAAGCTGGATGCTGTAATTGAACAATATTGGGACATCTGTAAGTTTCAGACAAAGACCAAGAAAATTAAAATTCCTGAGCCATGAAATTCCCTGGGTGATTATGCCACCCCTTTTTGTATAAGCAGTTTGAGTGGTTGCAAGCATACAAATATATACTCCCCTCGGCTTAGAGAAAAGATATACAGTACATGGGCTCAAGAAGACTTCCAGTTAATACTTCTGATCAGGAGGACAACCAGATGTTTCCTAAATAAAAATCCCCAGAACCTGAAGATAGTGTTCATTAGGAATAGGGGTCTATAAAGCCATTGGTGCATGGACCATTCTTTACCCATAGCAACTGAGTTTAGGTGGTTTGTGTCTGACCCAAAACATTTGTGCTTGGTCTAGATACCAAAATGAACTGTTTTGTCCTGAATTATGGATTGAAAGCAGAAGAGCAGGAAAAATGGAAGGATATTGGTGAAGGGAGAGGAGGGGGAGGGAATACAGCAGAGGGGAAAACATTAGGGAGATCAAAAAACTGCCTTCAGTCGAGGAGCTGTATACTGCACGAGTCAAAAAGAGGGCTGTGAAAATATTTACAGACCCCTCACATCCCAGACATAAACTGTTTCAACTCCTTCCCTCAAAACGACGCTATAGAGCACTGCACCCCAGAACAACTAGACACAAGGACATTTTTTCCCAAAAGCCATCACTCTGCTAAACAAATAATTCCCTCAACCCTATTCAACTATTACAAAGTCTGCACCACTATTACTGTTAAATCTTGTCATCATTCCTTATCACCCCTCCCCTCCCACTTTTGACTGTATGACTGTAACTTTGTCGCTTGTATCCTTACGATCTATATTGACTGTTTCCTAGTATGATTTGATTGCTTATTGTACCCTATGACTATTATTAAGTGTCATACCTTATGATTCTCAACTCCTGATGAATGTATCTTTTATGTATACTGAGAGTATTTACACCAAGACAAATTCCTTGTGTGTCCAATCACACTTGGCCAATAAAGTATTCTATTCTATTCTATTCTATTCTATTCTATTCTATTTTATTCTATTCTATTCTATTTTACCCTGTTCTGTTCTATTGTATTCTATTCTATTCTAAAGGGGGCCAGCTGTTTATCACCCTGGGATTTGATGTGTGGAGAGAAGTGGTGATATATCCCAGTTTTGTCTTGCATTCCCTGCACACTCCAGGTTCTGTGCAGCTTTTGTATTGGATGGACCATCATAAATGGTGATCAGATTTTCAGAGTGATTTTTTTCCTAGTTGAACCAAATAGACAACGTATTGTATTTTCCAGGTTTTGCTTTTTGTATTCCATAATTGGAAGCATTTTCCTGATGCTCAGCTAGGTGGCAGTATCTAGCTGTCTTGGAGTGATCTCAGAAAAATAGGTTTGGATACATCTAGTACTTGGATGAAAAGAATCCCAGGACTGCAGCACCTTGCTTTGTGGGACTTGATGGGGTATCGCATGTAAGTCATGTTGCAAGTCAAACTACAAGGCAGTGGTGAGCAAATTCCATGCTATTGGCAGGAAAACCTCAGGCCTGGTCCATATGGTCATTAGGAGCCAAGCTTGATGTAGAAATAATCTTTTCCGCCATGTAAATAATGAACAGTTATTACTAAATTAATAAGCAACATTGGGTGCAATACCAAATTTTTTTTTTGAACGGTGTTTAGAAAATCTGTGCATTGACAAAATTTCCACCTGTCATTACAAAAGGCCACACTGCTCGGATCCACATATATACTATACCAATTAATTACAAGATCCTAGGTTCTTGGGAAGAACTTGATGCGTATGAAAGCCAACACTAGGTAAAAAATTAGCAGCTGTGATTTCACAATGTTGTGTATAATATTAATTGAACTTTTCCCCCACCTGAATCTCTTCCCAACTCTAAATTACTTCTGAAATGTCTTTTAAATAATGCCATAGATTTATTTCTGAGACAGTGCAGTAAATGTGTCTGCAAAGATTTATGTATGAAAGCAAGAAAGACTGGAGAACAGAAAGTTTTGTAGCCTGAGCTTAAAGAGCTCTCTAGGCTTACTATTCAGCACTTGCTGTCTCCATGGTTACAAAACAGAAGATCATGGGAAGGAAACAACCCTACCCCTCATTTCCCCCACTAAGCAGTGATGTCACCAATAGCCAATCCTGCCACTACAGCTGTTTCATAACCGCAAATGCTAGAATTGTGAGTACATGGGCTGCCAAGAAAACATGCTGGGCCTTTTCTTGAGTAATCTCATGCTGTTGGCTGTTTGAGCAGGAGAGGGAGGATGAATGTTTTCAGCAATGCAAAATGTCACCAAGCTTTCAAGTTTCTAAGAGAAGAATTTAACTGAACCCACTCACTTCCCGTGCAGCATTAGTGGGGAAAGTATCAAAGCCCACCCTGGGCAGTAAATTCATTTTGGGAAACTAATCAGCTGTGTCATCCATTTCATGCTCTCTTCTTGTTTTTTGTAAGCTGTTCTAGGAGGAATGGGACTTCACTGGATGGCCAGACTGGCAAAGCTAGTGAATAAATAATGGAAAACAAAGCATTTGTATCAGTGGCGGTCGTTTGGCAGCGCTGCAGAGAGCGAGACTCAAGACTTTGAAAAAGACAGCTATGAAGTCAGAAGACAGCAAGCCATTCTTGCATGTGACTGGAGGCCTGCTGCTTTGTATACTAGCGGTGGCCTCGGGAATTTTTGATGGCGCTCACACAGATACTGGCTACGAGCATTACGCTGAACCAATGGTGCCTGGAATGCCAGCTTTCCTTGCTATGCCAGCAAATTGCTTAATCAATTTGGCTTACGTACTTCTGGGTTGGTATTGGTGGCCATCAGGTGACAAGGGTAGGCAGACTTACTTTCAAGAGGTCTTTGCCCTCATGGCACTTTTATATGGGCCTACACAATGGGTCCGGCTGTGGACACAGCATCATTGGGCCGCTGTGTTAGATCAGTTGTTAACGCTACCAATTTTTGCTTGGGTCATTATTTGGTGCCTTTTTCTTGAAAATGGGTGGGAACCATATGTTTTTCTAGCCATAGAAGTGACTTCACTGACTAGTTATGCCCTGGCATTGCTTCACACACAAGGTTTTGAGTTGGCATTGGGTGGACATATAATTGTTGTTCTTTGGAGAGTACTGAAAGTGCAACAACGTTTTGGCAATGCCAGTTCCATCTGGATTATAGTTCTAGGGATGATGTGTTGCTTTGGTTTTGTAAGCCTCAAGGTATGGGATTGGGAACTGGCCCAGTGGGCATTTTTCTGTCGACTTACTGGCCATTTTTGGTCCAAGGTATGCGATGTGCTACAGTTCCATTGTGCCTTTCTCTTCCTTACCTTAATGAGCAGACACCGGCTAAGCTCAGTGAAATAATCTATAACTTCAATGAACAGTCTGAATCAAAGGAGAAACAGTACAAGAACATACTGTAATGCAGTGATGGGCTGCTGTGTGGTCGCACGGGCTTGGATGAACCCGCAGTTGTGATCATTGGCTGGGCCCACCCACCTCCCCCTGTGCTATCCTTTCCATATATAACTTTCTGGCTCGTTCCCCCCGCCCACGCTGCCTAGCTGAGTTCTGTGCCACCCCTGCTGTACTCACCAGAGCTGCCTGAGTAATTAGCTGCATATTTGAAGCTCCGTTTCAGTCCCAAAGGGGTGCATGCGAGCGAAGCAAGTGCTCACAACCAGCGAACTGGTTGGTAATGTAAGTGCAGCCCACCTCTGCTGTAACGTGGTTTGAAAGGGGAAAAAAAGTCTGCTAAAATATGCCAGTTTCTTCAAAAACCTATTGAGCATAGTTGGTGAAATCCACACAGTATCACCCAGTTTATTTTCTGTTGAATAGAATGCTGTTTTTAAAACCACATAGGAGAGAGAAAAGTTGCTGGTTTATACAGTAGTCCTCAACTTACAACTGATTGTTTAGTGACTCTCTGAAGTTGCAATAGCATTGTAAAATCACATACAACTTGCTGAACAATCACCTTGCTTAGCAACAGAAATTCTGGTCCCAATTGTGGTTGTAAGTCAAGGAACTACCTGTAAAATAATTCCGTTAGAAAAGTCCTTTCAGCCAATTGAAGTTTCCGATGGAATACTATGAAGGTTGCATTTCCAAGAGGCCAGTATCTACATACATCTTTTACATGGCAGTTTGTTGCAGGTTGTTGACAATTCCATACAAACACACTAAGGTATAAGATCAGAACCTTTGAAGCACAACTTGTTACAGAGGTGCAGATGGTAGTACCATTTTTAAAGGGGGGGGCTTGCCATACTTTGCCACTGATGAGTCAATAACAACAGTATTTTACTGTTGTTAAAAAAAGTGTAGTGGATCACATGTTTGGCATGCCAAAGATTCAACCCTTGGAATCACTAGGTCCATGTGGAGAAAGACCAGTCTCAGTCTAGGGGAACTGCTACAGAGCATGATTTGAATGAAAGGGATTAACAGTAATTTGAGAACTCATTTTCCTTTTATTCTGAATAGCTGGTTTTGCAAGGTCACTGTACCTCAGTTGTTTTCTTTCTTAAGGCCTGTGCAAACTGATTTCCTGAGCCCACTGTTAAGTTGGCTACAGGAATATACAGCGAGTTCTCGACTTATGGCCACAATTGGGCCCAAAATTTATGTGGTTAACTGAGAATTTGTTAAGTGTGTTTTGCCCCATTTTACGACATTTCTTGCCACAGTTGTTAAGTGAATCAGGCTTCCCCACTGACCTTGCTTCTCAGAAGATTGCAAAAAGTGATCACATGACCCTGGGACCTGCAACATGTCGCAAGTATGAACCAGTTGCTAAGCATCTGAATTTTGGTCACATGATCATGGGTATGCTGGAAAGATTGTAACTGGTCATAAGACACTTTTTTCAGAAGCTCAATGTGTAACTTTGAACAGTCACTAAATGAACTGCTGTAAGTCAAGGACTACCTGTATACTTTTATCTAGGAACTTAGTTAAGGGTACATAGCACCTCCTCTTGCATCCCTTCCCATCATCAGGGTTTGGGCCAAAACAGACTGGGCAAAGTCACACATTGAGCTTCCATGGCTAAGAATGAATTTGAATTTTCATCTCTGTCCTTTGTCCAAAGTTTAACCATTTCCTACCACAACTGCTCCCTTCACAGTGTTGCAATGCAATTATTCAGCATTATTAATATTTAGCATAGTTCAGTTTTGAATAGAAACATCTTACTGCGATGTTGAACTACATTCCTAAAACACAGAATCTATCATGGCTCCATCACAACTGCAGCATAGCCAAAAAATTTCATTGTCAACGGACAAAACTTACCCTCCTGACATTATATAGATGTTTTCCATTTTGTTCTTTCCCATCTCTATTATAAGGGCCTTGGTGGTGCAGGCTGTTAATAGCCTAGCACTTAGCTCCAGCTGCCTGTAATTATTGCAGGCTCGAATCCCACCAGGCTCAAGGTTGACTCAGCCTTCCATCCTCTCGGGGTAGGTAAAGTGAGGACCCAAGATTGTTGGGGGCAATAAGCTGACTTTGTAAAAATGCCACTTAGTAATAAGCAGGCATATACAATGGAATGAAGGCTATTACTGAGCGCATTGAGTTGTATCCCAAAAACTGTAAGCTGCCCTGAGTCTCCGGAGAAGGGCGGGATATAAATATGAATTTAAAAAAAAATCAACCATATGTAAATTTGGGTTTTTAAATTTTTTCTTTTTCATTGTGTATAGCACTACTTTCTTCTCTCAATGTTGTGGTTTTCTGTATTAAACAAGAACTATTAAACAAGAACCTACCACTTTGATAACCATCTGGTTGAAATATCAGTAATCTGTTGTGTATAGTCTTGGGGTTTTTGCTTCCATATGTTTTCACAGTTCAGAGTTTCTTGCAGAGAAAATAAGGGGAAGATGGCACGAGAGAAAGCAGGTGTTCTCACCTTCTCTGAAAACCCTCATAGGACAAAGATTCTGCTTTCTAAGTTTCCTCTTCCACAGGAGATAGTCTTGTTTATAACTACTGCAAACATTTACACCTTGCCATGTAAACCATAAACTAAATGATACCGACAACTTACAAATATATAAAATGTTTTATTATCTACTCAGTGAAAGGGAGCTTGTAGTGAGGAAGTTGTGTAACCATGAAAATCCACATCATTACCACTCACACCCCACCAGTTTTGATCTCCATAACTCCAATGGTGACTTCCATTTATGGCAGATTGCTGGCCTGAAGCCAAGTTCTATCAGAAACATATGCCACACTGGTATCAACTAAGGGAACAGGCATGGTATCCCAAGGAGGATAGCATGACCCCTATAATTTGCAAAGTGCTGTCAGCGCTATGAGAACTTTGATCCTGTGTTGGTTGAATTTGTCACTCAAATTCATCACTCTCTTCAGGTTCACGAGGTGGCCCAGCAATGCGGTCTGAAGGGAAGAAAGAAAAGAAACTCAGGTTTCAGCCTCTCACAGAATAATTTTTTTTCCAACTGCTCTTCAGGGTACTGATCTCAGCTAGCAGTGTCTCACCTGTCCCAAAACTGGAATGCAGAAATAGCACAATAGGATCATAAATCTGTCTGGGTTCCCTTCATTCCATCTTTCCCAAAGCCACTCCAAGCCTAGTATCCTCTAGCTGTGATTGAGAGTTAACACATCTGGAGAATTATCCAGGTGAGGCAAAAGTGACCTAATGACCAGATTACTGCTGCTGCCCTGTGTCAGAGAGCTTGGATTTAGTTTCTCGGATGATTTGTGCTATAACAGACATCTGAAAATAATGACTTCCCATGTTTGTTTATTTACTTAAAACATTTCTACCCAATTGTGGTTGAAAGTCAAATAAATAAAATGTAACTAAACTATACAAATCCAGTTCAAAAGAAACTGGCTCAAAGCCCCTAAAAAGTATATTAACAATTTATTAAAGAAACATCTATGCCAGAACTCCATCTACATCCCAGCTCTAGTGCCTGGATAAAGAGCCAAGTCTTCCAAAAGTCCAATAGAGATTGCTATTTGAAATTCAGGGAGAAGGCTATACAACAGAACAGGTCCTGGGACTGAGAAGGTATGCTTCCTGAGTTCCACCAAGTAACACAGTTCACTTATGAGGCCTGGAGCAGACCCACTCTGCCGGATTGGTCTCATGACTACATATGGTTTTAAAGGTGACAACTTTTCAATAGCATTTGGAAGCCAAACTGAGACCCAATGCAGGTGTGTTCCATGGGCATATCTTGGCACAGGTGGAATCCATTTTGTACCAGCTGAACTTTCCAAGTGCTTTTTAAAAGGCAGCTCCACATAGATTATGTTGCAATAATGTAATCTGAAGGTGACTAAGACATGAGTGACAGCCAGTAATGCTTACTCATCTAGAAATGGGTACAACTGATGCACAAGATGTACTTGTGCAAAGACCCTACTTGAACAGGACCTGTGAGTCTCGAACTCCCAGACTTTGTACAAACTCTGCCTGGGGGAGTGTGACCTGATTGAGAACTATGAATGGTGGAAAATCACTATGTACAGGGGATCCTAAAACCCACAGCTAATTTTTCAGAGCTGCTGCATTCTAATCTGCACAGCTTCCAGACCAAGAAAGAACCTCAACACCTTCACTAAGATGGCCTGGGAAAGATGTATAACTGAATATTATCAACATACTGACAATAGTTAACCCTGTGACAAAAAGTCCTGATTTAGATGTAGATCTTAACTTGAAGTAAATGTTCAGAAGTAGTATGCAACAGAATATCATTTAATTACAGGGAATTGATGTGCCATTAATATTTCCAGCTTGGGGGCGTCCCAGAGACTTCTGTTTGGCTTCTGTGGGAGACCTCTTGCTATGCAAGATTGAAGCCTGGTTTATTTCAACAAAACCCATGTTAATTTAACTTAAAAATAAAAAAGTCAGCCCTAAATAGAATCTTTCATATAAAATGAAAGCTTGGCTGCCCTGGGGGATGGGGTGGGGGTTAGGATACCAACGATGATTGGACATGGTGGGAGGCGAAGAGGTCGGGGATCATATTTTGCAACGGGAGCGTGCCCCCACTATTTACAAGCGGTGGTGCGCTCCGACCCCCATGTACCTGCCTGCTCCCCTGGGGGCCCGGGAGGTCAGGTATCTGGGCTCGGGCTGGTTTATGTGAACGCCAGGTCCGTGGTTAATAAAGCTCCCCTCCTCAATGATTTGATTGGGGAGGAGGCCGCGGACCTGGCTTGCATCACAGAAACCTGGTTGGGACCGGAGGGAGGTGTCCCTCTGCTTGATTTGTGCCCACCAGGTTTCCGGGTGTGCTTCATCAGCCAAGGGCCCGGGGTAGGGGCAGGGGAGTGGCTGTTGTCATCAGGGAGACCTTATGTCCGAGGGAGATCACCCTGCTCAGGGTCACCCGCTCCCTCCTTAATCAGGAGGTGAGGGGGGACCCTTTGCAGGGGCGGGCTGAGGAGTTTGGTCAACATCTGCTGGATAAGATCGCTCGGATCCGGGCCAGTCTGGACACCAACTGGCTTGAGTCAGACACGGAGGCGACAACGAGTCTTGTCGATATCATCTGGGAAGAGTTTGACCCTGTGACCTCAGATGCGGCAGCTGTGTGCCTCCACGTGTTTATTGGACCCGTGTCCCTCCTGGCTGGTATATGCCGCCCGGGAGGGTACATGTGGCTGGCTCCAGGCAGTTACCAACGCTTCATTGCAGGAGGGGGTCTTCCCTGCTGCCTTGAAAGAGGCGGTGGTGAGACTCCTTCTCAAGAAGCCTGCCTTGGACCCAGCCAATTTAAACAACTTTCGTCCTGTCTCCAACCTTTGCTTTTTAGCAAAGGTTGTTGAGAGCGTGGTGGCTCAACAGCTCCCGGCTTTCCTGGAGGAAACCGAGTACCTAGATCCATTTCAATCGGGCTTCAGGCCCGGTTACAGCACGGAGACGGCATTGGTTGCGCTGATCGATGATCTCTGGAGGGCTCGGGACAGGGGATGTCCCTCTGTCCTAGTCCTATTAGATCTCTCGGCGGCTTTTGATACCATCGACCATGGTATCTTATTGGCAAGGCCTTCGAGCTGGGAGTGGGAGGCACTGTTTTACGGTGGTTCTCCTTCCTCTCGGGACGCATGCAGTCGGTGTTGACAGGTGGGCAGAGATCGATCCCGAGGCCCCTCACTTGTGGGGTTCCTCAGGGGTCGGTGCTTTCTCCCCTCCTGTTCAACATCTACATGAAGCCGCTGGGTGAGATCATCCATGGTTTCGGGGTGAGGTATCATCAATATGCTGATGATACCCAGCTTTACATCTCCACCCCGGACCACCTCAGTGATGCCCTCCCCATGCTGTCCTGGTGCCTGGAGGTGATCTGGATCGGGAGGAACAAGCTCCAGCTCAATCCAGACAAGACTGAGTGGCTGTGCATACCGGCATCTCAGATCCAAGAAATTCCATCTTTGGTCATGGGGAGAGGTGTTGCCCCCGTGGATAGGGCGCAACTTGGGTGTCCTCCTGGACGTACGGCTCAATATGGAGGAGCAGGTGGGAGCCGTCGCCCGGGGGGGCTTTGCCCAGGTTTGCCTGGTGTGCCAGTTGCGCCCCTACTTGGACCAAGATTCCCACGACGTCACTCATGCGCTCATGGCCTCCCGTCTCGACTACTGCAATGCTCTATCTGGGGCTGCCCTTGCAGACTATGTGGAGGCTTCAACTGGTGCAGAATGCAGCCACGTGGGCAGTGATGGGAGCGGCCCGATTCTCCCATGTGATACCCCTCCTGCGCGGTCTGCATTGGTTGCCAGTTGCCTGCCGTGTAAGATTCAAGGTGCTGGTGTTAACCTACAAAACCCTGCATGGCTTGGGTCCAGGGTACTTGCAGGAGCACCTCCTACCAGCATCGAGGTCCAATCGCCCAGTATGCTCCCACAGGCAGGCCCTCCTGGGGGTGCTGTCGGCCAGACAATGTCGGTTTGTTTGTTTGTTTGTTTGTTTGTTTGTTTGTTTGACTTATATGCCTCTCCAAAAGGACTTGGGGCGGCTCACAGCTAAAAATACAATGATAAATAAATTAATTAAAAGTATATTAAACAAGTTAAGCCAAATTGAAAATTAAAACCCATAGTTAAAATAGGACCAACCCCAGAGAATCAGCACAGCCCAGATTGTAAAAAGAGCCAAGTCTTCAAATCGTAGCGGAAGGTGCGAAGATCGGGGGCCAGGCGGAGCTCAGAGTGGGAGCTGCCACAGAGTAGGCCCTCCCCCGGGTCGCCAAGCAACATTGAGTCGCAGATGGCACCCCGAGGAGACCCTGTCTGTGAGCCCGTACAGGGCGGTTAGTATTTGATGTTGGGAGGAGCCGTTCTCGTAAATAACCTGGACCCATGCCATGCTGGACTTTGAATGTTAATACCAGAACCTTGAATCTCACCCGGAGGGCAACCAGAAGCCAATGCAGGTCACGCAGGAGGGGTGTAACATGGGAGTATCAGGAAGCTCCCATCACTACCCACACGGCCGCATTCTGCACCAGCTGAAGCCTCCGAGTGGTACGCAAGGGCAGTCCTAGGTAGAGAGCGTTACAGTAGTCGAGTCGGGAAATAACGAGCGCCTGAGTGACTGTGCGCAGGGCATCTTGGTCCAGGAATGGGCGAACTGGCGAACCAGCGGATCTGGGCAAAGGCCCCTGGCCACGGCCCCCACCTGCTCCTCCAATTTGAGCCGTGAGTCCAGGAGGACCCCAGGTTCCGTGCCCTGTCCACGGGGCAACACCTCCTCCCCATGACCAAAGATGGAACATCCAAACTGGACCGAGATGTCGGTATGCACAGCCACTCTGTCTTGGCTGGATTGAGTCAAGCATGTTCCTGTCCATCCAGATCCGTGCTCCAGACAACGGGACATCACAGAGAGAGCATCACTGATGTGGCCTGGGGTGGAGATGTATAACTGCATATCATCAGCATACTGATGATAACTCACCCCAAAGCCACGGATGATCTCACCCAGTGGCTTCATATAAATGTTGAACAGGAGGGCGAGAGGACCGAGCCCTGGGGCACCCCACAAGTGAGATACCTTGGAGTCGACCTCTGCCCCCTGCCAACACTGTTTGCGAACGTCCCGAGAGGAAGGAGGAGAACCACTGTAAAACAGTGCCTCCCACTCCCAACCCCCAAGACGCTGCAACAGGATACCATGGTCGATGGTATTGAAAGCCACTGAGAGATCTAACAGGACCAGGACAGAGGAAAAGCCCCTGTCCCGAGCCCTAGAGAGATCATCAATCAGCGCGACCAATGCTGTCTCCGTGCTGTACCCGGGCCGGAAGCCCGATTGGTACGGATCCGGGTAGTCCACTTCCTCCAGGAAAAGTGGCAATTGCTGGGCCACCACACTCTCAACAACCTTCGCTAACGAGCGAAGGTTGGAGACCAGACAAAAGTTGTTCAACGCGGCTGGGTCAAGGGCAGGCTTCTTCAGAAGGGGCCTCACCACCGCCTCTTTCAAAGCAGCAGGGAACAGACCCTCCCTTAACGAAGCATTGACCACTGCCCGAGCCAGCGACGTGACCTCCCTGGAGGCATAAACCAACCAGGAAGGGCACGGGTCCAATAAACATGTGGTGGAGCTCAGCCGCTGCATAATCCTGTCCACTTCATCCTCAGAAACAGGATCGAACTCAGTCCAGATAACATTGGCCAAACCACTGCATCCCCATCCTCAGGCCACTGCAAGTCCGAGCACAACCCTTCCCGGATCTGAGCGATTTTATCCTGCAGATACTGGCCAAATTCCTCAGCTCTGCCCCAAAGGTCCGCCACCCCCCCAGCTGGAGGAGGGCGAGCGACCCCAAACAGGGTGGCCAGGCGGTTATCTGCGGATGCTATGAGGGCGGAGAAATAAGATCTTCTCGCCGCCCTCACCGCCACCAGGTAAGTCCTAATATGGGCTCTTAGCTGGGCTCGGTCAGATCCAGAACGGGTCGCCCTCCACCTGCTCTCTAGTCCCCTCCTGCGACGCTTCATCTCCCGGAGCCCCTCGGTATACCAGGGGGCTGACCGGGATCTGCGCCGAGTAAGGGGACGCATGGGGACAACCCTGTCGAGAGCCCCCGCAGCCGACTGTTGCCAGGTAGCCACAAGGACCTCGGCAGGGCTGTGGGTAAGGGATGCAGGAAAAACCCAGCTCTGCCTGGAACCTCTCAGGGTCCATCAGGCGCCTGGGGCGGAACCATCTAAGTGGCTCCTCATCCCAGCGGTGTGGGGCAGCTTGATGGAAGACCAGCCGCAGGAGATAGTGGTCTGACCATGAAACAGGGTGGGTAACTATGTCACCACCCCCAGACCACTCCGCCACTGCTCCGAGACAAAAACCAGGTCGAGCATGTTACCCCCCTCATGAGTCGGGCCATCAATTATCTGGGTCAGGCCCATGGCCTCCATGGAGGCCATGAACTCCTGGGCCAAACCCGACGCCAGTCCCAAGGAAGGCAGGTTGAAGTCACCCAGAACTATAAGCTCTGGAAACTCCACCGCCCCCCCGAGACAGCATCAAGAAGCCCAGGCAGGGCAGCTGAGACATAGCTGGGGGACAGGTATGTAAGCAGTACACCCATCCGGCCTGCAGGCCCACACCTCAGGAGGAGGGATTCACACCGCCTATCTCCGGGGCAGGGACCTCCCTTGGAAACAGGGTCTCCCGAATGACAATAGCCACCCCCCTTCCTGGGGTCGTGACTGGTGCAGCACCCAAAACCTGGGGGCAGATGTCAACCAGAGGGACTCCACCCTCCGGCCCCAACCAGGTCTCGGTGATACAAGCCAGGTCCACGGCCTCCTCCTCAATCACATCACGGAGGAGTGGTGCCTTATTAACCACGGACCTGGCATTAAAGTACACCAGTCTGAGCCCAGGGGTCCTGGATCCCAAAACCCCAGGGATGAGAAGAGGCTAAGGGGTCGGAGCGCCACAGCTTGGACATAGCGGGCGCTCCCCTAACATGATATGGCCCCCCTCGTTGGCTCCTACCCATTCCAACCACCCTGGGGATCATGGCCCCACTATTCCGCCGAGTCCCACAGGCCCCCTCATGCACCCCCAACCACGGCCCTGTTTCAGGCTGCACTGAACTCCTGTAATAAGACCCCACCCCTCCCACCCTTCCCTAACCCCTAAGAAACCGAAATAAAAATTTTAACAGAGAAGCCCTGGGTCCTTTTTCCTTATCCTCCTCGAGCCCCGGCCCCTACCCTTTCCTGCGTCATGCCATCTCTCCGATTCCAGAATCCGTCCTCGAGATAGGCTGATGATAAACCAGTGGGCCAAACCCAAGAGAGGGAGAATTCCTCAGAGCCCACAATTCAGCTGCCGAAAAGTCCGCATATGTTGGTACATGTCCCATCAACAAAGGGAGGAGCGGCCCTAGATGTAAGTGGTATGTCCTCATAAAGATCTTATAGTCTAACCATTGGCATAATTCAAAACCACTGAGTTGCCTCCATCCCTGGATGCCCTCTCACGGCATTCCAGGGGGCTGTTGGTCGAGCATCTAAGGCTGGCCACTGCTCTCTCACCACTCGTTGCCCCCAGTGATTAAAAGAGATGTTGCACCGCAGTTGAAGTTGCGCTGGGGAGGAGGTGGTACAACCCATCCCATTGTTCTCTCACAACAGTGGGTGGGTGAGCCAACAAAGTTCCATCACCCTCACCAATGAAGACTAATGAGGGCGGGAGAGGTAAACTCCACAGCACGGAGGAGACAAGAGTTCTGGATGGCAGATGGATAAAACCGTCCGATAGTTCACATCCCAGATGGAAACAGGGAGACTCTTCTTGCCCCCTCGGCATCACATCAATTGGCGCCAACAAACCCTTGTGGCGCCAACAACCCAGTCATTCATCCCAGACGTTCAAGGAGTCAGAATTAAAGAAGGCAAAGGGGGCGGAGAAGATCAACCGGGGGCAGCATCCAACGGTGCAGCCGCCCTTATCTTCATCGGTGCCTACCTCCAGGCCAGGGGCAGCCTCCGGGCTCACCTCCAACATCCACACCCGGTTCCGGCAACCACGCTGGCCTTGGGTCCACACCGCCGCCATGACCGCCGTTGCCAGCGTCGCCACCAGAGCAGGGTCCCAGCCAACAAAAGCCATATCCTGTCCACCCCAGCTGGGGGGGGGGTACAGCTATCGTAGCCAGGGCCGCGACTTTCAACTAACCCCCCAGCCAAGATGTAATTCGCCAGGCCCGCAAGATGTTCCAACCGCTAAGGCCTCTGGCGCTGCTCCCAGTGACTCTGGGGCCAGAACGAAACACAAGTTCGTTATAGATGTTACAGCAGCTGTGGACGCCAAAAACGCCCGCCCGCTGCTTCCCCGGAGGCCTCTGAGAGTGGGCTGGTTGCTGGCGAAGTCGCTGCTTCTGGGGCGGCGCCGTAATTTTGCCCCCGTCATTCCAGCCGCAAGCCCACGCCGGAGATCGTCGCGTTTAACACGCGCAACTCTCCCGATGAACGATCCAGCCCCACCTGACTCCTTGGATGTTCCGCTGGGAGTTTCGTGAGTTTTCAGGGGGAATACAAGTCTCCAAACGCCCCCAGGGACAGAGAAGCCGGCTACCTCCATGGGAGAGACCATCGCTAGCTGCTAATCGCCATCTTGGACATGCGCAAGCGGTTGGCGGTCCCCCGGGGGAGGCCCTTCTCTGTGGGGGCGCCCCCCCTTTGGAACCAGCTACCCCTGGAGCTGTGTCTGGCTCCTGACCTGCACTCCTTCCGTTGTGATCTAAAGACTTGGCTGTTTTCACAGGCTGGCCTGGATTGAGCGGTGTTGGGGATTTTAATATCGGGATATTTTAATGTTTCATAATTATTTGGATTGGGTAAATTTTGGAATAAGTTTATATATTGTATTGTATTGTATTGTTTTTGTGTAAGCCGCCCCGAGTCCCCCCAGAGATGGGGCAGCGTATAAATCCAAATAAATTAAATAATTAAATAAATAAATTAAAAAAATGGGCCCACCTATCTAAATTTCATAGCGGTAAACTTTAAAGAAGATCAGTATATATATTTGCTGCAGTGCACAGTTATTTGAAGAGCAATTTTTCTATATGTATTTTTCCATAGTTTTTTTGGGGGGGAGAAAAAGCCAACAATAAGAAGGAAGAATGTTAGCAAATATGATTACTATGCTTCAACATTTTCTGATTAAAAACTTATTAGACATCAGCAAACTCCACAGGGTAAGCTAGGTAACAATAATTTTTTGAGTGAGATCCTTGTTTATGCTAAGGAGGTAAGGAAATACAGCAGTACATAATACATCACATAAGTCAGGTAGTGTGCTCAGAGTAAAATGGCAAGATTGCCATTTCCCTTTCCTCCTCATGGAATGCGTCACATCTGCACTGCTTACAAGGCCTTTATTTCAGAGATCAGCAATAGCTGATCCCTGAAATATGTTGGGCATCTGTTGAATTTATCTTTTTCCTAAGGTATTTTTTCCCTCGGCTCATTTGGGATTAAGGAAAATTAAATCTGAAAAAAAAAGCAGTGAGAGACCAAATTTCTCTGACCAGGAGTGCTAGGGCTGCACTGTGGGCATTAGTGAAATGGCAAGCTTGACTGTAAATATGAAAAAAAAAAACAGGCCAGAAGAATTTACTTTGTGACATACTTTGTACAAACAGGAGATCAGGTGATAAATCACATGTACTGTACCACTCTGGACTATATGGTCAGAATGCACATGATTAAACACTCCTTCATATTCACCACCATGACTACTCCCAGGATATATACATTCTAGTCCAGGGGTGGGCAAACTTTTTGACTCGAGGGCCACAATGGGTTCTTAAACTGGACCGGAGGGCCGGAACAAAAGCATGGATGGAGTGTTTGTGTGAACTAATATAAACTCAAAGTTAGATTACTACACGTAGCCTTCTGGGAGAGCAAGAGAACCCTCAGCTCTTTCGGCTTCGTGGGTCGGATAGAACAGCCGAACGGGCCGGATCCGGCCCCCGGGCCGTAGTTTGCCCACAGCTGTTCTAGTCCCTCTTTGTGCTGAGGAAACAGTAAGGGAAAATTAGCTTCCATCCCAATTTTTTAAGTGAAGAAAGGATTTTTTCAGGGAACTAAAGCATTCGGTCATGTAGAAAGAAAGCAAAAGTTTGCTACATTGCCTGTTTTACCAAAACTAGGAAGAATCCAACCTGGACAGCAGAGAGAATGGCCTTTGGGTCTACAAATGCTGTGGCAAAATCTGAGGAGCCCAAACTTCATATTTCACAGCATAGGATCAGAAGCTGTCTAATAATAGTCTGGGGAGAACCATGGATGCCCACAAAAGAAGTATATCTGTTTTAATAGGATTCTGAACCAGTTTCTCTGATGGCAAAAAGGGAGCAAAGATAGGTTTTGAGTAAATCGGTTTTATATGGAAGGTTTTTTTTTTACTTTCCTACTCTAGCACCATTTTCAAACACCCAGCCATTCCAGACCTCTCCTACACAGCCTGAGAATCTCTCCTGTCCTATCCCAAGTGCCTCATTTTTGACCCATCTTGTCCTGTTTAAATAGTCTTAACATTCTGGTGTATAAGTAAAACCAGATTCTACAAATTAGGTAAGGAAATAAATTTGACTTCAGATGCATTTCTTGCTATTTGAATCTTTTGAGAAACTTGAGGTTTGAGTTCAGAAATTTCTGACAAGGCATAATCCAGCAGCAAGCAGAGATTCAGAGGGATATCGGGAGGAGCAACTGAGAATGAACAAAATGAATAGATCCTAACTATTAAACAAGGCCTTAAACTCTCTCAGTTCTCATACGGACTATAAATCTGCACTGCTTAACTGATCCTCAGGAATTCATTCCCAGACATATATATTCAAAATGAAAATGCAGATGCCAGGGCAGAGATTAAAATAGAGCCATTGTTTTTATAGAGGCTTTACATATTTGAAGTAAACAGCTTGTGCACAAGCAAGCCAGGAATGTCACACCTGCTGCTCCTATTGTATGACTTTCCTACACGAAAAAAGGCTATTTGTCCAAACTTTTTTTTTTTTAATTACATTTATATGCCGCCCTTCTCCGAAGACTCAGGGCGGCTTACAATTTCTGGGATACAACCCAGTGTGCTCAGCAATAGCCTTCATTCCATTGTATATGCCTGCTTATTACTAAGCGGCATTTTTACAAGGTCAGCTAATTGCCCCAAACAATCTTGGGTCCTCAATTTACCTACCCCAAGAGGATGGAAGGCTGAGTCAACCTTGAGCCTGGTGGGATTCGAGCCTACAGTAATTGTAGACAGCTGGATCTTAAGAGCAGGCATTTAACAGCCTGAGCCACCAAGAACTTATGTGCAATGTATAAGGTCAGAGCATTTAAAGCACATAGACCATCATAACACGTTCTATTCCCATTTGTCTATGCAAGCTTCAGACAAAAGTAATCTTGCTCTTGTTATCAAATGTTTTCTTCTATTGATCTTAAAGCCTACATAATCTTTTTGATTCTGACATGAAAATAAGGGAGGATAGTTTCTGATACTTCTTTACTGAGCACATTGATTGATGACTGTGCTCAGTAAAGAAGTATCAGAAACTATCCTCCCTTATTTATGTTCGGTGAAACTGAACAATGATGACTGGAACTGCCGTTCTTGAAATTTCACTCCCTAATTTAACAGAACCAGTTTGGGGATTGACTAGTGCCACCTCCAACTGCTCAGCATTTCAGAGGTGGGGCTGTTACCTTCTGAAGGTGTAGAGCCAAGCACACCCAGACTGTCAAGCTCCCCCTCATGATAGAGTGCCAGCCGTTCCATCATGCGCCTCCGTGCTGGGTTGATGACAATCTGAGGAGCAGAGTCACCTGTGGAAAGAAAGGAGACCAACACTAAGTGACAGCCTACCTGGATCATCAAATTCAGGCCCTTAACAGAAAAGCTGGATTAATGTCTATCTCCTAGAGTAAACCAGATAAGAACCACAACTAGATGAGCTAATTTTTCTTTACTTTAAAGCTACATTGACAGAATCTTGCAAGTATGAAAGTACAGTCCTCCCCCCACCCCACCACCTTTACAGCCTGAGAAACAAGAGAGGGTATCTTCTGAGCCTCTTGCCCCATCCAAGTATCCAACTGCAGGCTATGCTCTCTCTTATCTGATAAGTTCCCTTGGCAGCATCTCTTTGCCCGGTGTCTTGAGGTCTTTACCACATGATCATTCCAATTGGCAATAGTGTCATTCAGCTGCGCCAGCCTGGGTATTTTTGGTGCCAGATGAAGCAACCCTTACATTTTGAGCTTCTTAAAAGGCACCTTGGTTGCAGCATTGCTTTTAAGTTGTTAAGTACTTTCACTCCTACTTTAAGGCTAGTTTAAGGTAGTACTATCCTATTAAAGCTGTAAGTCTGAGTACATACACTGAAATTTAAAAAAAAATAGCAAAAGATAGTAAAATGTTAAAGTAAGGGTGCCTGAAGGTTACCAAATGTAAGCCTGGGTGGAGATGGCACAGAACAAGCAAGGAAGAAATGCATTTTTAAAAAGCTGCAGCCCAGCAGAATGATTAAAACAAAATTGACCAAACAAGCTCTAAAACATCAGATGAACAGGTCAAGGAATTAACATGGCTGTGGAACAGTATTTAAAGCCACATTAGGCCATGGCTCCAACTTGCTCCATATTACTGACACACCAGAAGGCCACATCTTGCCAGGGTTTGAGGTAGGCATTTCCTAAGCCAACTGGAGATTTTAGAGGCTGAAACTGGGAGCATAACAAATCAAGTTTTGTGTCATATAGTATCTGATCTCAAAATACATTCCACAAATAAGTGATTTAATGTTAGTGGGGGCCTACCTTCTTAACAGCATCATTCCTTCCATCTGACAGCAGAGCAGAGGAGGGAAAATATTTCAGTCTATTACATTTAAATGAACACGCTTGATAACCAAGTGCCCACAGCCCACAGTTGTTGTTTTCATTTAAAAATAAACATTTGGAATTTCTGTCTATATTACAGGTATTCATTGCACATCTGGACTTGTTGGAACAAGGACCCATTAAAGTATTCCAAACAAATGCCTTAATTATTGAAGTCAGCTGATCCAATAAATGTTGTTGTTTTCCAACCATTTTTCTAATTAGCAAATAGTTCATTATGCTTAATAAATACTTTAAATTTCCAACCTTAGTAACTTCCAGCTCTTTGGTGTTCAGCTCACTGGATTTCCCAAGCAGTGCAGCCATTGCTGAAAATTCTGAGCTGAAGTCTATACATCTGGTAGTTGATAAAACACTGCTTTAAATATATGACTGTTATTTGCTGCAACATGGCCTTCATGATATATAATGTTGTTTGCTTTTGTTTGGCTTGTCATCTTGTGTGAACCCCACCCTTACAGCTTTCTGTTATCTGTTTAGCCAGCTGATCATTCTGTCTGGCAAAGTGGGAGAAAGAGATGCCTGCAGAATATCGTACCTAACTGGCCAATAGATACACTTTCTCTGGTCCCTCTTCCGCAGCTCAATAATTTGGAGTTGGCCTCTAGGCTTTCATCACTTTCCTCAGGTTCATTAAGAGGCATGGATGAATAGTAGTCTTCTTGGGGTGTGTGAGGTTGCTGTGGAGGCAGTAGTAAAGAGGCAGAAGATTTCCTGTGTAGGGGTAACTGTAGCCTCTCTAGCTCTTCATAGACCTGCAGGATAGGTAGAATAGTTACAGACTATTGCTTAGGAACACCATCTGGCAAATAAAATAACTCACTCATTCTTCCATTTCCAAGGCAAAGCCACGGTGGCCATATAAATCAGCTTTTTCAAAACAGGAAGCCGCATTCCCTCCCCAGCTCACTCATTGTCTGATAGGCAGCCTTACGATACACCTGAAAAGCTGCAAACAATATAGTTGTCAACTCATAAAACATTTTGTATACACGTTTTATAGCTGACAATAGAAAGAAGGGGGAGTTTCAAAGAGCAGGCAATAGTGTGGAATTGAAAGTACATTCCATTCATATTTTCTTCAGAGACTGATTAGATGACTGAAGCTTCTGCCACGAAAAAATCTAATTGGAGAACATAATTGATGACTCTTGGCTATGGATGTTTTTCTTTGGATGATACACCCAGAGGGGTGTGGGGGGGAAAGCAGGATTAAGGGTGACAGTGAATTACATATCTCAGAGTTGGCTATGCCCAGGTTAGTGCCTGACATAGAATGGTAGCTTCAAATAAATCCTCTTTAGTTTTGGGAGTGTGGCTCGAGGCTCATGATTTAATTGGAGTAACTGCCGGAACTCTGACAATAGTGAATATTCTAAGCTGACATTCCTTCACTTATATTTATGGTAAATGGGGCACAAATAGCCATCAACAAACACTGCAGTGCCAGTAGGAAGCAGAAACAAGAGAGATTCAATATAACTCAGCATTTATTCATTGTTGCTTCCACATTTGCCATCATTAATTCTTTCCTTCTAGGGTTCACACGTTTGTCAGTTCCACAGAAGTGTTAGGGGCAGCTGCAAATGAAAACAACACTCCATCCTGACAGTAGCATTATCCTACCCCCAGAAATAGAGGAATTCTGGACTGGAATTTGGATGTTGCTTCATTTTAACCCAACACCCTTAATCAATGGTCATCTTAGCTAAGAATGAAACTTAGCAACATTTGGAAGACCACTGGTTCCCCCTTCCTGCATTCTTCTAGTTTCAGGTCCTATGGAATGGGTTTTGATAGCTGACAAAATAAAATTAACAAAAACAATGGAGGGAGGGAGGAACAGCAGGTGAGTTGTGTGTGTGTGTATGTGTGTGTATGCGTCTCTCCTTTCTCTCCATGCTCCATCATGAATATGCCATCCCACTTTCATTTACATTATATGGCCATCCCAGAAACATCAGCCAATAAAAGAGACACAGATGAAATCAAATTGGTTGGAAAGCATCTGAAAACCTACAGGTTTTTTTTCTTCATCTCTGTTCTTAGTTCTCCTGCTGAGGAGAGATAATTATTTCTCAGTGACTCATTCACAAGTCAAGGACAACTTGGGATAATGTTCTACAGTGCTTACAATGACCTGGGTGAGTCAAATGGATTATGATCCTCTCCCTAGATCTTAAGACAAGTAACAGTTTGCTCTTGCATGCACAAATCAGATACATTTGAGGAGGAAAAACCAGACTTTTCTGATGCCAGCCAACTGATGTGAACACCCAGGTATAGGCTTGGTCTGGAATATTTCTAAAATTTCCACTTTCTAAGTACACAGATCAGCATACCAGGCACAGATATAGACAGAGCTATGGAGATGTTCAAAGAAAGGGATTTAAAAGAGAAGCTACTAGGAAACACTACTGTGTATGTATTTTTACACACACACACACACACACACACACACACACACACACACACTTTATGAAGCTGATGTGAAACAACAGCAGAAAGCAAAGTCGGTAAATGTGAAAAGAGAACAGATTCAGAAGGTAACATACACAAAGCATGAATGATTATGCCAGATTTTCATGGATGTTCAAAACTTTCCCTGACTCTGTGAAACAAAGGCTTAAAGTTAAAAGCTTTGTTGCAGCAAAGCCATTCCCAGATTTCTTCACAGAGGAAGAAACTGAATGTTTGTTCTCTTACTTCAGCCATTGAAGGGCGTCGCTTGGCACGTGGGTGGAGACAGCAACAAGCCAACTTTCCTAGTGTTTTGCCCAGTTGCTCTGGACAGGGGCCAGGCCGGAGGTCGACGTGCTTTTGGTAGAGATGACTGCCAAGCTGAGCTGCTTTGGTATGACTGGAAGAAGTTGTGTCAGTTGACAGATGGGCTTCTTGATCCTCCTCGTCATTTACCAGATCTTTCTGAAAGCACCAAATGTGGGCAAGCAATCGTAAAAAAGTCAAGGTGCATACTACAGAATTAATTAGCATAAGTTGGGATAGGAATTGCTCACCAAGTACTTGCTGCGTCCACGAGAATCTACTTCCATGGGCCGTCTTCCAGTCAAGAGTTCTAGAAGAACCTGTCAGGGATGAAGAAAGATTACTTTGAACTATGGGAGAAACAGATAAAATACTACTAAAATAGGCACTTTGTTCTTTCCTCATATTTCAGTACAGGCAGCCAGGTGACCAGAATTTCATTACAGGATTAGGTCATCCTAGGATAAAGCTGAGCAGATTTATTATAAAGGACCTTTTTGTGTCAAATTTTCCAACAAGCCCTTTTCATAAGAACTCGGGGATCAACTGAATTAATTCCAGCTAACCTTTGATTCAACAGCTCTGAAAGTCAGACTCCATTTTCTCCAGAACTTAAAGCAAACAATATTAGGTTCTGGCAGGATTTTCCATCCTGCCTCTTAATAGAATATAGTTTTATTGTGCACAGTTTGAAGTCTTTGAAGGCTCTCAATCCTAATATTAATGCAAACTTTACAATGTGTATTAACCAGTAGCCATAAAAATCAACATTAAAACATCAAAATTATAAATGGATATCAGAGTTCACTGCAATTCATCTGGTCAAATCAAATACAATTTATGTTGCTATTACTATTACTATATACAATACCAACTCTGAATCCCTTAATGATGTATAAAATGTCCCAAATCTTTTAAGTTGAGATCTAAATCAATTATAAAATGTAAATATGTAAGTATTTTGGCCATGACAAACCATGCATCACATAGCTGAAGTAAAAAAATTAATTGTCCATTAATTTAAGCAATCCCACAAGTAGTATTTTCCCCTGACATATTGAGTCAGAATGTATAATGTGATACTTACTTAGGTCTGCATATATCAGGCGAATAAAATTACAACTTTCTTTTAATTGCACCCAAACCATCTTAAGTTGCCCAGGGAAAGAAGATGTTCTACCAAAACTAGAAGTGGCTCCCTGTCCATTATTGGATGGATTTAATAGACCCTATGACCGTTAGGTGAATATGAAAGCTATCTTAAGACAATAACTCTCTGAATTGTATAAAGAGATTATCCTCTCAGAAGGAGAAGCTGAATTCAGCATGTTCCCTGGAATCATCGATTATTTAACGTATTACTTGGAAAGATGGCAGACTACACATTCTAAGCAGAAGCAGAATACACCTGATGGATGTTATAGAAATACAGGCTGTTGAACAGATGAACTTGGAATTACCCTCCACTTGTATGACATATCCTGTCTTCATAATACAGTTTGAAATACAAGTAGTTCTCAATTTACAACCATTCATTTAATGACAGTTTGAAGTTACAATGGCACTGAAAAAGTGACTTAGTCCTCGCACTTAGGACCGTCACAACATCCCTATGGTCATGTGATCTAAATTCAGGCCCCTGGCAGCTAGCATGCATTTATAACAGATGCACCATCCTACGGTCATGTGGTTTGTCTTTTGTGACTTTCCCAGCCAGCTGCCAACAAGCAAAGTCAATGGGAGAAGCCAGATTCATTTAACAACTGCATGATTCATTCAGTGCAATGCTTCGCTAACAAGTGTAGAAAAAAGGTTGTACAATTGGGCGCAACTCACTGAAAAACTGTCTCACTGAGAGCCACAGAAATTCTGGTCCCAATTGTGGTCATAAATCAAGATCTATCTGTAACATTCCTGTTCCCATATTACTCACCACACCAAAGCTGAATATATCAATAGCAGTAGAAAGCATCCCAGTCCGGACGTATTCAGGAGGTAGATAGGCCAGTGTACCCCTCACAGTCTGGGTCTGGCCCAGCGAGCTGCTTATTCCTGCCTGCTTTGGCCGGCGGCTGAATCGTGCCAATCCAAAATCAGCCAGCCGTGGATTGAGTGCTGCATCCAAAAGGATGTTAGAGCTGTATATGACAGGAAAATGACGTTTTGTCACTTGTTGATGTTACCTAGTTTGGTAATGAACTGTCTGCAAGAAAACCATCAAGCTCAAAGAGCACCAAGGACCCCATAATTCTTTCTCAAACTCCCACATATGATAAGCATGAGCAGGGAATTTTCATTTTGTTGTTTGGAGACTTGAAGGCTCAACACTTGAAGACTCAGTGTTACCCCCAAATACCAGTTACAGGGGAAAGGAATATGCATCCTATTTGTGAGCATCCCAAAAGCATCTGGTTGACCATGATGAGAAAGAAAACCCTGGACTAGAGGAGATTACCCAGTAGGCTAATCTTAGGTCATTATGAAATCAAGAGGAATCAAGACATCAAAAGACGCACACAGCTTTAATGGATGAAACAGAAATTCCTTCTGAATCAGAAAAGTTATTTTGTCCTGGAAACCACTAATTTCAGCTTTGCTTCAATTTGCTTTACTCTTCCCAATACAGTGATCACTGAATTGGATGGCTCCTTGAACTAGGTACTACTCCAATGGCTCCAGAAAAAAAGCTTATAAAATAATAACATAAACACAGAAATCACACAAAATTGGTATTTAATCAATGACCAAGGCATTTCAGAATTTTGTTAATCACAATTCTCTGCAACTCCACTTAGCCTGCCTAATGATGAGGAATATTAGGAATTGGATTAGTGATGTCAAAGGCCGTAAGTTTCTCAGTCCAGCTACTATTGTGATTGCACAACGTTCGTTGTCTATTTTCATACTCTCTTGCACAATCCTCTGCCACCTCCTCTCCATACTGAAGCACAGAAGGTAGAGTTGTTAAACACCTCTCTCCTCACCCCAAAAGCAGGTATTCTCACATTTAAAAAACAATGCGTTAGTTATGTTTACCTCTCACTCTAGGGGATGAGTTCCCCTTCATTCTCTCTTACCTCTTTACATCTCCGTGGATAAGGCTAGGTGAGTCACTGTGCAGAAACTGAATAGCTCTGGCAGTGCCCAGAGCCACATGCAGTCGTTGTGTCCAGGAGAAGCAAGCACCAACCTAAGAAATTCAAAACAGTTTCAAGGACAGAAGCAATCCTGAAGGACTTGTTTGCAAGAACAGACTACTTTTAAATAGAGAGGACAAATTCATTTAGGTACCTGGCCATGTAAATGACCTTCCAAGGATCCCTTGGGTAGGAAGACATAGACAAGGCAGAAGCATCCCTGTTCAGCACAATAACCAGCAAACTCTACAATGTTAGGATGGCGAAACCTAAGTTACAAGTGAGACGGTAGTTAAACAACGGTAGTTCCAACACAATCCACCCTTGTTCCCATGATTCTCTAGCACTGCCTTCTCCATTTGTCACCCCCCTCCCCCTAACGTGCTAGGATTGGGGAGATGAAATCCAACGTATCGGAAGGACACTAGAAAAACCCCAACCCATTATTTCATTTCTGGGATCCCACAGTACATCCAAAATAAACTTTGGTTCTTACCGGGAAAGTTTTTCCACTTCTGTGACAAAACTATTCTTTATTACAGTCCAGTCCAGTTCTGCTTCCTGTCAGTTAGTTTAAGGGAGATTTAAAAAAAAAAAAGGAAGGAAGATATGTAAGTCATCATTAGCTAGGCTAAGTGAAAGAATTCTGAGGGGTACAAAGGAGCAGGAGCCTTGCTCAGCAACTAAGGACCAAATGTACATGAAAAACACAGCCATGTCACACTGAAGGGCAACTAGGTCTGTTATGGCCAATTTCCATGGCTATTATGCCCCTGGGCTGCAAAGAGCTCATGCCCAATCTTATTTTTAGGAGACGGTCTAATAGAGGTGCAGGAGCCAAGTCTAAGAAATTTTACAGTTCATCATTCCATGGATTAGTTGAGAGTGGAAATGAAATGAAAAGCCAGTGGAAACATAAAATAAAAAAGTGTGAGCATTGTATGTTATAAAACCCAATGAAAATACCTCCTTGAGCCGTTTCACAGCATAGACAGTATTGCGCAATCGGGCCTGGTAGACGCAGCCAAAACCTCCTTCACCAATCTTGTGATGTTCAGAGAAGTCATCTGTAGCTTGGCGCAATTCTTCTAACTGCCACTCGAAAGGGCACGTGGAAGGCAGAGATTCAAGGCCCTGGAACAGGATGGTCAGGCATACCGTAAACAGAAAAGAAGGGCAACCTTTCTCTCCAAAACACAGTAACTCTGAAGCATAAGCAATTCAGTCAGGAGTTTCTTCTTCTCTGGCTGCTGATTGCTACTCCCCCTCAAATGGAAAAATGGAAGCAGCAAGCTTTCAATGATCAAAAAGTCATGTTTGCTTCAGGTCAGTTGGAAATAAGTTAGAGTAGCAGAGACTGGCCTCAGAGAAACTCTAATCCTATTTCCAGATGAACAAAATGAAAGAGATTAAATGAAGATACTTAAAATGTAAACTGAAGCTTCAAGTGAATAAGGAAAAGACAGAAAATGAATAGAAAAAAAGGAAGGCAAAACACTGAAAGGTGAAAATACTTTTTGTACAGCAAAATTTAATGACTCTTCCAACATCCTAATTAAGTAGGTTTGTGTTATATTCATATATATTAAGCTAGGGAAAATGAATCAGCATGCCAAACACCATGAAGTGGCTGGGTTATTGGTTTTATTAGTGTATATTCACTGTTGCTGGTTTTAATTAATGTTTTTTGAGGTTTCTATTTAATATTTTTAAATTTTAAATTTTTGTATTGTATGTTTTTTATTGTTGTGAGCTGCCCTGAGTCCTTTGGGAGATAGCTAGATAGCTAGATAGATAGATAAATAAATGACAGAAATTCCTGATTTCTAAATCAGGAATCTTGATTTGGGGGTCAGACTCTTAGACACCTGTTCAAAGTTAAGGGTATACTGTACACGCTGGAAGAATTAGAAAATTAGAAACCAATGGGATTAAGAGGTTAAGGTATAGGTGGCCCTCATTTAACCACTATTCATTACGCAACCATTCAAAGTAATGGTTGAACGAAGCACTGAACAAATGAACTCACAAATGGTCCTGGAAATCCCAGCATCTCCATGGTCACATGATAGCTATTTGTGACCTTCCCTGATGGTTTCTCACAAGCAAAATCAATGAAGAACCCAGGAAGGAAGGTTGTAAGTCACTCTGCTAAGTCGCTTGCACTTTTCCCCACCCGATAAAAACCATCCCTGGCTCTGCTGCGCTTGTACCACAGGGCCAGCAATGCACCCTCACCCTTGTGCATCTTCCCTTACTCAACAGCAACCTTTATTTGCCTGCCAGAATGTGAGCTGCCTGGGATTGTTTAACAACCTGTGGCTGTTGCTTAACAATGGCAATGGGAAGGGCTGGGATTGCCATCGCTAAGTGACGCAGACATGTGATGTTATGCTTTATGACCACATCACTTAACAATGCAAATTCCAGTCTCAATTATCACTGTTAACCATGGACTACCTACACAGCATACAGGCAGCATATTAGGCAGCCAGAAAGGGTGAAAATATTGATGTAACAACAGGAGAAGAACTTTAATAAAATGATGGGCATGGGACTTCATATAGTTAAAACCGAAGAGAAATAACTTTGGTAATGGCAAAACTGCAACAGTAAAGAGAAATTAAGTACCAGCGTCAGTGCAGAATGCAAAAGGTCATGAGAAAATGGGGTGGGGGTTAAGGATCTAAAGCAGAGCCATAAGCAACCTCAAAAAACAATGAGAAAGGAAGAACCGTTACCCAAAAGATACTGAAAAACCTATGATTGAAGAAAAGATAGTCACATATGTCTTGATACTGATTATGCCTGCTATACTGATTATGCCTGCTACGCACAATTAGATACAAAACAAACTTGTTATAAAGCAAAGACAGAACAAACATAGACTAGTGTCTAAACTTCTGGACCTTGGCCTTTCTTATTCAATCTGCCTTTGGATTATGGATTTCCTGTCTGGCTGCTCACAGAGGGTCAGATTAGGTAATCATACCTCTTCAGCCCTTATTCTTAATACTGGCACACCAGTACACCTGGTTGCGTGTTGAGTCCCTTACTCTATACTCTTTATGTGCATGACTGCATTCCCACTCATGCTAGTAATACTATTGCTAAATTTGCAGATGATACAACAGTGGTGGGACTCATCTCCCGGGAGGATGAGTCTGCCTATCGAGATGAGGGGACTGGTTGCTTTCGTGGTGTGGAGACAATAACTTGGTCCTCAACACCAATAACACCAAGGAGTTTTTATTGTGGACTATAGAAGGAACAGATCAGACATCCAGCCCTTGCTTATCAATGGAGACCGAGTGGAGCAAGTGGCCAGTTTTAAGTTTCTGGGTGTTACCATAAAAGAGGATCTGACCTGGGGTGCTCACATTGCAGCACTGGTCAAAAGGGCCCAGCAGAGATTATACTACCTAAGACTTTTCAGAAAACAACAACTGAATGAAAAACTGCTGGTGACCTTCTACGCTGCACCATAGAGTATCTTAACTTACTGCACCTCTGTATGGTTTGCCAATTGCACAGTGGCAGATAGGAAAGCACTCCAGAGGGTTAATGTCATTGCCCAGAAGATCATTGGTTGCCCTCTCCCCTCTTTGGAAGAGCTTTATAGCTCCGCTGCCTTAAGAAAGTTCAAAACATTCTCAAAGATCCATCTCATCCTGGGCACCCTTTTTTTGAACTATTACCATCTGGCAGACGGTACAGAATAATAAAAACAAGGACAAATAGGCTGAAAAACAGCTTCTATCCCAGGGCAGTAGCTCTTTTGAATTCTGCTGTATAGTGCAGTATTGGTGCGGTGTCGGGGTTTTTTGGTTCAATGTGTAGAGGGTGAAGGATGTGTGTTTGTGTTTATTTTCATGGTCATGGTCATAATGTGCACTGAAGATGGTGTTTGATTTCATTGTATGAGGTGCAATGACAATAAACTAAACTAAACTAAACTAAATCATTGTAGCTCTCAGGAAGTCCTAAATATCTGCTATTGCCATAAACAAACAAACATTAAAGTTCCACCAACTTTTGCCCACATTGTAGTTTCTCTTATATTGACCATTATCTCTTCTGACTACATCCCACTGAATAGCGTACCAAGCAAGCAGAATGCAGTCTATACCTGTGTGTCACTCTGTGTAGGAGGCGATGGTAGGGTGCTGGAGGCTGCACTGCTGAAACGGCTCCTTGGAGTGGAGTCTTTCGAACGGAGCTGAGGATTGGAGTGATCTGATTGCCCAAGAAATAAGAGGGAATACAGTTACAATCAAGATTCAAAATAGCCCTAATACTCATAGCCCATTCATCTCTTTGAGAAGTTCTGGTGAAACAAGAATATGCATAGAAATAAACTGAAAAGTGGTACATGAAAGAGGAAGGGGAGGCACTATATTAGTGTGGCATCATGAATTATATACAGGAAATGGTTTATTATAAGAAACTCATGAGCATTTAATTCTAGTAATGCATGTTTCATCAGGCCTTCTATACCATTTGAAACTTATTATTTATTTATTTATTTATTAATGGGACTTATATGCCGCCCCATCTCCGAAGACTCAGGCGGCTTACAATAAAACAAGCACAATAAATATTTAAAAAAGAATTAAATTAATGGTCCCGATTAATACAAACTTAAAAACCACAAAATCTAAGACACCCCACCCTGAGTCACAGCCGGCTTGGTCAAATAACCAGGTCTTCAAATCATGGCGGAAGGTGCGGAGGTCGGGGCCAGCGGAGCCCCAGGAGATTGGTTCCAGAGTTCAGGGACAGCGACAGAGTAGGCACGTCGTCGGGGACCGCCAGCCGGCATTGCCCGGCTGATGGGACAAGGAGTCCCTGTCTGTGACTTCGTACAGGCGGTTAGTATTCGATGTCGGCAGCAGCCTCTCCCTTAAATAATAAGGACCCATGTCATGTAGGACTTTGTATGTTAAAGTTAAAACCTTGAATCTCACCGAGAGCAACCGGCAACCAATGCAGGCAGCGTGGGAGGGGGCTAACATGGGAGAACCGGGAAACTCCCATCACCGCCCGCGCCGCATTTTGCACCAGCTGCAGTCTCGGATGGTATGCAAGGAGCAGTCCTAAATAGAGAGCGTTGCAATAGTCGAGTCGCGAGGTAACAAGTGACTGTGCATGAGGCATCCCGGTCCAGGAAGCGGCGAAGCTGGCGAACCAGCCGAACCTGGGCAAAGGCCCCCTGGCGGCGGCTCCCACCTGCTCCTCCAACGGGCCGTGCATCCAGGAGGACCCCAGGTTTCTCGCCCTATCCACAGGGGGCAACACCACTCCCCTATGGTCAGCGATGGACATTCTAAACTGGAGCGGGATGCGGTATGTACAACCACTCAGTCTTGGCGGGTTGAGTCGAAGCATGTTGCCGTCCATCCAGATTCGTACGCATCCAGACAGCGAGTCATCACGGAGAGGGCATCACTGATCTGGTTTGGGGTGGAGATATACAGTTGAGTATCATCCGCATATTGATGATACCTCACCCCAAAACCACGGATGATCTCACCCAGCGGTTTCATGTAAATGTTAAATAAGGGGAGAGGACCGACCCCTGAGGGACCCCACAAGTGAGCACCCTTGGGGGCGACCTCTGCTCCCCTGCCAACACCGATGCGACCGCCCGTGAGGTAGGAGGAGAGCCACCGAAGAACAGTGCCCCCCACCCCAACCCCACAAGGCGTGCAAAAGGATACCATGGTCGATGGTATGAAAGCGCTGAGAGGTCTAATAGGACCAGGACAGAGGAACAACCCCTGTCCGGGCCCTCCAGAATCATCCAACAGTGCGACCAATGCTGTCTCCGTGCTGAAACCAGGCGGAAGCCCGATTGGTGCGGATCGAGGTAGTCCGTTTCCTCCAGGAAAAGCGGAAATTGCGGGCCACCACACTCTCAACAACCTTCCCAAGAAGCGAAGGTTGGAGACTGGCGAAAGTTGTCTAACACGGTCGGATCCAGGGCAGGCTTCTTCAGGAGGGTCACCACCACCGCCTCCTTCAGGCGGAGGGAAAGACACCCTCCCTCAAAGAAGCGTTGACAACTGCCCGGATCCAACTGCAGGTGACCTCCCTGGCGGCATAAGCCAACCAGGAGGGCACGGGTCCAACAAACATGTGGTGGAACTCAGGCGCCGCATAATCCCGTCCACTTCATCCTCGGAAACAGGATCGAACTCATCCCAAAACGTAATGGCCAGACTCCCGTATCCCGCTCCTCTAACCCCTGCAAATCAGAGGACAACCGCTCCGAATCCGAGCGATCTTATCCGACAGATATTGCCCAAATTCCTCAGCCCTTCCCATAGCGGGTCCGGCCCCTCCTCTGGGCGAAGAAGGAGCGTGTGACCCGGAACAGAGCGGCTGGGCGGTTATCTGCGGACGCTATGAGGGCAGAGAGATAAGACATTCTCGCCGCTCTCATGGCTCCCAGGTAAGTCCTAATGTGGGCTCTTAACTGGGCTCGTCGACCTGGGAGCGGGTGGCCCTCCACCTGCTCTCTAAGCCCCTTCGGCGTTTCATCTCCCGAAGCTCCTCTGAATACCAGGGAGCCATTGGGATCCACGGCGTGTAAGGGGTCGCATGGGACAACCTGTCGAGGGCTTCCGACGCAGCCGTTGCCAGGCGGTCGCCAGATTCTCGGCAGAGCCGTGAGTCAGGGAAGAGGGAAGAGGCCCCAGCTCCGTCTGGAACGCTCGGGTCCATAAGGCCTGGGGCGGAACCACCTACGTGGCTCCTCATCCCAGCAGTGGGGGTGGCTTGTTGGAAGACCAGCCGTGGGAGATAATGATCAGACCATGGAGCGGGCAAAGACGTAAAAGTGGTCTGCCCTCTGTCACTATGCCACCACTCAGAGACAAAAACAAGGTCGAGAGTGTTCCCCCCCTCATGTGTGGGGCCATGAATTAATTGGGTCAGGCCCATGGCTTCCATGGAAGCCATGAATTCCTGGGCCAATCCCGACCCCCAGCATCTTTACACTGGGGGTGCATATGAAACTTTCAGGGAGCTGAGTGGCTCCCTTGACTAATTTTTTATGGTTTTCCACAACTTATAGAAATAAAATTTGAGAAAGGAGGGAGACAAGCATGCAAACTTTATTCAAGTTCCCAAGCTGATTTTCCTGGTGATAAATTTTGGTTGCTTTCGCCCCTGTAGGCTTTAATATTCTGCACTGCAGAGCAGTTCTGGTCATTAGGAATTTGCTATACCTAGGAGCTTCTAATGCTGAAGTTAGCAAAACAATTTCTTCCTGTTATTAACTGTCTTAAATACCATCAGTATGATCTCTCTCTCTCTTTCTCTCCCTGTTTCTCTCTCCTTCCCTCTCCTCACTGACCATATTAATATCAAACCAAATAGGGTTTGATCAGGGAAGGATCAGGGTTTTCACCTCTGGCAAGTAGGGTTATACTTCCTACTTATAGGCCAGACACATCTCCCATTGAATTAAGTCCATCTGACTCCATCTTGGGGAGAGAGTTTCCTATTTTCTCAGCCAGAAAAAATCCAAGAACAGCTTTTCGTACCAAAGACCCTTCAGAGGTATTCAAACTAGTCCCAGAATTCCCGGACAGCACAAAGAGTATTAAGTTTAGAGAAACTGTACATGTGGAACTTGGGAACCTGGTACCATCATTGCCTCATTTGTTCTCAATAAAAATTTCAATTTTTTCACTCCCAGGAAAGAGGAAGAAGAGAGAAGGGATTAAGCATATTCATATCCCACCAACACCCAGTTAAATGGTTTTCCCCCTCAGGATTTCAGTCAAACATTTCTATATGCATTTTTAAAAACAGCAGGAAGGTGGGAAATACATCAAAGTATGTGAAATTCAGCTTCCCCAGAAGCACTGTATCACTTATGTGGATTATTGCAACAACAATTTTATTACTGGGAAGCCCAAACTTTCCAGAATGATTTGACAAATTCCTTGACTTTTACAAATGCTCCCTCCACAATGAGTAAAAATACTGAATCATAGGCAGTCCACCCACATTATCTTTTAAAGACAGAACTGGGTAATCGGGCTTCTGGCACAAGTTAAAATGTACAAGGTGGGTGGGAAGTTGAAAGACACAGTAATACCAAACAAAATGATTCAATTTTATAAAAGTGATAATTCAAAAATGTACATTAGCAATTTTTCACCATACATATTTTGAAAATCACAATTGCTATGTAATAAAATAAAGCAGTCTTCTAAGCAACAAGATACTGTTTTATTTATTAATCTACTATTTCAATCTGTAGTTTATTTTACCTTCCCCTGGGTAGTTCATTAATCCAGACAGCACAAACCCCAATGATATTAACCAATTAAAGCCCAGTTAATTTTAGCAATTAAAATCCAAATATCTCAAACACTAAAAACCTCACAAAAAGGGAGGTCACTCTTGGGGCTATGCAATATTCCAGATTCTCAAAAAAAGGTGACTTGGAAAGTACGGGGGCTCAGCTCACTCGTCACACCTCAACGTCTCCTTAAATCAGAAGTGTATTTTCCTGCAGATTCTTTGAGGAGTTGCCAACGGGTATCATATGAGAGCACCTCAATGCTCTAAAAATCACTTTTCCTCATTTGAATCTCGATCATTGTGTAACCCTAGTCTTTACTCTTTTGTAAAAGACAGAGACTGTAAAGTTGCAAGGCTTAAGTACTTATTGGAACAACGTAGGGAGTCCATATCTCTCTGTTTTGAGAGCTGCCCTAGTTTCCAGGTGCAATTCAAGGTGCTGGCTGTAAATTTTAAAGCTTTGCATGATTCAAGGCTTGGATATCTATGGAACAAATTTCCTCATCAGCCTGCCTTGTAAGATATAGCAGGTTCCTTATGTTGGCCACTTAATGAGAGACACCACCTAGATGTGGCAATGGAACACACTTTGTTATTTGCAATAACCTCCTCTGAAATAGTATTGCCCTCTCAGACATTCAGATGGTCCCCTTCCTCCTGCTGTTCAGGATCTTCTGATTTTCAAAAAGATGGTGAAGAATAAACTATTCTATCAAGTCTTGAAGTCATTATGACAGTTCATCAGGATTAGCAAGCATTGTAGTTGTGTTTTTGGAATGTGAATGTTTGACAGTACACATAATTGTTTATAGTCCATGTTTTTGGTTTTGACTTTTACCGTGTTTCCCTGAAAATAAGACTGGTCTTATTTTCTTTTCAGCCCCAAAATAAGCACCAGGTCTTTTTTTCAGGGGATGTCTTACCCGCTTACCTTAGCACCACCGCAGCCAAGCCTCCCTCACCCCAACACCAGTGGCACCGCTGCCCAACTTCTTCCGTGGCTGCCTGCAGCCCTTGCAGCCAGACACCATGTGGCTTGTCACGCCGGTGACACCACTCACGGCAAGATGCTGTGTGGCTCGTCACACCGGTGCTGCCGCTTGCAGGAGGCTGTGGTGCGTTGTGGCATTGCACGTGTGAGCAGCAGTATTGGCACAACGAGGCTTAGGCGTCCTGCCATGAGCAGCGGCATGAGTGCAATGAGCCTAGCAGCGTTCTGCCTCATGCAGCACCACCGGCCTGACGAGCATTGCAGCGTTCTGCCATGAGCAGCAGCACTGGGACAATACGCCACGTGGCATCTGGCCACGAACGACTGCAGAATAAGTTGGGCAACACCGTGACAGGTGTCAGGTCATGGGAGGCCTGGCTGCAGCAGTCCTAAGGTAAACAGGTGTGAGGCGCATGGAGCAGCTCCACCCCCATCCCCACTAGATTTTTACGACTGACCTCGCCCCACCTTGTACAACCAGGTAATGGGCAGGGCTTAAGTAGGGTTTATTTTAGGGGTAGGTCTTATATTAGATGCAGGCGTGAAAATCGGGCTATGGCTTGTTTTCAGGGTAGGTCATATTTTCGGGGAGACACGGACACAATATGTATTATTTTAACCGAAATTAAGGATTTGGGGAGTTCTATACTGCTGAGAGATTGGAGTTCATTGGAGTGGCCTATAAAGCAGTGGTCGCCAACCTTTTGGACCTTAGGGACCACCAAACTCATACTTTTAAATCCCAAGGACCACTACTATGAATTTTTTTTATATGTATGTATGTATGTATGTATGTATGTATGTATGTATGTATGTATGTCGGTCGGTCTTGGTGTATTCGGGTCTTGTCCCGTGTAAGATTGAGAATACCTTGGCAACGTTTCGACGAAATCTCATCCGTCATCTTCAGGCTGGTGTCTTCAGCTTTGTTCTCCTGGGAGAAGCTGAAGACACCAGCCTGAAGATGACGGATGAGATTCGTAAACTGCCAAGGTATTCTCAATCTTACACGGGACAAGACCCGAATACACCAAGACCAACATACCTTTACCCGTGAAAATCTATGAAAACAAATATAGAAGGTCATCACACAGCCCATTACCCAGGTCATTACAACACAAAAGGCTGAGAGACACACAGCCAGCACCTCAGCCACACAGGGTCTCAGGAAAAAGCCATCCAATCTGCATACATCAACTCCACAAACCAATCAAGAAGTAACAACACAGCCAACTCTAGAGTTTAAAAGGGAAAAACAGCCACGATCACACACTTCTCCCAGGAGAATGAAGCTGAAGACACCAGCCTGAAGATGACGGATGAGATTTAGTCGAAACGTTGCCAAGGTATTCTCAATCTTACACGGGACAAGACCCGAATACACCAAGACCTACATATATATATATATATATATATATATATATATATATATTATATATATTTATATTTATATTTATATTTATATTTATTTATAACAAAATTGTAAATGCTTAATCATAACTGTGGGGCAGAGTGAAGGGAAAGGAGGGGCCTCTCTCATTCTTTGGCGGGGGGAAAGAGGGAGGATTTAAGAAGCCACGTGGTGCCTGGAGACTGGGAAGATCTGGGTGGGGAGAAACCGGCTCCCCCTCAAATGGAACAAAAGCAGAGCCATCTCAAATCTCCCCCAAGTCAGAGGAAACCTCTCCCTCCTTTGCCAGGTGTGGCTGCCTGGAGTTGGGGGAGGGAAGGAGGGCTGGGCTGGAAGTGCTGACGAAGACAGGCTCCTAATAACCAGGCAACACCCCTCCCTTCAGCCTCCACATAACAAGAGAACTCCCCGAGGCTAAGCACCAGGTTTCTCCCACCACTTCCAAGCAGAGAAGGGTCCCTCCCTGTGTGGAGGCCGAAGAGAGGAGGGGTCGAGCCCAGAAAAGCTGGAGCTCTCACCTGCACAAACAGGCTGGTTATTAAGAGCCCGTCTTCCTTGGTACTCTTTTGGTCTGTGCATTTGGTCTCTCCCCCCCCCCCCATGCCAAAGGAAAGCCAGCTGGGCTTCTCCTTCCCTTGTACCCTTCTTCCTGCTCCCTTCCCACCACTCAATCCTACTTCGGGACAGAGGAGAGCACGCTGGAAACGTGTGTTGGCATTTCCAACACACCTTTTTCCGGCACTCGCCCACAATTCTTCACGTTTTCCAGGCCTGGCTTGCTGAGGGGGGAGAGCAGCCCTGACGTCTCTGCTGCCCCCTCCCCAGGAAAAGAAAGCGATCAGAAACAGCTCTCACTGGGGCGAAAGAGCAGAGATCAGAAGGCACAGGCAACAGAAAACAGCCCTTTTCAAAGGTGGCAGCTTCCGTCTTCTCTTGCCTGTGCCTTCCTCGATCTGAGCTCTTTCGCCCAAGCAAGAGCTGTGTTTCTGCTCACTTGTCCTGTGCTTTCCCCAGGCAGTGATGGCTGGGGCTGTGGGGGGGCAGCAGAGCAGAGCACCGGAGGGACAAGGAAACTGACAACGCCGACAATGCACCATTCCGAACCTCAGAACTGATGAGTGCAAACTTGCTCACTCCGCCCCCTCCCACCACTACCAGCCGGTACTTTTCCTGCCCCAGGCCATCGAGGAAGAGCCCAGGCTAGGACAGGCAAACCGGAAGATGCGGTAGTGCCACACAAATGCAAGTAGCACAGCGCTCCTGCACCTTCCGGCCATCTCCATTGCCGCTTCAGCCCACCTGTGCTGCCAGCCCCCTCTTGCTGCAACAGCACCATTACCTCGTCCTGGCTGGCGAGGGCTGCGCTGCTTTTTGCAGGTTTGTGCTCGGCCGAAAGGTGGGGGCCAGCGGGTGGGCAGGCCATAATCCAGGACGCAGCCTGGATTAATTGCTTTGGGGGGACATTTCTCTGTGGCCCACCAAAATTTTCTCACAGATCACCAGTGGGCCGCGGCCCATCAGTTGGCGACCACTGCTATAAAGCAAGAGAGCAGATGAACAAATGAATGAATACAGCTACCAAGAAGTGCATTCCAAAACTTGGGAACAAGACAAAGAATTATCTTGTTCACCGACTCCACATTTGATAATGTAAAGAACGAAACTGAAAAGTACATCATTATTACAAAGTTCTCCAGATTGAGCAAATTCAATCTAAATGTTTGAGAAGTTATTTCCCAGATTGAGCAAATCCATAATCTGCCAGGTTAAACAAGGAGTAGTAAAAAAATTTTCCCATGTCAAAGTTCAAAACTTCTACATAACCTCTGCCTTACCATCTCACCAGTGGGAAACTCATGAATTTGTTCTTATTTCCATTTAAAAATATAGATTGTAAACTCTTAAAAAAATGTATCAACATTTAAAAACATAATCTACACTGACAGCAACAACCAAAGCACTGAAAAAGAGAAACTCATTAACAGCCACTTATTTGGAACAAAGAGACATGAAATGAACAAATTATGAAAATGTTTGCGAAGAATTCTGGTACGGATAAGCTTATGTTCCCACTTGGCTCATTGCTTATGCACCAGGAAAAGCTTAAATGGACAAACTGGGTTATAAAAGCTTGCGGACTAGTAGGTATTTGAGAACATAGGTGGAAGGCAATTTCAAGTACAAAAATAAAGATAGGAAAAACATTTGGAGCGTAGCTTTTGGATTTCTTTTCAACTCATTAATAAACAAAAATCAGAAGAGGGAAGAGCAGGGATTAACAAAGAGGAGCAGTTGGCAGTCTCTGAGTCGTTCCTCATTTACCTTTCTTATAGGGTTGCATTATGATTTTTTAAATTCTAGATTTCTATTTCTCCACAGTGACTAATCTGCCCATTTTTTAATTCTCTTGTTCTTAACCAGTTTCTACCACCACACAAAATTTGATCCCATTCTGCTTTGTGTTACTCTGCTAACTGATAAGAATCCCAAACATTTTTACTTTATTTCTTTCCAACATTCTGATGGGTTGGAAAGTATAAAACCCTATTAGGCTTTTTAGAGTTTGCATACTACTTTTTTTTTTTAAACAAATCATTCCAGGCCATTCAAAAGAGCAAATACGAAAATTAAAAAAAAACCAGACATTTTAAATACATACCTAAGCAAATATATAGTAAATATATTTACATTTCAGATTCACTCAGGAATGGAAGCCATTAAACATTTTATGCAGTGTAAACCTGAGTCACCACAATAAAACCTCATATAAAATCTGTTTGGGTGCAGAGGTGGGGTGGTGATGGTGTGTGGGAGTTATTCTCTCCGAGATGTAGGGCACCAATCAAGAACCCAGAGCAGGGAGTGGGGGTATTGTCTATGATCATCTGAGATACACTGACATTGTCCAGAGATGTTGTTCTATAAACATGGTTGCAAGGCTTCCTTGTTAGTATGTGCTCTAAGAGTTGAACTGTTGCTAGTCTACTAACCTTCCTGCTGCATAAGACACTTGATCAAAATATTTTTACCATGCTTTTCTAATAAAAATGCTAAATGTGCCAAACCAATTGGCTACAATGCCAGGAGAAGTAAAGCTTAAAAAGTGAGGAAAATTTTACATCTTCACTTTTTGCTAAAGTTTAAAGTAGAAAGTAAAAATGCATCATCATCCTTTCTGAGGCAGATGAATACTGCATTGTTACAGTTGGTTTTGTGACAAACATTGTAGATGGGGAGAGGAATGAGAATTGCTGCCGAATTTGCATTGTCAAACCCTTAGTCATAAACCTCAATATATTCATGCACTCTCCTTTCAGTTACTTTTTATAACTGCAGAAAGAGAACATTGTTGAAGAAGAATCACAGAAAAATCTGCAAGAAAAATCAGAGAATGGCAAGAAGAAATATCAAAAGGATTGAAATAACTTCTTTAGGAGGAACAGATCCTCCTCAAAATCACTGGGAGGGGGAGGGGAGACTATTTTAAAAGTACAATTACTTTGTCTGGTATAAGAATTTGGAATCATCTCATGAAATTGACATGTTCAGAAATAACGAGGAACTTCCTGCTCCACCAATGTGTAATAAAATTGGTTTAGGTTAACTTTCTAAAAAGCATTTGACCAATTGATCAAGATTAGACCTGTCATCTATAAACTGTGAAAGCAAATTAGAATCCAATTATTCAAATGTTAATAGATTTCTATATGCTACATTCTTGTTCCACTTTCTTCTCGTGTACTCTGAAATTTTATCAGGCACGTCTTCATAATTCTAAAAGTTAGTGACCTAGAGCAATTTTTAGGAAGTTGAATTTTGTGACCAATGCCAATTTCTGCACTGCATAATCCACGTTTAGAATACCTGCAGACTTGCTGAGGAGACTCCGAGTAAGTGAAACTTGTGTTCTCGATTCATTCCACTGTCTCAAGCCCAAATGCTTTTGAGTTTGAAAGGAGGGTTTCATGAAATGGAAAACATTTCACGCTTCAAATATCTGAGGAAAGTTGTCCCTGAACATCCCCACTGGACAGGAAAACAAATTATATTTTTGTGCCTACACATTCCAGGAGCAATGGCAAACATGCAGCTTATACCTGGTTCAGGTGGGGGGGGGTTTTGGTGGGGTTCCCACATTGTAACGCTCTTGCAACTGCCATTGCCACCTGGATCTGGAGCAGGTGGGGGTTTAGGAGAAATAGATGGCTTTTGAGAAGGCATCGGACTGGGCTTCTGGGAACATGGCAATAGACGTCCTGTAAGAAGAATTGAGAAAAAAATAATTAAATACTAGTTCATACACAACTTTAGTTCCTGTAGTTCTGCACTCAACTATTATGCTTTATAAACTGTGTTTCATATCTTAGAATATTATCCAAGCCCAATGATTAGTTGCTTAACCAACAATTAATTAAACCATGGTTTAGCAATCATGCAAATTAGCTGCTCTTCTTTTTATAATGATACTTGCAACACATAATTAAACACATTCCATCTAATGGGCAGAAGTTATTGATCCTAAGAATCCACCTGCCTATGGAAAGCTGAATCCCTATTACAGTCAAGAAGATTCTAGAGTAGGGGTGTCAAACTCACGGCCCACAGGTCGAATGTGTCACGTGTTGGCCACGCCCATCCCCGCTTTAGCAAAGGAGGGAAAAGTTATGGTATGTCACAAGTTTGGCACTCCTATTCTAGAGGATTCTAGAGAATTGGCAACAATCAGGATGAACAGTAGAGTTACTTGGACCAGTAAAGAAAAGCAGCAAAGAGGCCATGGGCATTTGCAACATTAGCTTCCTGTCACCTTTGGCTAAGGAACTATATTTCTATATTGTCTGGAAAGTTAGAGATATTATGTACAGAAATGTTAAATGGCTTCCTTTTTTCTACTGACCTGTTCACTTCAATAGATTGGATAATTTAAAAATGCTGCACACAGAGGTTTGTGAAAATGCTGTGTGCAGAAGTTTATATTTTAAGACCAACTTAGAATTTTAGCCCAACAGCTCTGGAAAACAATAGGTTATGTGAATATAGCAGAAAATAAAATTAACAATTTGGGAATCATAAAATATAAGCTAATTGTTTCAGAACAGGTTTAAGTCTATTGTCATTCCTGGAAACATTCTGTGATATTGTTTATTTGTGAAGAAAGTAACAGAAGCATTCTAGATTTTATGTTTATATGGACATGCACAGCATGTATGATGAACATATGACATTATCAACTGACAGTGGTAATACAACACTAACCGTCACAGAAAAGCCATCCAGACTCACCCATATGAGTTTTATCTAAGCCTGTTTATTCAAATATGCTTGAGGAAAGAGTCAAAAGACTAGATAACAATTAAACTGAGATCAGTGGAAACACAAAGCGGATATTTTTTTGTTGGAAAACCATTTTTTGTTGAAATGTCTAAAGGAATATGCAGGCATTTACAATATGTTTCTTATCAGTAGCTAAAAAACTATTTAAAAAATACTGATGCAATTTTAAATTCTGAATTGTTAGCTTTATTTGTTTTGCATTTTTAAAGTTGTTTTTACATATAATTTTTCTGCTGGAAAAACAACTCATTTAAAATGTTATAAATCATGAACTGCAAGTAGAATATAATAAAATCATGAAATGGAAATGTGCAGTTTATCTTTTAAAACAGTATAAGAAATAATACATATAGTCCATTGCCTCTACTTATACACAAGTTTAAGAGAGATTCTGAACAGCTTACGGGAAAAGGCTAACCTCCCTGAAGATGATAAGTGAAAAATATCCAACCGCATGGGCTAATTATGATAGTTTAAAAAAACCCACAACTGCAAATGCAGATTCTGGGATTACAGTCATTTGTCCTTGGGATAGGAGAGTGGGAAAAGAGAAGATTTGAGAACATTTAGTTTGTTTGTATGTTGCCTTTATTATTTTTACAAATAACTCAAGGCAATGAACATAATCTTCCTCCTCTATTTTTTGCACAACAACTCTGTGAGGTAAGTTGGGCTGAGAGCAACTGGCCCAAGATCACCCTGCTGTCTTTCATGGCTAAGGCGGGACTTGAACTCACAGTCTCCTGTTTTCGAGCCTGGTGCCTTAATCAAAAGCTGCCTACAATCACCTTGGAGGGATGGGCAGTATACAAGTTTGATTGATAAATTAAATGAAAAATAAAATAAACCACTACTCTGGCTCTATGAAATCCAACTCAAAAAATTACTTGGGCAGATCCCTTTAATTCCTCCAGAACCACCAACTTCATCTAAGCTGAAGGAGGCAGGAGGGAATCACCTGAAACAATGATATCACGTGCCCGGTATAGTTGCAAGTCATCAAGTATGTGAATTAAATCATCAACGTAGGCGTTACGATTTATCCAGGTCCACATAAGGTTGTGTGTCCGCCCATCCATCTTCTCATACAGTCGCAATTCAACCTGATTTCGTGCAATCCTGGAGGCTAGTGTGTAAGAGAGAAAGGCCAGTTAACAACCACACATTTACCATCAAGAATGTAACCTCATAATTAGGATATATAGCAGGCTTTATTGTGCCTGCTGGTGATACATTAGTGGAAGTATACTAGACAACCTGTGTCCTGTTGGATAATTATTTCAGAGATATTTCCTTCTAGAGAGAAACAGATTGGGGGGAGGGGCAAAAAAAGTAGCGAGAGCAGGAGCAACTTCCAACTTCCTGATGGCTTCCCCACTGAGTTTCCTTGTGGGAATCTGGTAGAGAGCATTGGAAAGCTTCTTCCCTTCTATTTCTAAGAGGCAGGTAAGGAGCTGCTGCTGGGTGGGGGAAGGGGCAAGGGATTGAGACTGGCTGGGAACACAACATTCACATAATGTTGAAAATGAAAATCATTCTCAGCAGCGGCCAATAGCACTGAAACAGCCACAACCTCCCCACATTTCATTCCCTAGAAGTCAGGTTTGTAATATAAGTTAGCCTGTTTGAGGTACCTTGGTTCAAAAGTTCTTTCTCTATGATGCTCTATTTCAGGGCTGTCAAGCTCCTGGCCCACGGGCCGGATATGTCATGTGCTGGCCACGCCCACACCCGGTTTAGCAAACAGATAAAATTCCTGATATGTCACAGGATGCTGCTGTGACAACGTGAGTTTGACACCCCTGCTCTATTTCACCTGGCCATGATGAGAATTTTAGTATATAGATTCAATTGTCTTGTGAACAAAACATAGTGATATCCATCTATATCTTGCATCCTCTCTTTAGCTCTCTTGCCAATTCTAAGTAATGTTTATAATTGCTACATGTCTATAGTACAATTGGATTTTTTTATCCAAACCAAAGATCAATTAATGTTTCAGGAACCTCAAATATCTGGCCAGTAACGTACTTCCCAATTCACACTGTTTGGGAAGTTATCAGATCGGGGAAAGCTGACACAGGCAAAATGTTTCTATGCTATAGGACAGTGATGGCAAACCCTCTTGGCACCAAGTGCCCAAAGTATGTGCGCATGCACGCGTATACCCAAAATACAACACATGTGCATGCCCTGCACATGAATGCATCCCTGCATGCATGCCACCTGCAAGCCGACACGCCCCCATGCATGTGCCCTGCCCCCCATGCATGCTCAGCAGAGACTCAAAGACCAGCTGGCCAGCGGGAGGTGCTCACGCAGGCGCGGAGGAGCTGAGCTGGGGCAACAGTGCACGTGCTCACAGAATGGGCTCTGTGTGCCACCTGTGCCATGCGTGCCATAGATTCGCCACCACTGCTATAGGATCTGAACATAAAAATAGGAACTATCTCATATAACACCAAATTATTTATCCATTTATTTCTGCCTTACCTATTACCTGGCTGTTTCAGCAGGCCGGCCTGGATTGACCCTGGGGTGGGTAGTTTTAATCAGTTTGTTTATTTGTAATTTTATTGTTTTAGCTCTTGGTAATTTGGACTTGTTTTTAGTTATTATTTTATTGTATATCTTTTTGTATGTTCGCCGCCCTGAGTCCTTCGGGAGTAGGGCGGCATACAAGTCTAAATAAATAATAATAATAATAATAATATTTTGATTCATGCTAGTTTCAGGAATTTCTCTTTCTTGCTTATGTGTTCACTTTTCTTTTAATGGAAATTTTAAGAACTCAATTTAGGAGTACTGTAGATTAAATTATGTTCTTCCTTTGCATATTTTACAAAGCAAGGTCACAGCAGCTTTAATCAGCAGCTGTGGCAGACAAGAAATGAGAAAGAAAACTGAAACTGCTTGTCCCTGACTTAACTGAAGTGAATTAATACAGCTGGGATTCAGTTCTTGGTTCATTTCTATATCAGACCTGCATTCATCTTTGGTTGATAAACACCTATCTGTTCAAGGAATTTAATAAATACCATTCAGTTTCTTCCTATCTTGAATATGTTCAGGATCTGCCTGATATTGCTGTTTTGGGTAGCAAGCACATGGCCAATAACATTAACTAACATACAGGAACTAAAACTGATACTAGACAAAAAATGAACTGCCAAACCAGATGTTTTTATGGTTCTATACTCCATTTTTATTATTCCCATCTTATCAAGTAACAACACAAGTGTATGTGTGTACGTGTTTTATATTTCTAAACTACCCATCTCCCTCCTGAGTTGGAATAAGAACATATTGCAAAGCATCTTTACAATTTTTCCCTGATCCCATTGGCATTCCAGTCGGTAAAAAGAGAGTGGAAGTTGCCCAGTTCTGTATTTGAATGTGTATCCGGAAAAATATCACAGATAAGTTGTGACAAAGATCATCATGAAGGATGGGAAGATAGTTGAGAACCTCACTTGTTTGACTTTTGTTAAGAGAGCATTTTGAGAGTTACCACACTTATTTCGAAAGCCACATTTGATATCATCAACTTTGTACTCTCAACATTTCATAAGTGCCCAGAGTCCTAACAAGATTGTTTTATTTCCTAAAGAATTCCATCCTAGAATTAGAATTTATACTTTTATTGTGGGCATTCTCTCAGCCCCCAAATTTTTTGTGTCATTTTATTTTAGCCAAGTTTTAGTTTTAAAGCTTGGAGTATAGCTTCCATTTCCCCAAAATAGTCATCTTTGTACCAACAGGGAAGACAATTTGTACAGCTTGCATTTGGAAGCACTGACTTATTCAACTGTTAACCCAAATGCCACTGGGTTATCAGAAGCGATCATAATTGGTTGGGGTTTTTTAACATATGAAACTGAGCAGGGTTTCCTGTCAAAACCATAGGATGTTTTCACGCAAAATTTGAATATGCATAGAAGGGAAAGAGAGGGATAAAATCTTGGAGTGGAGGGCAATTTGGTAGTACTGTACATGCTTGATGGTTTACTGTTTGCTCTTCAGTTATGTATTTTAAAGCATTCTTTACTTCAGCCATTCATAGCTTTTTAAGCAATTGCATCTCCCTCTTTCTGAAGGATGGATGGAAATAAATTTCCCCTCTGTCAATGCTTCCATCATTCTGATTTTAGTGCACATTTTAACTCCTCAAATTAAATTTTGGAAAGTCCCATCTCTACCCCATATTATACATTATATTATTTCTGTTTCAGCGCTGCCAAAGGAAATAAGCCAATGTGACTTCTGACTAGATGAGAGCCCATTTTGAGCTGTACTTCAGAGCCTCACAGTGACGGAAGTTACAATCTTTGGAAAATATTACACCATTCTTCATTTGCTGAGATCATGGTTCTAAGGATATCAGAATGCCACTGGATTAGACTACATGGCCACTCCATTTAGCATCTTATTTCAAACATGGCTAGCCATTTGCTCTAGAAAGCCCCCAAACAGAATATGTATGTAACAACACATGCTAGTTCCATTTAGATCTAACCTCTTTTAAATCCATTTTACATCTTGAAATAGCAGACTCCATAAATTTCCTATTTACCGTGAGAACAACTATTTCTTTTTTGTCTGTTCTAGCTCCACTACATTTGGAGTGAAATGTTGCTTCTACCAGTAAACAAAAAATATTTTTCTTTATCTTTTCCCATTATACCATTGATATGTATAGGTATTTCTTCTATGGATAAACACATAAAATTGGATATAAGACAAGTATACATAAAAATTGAACTGTACTTCCGCTTAACTCTATTCAGCCAGATTTTGGCTCCTGCCAAAAATATTCTTTTGGCAGGGCTTTTCTTATTTGAAACACTTAACTCAATACTGCTGTTATTCCATTTTACCCATAGATATTTACCAAAAGGAAGAAAGAATAAAAGCCAATTTGATGTATGAGAATTGTTAAGAGAAAGAAATAGATCATCTTCTATGTAAGCCCGTTTTGGTTTCAATGGCAAAGAAATGTGTTTAACAAATAAACTGAAAGAATTAAAAAATAAAATCCTGGCCACAAAAGCAACACACACACAAACACACACACAGCATTTGAGAGGGGGAATCCACCTAAATAGATCCAGTGGCTCAGGGCAGATGACTTAATGGTGTTCAGGTAGGTGCCTTACACCAGAGATCCACCCAGTCCCACTCGAATCAAGCACGTCCATAGCCCAACAGAGTGGGCACACACCTAGATTTAAAGACAGGTAGGGGATACCTGGGAGCGATATAAGCCGAGCCCAGGAATTCACCTCTGGTTAAAAAGCGAAAAGGCAGAAGCCCCATAAGACGCCACAAGACGGGGCAGCAGAGGCCAAGCCCATATTCTGCCTTCACTTACCATATGCGCTTTGACCTTCCGCTTTACCCAAGGGACCCTTTCCCCTCCGCTGGCTGGCTAGCAAACTCAAGCCCCTTTCCCCACCCCCACTTACCGAAACGCTCCCACTCGGCCCGGTCCAGCGCGTCCATGATTTCGTAGAACTTGCACATGACCACAGGCTGCAAATCAATAAGGAGCCGGGTCGATCCGGAACCGGCCATAACCCCCTGGTCTTCGCTATGACTACCGCTCTCCACCACCCACGCCAGGCCATAGGAGAGGCTGGACAAGGGGGAGGGAAAAAGAAAGAAAGAAAAGGGGGGGTGAGAAAAGAAAAGGGGCTACTTCCCCTTTAAACAGCACTCAGGATGAGGAAGAAAAGGGTCGCTTCGGCAGGCTCCGCTCATCCTCCTGCGCATGTGCCAGCGGCAACGTGCATCTTCTCTCCACGCGCGCCAACGTCTTACGCAGAGCAACCATCTTGGATGTGGCGGGTCTTTAGACGTACCGGTTTGGGAGTCCCTCTTTTTCTGCACTCTTTCCCTCCCTCCCTCCCCACCTGCTCCGAGTAAGGGGTGATCATTTAGGCTGTAATGTTTAAGGGTTTTACTCACGATATATAGTCTTAGCTGTCGTGGCTTTCGACGGCAGGGTTAAGGATGTCAAGCCGCCGTACACACACACCCCGCCCCATGGCTGTGCTATCACACACTTAGGGACGCTGCAAAGCGACGTTGTGCATAGGCTGCTCAGACGTTGCAGGTCCTTCCTAGAGGTGAGGCTTATACGAATCGAAGCGTGCAAAGCGATGAGTTCTGTCTGCCTTTATTTGGGAGTAAACTCCATTCGACTTCATGTACTCGTTTGCCCGCTGAATATGGGTAAGCATGGAGTTACACAAAACGACGTCTTTATTGTTTTCTGCTGCAGCAGAGCACATGGGCCTGAAATTTACCCAAGCTGACAGCAGAATAAGTGAAAATTCTAAGCTTGATAAGGGCAGCCAAACCAGATAGTATGTCAAGGTGACAATTCGAATTAATTTCACAGGCGTGATGGAAGTAGGATACTATAAACTGAAGCCCAGATAACACAATGTCACTCAAGGAACTGCTGTTATCCTATTCATTCAAGTATATTAAAGCACTTTTCTGTCCTTTATGTATGCTTGCTTGATTGCAATTTCCAGATTTGAGTCCAGATGGTAGGATTCCATATTCTTATGAAATCTGCTTTATTCTAAGTCATTACTCAGATGCCCCTATACCATTCAATGGAGCAGAATAGTTCTGAACAGTAAAACTATAACTGGAATAAAATTTCAGGAAACATGCCCATAAGCATCAATGAACTCAACTGGTCTTTGGAACAGATATGCACTGATACATTTTTTTGTATTAATGTATTTTGATAGAAAATACACTGCTGATAAATTATTCCTGGCCAAATCACGGCAGGCCCAATGTATTGTATCTGTCTTGAACAAATTTGATGACATTTTTTTCCCTGCAATTCCTTATAGTAGCCCTATTTAAGCAATTAGGCAAAATCTGCTAGTTTAGGTAATGAATTCTGATTGTTATTCATAGTTGTCCACTATTTAAAGAAAAAGATGCCATTTGGGTGTTCCCTCATAAATACAGATTGTAAAAACTCCTTTTTTATGATCCTGTAGTCCTTTAATTTGAGAGAGTTGCGGTGGAGCACAGTTGATTTTTTTTCTTTGCGCTCTAGTAGAGAAACATCTCTAGCTACCTAGGATTGAACTCTTGACCTTCTGAGTGGGAGACAAATGTTTTCACCACTAGGCCCCCTACACTGCTTTACAAATACAGATGGTAACAATGCATATTTTAATACAAATACAGGTAATCCTCGAGTCACAACACAATTGAGCCCAAAATGTATATTGCCAAGTGAAACATTTGTTAAGTGAATTTTGCCCCATTTTAAGACCTTTCTTGCCATAGTTAAGTGAATCACTGCAGTTAAATTAGTAACACAGGATTGTTAAGTAATCTGGTTTGCCCATTGCCTTTGCTTGTCAAAAGGTCACAAAAGATGATCACATGTCTTCAGAACAGTGCAACCATCATAAGCATCTGAATTTTGATCAAGTGGCCATGGGAATGCTGCAACAGGTGTGAAAAATGGTCCTAAGTCACGCTGTTGTAACTTTGAACGGTCACTAAAAGAACTGTTATAAGTTGAGGACTACGTGTACTGATTCTGTGGAAAATATAATTATTATTAAGTTTGTACAGTACTTCTAAATCCAGCTTGGTGGTTCCTGCCAAGGACTTTGAGTCTGAAATATGACTCCCATTTCAGCTCACTGCACCAGCTCCCTGAATATCAATGTGGCAAGAATGGCTACCCTCTTTGTATGTGGGTACTAACAGCATTTTCTTTCTGCTTGGTACAGGAGACATCTCTTATTTTTAAAGCCAGCATTAATGTATCATAAAATATTTTCTGAGAGGAACTTAGAAAAATAGTTTTTCCTGTGACATATGAGATTTGTCCCTAGCTAAGACTGGGAAGTTGCTTAGCTGAAATATCATAGGATGTAAAACCCAGTTATATGATAGCTTACCTTTTTATTAATTCATAATTTCTTATCGCACCTATCTTCCAGATGACAATCTTTTATAATCCTAAACAGAATCAAGCAGTATTCAGGACAAGAAATAAAAAGGGTAAAACAAGTTACATTGTAGCAGAAATTTAAGATTTTGGTGCAAATGAATTAGTCTTCCAAATAATATATGGAGTAAAAAAGCATGCAATCTTCAGTGACATGAGGACACATCCACACTTGACTTAAGTGAAACAAATGGTGGAAAAGCCAGGGTCCTCCTCCCATAGGTTTTGGACCAGTTTTCATTGGGGAAGGAAAGTCAGTTCTGCATAATGTTCATCCAAAGAACCATACTTCTAGATATTACCATACATTTCTGTCTGCAATTAACACTTTTGGATGAATAGCAAACTATATATCTAAGGATATCTGTTTATAACATGAGAAAAGAAAGTACGATCTTCTCTATGGTAGCACTTTTGGGGGGGGGCATGAAGTCCCAAACAAAGAGAGTTGCGGTGATCTCAGGGAGAGTTCTGAGTCTGGATAATGGAGGTCTTCCAGGTTCTTTTAACCTGGAAGTGTTTCAGGGGCAGCCTTTCCCTAGCCACAAATCTTGGATTTCAACATTGGATGGATGAGTGAAAAGTGATACAATGGTGCCTCCTAGGAGTCACTGGAGGTGTTTAATGATTTGCAGGGAATGGTCTTGGTGATTATTGATCCAGTAGATGGGATATTATCACTGGCTTTTGTGATCAGGATGGTCTATAATAAAAATGTTGCTTATATCTGTCCAGATTGTGGTAGGAAATATAGCCAAAAAGGCATATACAATGCAGAGGGAGCATGACAGATAAGGCCAGTATTTCTCTCTGCACAAGCAGAGAGCTATCCTGATAGCTATCAGATCTTGGAAAAGTATATTGTTCAAGCAATATTGATGAGTTTGATATGGCATTTCTGATGTTTTGAAAATATATGAAGATGGCAAAAAGAAGCAGATCAGGTTTGGTATGAAACAGAAGCTTGACACTTATGTAGCCCACCAGATTCTTGAGAGAGCTGTTTGAAAGTAGCCAGTGGATTTCTACTTTAGATGTGGAATCTCTCCCTAGCTAATAATCTCTGTCATCTGATTCAGAAGCTGAGAAGTGGTAGCAGGAGCAATTTCATTGGTATCAAGGTTTACATTCCCACTACAAAATCTTGCATCTGAACTTCAGATATCACTAATGAATTGGCTGGCCTCAGACTTGAGCTAGCTAAATTTTCTCAATCTTTTCTCTTCAAATTCCATTTTGACATCCATCTAGTTTTTCCAATCCATCTGCAGATAACTTATTATTTGACTCATATTACATGGCAGTTCCAGGAAAGCCACACAAGACTAAATTTAATCTCAGGTACAAGTTGCTACTTATATTTGGGATATGTTCACTACTGAGAACCAAGAATGAACAAAATTAATTGCATGTGCGTCAGTGTTCATGCAGTTAGCTGCTCTTAGGTCTGGTCCTAGAACTCATGAGTGCAAAGCTTGTTCTTCTTGAGCCTGTATCACAAAAGCTTGACAAATGGTAAGATTTTATTATAAGCTCCTTTCTCAGGTACACTAAAGGGCTGGATCATCAGATGAAGATTTATCTCTTATAATTCCAGTATTTCCAAAACTGGGAATTTCTGGCTTTCAGAGCCTTTCAATATCATTTATGAAAATGATATTAATTGCCAAGACAACATTCTATTTGTTCTAAAAATTAAAAAAAAAATGAATACCAAATAGAAAGAGGAAATAAATGCAGGGAAAAATCTTTTTACTTTTTTAAAAATACAGATAGCTTTTGAAATTGAGCTTAAGAGAAAAATTGAGGGCATTAGTCAGAGCTGTGTCAGATCTTCTGCAACTCCTGAGGAGCTGCAATTCAGCCTCTTGAACTTCTGAAGAGCCACAGACCCTCCAATTATGATAGTTCCCTCAAAGACTGGATGAAATTTTAGGCCCTTTTTAGAGAGCACATATATTAGGATAAGAATGGGAGCAGGACTCTGGAAAGCATACTGCTATCATTCCCACCCAAAAACTTTCCCTCAACTCTCAAAACAGCTGAAATTTGTGGCAGTAAAATTGTGTCACTTTTTGTCATTGACTTCTAGCAGTAGGGGATAATAAGTTGTGGGGCTGTCTGCATGTGCATAATCATTCAGACCAAACTGAAGAACTTGTAGTGATGCATTTGCACTGAATTTCTGTAAAGGCAGCGTAGGTAGAAGCTAACATTAAGAGAAAGAATAACATTTCAAATTTGATGACGTTTTCCATAGTTTGGGATTTTGGAACAGTGTAGAAAAGAAAGCAGCAACATACCAGAATTGTAGTCATAAGGTACAACACATATCATAATTCCTTTTTGGGTCTAATGAAAAATATTCAATATGATGCAATAGAGGCACATTTGTATCATGTTCCCATAATGAAAAGTATGTTGTCCTTTATTGAATAAACATGGTTGGTTTAACATTAACTGTAAATAATAGCCTTAATATATGATGTGAGGGCCACACAATGTTAAACCTCCACTGGCAATAATTTCCTGGTCCCCATCCTCTGTGGTGCCATTGATAAATTTGATCCTAAAGAGGCTGGTGTACTAATTAGGATTAGCTAAGGATAGAGGATTGAAGGAAAGCTACCCCAGCCTATTTATTTTTCAGTTTAGCTCCATGTTTTTGAGATGAGAAGTCAGCTCTAATAATAGTGATACTGCTTCAAGGGGCATTTCCATTTGTCTGCTCCTAACCTCCACCTCATTTTTGGGATAGAGAAATGCTTAACAATCGTATAACCCTTTGATAGATTCACATGACACATGGAACAACAATTGATCAAATTAGCCAAAAACAAGAGTGGCCACAACTCTTTTAATATTAATATTCTGTCTTAAGAGTCTTGACTATTGGGCAGATACTAATGATATCCACAGCCCAGCTACAGTATAACTTGGCATATTTTTTTGAATACATTGGGCCTTAGATTCCACTGACATGGTGTATCTAATCATATTTATTCTGTGATCTTTATATTGTAATTAGGTGATAATTTCTGGTTTCAGAAATATTGCCCTAAAACAAATGTTGAAAAAAATGCTTCCTGTAATATAAAATAAGCATTAACATGCTATTGTTAAAAATTAATATAAAAAATACACGTCTCACCTCCTGTTTATGTTGGTGTAAAGTATTTTATGCCATGTGATAGGAACTAGAAAGTGAACAGTTGTATTAATAAATAATATGAAACACTATAGATGAAAAGAGAATTCTCCATTAAATCCCGCCTAGAGTTTTATGAAACTCAAAAACCGCCCCTGACCTCCGCATCTTCCGCCATGATTTGAAGACCTGGTTGTTTGACCAATCCGGGCTGTGACCCTTCTTGGGGGGATGGTTTTATATTTTTAAGTATTGTAAATTCGTCTTTTGGGCTTGTGAATTTGGTTTAATCTTTTTTTTAACTATTTATTATTGTTGTTTTTAGCTGTGAGCCGCCCCGAGTCTTCAGAGATGGGGCGGCATACAAGTCCCAAAAATAAATAAATAAATAAAAACATCCTCTGCATCCTAAGAAAATTTTTTTGGGGGGGGGAAGATTTCACTTTTTCAAAAGAAATATTCTTGCAGCAGTGAAACTTGGCTAGTCAACAAGATGGCCACTTTTCAATCAACTCAAAAGCTAAAAGACATCCTCGGCCACAACAGAGAAAAAAATATTATATTTTAATGGCAGGGCAGAACATTTCTACCTTGGTAATAAAAGGCTCAAACAGATCTGTAACATTTTACATAGGTTTATAATCCAATTCTAGCACAGAATACAGTACTTACCAACATGAGATGCAACTAGATTACTGTGTAGAATGCATGCTGAGTGCTAAAACTGGGCCTGCATGTATTTTTAACATAAAAATATAAATTATTCTTTTATATGAATGCATATATATATGCAGTTTCCACAGTATTTTTCCCCAAAAGGAAGAGGAAAATGCTTGTTTTTAACAACAACAAAAGATAGAGACACTCATAAAGAAAGGACTTTTTCTTGTAAATTTATAAGGCAAACGTTTTATATAATAAATAGGATACAAGGGTAGGGAGGGATTTTGGTGGATTTCTTTTAAACATATACATGTACATTCAGACGGATTTTGTTATTTTCTTACTGAAATTATACAAATTTTCCTTTATTAAATTTCTTTTTTCTTTTTTTAAATATAGTCAGTGCTTTCAGTCTTTTTTTTTTTGGCTGTAGACAAAACCTACAAAAAGAGCAATCAATTTTTAAGTTTTATTAAACAATCTACTCAGAATTCTTAAAAGTAATTGTCCCAAAAACGCATCAAACAAATGCAAAGTGTGGTCAGGAAATATGGGTGGGGGTACACAATAAAGTATATTTTTAAAAAATTCTTCAAAAGAGCCAAGGAAGCTCTACTTAACCTCAGTGGAAAGTTTCTTAATATTTGTTTTTCTAAAACTAAGAGATTTAGCATGGAAGGACCATTCATATGGATCAACAGTGATTTCTCAGCATTAAAAATATTAGTGGGGCAATTCTTAAGACAACATAGAGCCCAACTAATAAAGAGAGCTAATTATGATTTTTGGAGTTTCAATGCATTCTTTAAAACACTTACATGCTAGATCCTCCTGATTTGCCACTTTATTGTTCTTCCCTTAATGGGTGTTCAATGAAGGAATCTACAGAACCACCTTCCTTTTTTCCTATATTGTCTTCTGGTAGTGGATTATTAAAAATGAAAACTTTATGAAGTTCCTTCTGGGTTTTGTTTCGGGTTTTTACTATTGCATTCCTGCCAAATGAATGTTTCAATGAAGGAGTCTAAGCATATTCTAATTTATTTGATACACTAACTTCTGGTAGTAGATTATTAGAAATTGAAGCATACAAAATACCCTGGGAAGTTGTTAAAAAAATTGCCTAAGCTACCCCTTTCTCCCTACTGCCAATGGTAAGACAAAAATAAAAGTATATACCTTTCCTCCCTTTTAAAATATATACATATATTTGACACTCACATTTGAAGCATTTGTGCCTGGAACAATTACTTTACAGAAATGTTCACGATACATACTCGTGGACCATTAAAATAAAAAAACACACACACACACAAAAGGTTTTCATTGACATTCCTTTTTTCAGGGTGGGGAGATAAAACCCTACACACAACGAGTCTCAAATACCACAGTTCTTTTCTGTTACATCCCCTCAGAAAAAAAAACACTATTTAAAAGAAAATAAAAAACAACTCCCACCCTAACCCCATATTCTGTGTCTCTGGAATTTTATTTTTTAAAGAAATGTCACTGGGTAGAGTTAGTTGGCTATGTGAGGATTAAGAGCTGTACAAGATAGCAAGCACTCAGCATACATTTAATAACAGTCCTTGTAATATTTGGTCTTATAGTGATCACTACTGAATTGTGAAGCAGAAGGAAGTTGGTTGGTTATTAGCAACATGTTGATTTATGGAAGCAGGAGAAAGGATTTCCCACCATCCCTGCCCCTTTATAATAAAGGGAGGAAAGCCTCTTTTTTTTGCACTCATAAAGAAAATCAGTTGATCAATGTCCAACTCTTCTGCCACTTCATGCAGAGATAACACAACCACAGTAAGTACTGCTTATCTACATGGCTTGAAGGAGGAAAACCATAATTGGAAGAAAATTTTATGTATGTCAATTTATGGATTGAGAAATTTTTTTCCCCAACCTCAGTTAGGAAGAATATAGTAACACTGTCCCTCAGAGAAGTGTAATCTATGCTCGGTCTTTGCTTTTGGAAGAACGGCAATTTTAAGCTGCTACTCCTGAGCGGATATTGCTGATTTCCACAACTTGCAAGTGAAAACTGGCAGACAGGAAACTGTCATATTTGGTCCTCTTTCTAATGGTGTCTTTTGGGATATGATGAGAACTGTGTCAGTAAAGTGCTAGCAAGCTATTTTTTTGCTTAACGATCTGCTTCCGAACACATCAGCCTTTGATTTGATGAATGTTACTTGAGCTGTAATGTTAAAGATGTCAACAAAATGAAAGCTTTAATACAAAATTAAGTGTGACACAAACCGAACATCTCAGCAATCACTCATGCAAGCATAAGCAACACTAAGAGGAGAAAGGGCAAAGTCCAATTTGAAAAACTGATAATTCATTCTCTCTGAAAAATACTGTGAAACATGTTTGATCAGTAGAAAAAGTAGTGAGTCAAACTCAATACTTCACTTCTGCCACCCGAATATTTGACATGTCCCTTGTTTGTTCACACCTTTTTCTTTCCAGGATCCATATCTGGATGCAGTGCGACACTGACCCATGAAGGTACAATATCAAATCTAGACATGATGTCTTTGGAAATCAGACCTAGATTTTTGCTAAACATGCAAGGTAGAGAGGAGAGATAAGTAAAGACAAGGGACAGTTATCAGCTAAAGAAGGGAACGTGCTATCATGGAGTGCTTCCAATTTATGCCAGGTGGCATGCAATGCACAAAATGAAAAGGAGGGGTAGGAGATATATTAGCTTTAAAAACAGTAAAAGTGGGAGGATGAGAAAAAAGGTAAGAACTTTGCTATGAAGAAAATGAGGAAGAACACTAAGAAATTCAGTTTAGGACCAATAGTAGTTTTCCAAAAATTACACTACAGACTAATTGAAGTAGCCATCACCGATAGAGCTAAATCATGCCAATAAACATTAGTTAAGCTCTAGTTAAACTGAAAATATTTTTAGAGAGGTAAGTCACAATATAGACCAAATACTCCACATTTTCTTAACTTTATCTCCCTAGGCCCAAGTCAATGCCCTTCTCCACAAGTAGATTTGAGTGCAAAAAAATAAAATGTTGACTATATGTGACCATCCTGTTATTTTTCAAACCCATTGAGCAAAAAGAAAAAAAAATCCCCTTCCCAAAGTGTGAGACCAGCCCAGCTGAATGTATTTTCTGCTCTGGGATTTACTGGCAGACAATTGTGAAGGATGTTTTCTTTTCCCTTGCTATGATACTGAAGATTAGGAGTAATAGTAAAGAAAATAACATGTAATAATTTCTCAACAGACCATACCATTCCTTGCTTGTCAGTCTGTTATCCTTATTTGGTAGTGGTGCAATAAGCAGAAAAAAGCTACCCCTCATTTATAATGCAATATACAGATATATAAAATTAGACAATTTTTTTCTGTGTCTACTTGGTGCCTTAAAAAAAAACACCACACACACACACACACACACACAAAACAGAAAGTAAATCCCCAAACAAAAAAGATTTAGATCTAACGTTAAACTCTACACATTACTGGATAATAATTGAAACTGACAAGAAGTTTATTTTCACTTGACACAGAAACATCAGGTGGTTCACAATGCTAACAAGGTAAATCCCTCTTGCACAGTCTCTCAAACTCCAGGCACTATCCACATGTGTCTTCAGGATGAGCTGGGTGGAAGTGGGCAGAGCTAGGAGCAAAGATAGTCACTTTGTATCCCTGTAAATAAGCAGTTTGCCAGTGAAGCTACTACTGATGTAATGCACTCTGGAAAAGCAGCTAGTTCCAACAGCATCTTTAGAAGGAATGGTGGGAAGAGGCCAGACTTCTACTCCTGCTCTACTTTCTCAATCCTTTCTTTGGGTTGAACTAGATTTTGGTGGAAGACCCAGGTCTGTAAGCAGCTGCAAAGCGGAGCAAGACGAATGCCATATGCAGCAAATAAATGTTCATGTGCTGGGAATAAGGCAGGGAGAGTTAGAAAAAAAAAGCAAGCAGAATTAAAACTTTTTGCTTGCCTGCTGCTTCTCTGGTGCAAAACTGCCTCTCTTACAATCACTTTGTAGCAATCAAACAGCAATCCTGGTCTGCCTACAAGGATCTAGTTTGGCTCTTACTGACAAAATGAACCTTCAAGTTCCCACCCTACATCACAACTGAAGGAAGGAAAATAGTGTAAAAGTGTCATCTTTTGACTTGTTTGGAATGTCAAGACATATGAGATTAAAAAAAAAACCCTGTGGTTTTACAACTTTTTCAAATCCACGTAATGATAGATTAGACTAAGTACAATATGATGATTTTAGCTGATATATGGGTACTGATATTCTAATTTGAATTTTTGTTTCAAATTCCATACATGTTCATAGGTATGCTTAACTAAAGATACCCCAAAATCTTAACGTTTGAAGCTTCTTTTAATATCCCCATCTGACTCCATATTAAATTTAACCCCTTCTTAAACTATTTGCAAGACACTGTTAAAATCATGTGATCTCAATGGGCTTGTGGCTCTACTGTCCACCCAAGTAGGAAGAAAGCAAGAAAGAATATCCTTCTCTCTTGGCTTTAAAGTGCATTATTCTCCCCCATGAAAATGTTTTAAAAAAAAGAAAGAGGGAGAGGTATTTCTATCATGAGGACCACTGACTGCCTCAGCAATGAGCATCAAGAAACAGCTGGGAAGGGCCATGGCAAAGAGCTGCCAACTTTTTACATAAAGCAGTCACCTATATCCTTTGAAAGTTACATGGGAGAGTGCCAGAGTGCCTCATATGAGGGCAGAAGCTACATTTTCTAAATGATCTTTGCCAAATAAGTAGGAAGGCACCAGGCTTTCAATACTCCCAACAGTAAACTAAACTAAAGGAGATATGTCTATGGGTATATGTTAAGTTCAGAAGGTTCAAAAGCTAAAAACTTCAAATGCTGAGCATATCTCCTGCAGAACTACAGCCCCATTTGTAGTCTCAGCTATACACTACAGTATTATGAATCCTAAAAAAGACACTGGAATGCAGCAATACCCTATATTATAGGGACAGGACTAAACTGACACAACGCGCTTGCTTAGCCATAAGCTTGTTCTAGTCTGAACTGGAAATGTGGTTCCCATGTTTTAGGGCATAGGTGCAGGCAGCTACATAAAGCAATGTTCTCCCTGTCTGCTATTTCATCCATCATCCTCTCCCCAAGCATTTTTTTTTCTATCCAACCTAATTCCTGTTATTAGAATTCTTCCCAAGAAGGATGTGTTTATGAATGAAAATGTTTGTGTAAGCAGGTATCCAGTGGACTATTGGGGAAACAAAAGATGAAGGCATTGTCATACAAGCTCCACTCATGTACAAGTATTGTGATATTGCACATATGAAAGGGGTGTAGCTTGCATTGTAACAGTGGCACTCTAAGCCCAGCTTGAGCATGCTTTTCATCCTGCAAACCTGCATGTATCAGGCTGTAGGAGTAAATTGCAGGAAATAATATTTAATCTATCCTCTTCATAAGATTTTTTTAAAAAAACCATAAACAGATTTGTTACCACTACATCCAGCTTGGGCTTCAGTTATAACCCAACTGATATTTTTTTAAAAAAAAAATCAATATTCCAATTGGAAAGATTGCTATCTCTATTGTTTACTCTTGATGTGGCTCTGTGTTTCAAGCTGCACAAGCTAAGGTGCTGTTTTACCATGATATTCTTCTGTTCATGATAGTGTATCTATTCAACTAAACTTTGACTTCCAAGGATAAGTGCTCTGTATTTAAACCCACGTCAAAATGTACCTGTCACACTTTCAACTCTGACATATGTCTGTATATGTTTACTATTTTTAAAAAGTCCCATCAGAAGTGACCCCAAAGTGGAATGAAATGTAGGGTTCTATTCCATTTACCAAAACAATATCATAACTTAGAAAAATTAATACATGATAGGTTGTCTCTGCAGACTTAGAAGCTGGAACAAGAGGGACAATAATTCACTCTAGATTTCTCAGTCAAGTGCAAAGCCTTAGAAATCCCCAAATGCATCCCTAAAGTGTACTGCATTTTCCCCATCTCTTTCCCACAGGGTAGGATATTTATTGTGGTTTGGAAAACTAGATGGGAAACCCCCTCCCCTGCCAAAATAAATTTGTGCCTTTTTTAACATTGAGGAAAAGCCCTTAAAGAGTATAAATTGTTGCAAAATAATTTCTTCCTTTTTTCCCCCTTGTGCATGCTTCTTTACATTTTCTATCAGGTTTCCATATGTACTTCTCAGCACAGAGACATCATTCCAATAAATAATGAGCTAGTTTCAGATTGTTTATGCTTTCTGGTGGCAAGGGTATTCATCATTTAGCCACAGATTGTACCCAAATTCTAATGATTAAGAAAGAGGCTTGGTTTTTATTCTTGATAAAGAAAGAAGCCAGCCCCAACCTTATTGCAAATCAAGGAGAAGGAAAAAAAATCAAACTTTCGGCTCTGATTATGCTATAAGAAGCTAAGAAAAAAAATAAATTCATGTTGCTGCAGGGCTAAATCTCATCAGTCTTCCTATAGAGAACACTGAACCTTTCTCTTATGAACAGAACATATTCTAAGGCTAATAACTTCACTTTGGCTGCTTATGCACAAAGAAGAATTTTTATTCGAATGTCTAGTACATAGGCAAGAACAGAGAAAAGTCATCATCCATGCCAATGAGGCTCTCCAAGGTCTCAAACAGACATGACTCCTGAGAGCCTACAGGGTATGTATGTATGTATGTATGTATGTATGTATGTATGTATGTACATATATGACTGCAGGAACTCGAATTTTGCTAAAAATGTAATATTCATCCCTCTCAAAATAATTTTCCTGTTCTAAATTTTGCTGTTCCTGCAAGCAAACTGCTCTACTAGAAAGGGGGGGAAAATGCCATTATAGGAATCTCTATTTTTCTCCCAGTAACAACTTGTAAAGGGTAAGAGGGCACATATTTAGATGGTAAAAAGCAACTCCTCTGAATACTTTCTGACTTTTAGAGTGCTAACTTCTTGATAAAAAAAATTATTACAGATATCAGGATGTATGTCTATTAGGGTCCTCAAAATCCCATGAAACAAGATGGGGCTTGTTTTATCATTTCACACCATTGAAAAAAAGGCTATTTAAGATAGCTACTTTCTGCCTAGACTTTGACTGGGACCCAGGCTTCCTTTCTTCTTACTGAATTATTTTCTACAGTCCAGAAAAGGTAGGGAGAGTCACTAGATTACTTCTGTGCTACATATTCACTTAAATAAAAATAAGCAGACTAGCATGGCCAATGTCCTTCCCCTTCCCACACTGAGTGCTGTTTTCTGCTATTAGGAAGGAAAAAATAGACCTTAATTGCAGACAAAGTCTCATACACAATAAAACGCTACACTTCTGCTGAGCCCTACTTTCCTGGGGAGAGAGGCGATATGTGCTCAACAGCCTTGGAAGAGCTTGGTTGTCAACTGTAGGGAAATTATTTGAAGCAACTAGGCTTCTCAATTCAGCCATTGCCATGTACCAATCCCACAAAGAATTACAGGTAGTTTTACACACATTGGGCTACTTTCCTGAACAAGAAGTAAGTTGGAGAGGTGAGCCAGTGTTCAGTCCAATGCCCCATTTGATACACACAGGCACACTCTGTACATCCTTCACGCCACTGCCCCCCCCCACAAACAAATGGACAAAGGCCTTCATTAGTGCAAACAGTTTCCTAACCTAACATCATTGACAGTAACTGGAAGAACTTCTCTTTTTAACTCTTAGCATGTGACAAGCTCACACCCACATGCCATTTCAGCACACTCAGATTGTTTCAACAAAATCAAAGGCCTCTCCTTTCAGGATTGACACAGGAAAGGAGGACATCAATACAAAGCTGCACTTAGTATCCCAGTGGTCTCTTAGCAGCATAGCTATTCTTCGGGGGAGGGGGGGGAGAGAATATTCTTCCTAATTGCTGGCCTAAATGGCAGATGAGGGATATTAGTTCCCCAATATACCACAACCTTATTTCTCTCTCTTTCATGTGTACACATGCGCACACAGCCTACTGAAAACTACAGAACTCCAACTAAGACTGGACAACTACATTACATGGCACTAGGGAGGTGGAGTGGAATACATAAGTGGGCCCCTCTCCACCTGATCTGTTGATGGGGCCTCTATAATATGGAGGGCAAACAGGATCAGGGCAACAAGCCAGAGTTTGAAGCTATTTCTCCCCCGCCAAACAGCTTGCCTTGTCAGTAGTATTCTCAGCAAAGCATGGCAGAAGGAGCCAGGCAGATGGGGAGAGGGAAGAGTGGGCCCCAATTCTGTAGAAAAAGTGCAAAGTGGCTTCCAGCCCTGGGAGGCATGTTTCTGTACCCCACACTGTGCTTGTCTGTATTAAAAATGGGAGGAATGAGGGACACAGAGGGATAGTTTGGGGGTAAGCTGATTGATTGAAAGCCAGGGTATTGTGGGAAAAGAGAATTCTACCTGGCAGCTGCCTGGAGTCTCATTTGGGTGTGTGGGGCTGAGAGTGCCTGTTCCTCTCTTTGTTACCTCTGGCGCTCACTTGCTCACTCACCCCCCGCAAAGTCAGCTGACCCGCTCTGACACAGGTGTCCTGGTGTCCACGGCCTCGTCCCTGTTTGTAGGCCGGGACAAGGCCGTGGAGGACGACACAGTATCTTTGCGCTCATGTTTGTAGGACATGGCTGTGCCACCAGATTGAGTCTTAGGTGGCTCTTTAGGACAGCCATCACTTTCTGGAGCCCTTTCCTCTTTATAGCTCTTGCTGCTCAAGTCCTGGGGCTCAACTGGAAGGCTCTTGCTGTCCTTAGGGCTTTCAGGGGACTGAGCAGGGGAGGTGCCCTGGGGCTCCAAAGATGGCTGATGGGGAGGGAGGTGCTGATCCTTCTTGCCAGGAGAAGAGGAAGGGGCGGGGGTTGACACAGCATTGCCACCCCGCCCTTTAGGGCTGCTTTCTTTGCTGCGGCGCCCTGGGCTCTTGGCAGCCATTCGCTGTCCTTTGGAACTCCATTCCCCTGTGTTGCTTGGAGGAGGAGGAGTTGGCTTGGTGATCTCTATACTGACAGCTTCACGTGTCTTACGTTTCTTGATAGGCAATACTGTCTCCCGGACTGCCTGGATGACTGGCTCTTTGATTGTTTTCTTTTTCGCTTCGGCAATAGCTGCTACTGCACTGCTGCCTGGCTTTCGTCCCCGTTTCTTAGGTACAGCCTGGGGATCCGATTCAGGTTTCCGTTTACGTCCAGGACGCTTGATAACCATGACCTGTGCTGAGGTGGTAGCCCCACCTGTTCCTTCTGCCTTTGCTCCCATCGAAGATGACTGCAAAGGCATCTTGACTAGCAGCTTTCCCGAACTCTTCTCAATTACCCTTTTCACCTGTACACCTTCTGAAGCAGTTCCTCTAGGTTTGGTAGAGCCGCTACCTTTAGGTCGACCCCGTCCACGGCCTGTGCCAGGAGTTTTAGGGGCCTTAGTTTTCTTAGGAGGCTTCTGTTCTCGTCGTGAGGGGCTCCCACGTCCAGTCACCGTGAAATCAAAATCATTAGGATCCAGCGAGGTGTCTCCCACTTTCTCAAAGTAGGCGATGAGCTCAACTTTAGAACGAAAGGCCTTGCCTTGGGGGCTGCAGTTTCGGAACCAGAAACATGAGAAAGAACAAAAGGGTGGGGGGAGGAGAGAAAATTAGTGGTAATTCACCAGAGATACACAATATAGATTATCACATATTTTCTTTAAAAAAACACCTCATCTTGGAAGAAGTTGAAAGAGTTCTGTGCAATGATTCTGTAATCTACAACAGTGGTCGCCAACTGGAGGGCCGTGAGAAAATTTTGATGGGCCGCAGAGAAATCTCACCCCCAGAGCACCCCGCCCCAAAGCAATTAATCCAGGCTACACAGAAACACAAGGCTGCGCCACCCACATGGCCTGCAGGAACCCTCTCCACCCACTCACTCCTTACCCACCAAACTTGCCTGCTAAATTGCTATTTTTCCTTTTTCCAACCATCAACTGTTCTGCTGTGCCGGGAGATTTAGATTAGCTAGGAAGCAGGAAATGGTTGGATTTCTTGCTTTCTAGTTAGTCTTTAGATCTTCGGTTCTGCTTTTAAGCACAGCCGAACCTCCCTTAGGACTGAAGGTTCTATTATTAAGTGCAGACTCACGGCACGCAAATTTAAGAGGCTGAGCTAGCTGATGGCAGATAGATACATCACTGAATGATTCTGTGAGCAACTCAATCTGCCTGCCTGCTTTGCCTGATTTTGGGTAAAAGTTGCTCTTTTTTTATAAAAAAAAATCAACATTTACATACATCGTGTGTTGTGAGTTAATTTTGTGAGTTTGCTTGCTAGCAAATTTTATGAGTTTTCTTGCAAGCAAATTTTATGTGACAGACTGAGCTAGCAGATGGCATATAGATAGGTCACTGAATGATTCTATGAGCAATTCAATCTGCCTGCGTGCTTTGTCTGATTTTGGGTAAAAGTTGCTCTTTTTTATTTAAAAAAATCAATATTTATATAAATATTTGTAATATTTACATACAAGCCATGCCCAGCAAGTCACATGACCACCAAGCCACACCCACAAATTGCCCACAGAACCGGCTAGTGGTCCCTGAGATGAGTTTGGTGGTCCCTGAAGTCCAAAAGGTTGGCGACCCCTGATCTACAATATACTGTATACATCAAACATCACATTTCAAATAACTACTAATAAGGGGAGGTGTTGAGATTTTGCTTTGTGTTGATCTCTATTTCCCCCCACTCTTGTATCATGTAGCTCTGATGTGAAAGCTAATAGAAATATAAGGGAGAGCAATTAATACATTGCCTATTTGGATTCCCCCTAATACTTTTAATAATAAGAGCTTTGAAAGATGGCCCCTACAGCTAGCACTCAGAAGGCATTATGCCACTGTTCTGCTTTTTCTTTTTAATGGGAGTTACAAAGACTAAATGAAAGGCAGCTTAATATCTGAGCTCCCCTGTAAAATTCTGTGAAAAAGACAGTGTCAATGCATTATCAAAGTTTTGTCTAGAAGCACAAGTAGTCCTTGACTTACAACTTGTTGTTTAGTGACCATTCAACATTCCAATGGGCCTACCTGGGGGCTAGTTACAACCCAACCCAGATTTGAAGTTACAAGAGTTGCCACCCCTTGGAGTCACATGACTGAACTTTGGGCACTCAGCAAAAAGGCCATATTTACAAACGTGTGAAGTGCCTGACCTCATTTTATGAGTTTTGTCCAAAACCAGCATTTACTTCCAATTTTCAGTAAAACTGAGTTCATAGTGAACCAGTGGCTTGCTTAACCACCTCAGCAGCTGCTTAATGACTGGTCATAAAATTGGGCTGGTCATGTGAGCAACCCATTTAACAACTATTACAACTTACATTAAATCAAGGATTTACTGTATTCTTGGTTGCTAATGCTGTATCTAAAATAGCATCATTTTCCTCAGAGACTCATCAGAGATGTTACAAAGAAAAAGATGCACAAAGTCTATCTTGCGTTTTCAGAAAAAAATATTGAGGAAAAGAAGCAGGTTCTTGTCATGTGAACTTGGCGAAAAACAGCATTACAGGGTGCCTGAATTTATAATGTGTTCATATATATATTGACATGTATGTCATACAGGTAAATTCCCTCCACCTACCTGCCCCCACATACAGTATGAAAATTCAGATAAGATGAGGTTGATAGAGCCCTTGCTAAGTAACGTAACGTTTTGTTAGGATCCTTGTTCTGTATGAAGAAATTCCTTCAACACTGATTTTATTTATGCTGATTTTTACCAAAAAAGAGCTAAAAATCTCAGATAGTATAGGATAGCATAGGATTCTTTATTAGCCAAATGTGATCAGACACACAATGAATTTGTCTCCAGTGCATAAGCTCACAGTGTATATATAAACAGCTTGCAACAAGTCAAAGGCCATAAATTATAGTTACAAAATCATAAGTTACAAAAACAATTGATAACTCATAAGAAACCAACAGGAGAAGATAGTAGGAAAGATGAGAAGTTTATATGGCATTTATATGGCAAGTTATATGGCATTTCTGTAGTACTTCCACTTTAATTTCATTACTATTTTAAAAAAAGTTCCTGTAATAATCTCTAGTTGGGAAGACAAAACCCTATGTCCATGCAGCAAGAGAAGTAGAATAATACTTTAACCCTTTCCTGACTGGTGAAATATAAATATTTAGCACTATTGAGGCATTTTCCCCACTGGAAGCATAATTACATATAAATATTTGGGGGATTCCATATGGCATTTAGGGTAGCCCTATATTAATTGTTAATGCCTTTTGTTCTTTATGTTACATTTAGTCATATGTAACTTCTATAAAATGCCTGACTTCAATTGCATGTTCATTGTATTCACGTTCACCTTGTTATTGCTTCCTGAAAATCCCAGTTGGAAGATTGATAGGTAATTTCTTGAACTTGACCAATCTTTCTGTAAAATTATCCTTTGTTAGTTTTTTTTCCCACTTGTGTATGCCTATATGGCAAGACAACAGCTGCACACTGCATCAGATTCCAAGATTCCAAGAATATATGAAGACACAGTTAGAGAGCACTTATCTGAAATTTTTTAAAGCAGCATATCTTTTTCTGACAGCAATAACCTCCGCAGCTGCCATGTAATTCCAGGAAAATGTTCATTGTTATTTGGCTTAAGGAATTGCTACATTTACGCTCCACTATGCTTCAGAGGATGATTTTAATATCTTAATTCTGCACAGTCCGAGCGTGGAAGTCTTTTCATTCTAAACTTTGACATGTTGTTTGTTGTTTGGTAAAAAAAAATGTAAAGGAAGAGATGTTCGTGTTAATTAGTGAATTGTAGACCAATTCACAAGCAACAGTACTATTTAGCTTAGAGAAAAAAATGTAGGATTGCATAAAACAGTTGTCAATAATTTAGAAATTAAGTCATATGGGTATCTAACAAGGACTAACAAATCCAGAAAAAAAGATGTGGAAAGGTCCATATTTCCCACATCTATATACTGCTAAAATTCTTGTGCCTCTGTTTGTTTGTAATCTTCAATTAGCCCAAATGGTGCATTATAGCACAAACATTTTTGAATCCAGATACCTCAAATATGCTAAATTAAAGAACCTTCACAAAATTCAGAATCCATGCAACTGAAATTTCTAGCATCTTTATGCCAGTTATATTTGCAAAGCTCTGGGTGCAGCAATATTACCACAATTAGTCACAATCACAATTGTAATTTTTGACACTCCCTGCCAGCTTCCCACAAGCAAACAAAAAGTTGGAAATTGTTTTTGCTCCCAACTACTTTTTTGCCCACCAGTGGTCATTCTGTTTCTCCATTTAGGTAAGGAAATATCTCTGAAATGACCATTGGGCCTAATAAGCAATTAGCATACTGGCTAGGTCATTTTCAGACTAGTGTATGTACTATTTTCAGAATAAGGCCTGCTGTCCAATATCAAAGAGAAGTCTAAAACTTAGAGTGAAACTGTGCACAAAAACATATATAATACAATATATAAATAAAAATAAATAGGATAAATTAAGTCAATATAATGATAAAATAAAAAGAGCATAGATTAGATTTTTAACATGCAGAAAATCAGTGACAGCTATGATCTCCTAAATCACAGAAAATACAAAGGTTGGTTATAATTACACAAGAACATAGAACATACTCAAATATATTCTCCCTCATATACTCCACTGCTGAATCCAAATCAAAATAAGCTCTTAGACCAGAATGTAGTAAGCACATTTTCCCTTTTAAGTTTTGCAGAACAGCGCATGGTGAGAGCAATGTACTACAAACATACAAGGGCCATTGTCACTCACTTGATAAGGTAGACGTCATACTTCCCCGCTGAGCGCCCAGATTTTCTCTGCTTGAGTTTGCGAGTCCAGCCCTCAGGCAAAGTGGGATCATCATACATAGGACCACGATCTCGGATGACAGAACGGCGCTGTTTTGGAGATGCAGAGGCTTCAGGTACAGCTGGAGCAGTTCCAGCTCCTTCCGACATTTCTGCCTTGCCTGCCTCAGCTGGCTCCACAGAGGGCTGGGCATGCTCATGTTGCTTTTCTTCTTTCCTCTCTTTCTTGACTTTTTTAGATTTGGAAGATTTGTCCTTTAGACCCTGTAAATCCTGGTCCTCAGATTTTTCTTCCCTGGAATAGAGAGAAAAAAAGATCTTGAATGTTTAGCATATTGTACAATATATTATCAGGACAGATAGGTGGAGCTCCCCTACAGCCAAAGTCACATTCTTAAATTCTCTTTAACATACATATATAGTATACCTTTGGAATTTTATTTTGGGATGATTTAAATAGGAAGAAGGAAACACAATATGTGACTTTTGAAATTCTTTCCAACCCCTTAAATGATAGCTGTTTTGAGCCATGTGACAAAAAGGGGGAAGGGGTTTGAATGCAACCGTTGCCTATCTCTCTTTGATACAAGGATGCAGTGGAAAAACTTTTCTGGGTTTTCTTGTCTACAGTCTCTGGCCTCAGGTGGTCCATTTTCAAACTTGAAATGTTTGTATTTTATTTTGCAGACTTCTCTCATATAAATTTGGTCCCATTCCTTTAAGTTTCTGAGGATCTATCCATAGGTAATAATTTTCTTTCAATACTTTATCGGGCCGGGCAGAATAAAAAAAAAACAAGTGTGTTGCATACTTTTGGCAACAGCAGAGGAATACATTTGATTCAGAGGTGCCATAGGTATATCTCTGTAGGACTACAACAATCTGCTGTGTTCTTTTTGTTCGTTAAACATCTCTCAGAGATCACATACGAACATAACTATATTCTTCTATGTGCATATTCCAGAAATATCTTCCCTGAACAGCTCCAACTCAGACAGGTTTTATAATTCTACAGCTGGTTTAATTAAACAGAGGAAGCCAGAAATTACTATTTTTGTCTGGTATGAAAAAGGAGTTCTTGCTAATTTCATATGCAGCAATATCACAACACATAACCCAGTCAGGTTTTAGATTCTATGTAAAAATACACTTTTTTCACTTCCATTCAATTATGTCTTGGAGACTGCCTGGACACATCCATGCAGTTTTCTTGGCAATTTTTTTTAGAAGTGATTGCCCTTGCCTAGGTCTAAGTGTGTGTCTAGCCCAAGGTCTCTTAGCTAGGTTTATGCCTAGAGTGGGACAAGAACACACAGCCTCCTGGTTTCTAATCTGATTTATTTATTTTATTTATTTAATTGGATTTATATGCTGCCCCATCTCCGGGGGGACTTGGGGCAGCTTACACAAAAATATATATACAATAAATACAAAATTTATCAAATTAATTCTAATCCAATTATAATAAAATCTAATTAAAATACCCTTAAATTAAAATCCCCAATGATGCCTTAACCACTACACCAAACTGGCTTTCAAAGCACATACCAGTCAGTTTTTATTGAATATAGATTTGTGATAATTCTCAACATTCTATCTTCCAGCTGTGGCATAGATACTATTTTTTGCCATAACAGTTTGTAATGAAAAAGAAAATAATACATTATGTCAGCTTTCTCCCACTGTAGGATGGTAGGAAATGTCATATAATTCTAGAGAGCATTATGTTCCAAGTCTGGTAATGATGAAGCTGACCTCAATTCCTGATGATTACACGGACAAAATTATGTAGCCACTGCCTTCTTTCAAAATGCTTGACAATGTAGCAGAGTAACATATAATGTTGTTTATTAACATTTTTAAAATATGTCATTGGTTTGTAATGTGTGTAACCTAAATAGCAATATAAGCATATTATGCAGAATATTGGCTGATCTTGTTTCTTCTTCAATTCAAGGGCTACAAGTTGACAAATTTTGTTAAGCCAACCTAATAAGCACTAACAATTAATTAATATCCCACCTGTATTATTTTTACAAATAACTTGAGGCAAACATATGTAACACATCTTCTTTCTCCTATCGTATTTTCCCACAACAACCCTATGAGGTAAGTTAGGTGGAAAAAGAGTGATTAGTCCAAGTGTATTCAGCTGGCTTTCATGGTTGAGGCAGAAATAGAACTCATAGATTTCAGCTTTCTAATCTGGTGCCCCTACACCAGTGGCCCCCAACCTTTTGGACACCAAGGACCGGTTCTGTGGAGAGAGGTTTTTTCGCAGACCAGAGGGGGCATGGTTTCGTGTGCTGCCTCCACCCCACAGATGGGACTTTGCTTGTTTGCACAGACTGGTTTCTGGCATGCTGCAGACTGGTGCTGGTCCATGGACTGGGGGTTAGGGATCCTTGCTCTAGACCAACATGTATTCTTTCATAAGCATTTATGGACTACTATGAAAAGCTTTCTGTCTCTAGTCTTTTAAGAAGCGATTAGATAACCACCTCTCTATACACAGTTTAAATGGTTTTCGAGCACACTGCAAAATGTTGGTTTTAAAATTTTGAACCTTTTATCCCACCCAGCGTTATGATTCTATGACGTTTTTGCAATAGTCCAAGCTTTATATATCCAATGTTCTTCATAAATTTAGAAATTCCAGATATAGCCGAATAAAATATTAGCATCTTTCACCTTTAACTGCCTTCCAAAAGCCCAATTCACCATGATTTTATTTATAAGTTTTAGGTTGTAAGACACTTATCAAATATTTTTTCTCAAACAATTGCTTGGGCAATATCAACTATTCCAATTTTTTAATAATCATGTGATTGCAGGGCACTTTGAAAGCAGTTTATGTACAAACAGGTTGCCAAGCACCTAGATCTTGATCATATGGCCATGATAAGTAACATTATATGACTGTATTATACATGAAGAAATACTTTACCAAGTGTTAAGAATTTATCTTAACTGTAGATAAATGATAATGAAATGACTCGTTGTTAATTGGACAAAGACTTTAATTAACCATGGCTTTTCAAATAATTTTAAGTTCCATTGTAACAATTGTTTGACATGAAGCACTAGATTGGAAACTACTAACCTTTCTGCTGGACGTTAGTAGTTTCCAATCTAGTGCTTCCTGTCAAACAATTGCTACAATGGAACTTCAAATTATCTTAAGATGTCTTAAGAAGAAATAAAACATAAAAATGGATATAAAATGTAAAATAAAACCATCTAGTCAAACAACTAGAGAATTTCAGATTAACTTCCATGAATTTCTCCCTGAGTTACGGTAATGGCATCTTCCAAAGCGCTTACATTTTTACTTAAAAGAAAATGTGTGCATCAGGTGTGGATTATGGCAGGTCTTTACAGTATTAGCAAAGGTCTGGCTTTGATAAATGATGAAAAATAACACAAAAACAACAAGAACCCTTTATGCAATCAAGAATATGAACCTTTTGGGAGAAATTGCTAACTCCTTGATATGACATGTGTTTATTTAGTCATGTATGCTTTGGCTTTCTTCCACATACATAACTCTTAATAGTTAGCAGCTTCTTGTTTGGCTAGATTACAGTCTCATTCTTCAGATTTCATCAAATGTGAAAGCCATTTTGTTTAATCACTTCAAAGATTTCAGGTCTATGATTCTAAATTCTTAATGGAAACTGATAGGAAAATCTGATTATGTTGAAAATTGTTTCAGGAACAACAACCATTTTTTAAAGAACTAAGCTTTAGCAACAGTTGAAACAGCTGAATACCAACTTTCAAAAAAATATTTTTATTGCTTAATTAATAAAAATGCTTAAAAAGTAAAAGGTATGACAAAGAAAAATGTTGATAAAAGATTTCCACAGTAAACAGTTATAATTATATCTATACTTATCTAATATATATAAAAAGGGCCTTGGTGGCTCAGGCTGTTAAATGCCTGCATTTAAGTTCCAGCTGCCTACAATTACTGTAGGCTCGAATCCCACCAGGCTCAAGGTTGACTCAGCCTTCCATCCTCTCGGGGTAGGTAAATTGAGGACCCAAGATTGTTGGCGGCAATAAGCTGACTTTGTAAAAATGCCGCTTAGTAATAAGCAGGCATATACAATGGAATGAAGGCTATTGCTGAGCACACTGGGTTGTATCCCAAAAATTGTAAGCCGTCCTGAGTCTTCGGAGAAGGGCGGCATATAAATGTAATTTTTAAAAAAATGAATATTATTCAAATATATATGTTGCACTAACCCTCTAAAATTCTTAGTGGTAGATAAGTTTTTCTTTATCTATTATAAATTTTGTAAACTATACACTTTACCAATCATTCCAATGCACATACACATGCAATGTTTGCCTGCTAACTCCCTCTTTATCTCTTTATAGCAGGGGTATCAAACTCACGTTGTCACGGTGGCATCATGGGACTTTTTTTTCTGTCACTAAACCGGGCATGGGCATCGCCAGCGCACGACACATCCGGCCCATAGCCAGGAGTTTGACAGCCCTACTTTACAGGATGAGATGATTGATCAAGTTACACCTAGAAAGTAACCTCTCACCTTGGGATAGTTAAGTTGAATAAAGCACAGACTGAGGTAAACATCTTAATTTTGTCTTAAACAAAATTTAAGTACTGCCGAAAGGAAAGGATTTCAGCTGAAAAAAACAACAAGGAGAACTCACCTATACTGTTAAACTCAATTATGGCTCAATATTACAAATCAAATGAGTTTATTATAGTTCTAAGACCAGATACAATAAAATATCTAACAGTAGAACTGTTATATACCCAACACAAAACAGAAAATTATCTGTATAATAGGATCTAAAATGGACTAAGAAGAGATACAATAAAGTAATAATATTAGTATATGAGATTCCAAGCTTAATTAATGGTGCAGAATATTGTACAGATGGTAACACAAAAAAGGGATACTTAGGGAAAATAATTTTGAATTGTCGTTTGAAAGAAGTAACATTAAGTGGAAATCACATTCCCTATACAGAAGTGTCTTCAACATTAGATAAATGAAATTCTGTCTGGAGTCCTTAAACAAGGAACAGCACAATAGCATGTGGCTTTGTTTCTATTGAGCCATCTCAACAGGGATGTAACCAAAGATACATGAGTACCCTTAAAATATCCAAAATGGTCTGCTAAGGGCAATGAATGGCTGGTTGAAGGCCTTACAATATTTCAGAATTGTAATTGATGACAAATAGGAGACTGGAGCAAACCTCTTTGGAAGAATATGATAAATATTGGGGTGCAGCATCTTGCTTAAATTTGTTTGGATTTTCTATATATATAAAATTTGTTCTTTGAGGACAGTTCTAGCATTATCAGAACCCAATCTTATGATAATGTAAAGATATGTTGTATGACAACTGTCCAGTAAATAAGTAAGTAAGTAAGTAAGTAAATAAATATCAATATATCAACATTCCAGGACAGAGAAGGACCCACACTCCAAGATATGTGTGTATCTGTTTAAACTGAATCCCATTCATTTGCCATTTGTGAATTTGATAATAATATTGGACAAATACTAAAACTTTGATTTTCTGATATTTATTGGTAGCTTTTGTAAAGAATAAAACTAATGCCCTAAGAGCTTTTCTCATTCCCAACTGTGAAATAGATATAAGTACCTCATTGGCCTACAGTAATGCTCGAATTACACAGTCAGCTAAAATAGGTGGACAATGGGCTAAAAGAGCAAGTGCTTGAATTATTGGATTTAAATACAGATTAAAAAGTAAAGGAGCTAATATCCAACCTTTCTTATATCTCTATAAATTGGGACTACTTTAGATAAATGTCCTCAATTTTCAGTAAGGTACTTGAGTGAACAGAAGCAGCCTAAAGCACACACACTGTTAAGGGAGAAGTTCCCTGAGGATGGGCTCCAGCTTCCAAGTCCGAAACTTTGGTCCCACTGTCTGACCCAGATTGGATCCGACATTATCCTGGGACACATATATTTGCTTACATTCCTGAGTTCACTTAGTGACCACTTGAAGTTACAATGGCACTGAAAAAAGTGACATGATAGTTTTTCACACTTATGACCATTGCAGCCCTTGGTCACGTAATTTAAAATTCAGGCGCTTTGGCAACTGACTCATATTTATGATGGCCGGAGTGTCCTGGGGTCATATGATCACCTTTTGTGACCTTCTGAGAAGTACAGTCAATAGGGAAGCCAGAGTCATTTAACAACCACGTTACTAACTTAACTCACGCAGTGATTAACTTAACTGTGGCAAGAAAAGACATAAAATGGGGCAACGTTCACTTAACAAATGAATCACTTAGCAATAGAAATGTTGGGCTCAGCTGTGGTCATAAGTTGAGGACTACCTGTACAGTAAATAAACACTGAACAACCTTGCTAGTGAATGGGAAGAAGAATCTTACTCCGGAAAGATATCCTTTTTTCCCTAAATACCTGCACTTCACTTTTTATACCACAAGATGGTACTGAAGTCATAAAGAAACAATTCTAATCTTTTTCCTAGGCAACATTATAGTATTTATTCAGGCCCAAAGTACAATGACAAAGACAGGGGAGGGGGGTATGTTCTTCTCCCATTCATTTTTAAGTGAATTATCAGGTCCAAACAAAAACTAAGTAAGTAAGTAAGTAAGAAGGAAGGAAGGAAGGAAGGAAGGAAGGAAGGAAGGAAGGAAGGAAGGAAGGAAGGAAGGAAGGGCTTTTATGGGAACTGGGTTAAAAGAAGTGGGTTCCCAACTATACAGATAAAAAGGCAGAAAAACAGGACCTAATTCACATGTTGTCCTTCAAAAATGTAAATACATCTGAGGGCTTCTTGTTTCATGTTTTCATTCAAAAAATGTTCAAGCAAGGAAAACTGCCACCAAAGCTGTGACTCTTACAATATAGTTGAAAATCACTGTTCAGATTAATGGATTCACCTTCTATTCTCTGCATCTCATGTAGAAATACAGTACAATTGGGAAACAGTATTATATATTTATTTTATTTATTTTATTGGACTTATATGCCACCCCATCTCCGAAGACTCGGGGCGGCTCACAGTTAAAACATACAAATACAATAAATAATTAAAAAGAAATTAAATCACTATAAGGTCCAATAAAACCGAATTAAAAATTAAAACTGTCCCATGCCCCCGGTAAGGTAATCACAGCTCGACTTGGTCAAATAGCCAGGTCTTCAAATCGCGGCGGAAGGTGCGGAGGTCAGGGGCCAGGCGGAGGTCCAGAGGCAGTTGATTCCATAAGTCGGGGGCCGCCACAGAGTAGGCTCGCCGTCGGGGGACCGCCAGCCAACATTGGCTTGCCAACGGGACCCCGAGGAGCCCCTGCCTGTGTGCCCGTATATACCATATATAATTATTACCGTATATAATTATTCCTACATATAAAATAGAAATACCTGGCCTATCCATCGCTTTTTGGAAGAAAAGAAGAATGTCAAATAAAGAAGCATGCTACAAGCATCCATATTATAAATGACTTTCTGACATCATTCTGAGCTTCAGAAGATATACTTTACTTGTCTTAATTATAATTCCTTCAGATCAGAGGCTAAGTCATAAAGCACACAGGATTGACAGATAAATTAAAAAATATCATGTCTAAACTTAAGAAAGAAAAGTTTTTCAGACTATAGTTAATCCTCAACTTACAATCACCACCCAAGTTAAAACAACACTGAAAAAAAGTGACTTATGATCATTCCTAACAGTTATAACTGTTACCACATCTCTATGGTTATGTGATTAAAATTTGAATACTTGGCAGTTGGCATGTATTTATATCGGTTGCAATGTCCCAGGGTCATGTGATCACCCTTTACAACTTTCTGACAGATTCACTTAGCAACCATGTTACTAACTGAACAACTGCAGTGATTTGCTTAACAACTTTGGCAAGAAAGGTCATAAAATGGACCAAAATTCACTTAACAACTTTCTTGCTTAGAAACAGAAATTTTGGGCTCAAATTTTGCGGTCATAAGTCAAGGACTATCTGTAATGTATTGTTCAATATTACAAGAACAAGCCACAGCTGCCTCATACCCATACATTCTCATTTCTACCAGGCAGTAGAGCTACAAAGACGTATCTGAAGTTTCTATGACTCTTCCCAAAGATGCTTTTTCAAAAGGCAACTGGACTTTGTTTTTCCTTGAAGACATTTTACTTCTCTCCAAGAAGCTTCTCCAAGGAAAAAACAAAGTCCAGTTGCCTTTTGAAAAAGCACCTTTGGGATAACCATGGACGACTGAAAATCTCCACAGACATTTCTATGGCTCACTCTGCTGTATGAATCTGACTAACAGTGGTTTATCTTTCCAAACGATAGCTAAAATCAAAGTTCAATTTGTGATAGTGGAGTTATATAAAACTGTAAACGCAGTTTCTTTATTACCTCACAACTATGCCTTAATGACTGGAATAGATTTAGCCACAAGGTGATTACAGAGTAATCAGGATTTAATTGTAGATCTCTGTGTAATATGCACTATATTAGTTTCCCTTCTTTTAAATAATTGTGTTGTAATATTGATGTTTCCACCAAACTACTGCTGATAAGGAAAAAAAGCTGAGGATAACAAGACTTTTTAATGAAAGGCTTGTAAGCTGAGTCCTAGCACTGTAAACAAATTCCTAACCCTAACCTCACAGACACTCTGCCCTTTTATTAACACACCTTTTGCATCTTCTTCTGGTTTGTCAATCTTAGGGTACTAGTTCCTAAAAAATAAACATTTGCTCTTTTCTGTGGCCTTCATTAAGATTATTAATGTTGCTCATCTATACTTGCTACCAAAGGGGGGGGGAATGGTTAGAGACAAATATTTATTTGACCAAACATACAGCATGGCAGTTTTATGAAAGCTTGCCTTTTAAAATTCTGTTCTTCTCTTAGTTATTTTAAACTGACTTATTTGATAGGCAAATTGTCCCTGATTGAAACAGGAGTATATTAATTGGAATAAACTGAGGTTAACAAGAATATCTTTCATTCTGCACTATTTGAATGTATTTCTGATTTCTATTGATTGCAAAGATAGAATTTTGAGCACTCTTTAATTTCTAAGTGAAAACAACTTCAATGTTTAAGGTAAATTGCTGATAATGATACAAAAGATATTTGAGGAAGCTTCAATAATAGTTTCAAGTCATTTTTGCACATAAGTAACTTCTTCTATCAGAGCATCATATTCTACTCACTTGTTAATATAACCCCTTTTTTATCTCCACTCCACTATTTGAGGTTCCACTCATTTATAGAAGTTGTGCTTTCTCACAGTGGCCAATCAAATATTTCTGGGAGGTACTCACAAATAGGCGAAATTGTTAAGCTCCAAATAGCTCTACAGAGGATGCTATTTCTTATGTTTTCCATCTGAGCTTGGTGCACTTGGAGGAAAGAAACACTCATGTGCGACTGCTGTTGTCAATTTCATTTCGGCATTTAATACAATCATTCCTCAGCATCTAGTAGACCAGGGGTGTCAAACTGGATTTTATTGAGGGCCACATCAGGGTTGTGTTTGACCTTGGTGGCTGGGGTGGGCATGGCCAGGGTGGGCCTAGTCAGCTTGATGTCACTTCTGTCGGGGGTGCCTATGGTAGCCCAAGCACTCTGCCAGCAAAAATGGGCTCTGGAGCTCCCTCTTTGGCTGCCACGGCTTTCTGCAACCCGCTCCAAGTGAAAACAGAGCTTGGGAGGCCCGCGTGCTCCGAGTTTGACACCCCTGTAGTAGACAAACTGGGCCTTTTAGGCTTTAATAGTCCTTTGTGTAACTAGATTCTTGATTTTATTATTGATAGGCCACGGTATGTGCTAGTTGGGACTAATATTTCTAACACCATTTTCTTGAGCACAGGCTCTCCTCAGGCTGTTTCCTAAGTCTGCTGTTGTTCATCCTGTTGACCCATGACTCTTGTGCTAGGTTTGCCACCAACTATATTATGAAGTATGCGGATCATACAACAGTATTGGGTCTTATTCAAGGTAACAATGGGGGTGCTTATTGCAAGGAAGTAGAGGGTTTGCTGAACTGGTGTAACAGAAACAGCCCAGAGAACTTAAAGTCTAAAAATAATTTCTGGTAGACCTGTCCTCCATTAGTTTAGCCAAACCCTTTTTAAAGTCTTCTAAAGCATTCCACGTTCTTGCCCATCAATACATTTTGTACTATTTTTTTCCAGGTTAATTATATCCTGCATGAAGAAGTGCTTCCTTTCATCTCTTAAATATTTTCCAGTCAGCTTCAAAGGATGCCCCCTCAATCCAATGTTTTGAAAGAAAGAAGTTTTCTCAATCCACTTTCTCCATGCCATGCATTATTTCATATATGAGCCCCCTCTGAGTTACCTCCCCCCTCCAATCCCTGGTTATTTTGGTTGCTCACTGAATTTTTTCCAGCTCATAATAAAATTCATTGAGGGAAAGAAATGGAGAAAAAGGTGAAAAAAGAGGCAACAAGGCAGAAAATTTATCTAAGTACAGTACAGAATAACAGAATTGGAAGGGACCTTGGAGGTCTTTTAGAACAACTCCCTGCTCAAGTGGGAGACCCATTACCAGTGATGGCTAACCTTTTCGTCGTCGTGTGCTGAAAGTGCGTGCATGCCCGTGCATGTGTGACTACACCCATAATGCAATGCATGTGCAACTCCCCTGCACATGCATGTAACTCCACACACACACCATGTGCCTCTTCGCACCTCTGCATACGCACGCCTCTGCGCATGCATGCGCAACCCCGTTTATGCCCCCTCACGCATGCATGTCAGATACCTGACAATCAGGTGGCTGGCAGGAGGCGCGCACACATGCGCAATAGACCTGTTCCGGGGCGACGGCTCACATGCCAGCAGAGATGGCTCTGCGTGCCACTTCTGGCATGCGTGCCATAGGTTTGCCATCACGGCCCTATACCATTTCAGACAAATTGCTGTCCAATCGCTTCAACAGATTGTTCTAGTGATTTAAGATGTTTTATAGATGGTATATAACTCCATCAATAAATATAGACGAATCATATACTAATAAATGTTGAAAATGCCATGAGATAAAAGGAATAATTTGCCACATGTGAGAAACATGTAAAAAAAACTTCAAACGTACTTGAAGGAAATACACAGTACTATTCAGAGAATTTTAGAAATTTTTAAAAAAGCTGAAATAAAACCATTCTTTTTACTAAGCATAATTTTTAAAAAATCAACAAAAAAAATCACCATCCGTTTACGGCAGCAATAATACATTTAGTACAACACTAGGAAAGAGATAAGTTACAAACAGATAACCCTGGGAATTTGGGAGTATATGCAGTAATGCCAAAATTAACAGCATATATTCACAACAGAAATCTAACAAAAAGATTGGCTTCCATACATATTACATATTATGAAGCAATATAAATGTAGTAAGTTCCTTAGAGTATGGTTTTTTTTTAAGCAAAAGAACTGACTAAAGTGTAATGAAATACACACAAACGTTTTTAAAAAAATGTCTATAAAATCACTAGAACAGCATTCCCCAACCTTTCCAGTTTTGTGGACTGGTGGTGGTGGTGCTAAGAGTTCATGCAAGTTGTGAGAAAGTGTGCATAGATCCATTCACACAAGCAGTGGGCACAAATGGAGCTGCATGTGCCTGCCCATGCTCGCCACTTCCATGGCCAGCTTCCGAACAGGCTTACAGCCCAGGAGTGGGTCACAGCCTGGAGGTTGGGGTCACCTGCACTACTGAGAAGTAATCTTGAAGTTTGATAAAGGGGAAATTAGAAATTAATTTGTTTCTATGTTTCCATTATGTTTTATGTTTTTTCTCCTTTTTGTATTTTTAAACAAGTACCAGTAGTAGTAGAGATTTTGGCACTAAGCACAGAGATTTAAATTCTTATTTACATTGTTAAAATAATATAATATACTTTAATACAACTTAACGTTTTCTATGTGATACACTGAGAATTAACTGTATAATCTTGGTAATTTTTTGTCTATGTATAGATATTATATTTTGTACCATTCTTTTCTTTCTTTTTCCTTTAAAATTATTAATATGGGTAATTATTGCTTAATGACTAAAATTGGGACTGGCAATTCCATCCCTAAATAAAGTGAACCTTAAATGAAATGGCATGTGGCCACAAAGCCTTACAACTTCACTTCCACTATAGTCATTAAATGAATCATCCACAGTTAAGTAAAATATCATATGACTATGACTTTACTGTCAGCTTCTCCACTGATACTACTTTTCAGAAGCAGCTGAGAAGTATGCAAATGGTGATCACGTGACTGTGGGACAGTGCAATGGTTGCAAAATGCCTGAATGTCGATCACATGACCACAGGAACATTGCAACAGCCATATGTAAGACCAGTTGTAACTTTTTCATTGCTATTGTAACTCTGAGCTATTACTAAACAGGCCAGTAGGGTTTGCCTGTATAATAACTACTTTACAAAACAGAGACAAGAGTCAGCCTGGATCAATCTACTGAGTATCTGCTAACTTTTCCACAGCGGTTAAGCACACACACCTCTCAATCATTTAAATGAATAGATTCCCTTATTTGGCTCTATTTGGGTCTTTTTTAATCAGCTGCAACTATATATCCCCATATATTTGGTAAGTCATCTAGCTTTCCAACTATTTTCCATTGAAATTTGCTACTGAAATGGGAGACAAGGTAGGCCTAGTTTCTCCCACCTGTTTTTCTAAACAGAGATGCTATTGTTCTCTACCTGTCTGTAACACACCTGGGATCCTTACAATAGGCAAGGAAGGCAGACACACAAATGGATAATACTTGAAAGATTCAGTTAGCCAAAGTTTAGATAAATATGGACTCTCCATCTTTCACCCTATCCATATCAAGCCACAGTGACATCTCTCCCCAGTTCATACTGTAACTGCCTATAACTGTAATTATAAAACAGCTACAATCTAAGCTTCTCATAAAAATATTTAAACTGTTAGTTTTTTATTCTTAATAATTGGTTAAAGCTAAATTGAAAGCTAACAGAGGCTGCCTTGTTATGGATTCAACATTTGTAATTTCTCACCATGTTTGTCTCATTGCTTTAAACTTATTTGCTCAGAAGGTGAAAAATAACCGACCAACCCATCGTATTTCAATTAGCAGCCGTGTATGTTAATCAGAAGTAGTACTCAAAACTGCTTAAAATCAGTTTTCGTGATTTTCATGAAATCTTACTTTTTTGCAGATTTACTATTTCTATCCAACTTAAATATGAGCAATTGCAACCAATTCCAAGCCTGCCAATAAGTCCCATGGACCAATCAATTCTGTCTGTTTGATGCTTTCTTCCCTACACAATGGGTTAGAGTTAGGGGGATGATTACTGAATAATAGTTGACAGTTACTTCTGCAAATTTATCTATCTACACCATAATCACAATGAGGATATTGGGCCAACATTTGTGTCAGGCATAGAAGACCAAGATCACAAGTGAAGTTCCAATTAAACTGATTTATTGTTAATAATGCCTATGCACAAGAATCTACTCAACTAACTATCTTGGTGTTAGATAAGCGTCAATAGAGTTCAAGAGGGTTGGACTTACTCCATTTGTGGCTATATAGAGACTTTAGGCTGATTCCTCTTTTGACTCCGCATCCAAGTTTTTCCACTGCTTCTCCTACAATGGCTCTAAATTGGCTTCCTTGGCAAAGGTTAAATTGTATAAGACAGTCCTCACCACCACAATTGAGCCCTAAATTTATGTTGCTAAGTTGTTAAGTGAGTTTTGCCTCATTTTATGACCTTTCTTTCCACAATTATTAAATGAATCACCGCAGTTGTTAAGTTAGTAACACGGCTGTTAAGTGAATCTGGGCTCCCCAATGAATTTGCTTGTCAGACAGCCACAAAACATGATCACATGACTCTAGGACACTATCGTAAATATGAAGCAATTGCCAATATCTGAATTTTGATCACATGACAATTCGGGTGATGGAGTGATCATGTGAAAAACGGTCATAAATCACTTTTTCAGTAGCATTGTAACTTTGAAAAGTCATTAAATGAATGGTTGTACGTCAAAGACTACCTGTATGCTATTTTTTCTTAGAAGCTTTTAATATTTTTTCTTGACTAGAGACTGAAATATGACATTTTAAACATTTGTTTATGGATAAGATATGGGAGGAGAGATTTTGTTGCACTTTTAAAGAACGTGATATGCTTTGGTATTAAAATTGAGAAGAGATGAAAGAGAAGATAGTAATAAATTAATTTGTGGCATGATTTGAAGGGATTAAAGATTAGATTAAATTGTCAATATATTACCGTTTCTGGTAATTCCTAATGCAATTTTTCTTGAATAAATTTGAAGATTTGTTTATCTATTAAGAAGACACAGGAAAATATTTTTTTGTTTTATAGAGAAAATAATAAGGTTCTATGTAAAGTAAGTAAGGGATTATGAAATTGATTTACTTGATTAACCTTTATACACACACATTTTTCTGATGGTTCTTAATTGATTTTTGCTGATTTTTGCTGATTAAGATTAAATGATTACATTTTATTATTTGCTAACAGATGAAACATGATATATGAGATAACAAGATTTTTTTCTGAAATGTTACTGAAGATATTAAGTTACTGAAATTGTATTTCTCTTGATGAAGGAAGAAGTCATTTCTATTTTTTCTGGGTTTTGATATATTTTTAAATATTTTTCTCCTTTTCCCCTTCTTCCCTTTTTTCTCTGCACTTTTTTATCTTTCTTCTTGTGTATGTTTCTTTGTATTGGTTTCTTATCTTTGTATTTTTAAACATCAATACAAATTATTATTAAAAAAATAAAAACTCAGAAGTTCAGGTAGTTCTCAACTGGCAACCACAATAGAGGCTGCCTATTACATTTACAAGTCATGATGGTGGTTCAGTGCCGCAATCACATGATTGCATTTATTAACAACCCCAATCCTGCTCACCTTGATATGATCTTTAAGTGGAACATGGGGTGTCTGGGGGGGGGGGAGGCCTTGGGAGCTAGTGCAGGCCCAGGGTATACCTGGGCCTTCCACAGGAAGGGCCTTCCACAGGATAGAGTCACATGATTTTCGTAAATGAAATGTATACTAATTATAGATTAAATGTACACTACTTATGGATTAACACTTAGATATCTGGGCATGTAAGAATCTATAGGAATAATCATGACACCAGTGAAAAGGGCGTTGGTACTTACCTGATACGCCCATTCTCCATGAGCTGCGAAGAGCATCCAGAAGTGGGAGGTGCTCGGTTTCTCGCTAAGCAGGCTGGGCCAAAATCTTGCTGAGACACTCCTCCTCCTGGAACTCTACCCCACGCCCCAGTTTTGGCGAAGTCAAGGTGGCAAACCTGCCTATACTTCACCTATCTACAAAAACGTTTGGCCGGAGCAAAGCCCCCCCCCCCGACGGCAAAAGGGTGGGGCTGGATGCTCTTCGCAGCTCATGGAGAATGGGCATATCAGGTAAGTACCAACGCCCTTTCCTCCCCGAGCTGCTCCGAGCATCCAGAAGTGGGACATACCAAAGCTGGAGTTGTCCTCAGGGAGGGATGCCGTCTGGTACTAAATCTACTCTCGGTCCCTATGTACCTGCTGTAAGACCCTTCTGCCAAATGAAGCCTCAGCAGAGGCAAACACATCCACCTTATAGTTACGTATGAAGGGCGAGGCAGAGGACCAGGTGGCTGCCCTGCAGATTTCGTCTATCGAGGCCTGAGTGGCCCAAGCAGCCGAAGTTGCCGCACTACGTGTTGAGTGGGCTGTGATGCCCGCTGGTACAGGGATAGATTGAACTTCATAAGATTTTGCTATTGAAGCCCTGAGCCAACGGCCAATCATGGAAGAAGACACTTTGTGACCCTCGGACCTAGGGAGAAAAGAAACAAAAAGGGCCTCCGTCTTCCAGAAGGACGCCATGTGTTGTATGTATATGCGCAATGCTCGGCGCACATCAAAGTGATGCCATTGTTGTTCCAGACGATGAATCGGGTTGGAACAAAAATTGGGAAGGACCAGTTCCTGTGCCCTATGGAAGGCAGAATTGACTTTAGGTACAAACGTAGGATCAGGTCTGAGGACTACCCTGTCTGCGTGGAACACACAGAGGTCCTTGCGAATTGATAAGGCTGCCAACTCTGATATTCTCCTCGCCGAGGTAATCGCGACCAAAAATACTATCTTATACGTCAGGAATTGTAGACCGATGCCTCTCAAGGGTTCGAAGGGAGCCTTGGAAAGTGCCAAGAGAACTTTGTTCAGGTCCCAGGTTGGGTACCGGTGGACAACTGGTAGACGTAAGTTGGTGGCACCTCGCAGAAAACTGCGAACCCGAGGGTGTTGAGAAACTGAACGAAAATCACCAAGGGATATAACTGAAGCCAGGGCCGCCACTTGACGGCGTAAAGTGTTAGGGGACAGTCCCTTATCTAGACCCTCCTGCAGAAAGTCCAACAGCTGTGCTACCGATGGAGAGGTAGGAACAACCCCTGATTTCGTGCACCATTTACAGAAGATGCTCCAAGTAGCATTATATATGCGCACAGTTGATGGTCGCCTAGCCGCTTGTATACTATCAATTACTCTGGCGGAAATGTCCTCTGACCTCAGACATTCCCGCTCAACCTCCAAATGGCTAGACTGAACCATTGCGGGTCTGGGTGAAGGACCGGGCCCTGGGAGAGAGATATCATGGACGATGGAATTCTCCAAGGTTCTTGGATGGATAAGCTCCTCAGGTCCGCAAACCATGGCCTTCTGGGCCAATGGGGGGCCACCACTAAGATCTCCGCCTGTTCTTCCAGAACCCATTGAATCAGCCTGGGAATCACTGGAAGAGGAGGGAAGGCATATAGGAGACCTGAGGGCCAAAGGCAGTGGAGAGCATTGACATTCTCCGCTCCTTGGGACAGATACCGGGAAATGAATCGCGGTAATTGCGTGTTGAGGGGAGAGGCAAATAGGTCGATTACAGGCAGGCCGAATTTCTGGACTGCTTTCTGAAACAATTAGGGGTGCAGACGCCATTCTGCCTGGTCGAGCGTGGCCCTGCTGAGCCAGTCCGCTCGCACATTGGTGATGCCCGATATGTGCTCGGCTTTGACTGAGAGGAAGTTGTTTTCGGCCCACCGAAGCAATTTCTCTGCCTCTCGCATCAGGCGTTTGGAGTGTGTGCCCCCTTGTTTGTTCAAGTGGGCCTTGACGGTGATATTGTCCGTGAGCACCAACACGTGGTTGGAGCGCAGTGTTGAAACAAAACTGCGCAGGGCGAGGTGAACGGCCCTCAGTTCCAACCAATTGATGTCTTGTGCACGCTCTGGAATGGTCCATTGTCCCTGAGCCGTGTGGTAAAGATAATGAGCCCCCATCCGTACAGGCTGGCATCCGTCGTGATGGTCTCTCTTGGAGGATCCCTGAAAGGACAACCCCTTTTGATTGCTGCAGCAGTCCACTAGTGAAAGGATCTTAGTACGGTGGATGGTACCGTAACTTGGGCCCTGGAATTGTCCCTCCCCGACTGCTGGTACAGCAGCAGGAACCATTGCAGGGCCCTGGCATGCAAGCGGGCCCAAGGAACTATGGATATACAAAGAATCATCTTCCCCAGTAATTGCGATAGCGATAGAAGGGGAACCCTTTTAAGGGAACTGATTTCCTGTACCAGTTTCCTAATACTTTCCTGCCTATCGGGTGAAAGAAAAAACATACCCTGTGTGGTATCAAGAACTGCCCCTAGATGAGTTAGTCTAGTTGTGGGGGTTAGGTGACTCTTGTCCCAATTTATAGAAAACCCATGACTCTGAAGAGTGGAAATGGTGATATGGGAATCTGCCTTAGACTGCTGAATGGATGATGATAAAATCAAAATGTCATCCAAGTAACAATGTAGCCTAACGGGTCTGCTCCTGAGGAAAGCGGCCACCGCCACCAGGACCTTGGTGAAGGTCCTGGGAGCGGAGGCCAGTCCGAAAGGAAGGGTGACATACTCATAGCGTATGTTATTATAACAAAACCTAAGAAATTTGTAATGGGAAGGCCGAATCGGTATATGCAAATATGCCTCTGTAAGGTCAATGGATGTAAGTACGTCCCCCTCCCTGATGCCAAGTAAAATCGATTGTAATGTGATCATCTTGAACTTACGATACAACAGGAATTGGTTGAGATGTTTCAGATCTAGAATCGCCCTCCAGCCCCCCGAACTCTTCGGGACCACGAAGAGATGGGAATAAAATCCCTGACCCTGTTGATCTAAAGGTACCGTTTGGATGGCCCGAATCTCCAATAAATGGGAAATGGCAGATTGCATGAGAGCTCTCTTCGTGGGGTCTCTAGAGAAAGGACATTTCATAAAGAAGTGCGGTGGGTTGGAGAGGAACTCAAGAGCCAAGCCAAACCTGATGGTATTCCTCACCCAGGCATCGGAGGTGGAGGAATCCCACTGGTCAGCAAAGAACTTTAAGCGGCCCCCTATGGGTGCTAGGTCCCACTCATCATTTGGAACGACGGAAGTTCCTGCCACTAGCTCCCCTGAACTGTCTCCTGTTCTGCCCCCCTCGTCTGTTTCTACCGGCAAAGTCGGAAGGGTCCGACTATTGCCCCTGACTCTGTGGCGGAGTCCTATGAAATCTGGAATAGTAGTGTCCCGGGTAAGAGGGACGAGAGGGGCCTCTACGAAATGGCTGAGAAGGTCAGGAGTCCGACCTCCTAAACAGAGAGGGGAGAATCCTCTTCTTCGATTTTGTTTCAATAAGGAGAGGATCAAGGGCCTTGCCAAATAGTTTCTCCCCGGATATAGGCGCAGAGGCAAGCTTCCATTTGTGCCTCGCATCTGCCTGCCAATGACGGAGCCACAATAGGCGTCTAGCACAGACTTGGGAAGCTATGGCGCGAGAGGAAAACTTCCCGGCGTTGAAAGTTGCGTCTGCCGAAAACTTGGCAGCTGCAATTATCTTGGCGACATCCTGATGCGCCCGGGTATTGGAAGCTGGTATTATTTCTCGCAGATGGCAAAGCCATCTGAGGGAGGACCTTATAAAGAAGGAGGCGGCCGTGGCCGCTCTAATGGCCCATGCATCAGAAACATGCGCTCTGCGCAAGGCCATTTCAGCCCTCCTTTCCTCCGGCTTCAGAGCTTCCTCCGCCTCCCCTGGAATGACTGAAGATGATACCAGGGCAACTATGAGGTCCTCTACCTCAGGAGTGTTTAATGAGCTAGAAAACTCAGGGGCTAGGTTATAGAACCTTTTGTCGTACCCAGTCGGAGGATAGGAAGCAGATAGGGCCCACTGTTTGTTGACCAGGTCAGTGAACATATGGGGAACGGGAATAACTTCAGCTTCAGTGACAGGTTGAGAGAAGATTAGATCATCCGGCTCTCCCTGTGACCCGGCTGTCTGAGCTGTGGGAGGGAGGTTGGCAAGGCGAGTGGTGTTCTTCGTCTTAAACAAAAGGGATTTGAATAAGGGTGGATTGAAAAGCCCCATAAAAACTGGATGGTCAGGGGTAATTCCTTCATCGTCGGACATCCCCCTCTCCAGGGGGTCCGCTTCAGAAAGGTCCTGGTCAAGATTGCGAAATGATCTAGCTTCTTGATCCATCCAGTCACCTTGGTCCCCCATCTCCTGTATACCCTGTGGTGGTGGGATGTAAGGGGTAGAAAACTCCCTTTGGGGGGATACTTGGTGATAATGCTGTTCCACAATACTCACGGAGCGGCCCAATAGGGACATGCAATCTGGTGCAATGGAAGGTTGGTTGGTACGAAGAGATTGCTGCATGCCTGAGGCAATGCCTTTCTTTATTGCCAGCTCCATCCATGATTTCATTTTGGCTGGTATTTCGTCCGGGAGGTCATCATCTGGGTGTAGGCCCGCCACTGTGGGTGTGAATGTTGCCTCAGGGGGCCTATGTGGGGCCAGGTCGGACACTGGAGCCTCCTGATGGATGGATCTGGGTAGGCTCCGTCTGGCTTGGATGGAGAGATCCAGAGCGGCGAGAGGGGGGCTTGGAGAACGGGTGAAGGTGGAAGGTCGGGGTGGGGGAGCTTGCTCAGACTCCCTGGCGCGCTTTCGCACCAGTTTCTCCAGGGCCTGGTGACGTCTGTGGGCGTCCTTCTCAGCTGCCCGTGAGGACCTATTAGAGTTTGGTATAACGGGTCGAGACCCCTGACCGCTAGCCATCTCATATGGAGATGTTTGACAGAGCAACTGTGGTTGGCTCACTTAATGTCCTGCGCTGAAGGGACCGGTGACCTAATAAAAACCTCCCCCCTTCCTGAGGAACCTTAATGATATAATATCCAATGTATTTATTATTATTATTATTACTATTATTATTGTTATTATTATTATTACTGCTATATTGCTATGACTAGCCTGTGGATATGATAGGCCTGTGGAGCCATGTGGCCTGCACCACAGTGAAACCCAGAGCCTCCCTATGGGTTATAAGAAGCCTGTGAAGGCCTGCCAACAGCTGCCAAAATAGCCTTATTGAATAATGTGGCCTGACACAAGCCCCCCAAAAGGGAAGCCTAAACCAGTGAAGGCCTGCCAACAGCAGCCAGAATAGCCTTATTGAACAATGTGGCCTGACCCAAGCCCCCAAAAAGGGAAGCCTAAGGGTAGAGAAAGGAGGAGAAGGAGGAGGGGGTGGATGGTGTCCCCAATCCCCAAAAAGGGAAACCTTGCGGGGCTGTGGCGCGCTGAAAGGCCTGATGAAGAAACGCGCCACGCGGCCCTTCCAAAATGGCGCCGCCGCCTCGTGGCCGCCTGGAAGCTATGCGTGCACAGCCCCCAGAAAGGGAAACCGCCCCGGCACGCTACGGTATTTTGGGGAAAGTCAGCCACAATCGCTGACTACGCTCAGTTGGAGCGAAAAGGAGGCGGCGGGAGGGAACAGCGAATATTCATCCCTTCCTGCGCTGCTGATCGGAGATAAGGCTGGGCCGCCGCCGCTGAGCGAGCCTACGAGCCCGAGTTAACGGGGGGAACGCTGTTGCGATCGCTCCCAGCCGGCGAGCGATCGGGAAGATAAGCCCCTGAGGCAGCCACCTCAGAGCGCTGCGGTGCTGGCTCCCTGCCTAGCGATCCCCGACGGTTTGATGTTATTTGAAGCCGTCAGGGACGAGCGAAGCTAAGGTCAAGGAAAGGAAGCACTAAAGTAGAATCTGATTAAAAGTTTTCTGCTCCGGCCAAACCCAACTACCTGCTACAAGGCTGAGCAAAAACTGGGGCATGGGGTGGAGTTCCAGGAGGAGGAGCGTCCCAGCAAGATTTTGGCCCAGCCTGCTTAGCGAGAAACCAAGCACCTCCCACTTCTGGATGCTCGGAGCAGCTTGGGGGAGAATTTTTAGATTTCAGTATTTTAGTTATATTTATATACAAACATACACACAGAGTGAAAACCTGTAAGTCTCAGCAGCTGAAAGCACTTAACTGATCTAGAAAGATAATCAGTTGTAGGGATGGGTAGGTTGCTTTTAAGTCAACTCCTGTGGACTGCTTAGACAACTCTATGCAGCTGACTGTGGTTAATATTGGGGGGGGAGCATTACTGAAGAAGGCAATAACAAATTAATGTATGTATTAAGCAAAAAAAAACAATGCATGCACCCACCTAAGTCATCAGTAGATAAAATGAATTTGAAGGCAATGTTTCTCCATATACTGTATATCCATAAAATAATTGGACATACACCCCTTGCCAATACAGTATGTACAAAAAGTGGGGGACCATGGTCCTGGTCAGACCATTCATTTGTTGACATAATGCTAGAGAAAATAATATTTTCCTTGTGTCACTCAAAAAAAAAAACTTGGCCTGTTTGAAATTTCTGACTCCTGACAACACACACACAGAAATCTAGGCAGGTTTTGTTGTTATTTTTGTAAACTACAACACAGGGTTAAATTTCTTCATACTCCATTTCACCCCTACGCAGTCAGTCTTGTACAGAAATCTATACACCTTCATGTTGCTTTGCTTCACTGGTAACTTGGTTGTAATAGCTTCTACCCTGCTGCTGTATTTAAAATCCATCCAGTCAATGCTTGACCAGAATCAAGCACACCACGTTTATTTTATACATTTAGATAAATTTGCCAACTGATTTGGTCCAAATGGCTTCCCAGTTCAGAAAGTGAAATGCAAATTAAGGTTAACTAGTTCTTAATTACAATTTTAACAGCTTTGTTTCTAGCAAGTGATGTGCACAAGAATCAAATATGTGATTTAGTACACAAAAATGGAGCAAGAGGGCATTCTTGGCTTTGTTCAAAAACAAAGATAGTTACAATGTTTAATTTGGCAGCCTATCATACAGTGCGTCAGATTTAGTACATCGATCAATTTGAAATCACTGGACAACAGGAAAAGAGAAATCTCAAAGGCGGTTATAAGCACTCTATAATTTGTGCGTGCTGAAATTCAAGACAACCATGGCCTGGCCCATTCAAGCAAGAAACATCACACATAATCCTCCTTCATCAAAGGAACCAATTTGCTGAAAAGCAGTAATTAAAATAGGTGCTGTTCGCAAGGCCATGCTGGTTTCAATTACGGATGACAATAGCTTCTCTGTACTGAAAAAGAAAGTTGCTTCTTCCAATAAAAGGAAGTTCAATATAACTGCATAATTTTAATTATCCAGCAACTTGGACTTGGATTCTGTTCAAAAACTGCTTCTGTTCACGTGTGCACACTAAAAGATCAAGGCTTAGAACTTAAACATATAGCCTCATGCATAATGGTATTAAGGCAATAAACATATTAAATCCCTTACAAGCTATAATGGCTGTAATTGCAACTTTTTAAAAATCAAGGTTACAGTTGCCACGGGCATATATCCCCCTTAATAGTAGAACAAGGACAAGCAGTGTATATGGCCAAAACAATTAAAAGTTACTTTAAAGTTAAATAACAGACAGTTCATATAATAATTCCTGTTTTTCTTTTTTTAATAAAAATGGTTACCTGAGTGGTAAGTTTCTCTGTCTTGAACTTACAACTTCAGTTCCGCTGCAGTGATTAAACAAATTACCCAGTCATTAAGTGAGACATCTTTAGATTGCAACTTGTGGTTTTAAAAGCAGTTTCTCCACTCAGAAACTGTCCGTGAAGTACCAAATGACATTTGTGTAACTGCATAACAGTCGTAAATGCCCACCAGTCATGAAACACCCGAGTGTTGATTACATGGCCAGAGAGCTGTGCAATGATTGGCTCTGCAAGGATCATTCCTTGGTGGTGCAGGCTATTAAACGCCTAGCACTTAGTTCCAGCTGCCTGCAATTACTGCAGGCTCGAATCCCACCAGGCTCAAGGTTGACTCAGCCTTCCATCCTCTCGGGGTAGGTAAATTGAGGACCCAAGATTGTTGGGGGCAATAAGCTGACTTTGTAAAAACGCCGCTTAGTAATAAGCAGGCATATACAATGGAATGAAGGCTATTGCTGAGCACATTGGGTTGTGCTCCAAACATTGTAAGCCGCCCTGAGTCTCCGGAGAAGGGCGGCATATAAATATGAATAAAAATAAAAAATAAAAAATCATAAAAGTTACATTTTTGTTGCCATTGTAACTTCAAATGATTGCTAAACAGGGCACTCATTAAGCGATGATTACATGTATAGAAAGTGTATAGATTCCACTTAGCAACCCTTCAAAGTTACAACCTACCTGAAAAAGGGGATATATGGCCCAAATCCAAAGTTCTGATGGCCACCCCTTGCAGTCATATGACTGCACTTCAGGCATTCAGCAACACATTCCAATTTACGGTTTGAAATGTCCCACAGTCACATGATCATATTTTACGACTGTTTTGCCAAAAACTGGCATTTACTTTCAGTTTTCAGCAAACAATGGGTTCACTTAACAATCACTGTGCGCTTAACAACCATGGGTCTTTTATGACTGCTGCATTCACAGCAAAAACACAGTAAAATCATTGCAACTTACAACTGTAATGGGGGTAAGTTCCATTATGATCAAAGCTCAAGGACTACCTTTATTATACTCATATGGTCAGCAATCATTTGCAAATACCATGGTTTTAAAAAATGCATTTTTCAACCAATGTGTGCATTTTTGACCAAATTTCATGTGCATGACAACAAAGTATGCTCGAATGAGAGTAATGCTGACATTATCTGTACAAGAGGAATTTATCTAAAAGAAACCAGTTATGAATGTATTTTAGTCATATGTCCATTAGTAAGGATTTCACTTAATGTCCTGGTCACTGGAACAGAATTTGGTCACTAAACAAGGAGTGGATATAGTTTGAGCAAACAATGCTAGGTGAAATTTAAGAGCTTCAGCAAAACAAGTTAAGTATGTGATTGAAGAATCACTTTCTCATGATGCAGGACCACTAACCAAAGTTTCATACAGAAAGCACATTTCTTGCCAATATTTTTTATTTTTTTATTATGAGATTTATATGCCGCCCTATCTCCCTGAGGACTCAGGGTGGCTTACAATACTAAAAACCACAAAATACAAATATTAAAAGATGAATTAAACCCCAAAATCTCATAAATCAATGAAGTTTAAAATTTAACAAATTTAAAAACCACTAAAAGATCCTCCCCCCTCCCCATCAGTCCGGGTAGGCTAGTTGGAACAGCCAAGTTTTTAGGCCACAGCGGAAAGATCAGAGGTCAGGGGCCATCCAGAGCTCCAGGGGCAGCTGGTTCCAAAGGGTGGGTGCACCCACAGAAAAGGCCCTACCACTGGGGGCCACCAGCCGACATTGCCTAGCTGACGGCATCCTGAGGAGGCCCTGCCGGTGGGAGTGCACAGGGTGTCGGGAAGCCATTATTGGCAGCAGGGTCTCCTGCAAATATGATACCCAAATGTTATCTAACACCAAAGCAAATGCTTAAATATGCAAAATACCTTAGGGATCAAAAATGTATCCAGTCTGTTGATATAACATCCTGATCATTGACAAGATAACCTGAATGCAAAAGAAGAGGTGTGTTCCCAGCTTACACAGATGCATCAGTAGCAAGTACTTATTAGACTAAAAGGAAATACAAATTATTCCCTTGGCTAAATTGTGTTGCAGACATTCCTTGGCTTCAGAGCAGAAAAGCAAATATACCTAGCATTTGGGAGGGATATCTGCTCCAATTTTTTTTTTAATTCATATTTATATGCCGCCCTTCTCCGGAGACTCAGGGCGGCTTACAATTTTTTGGAGCACAACCCAATGCGCTCAGCAATAGCCTTCATTCCATTGTATATGCCTGCTTATTACTAAGCGGCATTTTTACAAAGTCAGCTTATTGCCCCCAACAATCTTGGGTCCTCAATTTACCTACCCCGAGAGGATGGAAGGCTGAGTCAACCTTGAGCCTGGTGGGATTCGAGCCTGCAGTAATTGCAGGCAGCTGGAACTAAGTGCTAGGCGTTTAACAGCCTGCACCACCAAGGCAGTTTACTGTCTTAAAAATACTAGCACATATACTTTCACCACTTGGACAAACAGGAAGGTGAAAATGAAGCCCTCTGAAAATTTTCAAACCAATCTTATTTATATCTTGACAGGCCATGTTTACTTTTTGCTTAGCTACACTGTTGCTATTTTGCCAAAAGGGAGAAGTTTACTACAAGTAGTCTTCAACTTACAACCGTAATTGAGCCCAGAATTACAATCATAAGTCATGCCAGTTGTTAAGCAGGTCATCACATGACTGATTAGATTTTATATTTTTTGCATCAATCATAAGCAAACACAATGGTCATTAAGCAATTGTTTGGAACACGGTTTTTTAGCGATTAATCGGAAGTTTCAGGTAAAAAAGTCATAAACCGCAGTCATGTGACCACTGGATACTGCACACGGCCATAAGTGTGGGCTGTTGCCAAGTGCCCAAAATGCAATCATGTGACTGAGGAGAAGCCACCATCTAAATTTCAAATCCTGATCGTAAATACCAAGTTGGGAGTCCACTGTAACTTTGATCACTAAGTGACCATTCATTAAGCAAGCACTACCTGTACAGGTTGTCCTTGACTTATGACCATCCATTCAGCAACTGCTTGAAGTTAGAGCAGAACTAAACAAAGGCATTTGCAACAGGACCCTGAACTTATGACCATTGCAGCAGCCCCAATATCGTATGATCAAACTTTGGGCATGGCCAACTTGACTTACAACCATAGGCACATGTCAGCTCCCTCCACCCACCTATCTCCCCCCAACATCTATGCACTTTTGGCCCCCTGAATTCTGAAACCCCTTACATCCTAGCTGACTTTTGTCATCTCCTTGCTCCCATTGCTGACTAAGCATACCCATCTTGGCCCTTCACAAGGCAGCTGCTAGCCACATGAAACTTTCTTCCCCAGGACGTGTATGGCTTCCTCATGACATTTGGAGAAGATAAGCCATCTTGTAATATAGCTAGCAGCAGCCTCACAAAGGGCCAAGGCAGGCACTCCTTATCAGAAGTGAGTGCAAGAAAACAGCAACAGTCAGCTGGTGTGGCAGAGTGTAGGGCAGCACAGGCAGATGGGCTGGTACGACTAGGGCTTCCTGGGGTGACAGCTTTGTGCCATGTTGCTTGGACTTTCTGGGAGGGCCGCTTGATGCTGTGGTGCTGAGATTACCTGCTTGCCTGGGCAGCTCTTGCAAGTCTTAAAAACATCTACCTCCTTACCTGTCATTGCTTTCCAAAGAACTAGGGAGAGTCCCTTCTAAGATGCTTTCTTCACCCAATTCCTCCTTTAAACTCAGATTTATCTTATAAGGCCATTGTCCAGGCTGCAGCTCTCCCTCCTGTCTCCCTAGGGTTATTTTCTCAGCCCAACCAAGACCATTCCTAAAATCCTCAGAGATATTTATTTCAGAAGAAAAACTGGATGTGCTGGAATCAGATCTCTCCAACACAGAACAGTGCATCCTTATTCATAACCACTGGGAATAGCTGCAGTCTCCAGGCAAAATGGCATGAGTCAACCCATCCGTGGATTCTCCATCGCCATGCTGGAGAATTGCAGAATTCTACCTCTTCCTAACATTTGTAGTCTAACAAAAAAATTAAGGTACTATTTAGTATATATATTATTCAGTATAAATTTATTATTATTTTATAGTAGTAGGCAACCATCTGCTTGTGTTTCACTTTAACATTTTGCTCGTATCTGTAGGAACATTTCCTTATATTAAAGCAGTTTTCTTTCTGTATGTAAAAGAAAATATTTCCTTCTTGCAAATAACTAATAGACAGTTGCAAACAGCACACTGACTCAATATAAACAGTGTTCTCTCATTTCTTACTTCCTGTGTATCTTTTGCATCAGATTTAATCCAATTGTCAAGATTCTCTCCAACTATACATATTTATGTTTCCATGTTGACAATCTGAATTCAAGCTACTTATCTGTCAGCTGAAGAACAGTTGCATCATTTTGGAAGCACTACTATATAATACACGGAGAGAAAAAAGCTGCTGCCTGGAAAATTGTATGATGGGTTTGGGAAAGAGCACCTTTATCCATAAAACTTGAGCTCACTCAATTTCAAATGATGCTGAAGAAAAAAGGGCAATGGTTACCTATAAGATGACTATTGTTGTTGAGTCATATTCTGAATTAATATGTTTTGGTTTAAAATGAGGTTGACTTCCAATCATTACATTATATATAACATTATATTATATATAGCAAATTACTGAAAAAGGGCGTTGGTACTTACCTGATACGCCCATTCTCCATGAGCTGCGAAGAGCATCCAGAAGTGGGAGGTGCTCGGAGTCTCGCGAAGCAGGCTGGGCAAAATTATACTGGGACGCTCCTCCTCTGTCACTCCACCTCAACGCCCCAGTTTTTCGGCGAAGACTCAGCGGCGAACCCGCCTACACTTCACCCGACTATAAAAGGAAAGGTTTTGGGGAGCAGAGAAAGGCCCCCAGACGGAAAGGGGATGGGACTGGATGCTCTTCGCAGCTCATGGAGAATGGGCGATCAGGTAAGTACCAACGCCTTTCTCCCCGAGCTGCCGAGCATCCAGAAGTGGGACATACCAAAGCTAGAGATGCCCACAGGGAGGGATGCCGCCTGGCACTAAGCCTACTCTCGATCCCTATGCACCTGTTGTAAAACCCTCCTGCCAAATGCCGCCGGCAGAGGCAAACAGGTCTACCCTATAGTTCCAGATGAAGGGCGAGGGCGAGGACCATGTGGCGCCCTGCATATCTCCTATCGAAGCCTGAGTAGCCCAGGCGGCGGATGTTGCAGCACTACGGGTTGAGTGGGCTGTGATACCCGCTGGCACAGTCTCCGATTGAGTCTCATAACATTTCGCTATTGCAGCCCTGAGCCAACGGCCAATCGTGGAAGAAGACACCTTTTGACCCTGGGACCTGGGGAGAAACGACAAAAAGGGCCTCCGCCTTCCTAAATGCCGCTGACGCTGCATGTAAATGCTAAGGCTCGGCGCACATCAAGGTGATGCCATTGCCGCTCCAGGCGGTGACCCGGATCGGGGCAGAAATTTGGAAGGACCAGCTCTTGAGCCCTATGGAAGGAAGAGTTGACCTTAGGGACAAACGGGATCGGGCCTGAGGACTACCCTGTCCGAGTGGAACACGCAGAGGTCTTTGCGAATCGACAAAGCTGCCAGCTCTGAAATTCTTCGCTGATGTAATCGCAACCAGAAATGCCATCTTATAGGTCAGGAGCTGTAAACTGATGGTCCTCAAGGGTTCGAATGGAGCCTTGGAGAGTGCTGATAGGACTTTGTGTAGGTCCCAAGTTGGGTACCGTGGACAACTGGTGGCCGCAAATTGGTGGCCCCTCGCAGGAAACTGCGAATTCTGGGGTGCTGAGAGACTGAACGAGACTCCCCAAATGAAATAACTGAGGCCAGGGCCGCCACCTGTCGACGAGTGTTAGGGGATAGACCCTTATCCAGCCCCTCCTGCAAAAGTCCAACAGTTGTGCCACGGATGGAGAGGTGGGGACAACCCCATTCAAGCACCATTTGCAGAAGGCAAGCCAAGTAGCGTTGTAAATGCGACTGTCGATGGGCTTAGCTGCCTGTATGGTCTCAATTGCCTTAGCTGAAATATCCTCTGACCTCAGACGCTGCCGCCAACCTCCAAACGGCTAGGTTGAGCCACGCGGTCTGGGTGTAGGACCGCCCCTGAGAAAGAGAAATCCTGGATGGTGGTATTCTCCAAGGATCCTGAATGGACAATCTCCTCAGGTCCGCAAACCACGGCCTTCTGGGCCAGTGGGGGCCACCACCATAATCTCCGCCTCTCGCCCAGAACCCGCTGGATCAGCCCGGGAATCACTGGAAGTGGAGGGAAGGCATATAGGAGGCCTGATGGCCAAGGGCAGCGGAGGCGTTGACGCTCCGCCTTGGGCCGGATAACGGAGATGAAACGCGGCAATTGTGTATTGCGAGGAGAGGCTAACAGGTCTATCACGGGAGACCAATTTCGGATTGCCTCCTGAAACAACGGGGTGCAGCTTCCACTCTGCCTGATCGAAGGCCCTGCTGAGCCAGTCCGCCAAGACATTGGTGACGCCGAGATGTGTTCGCCTTGATGGAAAGGAAACTGTTCTCGCCCACCGGCAATTTCTCTGCCTCCCGCATCAGACGCTTGGAGTGTGTGCCCCTTGTTTGTTCAGGTGTGCCTTGACGGTGATATTGTCTGTAAGCACCAACACGTGATTGGAGCGCAGTGCTGACCTGAAACTGCGCGAGGGCAAGGTGGACGCCCGCAATTCCAACCAATTGATGTCCTGTGCCCGCTCTGGAAGAGACCACTGTCCCTGAGCCGTGTGGTGAAGGTAGTGTGCCCCCATCCGTACAGGCTGGCGCCCGTCGTGACGACTCTCTCGGTGGATCCCTGAAAGGACAACCTCTTTGATTGCTGCTGTTGTCCACCAGCGTAAAGATCTGATGACGCTGGGAGGTATCCTAACCCGGGCCATGGAATTGTCCCTCCCTGACCGCTGGTAAGGCAACAAAACCACTGTAGATCCCTGGCATGCAGTCGGGCCCAAGGGACGATGGATATGCAAGAGATCATCTTCCCCAATAGCTGTGAAAGAAGCATGAGGGGAGCCCTCCGGAGAGAACTGATCTCCGCACCAGCTTCCTAATGCTTTCCTGCCTGTCGGGGAGAGGAAGACTGTGCCTTGTGTGGTGTCAAGGACCCCTAGATGAATTAGTCTAGTTGTGGGCGCCAGGTGGCTCTTGTCCCAGTTTATGGAAAACCCGTGACGCTTAAGAGTGTCAATGGTGATGAGGAGTCTGCTCTGGACTGTGAAACAGATGAAGCTAAGATTAAGATGTCATCCAAATAACAATGGAGCCTAATGGGTCTGCTCCTGAGGAAAGCGGCCAGCCGCCAGGACCTTGGTAAAAGTCCTGGGGCAGAGGCCAGTCCGAAAGGTAGGGCGCGCTCGTAGTGAGTGTTATCGTAACAAAACGGAGAAATTTGTAATGGGAAGGCCGAATCGGTATATGCAAGTATGCCTCCGTGAGGTCAATGGAGGTGAGTACGTCTCCCTCCCTGATGCCTTGCAAGATTGACTGTAGTGTGGTCATCTTAAATTTACGATAAACTAAAAAACGATTGAGACGCTTGAGATCCAAGATCGCTCTCCAGCCCCCCGAACTCTTCGGGACCACGAAGAGGTGGGAATAAAAACCCTGGCCCCGCTGACCTAAAGGGACCTTTTGGATGGCTCTGATCTCCAGCAAGTGGGAGATGGCGGATTGCATAAGAGCCCTCTTCGTGGGGTCCCTGGAGGAGGGACACTTCATGAAGAATTGCGGTGGACTGGAGAGGAACTCAAGGGCCAGACCAGACCTAATGGTATTCCTCACCCAGGCATCCGAGGTAGAGGACTCCCACTGGTCGGCAAAAAATCTCAAACGACCCCCTATGGGTGTCAAGTCCTGTTCCTCACTTGGAGCGATGGATGCCTCTATTACTGGTTCCCCGAACCTTCGTCTATTCTGCCCCCTCGCCGATTACCACCGCAAAGTCAGAGAAGCCCGACTGTTGCCCCTGACCCTGGGTACTGGTTCGCTGGAATCTGTGATATTGTCCCGGTAGAAGGTACGAGAGGGGCCCCTCGAATGGCTGTGAAGGCGGAAGTCCGCCTCCTATTCAGCGCAGGGAGGATCCTCTTCTTCGATTTTGTCTCGATAAGAAGAGGATCAAGGGCTTTACCAAATAACTTCTCCCGGATATAGGTGCAGAAGCGAGCCTCCATTTGTGCCTCGATCTGCCTGCCAATGGCCATAAGAGACGCCTGGCGATACCTGGGACGCTATGGCTCGGGAGGAGAACTTAACTGCGCTAAAGGTGGCGTCTGCCGAGAACTCGCCGCCGCGATGATCTTGGCGACGCCCTGATGCCTCTAGTATTGGATGGTGGATTGTCTCTCAGATGGTGTAACCATCTGAGAGAGGACCGTAAAAGGAGGCGGCCGTCGCTTTAATGGCCCACGATCAGAAACGCGCGCTCTGCGCAAGGCCATCTCCGCCTCCTTTCCTCTGCCTTCAAGGCCCTCCGCCTCCCCTGGGATGACTGAGGAGGATACTAGGGAAGCTATGGGATCGCCCACTTCGGGAGTGTTCAGGTGCCGGAAAACTCGGGATCAAGGTTATAGAGTCTCTTATCATGCCCTGTGGGGAGGATAAGAGGCAGAGAGGGCCCATTGTTTGTCCACCAGGTCTGTGAACATGGGAGGGACTGGAATGGCTTCTGATTCGATGGTAGGTTGGTGAAATATCAGGTCGGTTCCTGTTGCACTGGCGACTGGACTGGGGAGGACCAGCAAGCCGGGCTGTATTCTTTGCCTTGAACAAGAGTGACTTGAACAAGTGTGGCTTGAATAGTCCCATAAAACAGGATGGTCGGGGCAATCCCTTCGTCATCGGACATCCCCTCTCAAGAGGGTCCACTTCGAGAGATCCTGGTCAAGCTCAAGGGACCTGGTCTCTTGATCCATCCAAGCCTCCTGGGCCCCCAAGTCCTGAGTACCCTGTGTGTAAAACTCCCCTTGTGGTGGTGTCGGGTGATACTGCTGTTCCACCATACTCACGAACGCCCGAGAGAGACATGCAGTCTGGAACGATGGAAGGTTGGATGGCGGAGAGATTGCTGAACACCGTAGCGATGCCCCTCTGTAGTGCCAGTTCCATCCATGACCTCAGTCCTGGTGGTATTTCCTCTGGGAGCTCGGCCTCCGGCGCAGGCCCGCCGCTGGGCGTGAACGTAGCCTCAGGGGTGCTACGTGGAGCCGGTCCCGCCTTTGGTTGGATCTGGGCCTTGCGCAGTTGGAGTGGATAAGTCCAGGGCAACCAGAGGTGGACTTAGAGGCCGAGTAGAAGAGGAAGATCTGGGATGAGAATCAGGGCCGGGCTCCTGGTGCGCCGCACTAGTTTCTCCAAGGCCTGGTGTCGCCTATGGGCGTCCTTCTCCGCTGCCCGGGACGGCCTGTTGGACTGTGACATCTGTGACCTAGAACCCTGATCACTAGCCATTGTAATATCTTTTTTCTCTAAATATTATTATTATTATAATTGCTCTTATTATGGGCACAATTATAACTATAATTATTATTATTAATCTTATTATTATTATTATTATTATTATTATTATTATTATTATTAATAGTCTACTAACAATAGTGGTGATTGTGCCACTATGAGCTCCCAGGCCTAATCAGGATGAGGCCTGGTAAAGAGGCCCCAAGGAGGGAAGCCTAAAATGGCTAAGGCCTCTTGTCAGGCAGCTGTGTGGCAGGGGAGTTGACCCGAGCCCCCAAGAAGGGAAGCTTAAGAGCCAGTGATTAGGCACAATATTATTATTATTATTAGATGGCCTCGGTCCCCAAGAAGGGAAACCCTGTGAGGCACTTTGCTGCTGACGGCCTTGCCCAGAGCTCTCGCAGCCTGACAAAATGGCCTCGCCTCGTGGCCTTCTGCACCTAAGCGCAGCCCCCAAGAAGGGAAGCTGCCAGGCACGCTGCAGTTGGTTTGGGCCACACCGCAGCCACACGCTCCTACTTGGGCCGGTGAGCGCCAGGTGGTGACAGGAGGCGGCGCAGCAGAGATCGGGCCGATAAGGAACGCGGCGCTGTCAGAGCCTCCCCGACTTAACAAGCCTCTACCGCGCTGCTGAAGGGCTCGCGATCTTCCCAGCGATCGGAGATAAGAGTCTGAGGTCGCCGCCTCAGACTGCTAAGCTAATTAACGATCCCCGACTGCCTGCTGTTAAAACTCAGTCGGGGTCGATAGCGATTCAAGGAGAGAAAGAGAAAGTGAAAACCAACTTCCTTTACTGCTCGGTCAAGAACCCAGCTACTCGCATCGAGGCTGAGCAAAAAAACTGGGGCGTTGAGGTGGAGTGACAGAGGAGGAGCGTCCCAGTATAATTTTGCCCAGCCTGCTTGAGACTCGAGCACCTCCCACTTCTGGATGCTCGGAGCAGCTCGGGGGAGAAATGAAACTATCCTCAACATATTACCATAATTAAGCCTGAAATTAGTCATAAGTCACTATGGTTAAGCAAGCTCACACAAGAACCATCTTGCTCAACAATAGCAAGCTCTCCCTGCTGCAGTCATTAAGTGGCCATTAAGCAGAACACAGGTTGCCTCAGAGGTGGAGGAGGCCTTGGGAAGGCGGTTACAAATCCACACTGCAGCAAAAAAAAACAAAACTCACCAACTAGCCCATGGCCTGTACCAGGCCTCTCAAGACCTCCCCCACTCTGAGGAACTCTTTGTACAGCTTCCCTCTCTGTCCGGGCCCTACTTCCCACTCTGCTGGGTCCCATAGTCCTAGGGCTTGCTTCCTGCCCCGCCAGATCTGTCAGCCTTGAGCCCTGTCTAACCCTGCCCTGTAACATTTTACTCCAGTTACATCTTCTGAAGGTCACCTTTCCAAAGGGACATCCAGCCAATGCAATGCACATACTTCCTATAGAGGCCACCTTGCACCATCCTGGAAATGGGCATTGTTTTGAAAGCAGGAACCATTTGTGGAATCTCTCAAATGGGTGCAATTTAAAGAAAAAGGGTGTTGGCTTACCTGAGACACCCATTCTAGTTAACTGCTAGAGTGTCCAGGACAGGGTAAACTCTGCCTCCTTCGTCAAGCAGTTTAGAGCCGCCTCTGTTGCCAAGCTGTTTAGACCCGCCTCTGTTGCCATGGTTACTCAGCTTTCTGCGAAGTGGTCTTGACAGACATGACGTGTCTCTGTAAAAAGTTAATACTGCCCCCCCAGAACCGACCAGACATCCCTAGGGTGGGGCTGGACTCTCTAGCAGTTAATGAGAATGGGTGTCTCAGGTAAACCAATGCCCTTTCTCCATTATACTGCTGCGAGAGTCCAGGACAGGGACTTACGAAAGCCAGCGTGTCCCTGGGAGGGCTTAGGTCTGGTCCATATCTGTCTGCTCTGTGTGCACCCTCTGGAGCACTCTTCTGCCAAAGGCAACATCAGCGGAAGTGAAAATGTCCAGACGGTATGAACAGGGATGCTAATGACCAAGTGGCAGCCCGGCAGATCTCCTCTATGGAGGCCTGTGTAGTCCATGCCACCATTGTAGCTGAACTCCTTGTGGAGTGAGCTGTAAGTCTACTGGGCACTGGGAGACCCCGAGTCTCATAGGTTGTGAATATGCAGGACTGAATCCACCTGTCCATTGTCGATGGGGAGACCCTATTGCCTAATGTGGCTGGTTGGAAAGACTCAAAAAATGATTCCGTTTTCCGGAAGGTAGAGGTCCTTTTAATGGATATTGAGAGTATGCCACTTCTTTTCAGGCATGTGACTATGGTTTGGACAAAACTCCGGCAATACCAGCTCTTGTGTTCTGTGGAGCCAAGGAGTTAACTTTCAGCATGAAAGTAGAGTCTAACCTCAGTACCACCTTGTTATGGTGAAAAGTGCATAAGTCTTCCCTAACAGAGAGCGTTGCCAACTCCGAAACCCTTCTAGCCGACGTGATGACCACTAAGAAAGCCACCTTGATTTTCAGAAACCTCAAGCCAATAGATCTCAATGGTTCAAAGAGGGCTCCCGTAAAAGTCTGTAGGACTTTCGACAGGTCCCATGTAGGATACCTGTGGACCACAGGTGGCCGCAAATTTGTAGCCCCCTTGAGGAATCTATGCACCAAGGGATGGTGGGAAAGAGAGTCTGAAGTCCCTGCAGATAAAACTGAAGACAAGGTAGCCACCTGCCTGCGAAGAGCGTTGGGCAAGAGACCCCTGTCCAACCTGCCTGGAGGAACTCCAGAACTTCGCCTATAGATGTCACGGCGGCCATCCAGTTGGTCTTGGTACACCACAGACAAAAGGTCCTCCAAGTGGCATCATATATGTGGTTCGCTGATGGCCTCCTAGAGCCTGGATTGTGGCAATCACCTTGGAAGAGTTACTTTCCCTGATTAAACATCCCCACTCAAGCGCCAGACAGCCAGTTGGAGCTATTGTGGCTCCAGGATGGACCAGGCCCCCCTGGCTAAGGGAGATCTTGTTGAGAGGAATCCTCTAAGGTCGAGCCACCAATAGGTTCACCAAATCCGCAAACCAGGAACGTCTGGGCCAATGGGGGCCAGGAGTAAAATCTCTGCCCTCTCCACCAGCATCTTCTTGATTACAACCTGAATGAGGGGAAAAAGTGGAAAGGCATACAGGAGCCCCTGTGGCCACTGGCTCTGAAGGGCATTGATTCCCTCCACCGCCGATGTGGTGAACCTGGTGAAGTACCTGGGCAACTGGGCGTTGTCTGGAGAGGCAAACAAATCCACAGCTAGGGTGCCGAATATCCCTGTCATTTCCCTGAATAAGGATGGTGGAGACACCATTCTGCTGAGCCAATTGGCTTGGACGTTGTTGACCCCTGAAATGTGTTCCACCCTGAGCAGTGGTGGGATTCAAATTTTTTACTACCGGTTCTGTGGGCATGGCTTGGTGGGTGTGGCAGGGGAAGAATACTATAAAATCTCCAGTCAGAAGTGGTATTTTCTGGTTCTCCGAACTACTAAAAATTTCCACTACCGGTTCTCCAGAACTGGTCAGAACCTGCTGAATACCACCTCTGGCCCGGTGGAACAGAAGGTGCCTCTCCGCCCAAAGACCTAACCTCTCTGCCTCCTGCATGAGGCTCTTAGACCTGGTACTCCCTTGATGGTTGATGTGGACCTTGACGGCCACATTGTCCGTCAGTATTAGGACATGAGTCCCTACTACCCTGTCCTGGAACTGCCTGAGGACTAGGTGGACAGCCCTGAGCTCCAGCCAGTTGATCCGTTGTGTGCTGTCTGACTGGGACCACTGATACCATGTCATCTCTGATTGTAGATGCTCTTTCCAATCATAAAGGCTGGCATCGGTGGTAATAATCATGCGGTTGGGCTCCTTGAACAGGTGGCCTCTGCTGATGGCCTGAAACTGCCATCACCAGAAAGATTGGATAACCAATTGAGGAACCAGGACCTGGATCGATGAATGGCTCCTGCCTGACCTCTGATAGGGTAGGAAGAATCATTGCAGAGACCGGGAACGCAGTCAAGCCCATGGGACGATGGATATATAAGATACCATCTTGCCTAGGAGCTGCAAGAGCAGAGACAAGGGTACTGTACACTGGCGTTGTATCTGTTTCACTAAGGACTGCAAGCTGTCCTGTCGTTCCGGAGAGAACACAGGTGACAGTGTCTATCACCACCCCCAGATGGAGAAGGCGAGTGATCGGAAGCAGATAGCTTTTCCTGACATTTATTGAAAACCCATGCGCCTGCAGAACCTGCAAGGTAATTTGAAGGTCTATCCTGGTGGTGAGATCCAATGATATATAATATATCATCGAAGTAACATTGCGCTCTCACTGGTAGGGTTCGCAAATATGCCGCCAGTAGTTTTGTAAATACTCTGGGGGCCAATTATAGGCCGAACAGCAAGGCCCAATACTGGTAATACTGTCCGTTGTAATGAAAACAAAGAAACTGATGATGGAGATGCCAGATAGGTACATGGAGGTATGCCTCTGTCAGGTCTATTGATATGAGGAAGCCGCCCTCCCGAATACTCTCCAGGATGGTCTGGAGCAACTGCATCTTGAAGCACCTGTAAATAATGTAACTGTTCAGCTGTTTGAAGTCTAGGATCACTCCCCGCCTCAAGGCCTTTGGAATGACACACAGCCAGGAATAGAACCCCAGCCCTCGCTGATCCTCTGACACCACCTGGATAGCTTGAATATCCACCATCCATGGATGGTGGTCTCCAAGAGGACCCTCCTGGTTCTGTCCTGTGAGACGGGACAACAGATAAAGAACCTTGGAAGAGAGGAGAGGAACTTGAGGCGAAGGTTTGATCTCACAGTCTGAAGAACCCAGGCGTCCGATGTTGTATCCTCCCATCAAGAGGCGAAGATGGCTAGACAGCCTCTGATGGGGGGACTGGACAGGCAGTCACTTGGACCAGGGTTCTGTACAATCCAGGAGCCAACCCAGCCTGTCCTAGGATTTCCTCGATGCCGTCAGCAATCCCCTGCCTAATGGCCACAGAAATCATATTTTTCATATTGTCTAGTACATCTGTCCCTGGGTAGGCCACGGGGCGTAGGTCTGCCACAGTGGGATTAAAGGTGGCTGTCCACCTCTTTGCTCGCAGTCCGCCCTGATCAAACCTGCTGGTGAGTCTATTCAAAAATCCTTCTCGTCCGAACTAAAGGTCTTTCTCCTCAGAGCTTGAGCCAATCTTTTCCACATCTCTATAGGGTCAAGACTGAGTCAAAACTGGGGTCTCAGCAGTTGACAGAGAGGCATGGCAAAAGATTGAAAATTCAGTCTCTGGGCAGAAAGGCATGTGTCAATCCAAGCATGGATTCTCCAGTCAGCATATTAGATAATGTTATCTACATTTCCTATCTCAGGATACTTTACAGCCAAATTTACACTCCTGCAATACATTGCATGTACTACAACCATTAAGTTAATGTCTAGGATCCAAAATACTAAAGCATCCCAAAAATACAACACATAAGAGTTTAATTTCTCCCACTCAAATATTACAAACTACTTTTTAAAACTACTCTGCTTAAAAAGTATAGACTAATGTTCATGTATCATAAATTTAAAGCCCCTGTGGGTACATATAACTAATTATGAAATGAATACCTTCTGGATAGCTACCGTGTTTCCCTGAAAATAAGACAGTGTCTTATATTTTTTTTGGCTCCCAAAAACACACTAGGTCTTATTTTCGGGGTAGGTCTTATATATATATGGTGCCAAATAGTGGGTGTGAGTGTGTAGGGGGGCGTGTTTCACGGGTGCACGGTTGCTCCCTGAAAAGTCTTCCTGGAACTGGAGATTTACACTAGGTCTTATTTTCAGGGTAGGTCTTATATTAGGGCAGGTTTAGAAAATAGTGCTAGGTCTTACTTTCGGGGTAGGTCTTATTTTCGGGGAAACACGGTATTCTCGTGTATAAAATTGTCTAAGAGATAAGAAATTCCACAAATAGGTGTGTGCCCAATTCACAAATTAATGTAGATACTCTAAAGATTGTTCGAAAAACACCACAAAATAGGAGTTTCAGGCTCTTCAAAGACTTTTGCTTCAAAAAGACATGATCAAAATGAAATTCAGTCTGTAATGCTCAATGCCATCACAATTCATTGTCACCAAAGTATGTAGAACTTTTTTTTTGTGGGCAGCCTGCCAAAGATTTATAGGAAACCTGGTGGTTTCCTACAAATTGTAAAGGGCCAAAACTTCACAGCAACTGCTAGCAATTTAGCACCTGTGCATATACTTAAAATAAACAAACAAAACCTGGTTGACTGTTACACCAGTAGTAGATAAAATATAGCTTGAAATTTTTTCACCTTTCAGTTTCAGATTAAAAGCATATTACCATCACCATCAAGCCCATTCAAAATTCTCATTCCATATATTGAATATATATATATTGAATTGAAAAAGCATGGGAAGTGGCAGCTTCTCCCCTTGGGGAGTTTGTGCCTGGAGCTTTGCTTCTCTCTCAGGTTTGGCCATCTGTTTGCCCAGGGCTTTCTGATGCCTCTTGGCATCCCTCTCTTCAGCCGTAGAGGCCTTCTTTGCAGATAAGGCTTTTGCCCTAATTCCGTCAGCCACTCCTCTAATTGCTGATTTTGGCACCGAGGGGCTTTCCTTGGTAATCTGGAACTGGACTGGGGAACCAAGATCTTGCCCACTGACTCCCAACTTTTTGTGGCTGCCTGATGGTGCAGGAGCCACCATTTTCGCAATCCGAACTCCTAATTCAATAAGGCAGGCTCATTTGCAATGACCCCTGCAGTCGCGGCTTGTTTTTGCTGTTTTGCACTTTGCCGCTAATGTTTGCACCGGAGTTAACTGGGCAGTGACTTTTTAGTCCCCTCCTCCGGGTGTGGAAAGGTGCCAGAGACCTCAGCTCTGTTAATCTGAGCCGGAATAAAGTTCTAATCCCCACTGCCTAAAGGCAGGAGAAAGACAGGGACCTCAGTTCAGTCCTTCTGAGCTGGCTTGTAGTGCTATGCTGGAAAGCCCGAGGAGCCAGCCGCGCTTTTCACTGTTTTGCGAAGGCTAACGCAATGCCACAATCTTACTTTAAGTTCCTGAAGAATCCAAGAAATGAAACTCTGTTTTTGTTCAAAGGAACGATCTTTCCATGTGTCCCCGCTGAGCTGAGACTGAGTCAAAACTGGGCATGCACAGGCAAAGGAGGCGTGACCAAAAGATTGATCAACTCAGTCTCCGAGCAGAAGAGCAGTTAACCCATTCCTTGGATTCTCTACTCAGCACACTGGAGAAATTTTATTTCATCACCAATGCTTTTTAATATTTGTTAATGCAACATGGCCATTTTGTTTATAAACCATATATGTAATAATCAACAATAATGAATAATTGCTTATAAGGCAAATGTATTTCCATATTTTTCAGCTATTATTAACAACCAAGATTTACAAATAAACTTCTAGTTCTAAATACTGCTAAATGCATGCTTAATATAGCATCCAGGTATTATTATTAATACTTAGAAACCCACCAAGATGACAGAGTGTACTTTTTGACTTATGATTTATAAGCTGAATTCATGATTGCTGAATGCTTGAAGTGATTAGTGCAACAGAGGCCCTGCTAGTTCTTTGAAACTGCTGAATGGTTTGATAGCATTACTGTATAGGCACAGAGAGAGAAAGAGAGAGAGTGGGAGCCCAATTAGCTGCTGAAGTGCAATTCACACTCACACACATATAAGCTATTGAATTCATGCTACAAAACAAAGGAGAAAAATGCACTCTACTTTTTATGTCCTTTCTCTTAAAATTCAAGACTGAGAGAATAAAGAAAGCAGCAGTTTCATTTCACTGCTGTGAGAGCTGGAGAATTTCAAAATTAGAGTAAGCACATACTTTAATAATTAGGACATCTCCAACCTCAGTTATGGCCCATGTATAATCACATTTTGTTTTAGCAAAATAAAGATGTAAACACAGTATTGACTAAATATCTTCAAACTTCCACTGGAATGATAAGTAGTCATAATAGAAAGAAACACTGTAAAATGCTATTTTTGTTTTTTAAACATAAAAGTACTCCACTTTTCATATTGCCCCCCCCCATTAGTCAAAAAGGAAGAATAGTGGAATTAAAATTGGAGAGGACAAACATTTAATTCAGTTTTGAAAGTGAACAGTTAAGAAGATCTGACCTGGTCTTGAACAAATATTCAAGGAAGGAGCAAAGAAGAAAGACTAATTTTGTGCTTCAAAATTACAGTATTTTTCAGACTATAAGACGTTCCGGACTATAAGATGCACCTATCTTTTGGGGAGGAAAACAAGAAAAAAAAACTGCCTCTGCCTCCCAGCAATTTGCCTCCTTACAGCAAACAGCCTGGTCAGCTTCAGCACAGCCTGATTTAGCATGAGCAGCTGACTGGCAGTTAAGCCGGCCTCCCAGAATACCACCAATCAGCTGTTCCAGGCAGCGGGGATCGCCGCCGCCCATCAGAGCTGCCATCCATCAGCGCTGCCACCTATCACCGCCTTCGCACGCCCGATTTTTGGCCTCCACACATCCCATTTTCAGCTTCTGTGTGCCCCATTTTCGGCGGACCGTGGGATATCTAGACAAAGATTCCACTCCCCCAAAGGGCAGAACAGAGCACAAGGCTGCAACCTGCCTCCGCAAGGTGTTAGGAGAAAGTCCTTATCTAGGCTCTCTTGGAGGAAGTCCAGCACCTGTGCAATCGAGGCCCCAGTGGGGACAATGTCATACCTAGAACACTATTCGCTGAAAGCCTTCCAGGTTGCATGTTAGATGCGGTTAGTGGAGGGTCTCCTGGAGGCCTGGATAGTTCTTATTACACTGGATGAATAATTGTCCCAGATTAGAGATCCCCGCTCAATCTCCAGGCAGCCAACTGAAGCCACTGGGGGTCTGGGTGCAATACTGACCCTTGGCTGAGCGACACTCTGTCCTCTGGTATTCTCCAAGGTCTGGAGATGGAGAGGTTTACTAAGTCCGCAAACCATGGCCTTCTGGGCCAATGAGGGGCTACAAGGATAAGTTCTGCTCTTTCCGCCAACAGCTTCTGGATCACTCTCGGGATCAGGGGCAGGGGAGGAAAGGCATAAAGTAGCTCCCATGGCCAAGGGCTGCGTAAGGCATTCATTCCCTCCACCCCCGGAACCGTAAACCTGGAGTAGAACCTCGGGAGTTGCATGTTGCCCTGGGAAGCGAAGAGGTCCACAGCTGGTACTCTAAATCACTCCAACAGCTCCTGAAACAAATCGGGGTGCAAACGCCACTCTGCGTGGTCAACGGTGGCTCTCTCAAGTCAGTCAGCCTCAACATTCGCCACGCCAGCAATGTGCTCAGCTCTGAGCAATACCTGGTGTCTCTCTGCCCATAGGCAGAGTTTTTCTGCCTCAAGCATCAATGGCCATGAATGTGTCCCACCTTGGCGGTTAATATGCACCTTGGTTGACACATTATCAGTCAAAACCAGGATGTCCTTACCTGAGACAGATTCCTCTAGGTTTTTCAGGGCCAGAGGGACCATCCTAAGCTCTAGCCAATTAATATTAGGGTCCAATCTGCCTGGGACCATTGTCCCTGGACCACCCTGGATTGAATATGGGCTCCCCAGCCATAAAGACTGGCATCCGTGGTCAGCACTAACCTGTCAGGTTCCTTGAATAAGAGCCCCAGGGAGAGGGCCTCAGATGACCACCATCATAAGGATCGCAAGACCAGAGGAGTCAATCTGACCTGTAGAAGGAAACAACTCCTATCTGTCTTCTGATACGGGAGAAGAAACCATTCGAATAACCTGGCATGGAATCTAGGCCAGGGCACAATATTAATACAAGATATCACTTTCCCCAGGAGCTTGGTAAGCGTAGCCAGGGACACCCTGTGTTTAGGTTTTACTTGCCCAATTAACTCTGATACTCCCCTGATGTTCCTGGGATAAGGACACCTTGCAGGAAATGGTATCTATTACAGCTCCCAGATGGGGTAGAGAGGTGGTGGGAGTGAAGTGGCTTTTGGCCTCGTTGACAGATGAGCCATGCCCCTGGAGCACCTTAATGGTGATTTCCAAATCCTCTGTTGCTCGAGATGGGGAGGATGACTGGACCAGTATGTCATCCAGGTAACACTGGACTCTTACTGGGATGGCCCTGAGATGGGCTGCCAGGGCTGCCAACAGCTTTGTGAATGTTCTGGGGGCAAAGGAAAGCTCAGAGGGCAAGGCCCTGTATTGATAGTGCCTCCCATTATAGCAGAACTTGAGGAATTGTCTATGGGCCGGAAGAATGGAGACATGAAGGTAGGCCTCTGTTAAATCTATGGAGGTCAGGAAATCCCCCTCCTTAATCCCCTCTAGAATCGACTGGAGGGAATGCATTTTAAACTGCCTGTGGTTTAAATAACCGCCTGGTGGTTAAGATACTTCAAGTCCAGAATTGCCCCTGAGGCTTTAGGGATTACAAACAAGATGGAATAAAATCCCATGCCCTGTTGGTCCTCAGGCGCCGTCTGAATTGCCTGGATTTCCAGTAGGTGCTTAATAGCTGTTTCCATAAGGACCTTTCTCTCCCTGTTCTTGGAAACAGGACAGCAAATAAATTTTGGTTCTTTAGGAGAAGAATTTAACATGTCGTCCAGTTAGCTGACTGAGTCAATTTTTGGGAGGACCTTAGCAACAGAGGGAGTGTCCTCAAAGATTTGACAGACTCAGTCCAATCAGCAAGCTGAGACTGATCACCCAATCCTGAATGCTATCTCCACCACAATGGAGAATACTTAGGAATTCTAAATATCTATTCAAGTTAACTTTTTTGGACAGCAAAACATGGCCCATTTTTATTTTTCTTCCATTTCATATTTCTATAGAACTCAAATATTACAGTAAATGATTTTTAAAGCAGCTATGTCCAATTTTCTATTAACTTCATGTTTAAAAAAAATTCAGCAAATAAATTTGTCTTAAAACTCAAGCTATAGTTTCCTGACTAGTCACATTTTGTTTTCTGGTTTATAATGTTCTCTGAAGTTATGCCTTGTAAGTTGAAGATCATAATATTTAGTGCTTTCTAAACAAATTCATTTTTATTCCACACAAATTATTATGCTTAACTAAATATTGCACTTCTTTATGCTTGAATAAAAAGGATTATCCATTATTTAATTTAAAAATAGTACAGTTACTCATACGCAAAAATCAGTGCTGTTCTCATATATGTTTTTCATTCCTTTTCAGGAAGATTTATTCTGGGTATGATTAAATCTACAAGTGTTAAGACCCATTATTTCATACTGGGATAATGAGACATAGCTATTGCAAATTGAGATGTACAGTAGGTTGCAGCAAATGCAGGCATGTGCCTTGATTATTTTATTTCACGTTTTAAAATGTACAGATATAGGAAAAGATATGCACAGTATTTATACATTTGTTCTGTTTTTCAATGACCAGCCAATGAGTACAAAAGACTACAGCAAGGACCATACAAAAGTGTCAGAAAGAAAGATCAACCTGATATAAGTGCCTATATACAGCTCAATGTTTTGTCCTCAGCTGTGGTTCTTTGCCAACCCAGGCCTGTGAGACAGGTTACCAAGTTTCTTGGGAAATCTTGATTTATTTATTTTTTTAAAAAAGCTTCCAACCTCCAATATGGAGTTGGCCTATCAGAGTGTACACAGAACCCAGGTAGGGATTGCTGAAGAGTGAGGAGCAGCAGGTGGTGAGAGCAGGTGTAGGACAGCCACCGTGATCTATGTGCTGTGGTCCTCCTTGCCAGCGAACATCTGCTTTTCTGCAGGTGCAGTGGTCTGGAGGGCCTCTATAGGTAACAACAGTAGTAACAGAAGCCACCCACAAAGTAATGGGGAGGTAGTGGGGAAAGGAAAAGTAGTGGTGTTGGAAGAAGCTTTGGCATCAGGGTACCAGGAGAAGTTGAAGAGTTCAAATATCAGGGGAGAGGTGCTGAAGGTTGCAACGCATCAACCCTCCCATAGCTTTGCAAAGGGGTCCTTGAGAAAGGAGATGGAAAGGGTGGGGGGCAAGAAAGGAAAAGATGGATTTTGGGAACAAGTGAATGAAACAAATATAATTTGAAATTTCTGACTTATATTTGAGCTTGAATGTGCATGGGTGCCCAAGGAGACCTAAAAAATATTTCAAGGGTTTCTCCAAGCTCAAAAGGTTAAAGAAAGGCTGTCCTAGATCATCATATTAATCTTCATTCCCAGTTACCCCATTCAAAATTTATCTTCTCTTCCTCATGTATGTGCCTTGCCAATTAAGCAATTGCTATAATTGCTGAAATTTCTTACAACTCTTCATATGCTTCAGTACTCTTAGCATCCTAAGGTTGATAGTTAGAAGGTTTGGGAATCTATAAACTTACTCAAAATGTTTCCTATTGTTGATATAACAGTGTGAGAAGTGCAAAATAAATAGTATTTTGTTAATGACACATTTTATTTTGGTTTGAAATTAAGATGATGAAAATTACAGGAATTATCAGTCACAAAAATACTTGTTCGTTTGCTGGCTATGTGACTTGATTAGCAAAAGTCTATGTTTAAAAATGTCAACAATAACAAGAGAGGAAATATTAACATACACATACATATAATATTTCAGAATGTACTAGAATTACACAGAAATATCTGAAATTGTCTCTAGACACTGCTGGCATTTTTTTTAAAAACCCTCTTTCCCTTTTTAATGTAACAGAATGCTAATATTTTATTCATCTGGTAAATATTGTCAGTGTTTTCATAAACTGTACATATCCCACTCTTAATTTTTAGACATGATATTTCTGACACATTTAATTTGTTTCTTTTACGGTTATCAACTGTAGGAAAATGGAACTGATTGCCAAATGAAATCCTATAATTCAGGAAGGGAAAATGAAACTGCTGTAATTTTAGAATATTTTCACTGGGAAATCAAAGAAACATTATGACTAGGAAGAAGCATCCTTCAGAGATTGATTTATATAAAAAAGTAATGTGTATAATGTGTACATATATGTGTATTCTGTGTACATGTAGAAAATCCCAAAAATTTCCTGTGAACCACTACTACTTTTCTTAAAAACCAAGCTACCAATTAGAACTGTGATGATAGGTTTCCCTGTACTATATACTGCTTGCAGAAATCTCCAAAACCAGAAATGGTTCAGTGTGATTTTGCGTGGCCTGAAAATAAGACTGCAGCATCCTAAATCACCCATTAAAAAAAAAAGCTAACGAAGTCCTGTAATTTGTGCAAATCGGATGTCAAAATCTTTTTATACAGATAGTCACAGACTTACTACTATTTCAATCACTAAGCAATCTGGACATAAAGTTCAACAGTCAGGTCTCCACATCATTTCATGAGGACAATACCAGTACTCCCCATTGCCATCATTAGGCAAAGTCCACTGATCACTAGGTGAGGACCCACCTCAAGCCAAGCCATTTCAGACTTGATCCCTCCCAGCCCCGGGTCTCGGTTCTTTTAAGCTAGGGAATTGCCTCCCCTCCAATGCTTTCCAACTGTATTCCCCTAACCTCTTTTTAGTCACCCTGCACCTTTCCTTGTGAGGCAACAAGCAGCTTCAGAACCATGCAGCTCAGGCGCTTCTTGGCATACCACAGTACTAGGGCTGTAAACAGCACCTGAGCAATGGAGCAAAACCACAGCCACCTCAAAAGCCTCAGCTGCCCCAGTATGACCCAGCAGCATAGTGCATAGCTGCCTCAGCCGAGGAACCCCCAATAGTGCAGCACAAAGCTGCAGCATCTCAGGAAGCCCTAACAGCAGAAAGCTACCACATTTTGGAAGTTCTAACATTGTTGTGCAAAGCTGCAGTCTCAGAAAGCACTCCAGCTCAGTCCTGTCTGTTACTGATGAGGTAAGAAAATGGGAGTAAATTAGATTCAAGCTATAGAATTCTACCTGTGCTTTTGTGTACAAAAATTCTTGCAAATCGATGTTGCTCTTTCCTAAAAAAGGAAAAATACTTCTTTTTATAATTTAATGTTAAAGTTATTTAGTGCCAATATTCTTTATATGTTCTGCCTTTTTATTATTTATTTTACAGAAAAGTGAGCTATGCAGTTCTCTTTCAGAACAAAATATGAGTTTCTAAACTGGGAGAGAGGCAGATAAACATCAGAAATGCAAAGGGAAATGTCCTTCCAATAGCTTCCTAAATAATAAAAAAAAGTTTTCATGACAATGATGTCAAATTTCCAGCATATTCATCCATAAACCCAACTGGATGAATATTCTGACTTCATCAGCCTCAATGATTCAATCAAGCAATAATTCTGCTATAGCCATTCCCTTGACATCTACACAGGGAACAGTTTGAATTCCCTTATGCACCTTGTAAACATCAGTTTGAAGCACAACAGATACACAAAAAAGAAAATTTATCACAACAAACCAAAGCATAACATCTTGAACAATATAATTCAATGGGCAACAAAATCTTCCCTTGATAAACTTGTAGTGAAGAAAGACACCTCTACATACCGACAGTAGCAGAATCCTGAATGCAAGCAGGTAACCTTTTTATGCTGAGAAAACATTTGACATTTTGAGAGTTCTGCATATTGTGTGTTTGCAAAATAATTGCAATATAGATTTTCCCTAATCACAAAATGGCTGCCAGGGGGAGCATAGCCAATAAGAAAACACCCATTTATCAGAAGGCAAACTAATCTCTAAGGACACTCTCCATCACTTCAATGAAGAATTGAAAGGCTGGATTTCTCCTACAATCCCTGAAAAGGAAATATCCTTGCTCGCTTTTAGTATGATCAAAATAGACAATTGTATCAGAATAAAACTTCCTGAATCTTGAAAGCAAGCCCTTAGCTACAAAAGAAGGGATGAAACAAACTCAGTGTTGGCATATTAAATCATTTCCAAGATACAGTGATAAAGGACAAAGTAAAAGAATGTAAGATGACTTCAAGTCGGCGGGAATCATTCACATATATGGAGCTTGAAATTCAAATTCAGTAAATAATTCTTCAAGAAATTAATAACAGATACAAGCAAGCTACCTGAATGCTTCTTCTCGGGGAGCCGAAGGGAGAATCCAGGATGGGTAGTCTCTAGTCTCCTAGCTCTGCAGACAGAGTTGAAAAACTGAGGGCACACCCCCTGGTAACATTCCCCAGTTCTGAATGACGTCAAAGCAAATTCAGCTGCTCCTTGTCCTGAAACTGATAGCTTATTTGATACTCCCTACTCCGACCTGACAGAAAAACAGGGTGGGACTGGATTCTCCTTTCAGCTCCCCGAGAAGCGTTCAGGTAGGACCAACGCCCTTTCTCCACTGAGCCGAAGGGAGAATCCAGGATGGGACATACCAAAGCTGGCTGATGGCTGTCCTACGGGTGGGATCTGGACTGGTCGGAGGTCCCCACTTCAACATGAACACCCTGCAGGACTCGTCTTCCAAAGGACGCCTCTGCTGAGGCAAAGGAGTCAATTTTGTAATGCCTTATGAAAGGCGTCACAGATTACCAAGTCGCAGCTCTACAAATGTCCAAAATCAATGCCTGCGTTGCCCAGGCTGCGGTGGTCGCTGCACTTCTGATTGAGTGCGCAGTGATTCTCCTGGGTACAGGAAGCATCTGTAACTCATAGGCCTTCGCAATGCAGGCTCTGAGCCAGTGACCCACAGTGGAAGATGACACCCTGCACCCCAAAGTTGATGGCTGAAAGGAAACGAACAGGGCCTCAGTCCTCTGAAGAGAAGAGGTTCTTTTAATATAAATACGGAGGGCCCTTCTAACATCCAAGGTGTGCCATTTTCTCTCCAGTGCATGGGTAGGCTCTGGACAGAAGTTAGGCAAAATCAACTCCTGAGAATGATGGAATAAGGACTTCACCTTGGGCAGAAAGGTAGGGTCCAACCGCAGAACCACCCTGTCTGCATGGAATACACATAGATCCTTCCTGATGGATAAGGCCGCCAACTCCGAGTTACGCCTGGCCGAGGTAATGGCCACTAAGAATGCCACCTTGCACGTGAGTAGGCGAAAGCTGACTTTACGCAAGGGTTCAAATGGGGAAAAAGTCAGCGCCTGCAGGACCTTAGGCAAATCCCAGGTGGGGTAGCAGTGGACCACTGGTGGCCTCAAATTCGTGGCTCCCCTAAGGAAGGCTTTCACCCTAGGGTGTTGGGCCAGAGTAGTAGAGTCCTTGACCAAAATCACCGAGGCTAAGGCAGCCACCTGTCTCTTCAAGGTATTGGGGGCGAGACCTCTGTCCAACCCGTCCTGCAGGAACTCTAACACACTGGCAAGAGAAACAACAGTGGGGTCCAATTGGTGACTAGTGCATCAACTGCAGAAAATCTTCCATGTTGCATTATATATCCTGGTCATGGAAGGCCTTCTGGCCGCCTGGATAGTCTGAACGACCCTACTGGAAAACTCCCGTTTTAGGATCCCCCACTCAAGCGCCAGACGGTCAACCAAAACCAGGCTGGATCTGGGTGCTGTACTGGGCCCTGGCTGAGGAAGATCTTGTGCAAGGAAATTCTCCAAGGTCTGGCAACGGACAGGCCCACCAGGTCGGCGAACCAAGGGCGCATGGGCCAGTAAGGGGCTACCAACAGAACTTCTACCCTATCAGTACCTTCCTGATTGCCCCTGGAATCAGGGGAAGGGGGAAGGCATACAATAGACCCTGGGGCCATCTGCATCAGAGAGTGTTGACCCTTTCCGCTCCCTGTGCAGGGAATAGTGCAAAGAACCTTGGGAGCTGTGAGTTCTCTGGCGATGCAAAGAGATCCAGAATCGGACAGCCGAAGCATTCTGTCATCTCCTGGAACAGAATGGGATGCAGTCGTCATTCCGATTGGTCAACCATGGCTCTGCTCAACCAGTCTGCCTGCACGTTGGACACTCCTGAGATGTGTTCTGCTCATAGGGACAACAGGTGCCTCTCCGCCCACCTGCACAATTGAGTCGGCTCCTGCATTAGAGATCTGGAGTGGGTGCCCCCCTGCCGGTTTATGTGGGCCTTGGTAGCCACATTGTCCGTGAGGAGAAGAACATGTCTCCCCACCTCCTCCTTAGATCCTTGAGCGCTAAGCGGGCAGCCCTGAGCTCTAGCCAATTTATGTTGTGGGCGAGCTCCTCTCGTGACCACCTCCCTTGGGTGACCCGGACTCCCAAGTGGCCCCCCCCAACCATACAGACTGGCATCGGTGGTGATGGTAATCCTCTGGGGCTCCCTGTACAGGCATCCCTGATCCATGGCTTGGGACTGCCACCAATGGAGAGAACGAAGAACAGACAAGGGAACACAAACCCTCCTTGGGCAGTCGTCCCTGCCCGCCCTCTGGAAAGAGAGTAGGAACCACTGCAGGGTTCGGGAATGGAAGCGGGCCCATGGGACGATCCCAATGCACATTATCATCTTGCTGAGAAGTTGAGACAGCAAGATGATAGGCGCCTCTCTGGAAGACAGGATCAGCAATGTGACTTCCCTGATACTGTCTCGACGCTCCTGTGAGAGAAAAACCTGGCTAGTCAAGGTGTCTATGATAGCCCCCAAATGCAAGAGCCGAGTCGATGGAACTAGGTGGCATTGTCCAGGTTTATCGAGAACCCGTGCTCTCGAAGAATCCTGATCGTCGACATCAGGTCCCTCTCCGCCTGGGGTCGGGAAGAGGATGCTATCAGGATGTCGTCCAAATAGCATTGGATCCTTATGGGTAAGGATCTGAGGTATGCCGCTGTAGCTGCCAGGAGCTTGGTAAAAGTCCATGGGGCTGATGACAGGCCGAATGGGAGAGCCTTGTATTGAAAATGGCGGCCGCCATAGCAAAACCTCAGGAACTGATGGTGGATGGGGTGGATGGGCACATGGAGGTAGGCGTCCGTCAAGTCTGCCGAGGCCAAAAAATCTGCCTCCCGCAGTCCCTCTAGAATGGAGAGGAGTGCATCTTGAACCTTCGGTAGATTAGATATCTGTTGGGCCCTTTCAGGTTGAGGATTGCTCACCACCACCCCAAGGCCTTTGGAATCACAAACAACATTGAGTAAAACCCGTCTCTCCTGGTCTGCTGGAACCGGCTGGATGGCCCGAATGTCCAGCAGATGGCAGATTGCCGATTCCATGAGATCCCTCCTTGAGGGGTCCCTGGAGATTGGGCAGCACACAAAGGCTCTTGGGGGGGAGGAAAGAAACTCCAGAGAGAGACCCGACCGTAAGGTTGACAGGATCCAAGCATCCGTCGTGGTCTGTTCCCACCTCTGCCAGAACAGTCCCAGACGATCCCCTATGAAAGATTAGGCTCTGGCGTCACTTGTTGCGCCTAAAGGGCCTGTTGGAACCCCTAAAGGACCTTTTGCTCTCTTGCCTCTGATGCCCTCTGGCAGCAAAGGCCTGTCTATCGGCCTGAGACGAGGATCTCTGGAAGAAGGGCCTACTTTGATGGGGAAAGCCTGACCCAGCTTCCCCGTTTAAAGGAAGGCTTCCTGTAGTAGGGAGGAGACCTGTAATCAAAGCCCCTCCCCTGGGACTGCAGGACCTCTTACTTGTCCCTGGTTTCTGTCAAAAAGGGATCCAGGGCCTCCCCAAAAAGCCTCTCTCCCTTAAAGGGAGCCGTCGCCAACTTCCATTTAGTTCTGGCGTCCATGTGCTAATTTCTTAGCCAGAGGAGCCTACGTGATGTTATGGAAGAGGCTCTGGAAGAAAATTTGGCTGACATGAAGGTGGCATCAGCAGTCAACTGAGCTGCAGCAATAATCTTATTCAGGTCCTGATACACCCTGAGGTCCTTAGGAGGAATTCTGCCCTGTAGCTGTCTCAGCCACCGCAAAGAGCCCCGAGTAAAAAAAGACGTGGTTGCCGCTCTGATGGCCCAGGCATCTGCTTGATGAGCTCTCCGGAGTGCCATCTCCTCCTTCCGGTCCTCCGCCTTTAAAACATCCTCTACATCAGGTGGGATGATAGATGAAGAAGCTAGGGCTACCACTGGGCCATCTACCTTTGGCACTTCAATAATATCCAAAAGGTCCTTGTCCACATTAAATAAGGTAGACTCAGGACCCGATGGGATGAGTGTAGACCCCAGGGGACTCCCTCTGCTTTTTAATTAGGTTCAAAAACATCTGGGGCACAGGTACAGCGTTCACTACAGATGCTTTCTCAGTGAACAGGTAATCTTCCTGCTCCTCTCCCTCTGTGGGAAGGTCCCGAGCTACCGTGTCCTTTGTAAGATGAGCCGTGCTCTTAGCCTTGACCAGCAGCGTCTTGAAGAGAGCCGGCTGGAAAAGACCCTTAAAGGAGGGGGGACCTGCTACCTCCAACTCCTCATCCAAAAAATCCCTTTCCGGAAGGAGGTCCTTCTCGGAGCCATAAAATTGGCTTCTTTCTGAAAGTGAAGCCGAGCGCTCTCTGAAGTAGATTGGCTGTTCTGCAGAAACCTGCTCCTGCCCCGGTGGACGCCTCTGTTGGTGTCCAAATAAGACAGCTGGCGCAGCTGGTTGACCTCTGCCTGCAATTCCTGTCTTATTGTTTGGGAGATCCAGGCTCTCATGAAGGATGGCATTTCTTGCATTTGGGTCTCCTCAGGGCATAAGCCCGCAGCTGTAGGTGTAAAGGTGGCTGCAGGCACAGGTCTGGCTCCACTGGAGACTTGGCTTGCAGGTGCCACCATCAGGATCCCCTGAGGCGGCTCAGAAAAAGTGTGAGAGGTCTCTGCCCTGATTTGAAGGTTTCCCTGCAAATCCTGAGTACTTGAGCCACCAGGATTCCAGGTAGTCAAATACTGCCTATCTGCCAGTTGGTCTAGCTACCTGTCATCCTGTGGAGGCAGAGGAGAGGTGGCCCTGTTTTCAGCCATTCTGGAATCTCTCACTGCCTTGTCAAACTGTTTATCTATGGTTTTTTGTCTACGCCTGGCCTACCTGTCCTCAGCCCTAGAGTGTCTTTTAGGGGCAAGTGCCCTAGCTCTAATCCTAGCCGCTGCCTCCAGTCCAGCAGACCTGGGCTTTGGTGATGTTTTTACAGCCTTCTCTCTACCCTGCTGAGGAACTGTCAATTCTTGGTAAGCTCTTCTGGTGGCCATTTTGAGCCCACCCAAAATAATTGTCACTTGACAGAGGGAGAGAAAAGGAAAAAGTAGAAAAAAGAAAAAAATTATCAGCAAAAAAAACGCTGTCTGCTACAGCCACAGTAGCTGTCCACCACTTCAGGAAGCTAGTGCAACCCAAAGTGGTGAGCTCAGCACAGCTCCGCAATTCAAAGGCCAAGTCAGAGGGGAAAAAAAAGGAGAAAAACGGCTGACTCTTTGAATTGCAGCAAGCCCTGACAGGTCAGAGGCTTGCGAGCCTAGCGCTGGCTGCACCGCAATAATCTGGCAGACTCTCCACGGTGCTCTGGGGACTGGATAGGGGGGTCAGGATTTAATCCTGATGGCCAGAAACCCCCCCCCACAAGGGACAATCCTGGAGATGAATTGCAAGGTTGTCCCAAATCGTTAGAAATGGCCGGCGCTGCTGAAAAGGGCAAAAAAGCACTTAGTGGCAGTTGCGGCTCGTCCCAGGCAAGGGAAAGTGGATCAGGAGAAGGCGAGTTGAAAAAAAGCCAACTCCCGCCCCCAGCCCGGGCCACACAGGCTCTCAGGGTCACCTCCACCAAGTTTTAATGAAAAAAACATTAAAAAACCAGTCCACCAGCAAAGAAAGTTAAAAGGTTAAAATAATCAGCAAAAAAATGCAAACCGGAAAAAAGGCGCGAAAAAATGAAAGTGCTAAACTGGCAAGCCGGCTAGCTGTCAAACCTGATCTAAGCCTCTGAACAAAAAGCTTAACCCAGGGGGTGAATATGCTTCTACAATCCTAACTAACATTTTGGCTTCCGGCCAAAATGAATGCGGCTCTTTGCCTCTTATATTATTATTATATTATTATTATATTATATTATTTTGTATACTGTGGCTCTTTGCCAAGTTTGGATTTTGTTATGCTGCTTCTGAGGAGGGATCTCTGAGGAGAGATTTCCGAGCGCGTAGTCCCGCCCCCGGCTGCGTCATCCCGTCTCCCATCCCTCGGAAACAACTGCACGGGCCAGCGAGCGTGGTGTGGCTCTCTGACTCTCACAGTTTAAAATTGTGGCTCTTTGTGTCAAACTTGTTCGCCACCCCTGCCTTAAAGGATGGTCTGAACACGCTGAGACCGCGTGAAGAACTGGGGACCGTTACCAGGGGGCGTGTCCTCAATTTTTCAACTCGGTCTGCAGAGCTAGGAGACTAGAGACTACCCATCCTAGATTCTCCCTTCGGCTCAGTGGAGAACAGGTTAAAAAAATAATAAGCTGAAGATGAAGACCAAAGTATACTGTATCTGACCAAGAAGTATCAACTAGAAACAAGGAAGATTAAGGAAGCACTGGAAATAATAAAGCAGCAAATAATAGCCATAGCCAAAAAACTCAGCAGATACAGAGTTTGAATTGCATACTATAGGCAGAATCTCCATTTTCCCTCAAAAACTCAATATTGCAAGATCTTCAGAATTAAAGTATTCTGAAAGATCCTGTTTCACACCCAAATCATTTCAAATTTGAAGAATTTTGTATCTCCCGTCTTCAACAACTTTAAAATCTTATTTAAAGGACAAGGAAAGGGCTTGGTATATATAGGCAAAGTCTTTATTTTTCCAGATGTTCTGTTCAAATTTGTCTCTACTGTTGGAGACAAACAGAATTTAGAAATCTTGTGCATTTGTGTCTCTAATCACAAGGTATTAGAGTAGTGCTTAAGGCATCAGGCTATAAACTGGGAGATGGCAATGGCAAACAACTTCCCAAAAACCTTGCCAAGAAAAATTGCAGGGACTACTCTGGGCAGTCACCAACTAGTCAAAAGCTGACTCAAAGATACAAAAATAAATGAAAATAAAGTTATTTCTTTTTATTTTATTTATCAAATTTAGGCACTGCCAGGCTCACTAATTATTTAGCTATTAGATATTACTAGCTATGTGTTAGCAAAGTGCTCATATTCCAAGGAAGTTACAAATCTCTGGAGAGGTTTCCCACTCCCCCGAAAATATGTTCACCATGCCAAAGCTCATTTTTATGAATTGCAACTATGCAAAATATGCGCATTCATGTCACAGGTCCTGTCAGTCTCCCCATATGTGGATTATATAATGATCATAATGCAATGTGATTGGTTACTGAATTATAATTTTTATCATTTCCCATCATCCCTATGAAGATGGAATAGTTATCTACATGGGTTCAATTTTTAAAAATCCCTTTAATTTAAGCTGTGAGAGAAAAACATTTCCCGTACTAGACACAAAGCAAGTATAGCATGGTCTCAGGAAAAGCAGAGCATAGTGCAGACCTGTGGAGTGTGCTCCTCCACTCAGCTGTAAGAAAACGTATGACACAAACAGTATTTTGATGAGTTTGGTACAGAATAAAATCCTTGGATCTTTACATCAGAACTGAGTGGGTTGGATTCCACCAGAATGAAACACCGGTTATTCTGTGTGTTCTGTAATAGGAAATAATGGGAATTTGAAATAATACTTTCTGTAGCTTCTACCTGCATTTGCAGCCGTAGAAGTAAGCCCAAAAAAGAAAAAATAGATTCACTTCAATTCAACTCATGAATGTTGTAACGAAAGCAAAAATACACTTTTTCAGCTACCTTGGTTTGAGGGTTTTATTTGTTCCCATATGGACAATGTGCACCTTAAGTTTTAGGCATATGTCTGCAAAATTTTACAAAGCAATCTAGGTTTTTCACATAGAAATCTGAAACATCCTTAGTACAATAAACGTATTTGAAAAGCACATGCCCTGTCCATACTTTTGAAATCTGGCAAACTGTCTGCAAATTGTGACACACATACACATAAGGATAACAGTTTTAATTTACAACTAATAAACTTTAACCTCCATATAGCAAAGAATTTAAAATCAGTACAGTAAGTAATACACATACTGTTATTTGGTAAAGTATTGTGAACTCTCAGCGTACCAGGGATCTGTCAAATCCTACTGTTCCTCAGCCAAGGAATTTAAGTATAGGATTGATTCCAAATTACTTTGAAAAATCAAGGATAATTTACTCTACAAAGTGCCTTCAGAACATAGTTGCTGCTTCAAAAGTTGAAGATGAAGTCCTTAATTCCTAATTCCTAACCCACACGACAGAAATCTCTACCTTGAGTATTTCAAACTCTTTTAATACAATACATTTTAATTTGACATACAATTTTGTTCCATTGAGAAAAGCTAAGTTATTCTGTAAATCACTCCAACAGTTCCAACTATAATGTGTCTACTCATTAAAAAGACAGATTTAAGATAGAAAGAGTAGACCAGCTCAACACTACTTAATTGACTAAATTCAAAGTATAGCATATCGAATTGACGCAAGTGTTTTACAGCAACTTATTAACTGAAGCCAGACAATCTGCAGTTTTCACTGATGTTGAAAATAGGGCTACTTTCTCTCAGAGCCCACAGCCCAGTATGAGCGGCTTGAAGCAGTGGACGAAGGTGTGCATCCCCCTTTGCATGAGCACCAGGTGAACGCATGCACACATGCTCCATTTGTGGCAGGCACATGCCCCCCCTCACACAAAACCATCCTCTCTCCACCACTACCGCAGTGTCGGTCTGTAAAGCCGGAGAGATTAGGGAACTTTGTTCTACAAGACACACCTAGAGAATACAGTGGCAAAAATCAATACTAGAAACAACATACTCCAGAAATTATGTAGAACTAAATGGGAAGCTTCAGCTGCCACCCTCTGGTCATCACCATTAGGATTGGTCTACTCCACAGCAGAATACTATGCCCTTGTATGGCTTAATAGCTGCCATACTAGTAAATCAGACACGAGACTCAATGACACTATGGAGGTTATAAGTGGATGTATTAAAACCATTTTGACTTGCTGGCTTCCTGTTTTGAGCCATAGAGCTTTATAAAGACAAAACGCACTAGTGAAAGAATATAGAAAAATTATGAACCACTCACTCCTATAGGTGCATGCTGACCTTCCCCATTTATCAGCTGGAAGACTAAAATCCAGGAAGCCCCCACTGGCACTCGCACAACATCTGCTCAACAGCTTTAACATTGATTCCCAGTGGAAAGCCAAATGCATTGCTAAATGCCCAGACACAGGAAGATGTATAAATGATCCCACAAAAAAGGTGCCAGGCTTTGAACTACCACATCAGCAATGGACAATTCTGAATAGGATTCTCATCTTACATGGCATCTACCAGGACTCCCTGTATAAATGGGGCATAGTATCCTCTCCGCCCTTAGCGCAACTGCAAGTTCCCATGTTAAACTGTAGATCACATCATGACTGACTATAAGCTGAGGGCATATACTGGTCCATATACTGATTTTTTAAAATATAAACAATACTGCACTTCAATGGTTAGATGGCCTAGACATTGGTATTTGAAGATAGATCTTTTTAACATTTCTATTTTATTGTGTTTTACTAACCTAGGCGAAAGATTAAAATATATTGCTGGTACATATATAATATGCCATGATAAACAAACAAACAAACAAACAAACAAATAAATAGTTATTCAGGTGCAAGGTTAAGATTTCCAACATGCACCTTTTATAGGGTATTACTGTAATGAATGGGTCTCTTACACTCATTTATAACTCTGGATATTCAGAAAGAAAGGATGCAAAAGAAGGTGGGGGAATACAGAGATAAAGATGGCACAACAATATGATCCTTTCAATAAACAGACACCAAGATTGAAAGCTTGGTACACAGTACAGAGGAGAAATTGTTAAGGATCTAGTCAGCTTGTAAAAATACAATCCACACTATGCTGCCAAAACCAACTGAAAGCCTGTTTTATCAAGCCCTTTTGCACAGCCAGCTTTACAATTTCCTTTTAAGCATTTCTTCCTTCTCTCCCAACCTCAATAACAACCATTAACTACTCTTCTAGTGATTCAAAGGATGCACTACAAAAATATAATAGTACAGGAACCACTGATAAAGGTTTCTTCTGACCAACTACACTCAAGAAAACAGCACTACTATGTTCACCTTAAGTAAACCATACAACAAACATTGAAAGTGTACATCATTATTCACTTCAAAACGTACCGCCTGTTTAAAATGAACTTCCTGTAGAGCCTTTTATTCAGATGTTTGCAAATATGAGTATAAGAAAAAGACACAAAAGCTGGTCCAATGCAAAGGAAGCATGCCACTGTAATCTCTACAACATTGTGAACTTCAAATAAGAAATATTCAGTAAAATAAGCACCCATATGATCTTTAGGTTACATTGCCCTGTAGTATATACGTTTTCCGTTGATCCATCCAAGTTACTATTTTTGTGGATCCAAGTTTTTACTAATGATTTTGGAAATCGCCCTTATCAAGCAGAGAAAAATTCTTTGCAGAGCTGAGCAAATGTCTCTACCACTGGATACTCAGTCACCATATCATATTTTTACATATATTTATTACAGTTTTATACTACCAGGCTCAAAACACAAATCTGCAATAATACAACAGGCACTATGGTGATTATTCACTTCCCAAAGGCCTTCTCAAACAGCTCGGTCTTTAATAGCTTCCAGAAAACCAACAATGATGCTGTTAATATGATTTCTAGAGGGAGGTACTCTATAATATGGGGGCTGCAACTGAAAACAGTTTGTGGGTCCTCACCCTTTCCACTTCATGTATTTGGGAGACAATTAAGAGATGTTGGTAACATGTGCACTGGGTCATTCAGGTGGGCTGCTTCTATGCAGAAAAAGTGTCCCTGTAAGTACCTCAGAGCTAAGCCATGTAGAGCTTTATAAGTCAAAACCAGCACCTAGAAATCTACTGACAGTCAATGATGAGACTGTAAAAGAGAAATTATATGATTATAGTCCCTTTGTTTGCTAATATAATGAGTCACCATTTTATATAAGTTGCCAGTCTTTAGAGGTAGCTCTATGAAGAGTACATATAGTAATCCAAACCCATAGTAATAAAAGCATGAATCACTGTGGCTAGAAAGTTTGATGTAAATATAAAGATAAGGGATAACCATGATAACAGATAAATCTAGCCCTGGCTTTGCTTTCTTCTGTTTGAACTTTCAACTCTACATTGTTAAAATGGCTTGCTAATTCAGTATTGCATCCCCACTACTCATTTTTGCAACTATAAGTTTTTTCTGCTATAGTATTTAGCCCCAGACAAGAAACTAATTTCTATCCAAACATTCCAAAGGCAATTCCTTTTTTTTTTTAAACAAATGTATGCTCACCATAAATAATGCTACATAAGCTTAGTATTACAGGCTCATTTGAGAACAGCATCTATTATTTGAACAATCATTCCAAAATACCCTGGTCAATGTTATTCTAATATTAAAAATTTTGAACCAAGCTTGAAAAAAAATTGCTAATGGTTACATAGTACATCGGCAACTGATGTAAGTACCGTAGTTCCCAGAATTCACATTTCTCAAGTCCTTACTGTGGGTCCAATGTGGCTTCAGAACACTTTAGCAGCTTCAAATGGCTTTTTAACTTCAGACTTTCCTGGACATGAACAGCCTGACTACAACGATCCATGCTATGCTCATGTTCTGTGTTGTCACCAGACTGTCCTTTAACTTCACAGAATTCAGCTACCGCAATTCTTGTCAGTTTGTCTATACAAAGCTGTATTAGAATCCTGAAGCATATACTGTAACCTTGTTCTTGCAGCCATGTTCAGTTCAAAATATTTGTATGTATTTACAAAAGACAGGGTGCCTTTGAATACAGGTACAACATGAAGACTATTCAAAGTTCAAAGTTCCAACGAACCAGCAAAAAGCTATTTATGACCAAGATTCAAAATTCCAATGTTATATGACTGCATTTTGGGCACTTAGCAACCAGCTCGCATTTACGATCATTTGCATTGTCCCGTAGTCATGTGACCACAATTTATAGCATTTTTGCTAGAAACTGGTATTTACTTTCAGTTTCTGGCAAAAAAAAAAACACCACATAGTGAATATAGCTTAAAAACCACAAGAGGTTGTAAAATTGGGCGTGGTCATGTGGTGATCCGCTTTACAGTAAAGCAGATTACACAGCCCTTGCACTTTACAAGCATAATTCCATGCTCAATGATGGTCATAAGTGAAGGACCGCCTGTATCTTCCCAGATAGCACAACTTAGATTTTTTTAAAAAAAGAAAGTGTTAATTTTTATGCCTAAGCACTCTAAATTGTTTAGTAAGACAGTATGACCATCAATGTTATTATTCACTTACTTGAGAGGGTATGTTGTACTTTAACAATCAAAGAAAAATAGATGGAAAAACTCATTTAAGCACCATATGCTGGTAGTTCTTGATTATTGACTACACATTCAGCAACTATTGTTGTTTTTAAAATTACAATGGTACTGAAAAAAAGAGAATTACAACCAATTCTCAAAGATCCGGCCATCACAGTGTCTCAATGGTCATGTATTTGTGATTCAGGCTTTTGGCAATTGATACAATAATTGCTAAGTTCTACAGTCACATGATTGTCTTTTACAGCTTTCACAAGTATCCAGAAAGCATAGTCAATGGGAAAGCTGGGAGGAAGTTTTAAAACATGGTCATATGATGCAATGCTTAACAATCTAGTGATTCGCTTAAAGGCCACAGCCAGAACTGGTGCAAGTCAGCATGACCTTATGGCATTCCACTTTACGATTGAGTTGCTTAGCAAAGGAGTTGCTCATAGACAAGTGAGCGCTACCTGTAATCCAAATCCCGTAGAAAATGTGATTTTAAAAAGAACATGTTGATAGTGCAAGTCCCTTATGGTAGATATTAATTCTCCCAACTAAAAGAAGTCTAGTAATTCTCTCTAGCCAAGAGAAAAATATTTGATGAAAGTGTTAAATAAAAGTAAAAAAAAAATTAAGGAAATCTCTTAAAAAGAAAATTTTAACTTTTTTTATAATAATTCATAGCATTTCCAAAATACTACGCAAAATTTTCTATCTCATACCTAGTTTGGCTGTTACAATGACACTATACTAATTCTCACTAGGCACCAGAATCAATGTTTACATTTCACACCTGCCCAAGTTGGCAAGAGAGAAAGTCTACATTTTCTTGTGTTTGATCAAAATTTTGGACACGTGGAATATTTTCTAGCAATAATCTAAAGGTTTTCTCAGTTGCAATCTCTTAAAAGTCCCAGGTTTCAAAGGAACAATTTCCTAAATGTTAGTATGCCCTTCTTGAGCTTAGCATTATAGAAGTGAACATAAGAAACATGCGTCACACATGCAGGCAGAGGTGTCAAAACAACCCAGTAGGACTGTTCTAAATTAGAAGTCAAATCTACCACTTCCTTCCATTTGAACCTTTCAGGAACAAGCAATAACATTTAAATGACCTTCTCTTCACATCACAATTCAACTGTCCAGTATAAACACAGACTGCTACAAATTATTATTTTAAATACATTTCAAGTACAAAGGCAATCAGGAAATGAAGATGTTAGGAAAAGAAACAACAGGTAAAAGAGGCAAGTGGAATTTTCAGAAAGAATGATCACAAAATGTCTATCAGCCAGACGTAGTAGCCACAAATTACACTGCTAACAAATTATTTCAGTCCAGGTAACTTTCAGCTGTGTTGCCCAAAGAAAACATGTATTTTGCAAACAAAAAAACAAAAAAAAACCCACACCAATAATTAAGGCATTTTATTGTTACTTTTAAGCCTTGCAGGTTTTTTGGGTCTAAAAAAGCATTTAAAGCATCATAGTGTAAACAAGTAGATAAAGCAGTAAGCAAACAAACATAAGTGTATTAAAATGGATCCCTGAAGTAAAATCAATAAAGTCTTAGCACACGGGTGCCTTCAGCAGAATACTAGAGACATCTAGCAACTAGCTATCTTTTTAATCAGTATGTCACTATTTATTTTATTAAATTCCAACTGAACTATCATATTCTAGATCAGGGGTGTCAAACTTTATTTCATTGAGGGCCACACCAGGGTTGTGTTTGACCTCAAGGGACTGGGCTGGGCATGGCCAGGTGTGGCCAGCTCAACGTCATTCGTGTCGGGGGGCGCCTTTAGTGCCCTGAGTGCTCTGCCAATGAAAACGGGCTCCTGAGCTCCATTTCCAGCTATGACAGCCTCCTGCAACCCTCTGCCAGAGAAAACAGAGCTCCGTTTCTGGCTGCAGTGGCCTCCTGCAACCCTCTGCCAGAGAAAACAGAGCTCGCGAGGACTGCGTGTGGCCCTCGCAAGCTTCATTTCTGGCTGCGATGGCCTCCTGAGCTTCATTTTTGGCAGTGATGCCTTCTGCAACCCTCTGCTAGCGAAAACAGCGCAGTCCTTCTGAGCTCCGTTTCCAGCTGCAACGTCCTCCTGCAACTCTCTAACAGTGAAAACAAAGCTCAGGAGGGCAGCACACAGCCCTTCCAAGCTCAGTTTTCGCTGGCAGAGGCACCACAGGCCTGTCCTTTCCTCTTTTCAGGGCAGCCCTGTGGGCTAGATGTAAGCACCCAGCAGGCAGATGTGGCCCACACGTCTTGAGTTTGACACCCCTGTTCTAGATGGAGCTATCCTGAAAAGCAACACAAAATTTTATATACCCCTCTAAAGGACAATCCATAAACATCCCACATTAGCAACCCACAAATGCTAAAATGCTTTTCTTCAAGAAATAAAACTCTAAATTAAAAAATTTACTAAGTAGAACATTATATTCACTTTCCTTGCTGAATGTCAGTTTTTTTATTCAGAACCCAACCAGCCCCCATTCATTTTTAAATTAGTAAAGGTCAGTAGTGTAAAATATGCCCTTTCATTAATCATTTTCTCTCACTTATTAACTGCTAACCCTTTAATTACCCATTTCCTCTTTGCAATCAAAAGAAATCCCACCATTTCAATATTCATTAAGTGTCTTCTCTTTTTTTATGCAACTGCATATTTATGGAGGGAGGAAAATAAAAGCACTAGTGTACAAATAAGTGGGACCTCACTAATTATTCATAGATTACAGATGGATCAATATTTTACTGTCCATACTAAGTTGGTGTTGCATTTAATATAAAAAAACCACACTCAAATGTAAATCTTTCCCTTCCCACAACATTCAAAGCATAGCCATAGAACAGACTGATTATAAAGACATTCTAAAAACTAAATAAATTACTGCCTTTTTGATAAAATGATCCCATTTTATGAAATAAGTTACACCTTAAGCGCATCTATAATACTTCATTTACTTCTGAGCCGTGTTAATAACGATTAAACTAAAACTTCAGATATTATTTTTTGGCTTTAAAGTTCTTTGAAATCTATGAAATAAGCTTTCCTATGCTGTATTCCTCCTAAATATGATGGGATGTACATGGTTTTTTATTCACTGAATAAAATACTAGGAATATAAAATAGGGCCATTTTTTGTAATGAAACAAACTTTGAAATTCCCATCCTAAAGGTAATCTACTTAATTTTAATCAGCAGGTATAAGGTTTCTTTCAGACACTTGTTAACCTAAGGCACTTACAGTATTTGTGAATTTACTTAACATTTAACTTTTTTGGATTTACTTTGCTTTTTATATGCTGAATACAATGTTCCAACTCATTTTTAAAAAGTTGCATAGATGTGATATTCAAAATATTGGAACAGTTATGTATCTGGGGCAAGTTATACCTTCCCTCCTTCAGTAAACAATTTTTATAAGGAGTCTTATAGATATCAAATACAGTAGCCATAGAACATCTTAAATTTCCACATAAATTTTACTGCTGTCTAATATGAATCTCAAGATTTATCTTTAATTTGGTACAGGAAGCCTTTAACTTATTAAACGAATGTTTGGTGTATGATTATGGCTGGAAATAAACCTGAAATATATGAAGATGTAAGCTAATATTTTATTGATAATGATACATCAAAACTATATTATTCAACAGTTCAGAAATGTTTCAGGTTATGTAGTTAATTGGGCTAAACTCTAAGCTATTAGCTCCTAAAGGCTTTACTCTCTGTTGAAACATAATAAAAGTGGTTTTAAGTGAATTCCTTTAAATTTTGGCAAATAATCATTTCAAAGAAACTTCCTTCATTCACAATGTATACTTATCTAAAGTTTTTTTTAATTACACATGGTAATTAGTACAGATTGTTAAGACTTCCTATGAATTTATACAAAAATGTAATTTAATTAAAATGAATATTGCTTCCAGGCTGCATATATCTGGTGGTACTTTCTATGTCAATACTTCTAAACGTTTGTAACAGATTCATGAAATATTAAGAATTTATTTATGGCAGGAATATGCCTCTTAGTTTTTTTAAGCCTAAATTACAGTTATCGTAAAGCAAATGGGATTTAATTTTTCAGATTTTCAATTTTATACTGGGCAGAATGTGTCTTCATTCCCCTTTCGAATGCAGGTAATCAAAAACAAAATCCATTACATGCACAATAAGAAAATAATTAAGTGATCCCAGTGATGTCATAATAGGAGCTCAATTCCAATTTTAGGTATAATGATATTGCATTTCCTGAATTAAAAACTGGAAGGCATATTTAAAAATGTTGGAATGAAAATATAATTTCATCCCCCAATTCATACAACATATTTACACTCTGGAATAATCCCAATCTGAAAATAGTTTGCTGGAATGTGGGAATGGGAATTAGAAGACATGGGCTGCTAACAGTAGCACTATTCTAAATCAATTTGTTACACAAACCAAATTTTCAAGCTATTTGAGTTATTACTTGAGGAATTTCAACTATGTAAAACAGAAAATAACAATATATTCAATTAAAATACCTCTTAAATTCAGTTTGGTGTGATGCAGTGGCTGCACGTAAAATTCCAGAACTAGTACTTACATTCAAACCTTCACAAAAATTTTATAAACTTGTAAAGTTTATTACTAAAATGGGTAGGAACAATGGAATAAAGGAACTAGAATAGCCTATATTATCAATGACAAAACGTTTGAAAAAAATATTAATTATACCCCATGTGATTTTAAGACGACACTTTCAAGAAAAGCTTTTTTTCTGTATCTATTATATTCTTCAGAAAATGTTCAAAAAGGACTAGTTTCCAATTACAGTATTCTATCTATGGATAAAGGAATACTTACCCATATCATGTAGTCTTATTCAATTAATACTCTATTCTTGATATGGCTGAGTGATATAAACAAAGATGGAGAAATGTATATAAATAGAAATATCATGCTTTATAAAAAAAATAAATCAACCCCCAATTTTCTAAATGTTATTAAGGATTAAGCATTGGGAGAGTTGGTATAAGAGTATTGGTTTGGTAACAACCTTAATGTAGTTTACGGCACTGCTGTTCCTAACAAAAAGCATACATCATCAAGCACTCAATACTGTCCTAAATAATTCTCACCTTAGTGACCACAATTATAACTACATTATTAAAGCTTCACTATTTTTAGTTATTATCCTTATTAGCTTACTTTAAAAAAATCAAAATATAAACACCAAAAATGGTTGGTTTGACTTTTTAGGAAATACACATCCTTCCAGATGGAGTAAAGTCTTAACAAATTATACTAAGTTGATTTAAATGTAACATTTAAATGATGAAATATTTAATAATTGACTAAAGTCCTAAAAGCAAGGTTGAAATGATACACTTAGCATTATTTGTAAATTTAGTCATAACTTAGGTTATGTTTTATCCTAGCTTTGCTCAGACACAGTTTTTATTATAGTCAGAACAATATTACTATGCCAAAGATGAATATTTATACGAATTAATTTGAAATGAACGCAATTCATTTGATATATTTCAAATATCTATCAATATATTCTGTTCATTATCTCCCAATCTGCTATAGTGGAATGGCAAAAAAGATTATTCATAAAGCACTTGAACCTATGAAAAGATGTAACAAACACAAAAGAACAATGTATCTCATTTTGAAAAAGGCATTAATGAAAAAACTACAGTGAGAGAAAACTGGTCTGTTAATTCACACTAACTCATAAGTCTAATATCATAGTCAATTTGTAATTTGCTTTTTACTGTAAATAAGCAGCTCTTCCGGTAATAGCTTTCATAACTATATATAAGCTAAGAGAGTGACAAAGTAATTCTTACAGCACACTACTGCGGGAAATATTATATCTGGATTACAACTACTGTACATATAAGATTTCTAAGGATTAGGATCTATATAAGAACAGTGGCTGTAGAACCTGGACTAGGACAAAGAACGTAAAAGACATAGAAGCTCACTGGCTGACACTATCTTACAGCCTAATTTACCTCAAGAAGGAACTTTTGTTGCAGTAAATTTTTGGAAGTGGCTGAAGGTAGCAATGATGTTATTTTAATAAACCAAACCAGGATTTTCAGAGGCTAGCTTTGGAAGAAATTTAGAGAATCCCACTTTTTAGCATTTTCCTGTTGAAAATGGGAGGGGAATTACTTCTCTGTTTCATAACAATGTAATGTCTAAATTCAAAAGCATGATTTCTGAGCATTCCAAGGAATATGCCATAGATTATAAACATGCAATAATTTGGCCATTTTTCAGATAAATGATTAACTATGATTGAATCAATAGTCTATTTTTCCATGGATCAGAATATTTTTAAAAAGTAAATAAAATTAAATTAAAATTTAGCATTATTAAATGTTTTAGTTTAAAATGCATGACTTTTAACAGCACTATAGCAAACTTTAGTTGATGAAAACCTACACTCTATTTATTCTTGCTGAAACAAACTAATATACTCTAAATATCTATAAATTGCCAATTTTTTCAAAGTAACGTATATATTGTATTATATTTACTATACTCCATTTTAAAAGTTAGCCACCCAGAGTTATTTATAAGATGGCTAGTTTATTTATGAATTAAATAAATATCAGACACCTAATAATTACCAGTATCTGGATGGTTGCATCCAAACTTTAGAATGTCCTTACAAGTGATTTCACCATGGTTCCTTTTGTTTTGAGCCAAATTGAAATACTGTTTCCCTGAGGCATTTTTAAGATTTTATTTAATATTATCAAATTGCTGTTTTCCTAGCTGCATAGTTTCTATAGCTCAAATTATAATTCTAATGTTACTATGTTATATTTAGATTTTAATAATTTTCTGTGAAGGTCTTTAAGACTTTGCCATTGTCACAGGCTGAAAATTAGCAACTTTCTCAAATAAGAATGCAGATGAACCATAAATTGATAGCTAATATATGTTTGATAAATAACCACAACACATAGCAAAAGACTACAATTTTTGGAATGCTCCATGAATAGTCCTCAATGTCACCTATGACCACAACTAAAGGTGGCAAACATTATATTATCCCAGGAACTCACATAAACTCACCCATACTGGCATAAAATCATCAAAAATATATTTTTGCTGAAGGAATAAAAGCTGTAAAACAAGAATACAATAAGCACTCAAAACCGATATTTATGATAAGGAAGATATAGGTAAGATAGTACTTGATTTTTGTGTGCTGATGGCTAGGATTCTGAAATTGGGTAACAGGATAAGTAGGGGGTAGATCATATATGCATCAGAATCACAGAAGACTATCAAATAAACAAGATCAGACATTTAGTGTTATAAGTTACTTAGGACAGAAGTGTTTCAATATAGTAAACAACTTTTATAACTGAAAAGATAGTACTAGGATCACACAAAATAATTGGAAGCAGAAAATTACATAACTGGTGAAAATACCACAACTTTAAAGCATCTTTTTCCAGACAGAACTCTTTAGATATGTCCAATTACAATTCTCACATTTTGCTAGCATTTCCTATACTGAGATGGTAATTTAGTCAAAAGATCATCAACATAGGGCTCATAAGCATGACATCTACAACATCACTAGATGGCACTCAGGCACCTTCAAATTACATAATTAACAGAATTAACTATAAGGTATTTTATAATTTGGGGGATTTTTATTAAAACTTTTAAAACAAAACACATTTGGCAGTTTAAGCAATGCACAAAATTTCATGATACCCACTACATAACAAGGTTACTGATCCCTAATGTTGTTTTGAAAATACCAGATTGAGGAAAGTGCATTAGAAGATTAGTAACAACAAAGCTCAAATGAAAGTGGAAAGTGAGCATCAATGGAGCAGTGTTGAAAAATTGGTACAGATAGATGAGAACAAAGGTATGTAGTTAAATATCAGATCATCCTACTGTAACTCTCCAAACAGAAAAAGGGGCAAAAATTTGATGTTGACTCTAAGAGCAGTACTAGTTTTTTGTTCATGGATTGATTCTGAGCAATCACCCTTCACCTAATCCTCCACACTGAAATAACCAAAGAACAGTAGAAGAGAAAAAACAGGCTCTTCAAAGTGAACACTAAATATTAATCAAAATAGTGATTGTTATTTCTAACTATCACATATTTTTGCCAAGTAAAGGAGTGACTGGAAAATAAGTGAACGCATGAATACTGCTCCTCCAAGATGCACTACCATCTTCCCTTTCTTACCGCTTTTTATAGGATGGAAAGTCTGTGTCTCTGACAATTCAATATAGGTAGCCCTTGACTTACAACCATTTGTTTAGTGACCGTTTGAAGTTACAATGACACTGAAAAAAGTGACTTATGACCATTTTTCACACTTACAACTGTTGCAGCATCTCCATGGTCACGATTAAAATTCAGATGCTTTGTAACTGGTTCATATTTATGACGGCTGCAGTGTCCTAGGGTCATGCGATCACCTTTTGCGACCTTCTGACAAGCAAAGTCAATGGAAAAACCAGGTTCATTTTACAACTGTAGTTACTAACTTAACTGCAGTAATTCACTTAACAACTGTGGCAAGAAAGGTCATAAAATGGGGCAAGTGACATACGGTGAAGGGTTGCCTTCTCTGCCTGGGTTCGAGCCACCCTGCTTAGCTGGGATGAGGCAGGTGACTTGGAATGTGAACAGGCTTCAGGCAGGAGCGGGGTCGGCGGGATTGAGGCAGCTCCTGGATTCTTTGGAAGCGGATTTTATTTGCTTGCAGGAGACTAAGATAACTTAACAAATGTCTCACTTAACAATAGAAATTTTGGGAATAATCGTTGTTAAGTCGAGGACTATCTGTAAACCTTAAGAAGAGATAGAAGCTACTATCCCTACTCTTGCATTTTCTATCAGAATCTGACAAGTGACAATTGCAAAAAGTGAAGGTTTCTAATCCCATTAAGTTACCTAGCTAGTTGAATAGTCTGCATGCTCAACATGCAGACAATTGCACCCAAAGACCCAAAACAAATGAGTTTCCATCTCTGCTTCTTTGCCTCACCTTCTGCTATTTACAATAGCTAACTTCTGTCCCATTATGACTCTGTATCAGGCAAAAGGTTGCTGTCCATGCAAGCCATTTGCCTGTATCCTTATATCTAATAGATGCCACGATAGCTAGGAATGAGGCCCAATTTTTCCTGCTGCATAACCTAGAAAAAGGAGGGCAAAGACAGCACTTTCCACTCACAGGGGAGCACAATGGAACCCAATCCTCCCTGCAGTGCAGCCCATGGAGAATACCATACTAACTTTGTCCAGTTTCTTGTCTTTTGCCTGTATTCAGTATGATGGGGCTGCCTGGAAAGAGAAGAATCTTCCCCCAAAAGCATATTACCAAATGTTCCCGATATCCAGGACCAAATCTTGAGAAAAGGACACCCAAGGAAGTTGGTGGGATCAGCTGCAGGAAGCTAAAGGTGCATGGGACCACACATAGCTTGGGGCCTAGAGGCTGGAGAAGATGGTCAGCACCACTAAGAGTAAACCCGAGGAGCTGACATCAGCGAGAGAGCATCAAGGAACATCAAGTCACCTCTGACCTTAAGCCCACCCCTCTCTCTTCAGGGGGCACGCCCATGTCTTCCTCACCCACTCCTCCTCCCCTCTTAGGCAGGAGGAGCAGCCCCTCCCATTGCTGGGCAGAGGGGATTGCTGTGACGCACTCAGGGGCCCTGGGCGCGCAGGAGAAAAGGGGAGGGGAACCCACGAGCGGAAAGAAACCAACGGCCGCATCACGGTCGCGCATCCTCTCCACCCTCGGAACTGCTTCAAATGGTCCCGTCTAGGGCCCCCATGCAAGGGATTTCATGGTCCGGCCCAGGTCTTCCCCACCCCCTTTCCTCGGGTCACTCACAGTCTCTCTTCATCTCCGCTCGGCGCCGCCGCCATTTTCTTCGCAGCGAAGAACCCGCGGGGGGGGAGGGGGAAAACCGAGCCGGAGAGGAAACCCGGACAGCCAGGCTCCACCCACCTCGCTGCAATTGGATGTTGGGGCCCATCACTCAGGTCTACAACACAAAACTATTGGTCGGTGTTTCTCTAAACGGGCGAGGCTGCCCTGTTCTTGGCGGCCGTTAGAATTGGCGGGAAGCGCTGTCAGTTACAACGATACGAAGTGGGCAGGGGACAAATTCGCACTCTGTTTCTGATTGGACTGTGTAGGTTGTTTGTCTATCGATAGGCCCGTTGGCTTATCAGTCACTGGACAAAAAGGTGGTGCGGAATCGCGGGCTTAAGGATTTTGAAATGTAACGGGTCTAACGTTTTTTTAAAAACTGCTTCAGTAGTTCGTCCGCTGTGAGCTAAAGTTCTTTGTTTTTTAGCGTAAAAAGGAAATACTTTATATAGAGAAGGCAGTTCCATCAGTGCAGTGTATCCAAGTGATACCAAGGTCATGATTCTACCTAATTGGTTCCGACTACAAAATAACTAAAGCCTTCCAGTTCAGAATGACTCCGGACGACTTACATGAAGAAATAAAGCAGTTTTCTTGGTTTCGTATAAAAGTGGCTTTTTCCATTGTAGGATTTTTTTTTTTACATCTCATCAATGCGGGGCTACCTAATACCTTAAAAAACAAGTGTCAATTCCCAGCCTCACAATATCACACTGTCACGTGAAGGTTATCTTAAAATCCCTGTATTAAATAGTAATGGGTAGGATATAAGTCTACATAAGGTTTCATCTGTCCACTATTATGTTCCAGCTTGCAAGCCTGATGAAGGAACGGCTGAAGAGTCAGATTCTTACATGCTGAATCCAACCACAGCTAGTAAAATGCTGGTTTCAGTTGGGCCTTCTCATGTTTGGGTGCTATATTGTAAGAAAGCCCATCTATACTGCGGTTGTAGATGAGTCAAAAAAAAGGACAATCTATACCAACATTTCAGAGGTTCAAAAAAAGTTGCATTATATTTTTAAAAACTAAAAATTTCTTGAAGCTGTCCTTGCCACATTCTGTGCTATTAAAAATATTTAAGGTACTCAAAATGATGAACAAGTTTGTTCTTCTAGTGAACATATGCATTTGTATCAATTTTTGATTTTGTAACTAATACATCTCAACCATTTATCGTGATAATAAAACAGTGAACAGAAAATACTAATGTTGGCTTTCTTAAGCATAACCTATTTTAAAAAAAGATTGCATTTACACCATACCACTTGTTTACAAGCCCGTTAGCTAGGTTTATGAAAACATTAAATTACATGACATTTGGAATCTCATGCTAAAGAATAGTGGTTTATTTAAATCACAATTGGCTGGATTTGCACAATAAATTTTAAAAATACAGTTTACAAGTTGGAGGGGCTGGGTTGACACTCGAACTTTTTTTTTTTAATTACATTTACATGCTGCCCTTCTCCGAAGACTCAGGGCGGCTTACAATTTTTTGGGATACAACCCAATGTGCTCAGCAATAGCCTTCATCCCATTGTATATGCCTGCTTATTGCTAAGCGGCATTTTTACAAAGTCAGCTTATTGCCCCCAACAATCTTGGGTCCTCAATTTACCTACCCTGAGAGGATGGAAGGCTGAGTCAACCTTGAGCCTGGTGGGATTCGAGCCTGCAATAATTGCAGGCAGCTGGAACTTAAGTGCAGGCATTTAACAGCCTGCACCATCAAGGCTCTTTCACTTGAACATACAACCTAGTATAGTTGCATAACTCAAGTTAGTCTGCTGTTCAGAGCTCCACTGGCACAAGCTTTATCACTGATTCAGTCAGGCACTTTGTAGAACACAGTCCTAAATATCTGCATCATCTCAGAAGTTGCTTCAAGTTTTAAGTTGGTTAAAGTTTATTTGGGATTAAACTCCACTGGAGCTTTTCTAGCCGTGTGTCCTATTGCATTCAAGCTTATTTTCAAGTGAGTTCATGTTAGTGTTAAACATTTCTAATTAATGGTGAATTTATTTTAAACAGGCATATATGCTATGATTAAGATGTAATCAAAAATTCTTTTCACAACAGAAACGTATTTTCACACTCTGCTCATATAAATCCCAAAAGCATGGTTTCTGACCTTCCTCCAAGTTGTAGGAGCTGCTAGCTGTGCTGAATACTACTACATTCTTCCAATATAACAGGATTATCTGGCCCAGTAGATAGGTTGTAAAAGTTATCTGAGCCTCATTTTGATAAGGAATGTAGGCAGGAAATAACACAAGAAAAGAAAAAAAGAAAAAGGTGCAGAAAACAGCAGGAAGTTATAACTCCCACATCCTTGAAAATGCCATGCGCATTAGTTATAGTTGTATCTGCCCCCTAGTGCTGCTAATGCAAAAGTGCACAAAAAAGCATTTTATCCGCTTATTATATAGCTTCTTGCTAAGCTATACATGATTCTACACTACGCTAGCAAATCCAATTAGAAATAAACTATGATATTTGATTAAATTGTGTTGTAGGCAGAGATACAAAACAAAAAAGATCTGCAATCATAGGAGAATTTTATATATTTTATACAAAATTCTTAAACAGAATTAGTGGTAGTTAATTTATATGCTACTCTTCTACCTGTTGGGATTGGAACCTCACTAATCAATGCAACTGGTGAGTTCCGCTTGATTTTATGACTTTTTTGCCACAGCCATTAAGCAAATCATATGGTTGTTAACTGAATCCAGCTTTCCCTATTGACTTTGCTTGTGAAAAGCCCCCTGGGAAGGTCACAAATAGTGATCACATGAGACACACCCACACCCCAAGATGCTGCAACTGTGGTAAATATAGACCAGTTGCCAAGTACCTGAATTTTGATCATGTGATTATGGAGACACTACAATGACCATAAGTGCAAGAATGAGTCATGTCACTTTTTTCAACGCTGTCATAATTGTGAATGGACATTAAATAAATGGTCATAAATTGAGGATTACCTATATTTATTAGAGTTTACAATAGACTTTCTACTACTAGTTTGCACAAAAATAAATATTGTTGATTTTATTTTTTCCCATGTTGTTCATTTGCCAATAATTTTCTTTGTTTGCTGGTTCTCTTCTGTCCAATACCACCCGAGATTTTTCTACAACGTTTTTATAACTAACAAGTATAAAGGAGAGACCTTTCCAGCAATATATGTGGTCGTCACGCTGGATACATCATACAAATACTGCTAAAAAAAAGGAAGGTACAATCTAATCTCATTTACATTAGTACAGCATCATATATTTATAAATCCTATAGATTTTTTTCCAAACCTGAAGTTATACCTAAGCCTCTATTTTTACATAAACCATGTGACTCACTGTGATCTCTAATACATTGATACAATCGCATGAGTAGTATCTCTTACGTATACCTCAAACTTTTAATTTGCTTCAATGCTTTATATGAACATGCAATTTTAATCCAAAAGTCTTTCACAATCCAGTACTCAATTGTATGATTATGTTACGCAAATTTTAACAAAGGTTTCATTGAGTTCAGAGGGTCTTTCTCCTAAGTACATTCACAATAAAAATGAAAAATGCTTTCGTGTATACTTCCATGTTGGTGGTAATTATATATATATATTAATCTTTAATGTGTCACAAAACTTTTTGTTGTGCCTGTTTCAACTTCTAGCTACCTCTTTTAAATTAATCTTCCCATATAATAATAATGAGTATCTTTTTTGTGTATATATATTTATATATTTATTTATTTGTGTATATTCAGAAAAGCTAGGAGTATTGGGACAAGGACAGTTGTTTTTCCCATATCTGTAATGCAATAATTATTTGTCTCACTAGTGCTCCATATGGGTACAAGAGGTAATCTGTGATATAGAGTAAAAAAAAGACCCTACAACTACTTTAAATTTTGAATAATCAGTTCTCTCAGGATTTGAGTTTTTTTCATCCAATATCTTGCAAGATTTCAGGGGAATAGTACTATTTCATTAAATTATGAAAATTGGTAAAGTTACACAATTTCATTGTGTGTTTTATGTCTTGGTAGCAACAACTAGGAGATAACATGTTCCACAGTACCAGCATGCATTGCCCAACCTTAATTTATTAATTATTAAATTATTTTGATGATAGTGTCATAATTAAAGGAAAAAGCTGGGATGAACTCTGTAAATTTGTTGTAAAATTGTCTGTATTCACACATGGCATGGTCTTACCTTTTAATTTCCTACATTAGCAAAAGTTATATTTTTAGATCATATTCAGCTCTAAAAAGATACATGCAGATAAAAGGGATTTAAATACACATTCATTTATTTAAAAAATCCTTAAATATTCTTTTCGTTAAAAAGTAATATCTAGATTTGTCAGTTTAGATAACAGAATGCTTATTACAGAAAGTCCCTGCACTTGAAGGGTAGTGAGTGCTTTGCTTACCATTCTCAGACACCCATGTATAAATAGGGGACAATCCATATCTGGAACAATAGAAAACTGCTTCCAATCTGAAGAAGACAGAATAGAAATCTAAACTGGAAGACAATATATATGCCTAACATAGTAAGAATATAGAGGTTTTATTAATCCAAGAAACTGCAATTGCATATTTTACATTGTTATTTAGCAATAAAAAATAAAAAAGCATAATATTTTACTTATAAAAAGTTATAAACATCCACCATTTATATACAATATTAATGTATGAATAATGAAAATCTAAGAATGTTTACAAGATTTATGAAATGAACACTTTAAAAACCACAAGAATTCTAAAATATTTCAAACCAAAGAAAAATATAGTATTAAAACAGTGATGATCAATTAACATTTAATTATTCACTAGTTGCTTCTTTTTCTCAGATGTGTATAAGTTGTGTACAATAGCATTTCAGAGCAGTTTATAAAAAATAAAATACTCTGTTGTAAAAAGAATAAATTAAACGTAAAAAACTAAAGCTGTAAATAAAATGGGAAAAATAAAAAAGCAGTAACAATGCAGCTAATATTCACTCAGGGCAAGTTTGTACATAAAAAATATAAGTAGGTGTTTCACATATGGCAGAATTCTACAATTATTTTTATTATGAATTCTAGTAGCTGCAACCATATAATACACAATTGCCTAATTTTATTCTTTGACTGAAATAAACTTTTACACATAAACTAATTCTTGACAGCTATCATAAGAGATGGTATATACTTTTTAAAATATAATTTTATTAAATTATTATAACATATGCAAGATGCCAAATATATTTTATGTTTAGTTTTCAGAAAAAGCCTCAGAATTCCAACATGTCTTTAATTCAGAAAAATTGTTGAGAATTTAAGGAAAACTTTTTGGAAAAAATATTTATATGCATGAACAATTTTCAGTGTTGAAAAAGAATTAATTCTTTAAAAAATGTGATGTATATATTCCTATCAGAAATTAATTTTTTAAGACTCAGTGGAGTTATTCCCCTTCTAAAGCTCCACTCATACAGCTTATGAGGTTTTATACAAAATGGATTTTTTTAGATTCAACTTTTATCATGAAATACAATACTTTAAAGCTCAAATCCTTTTATTTAAATTTGGGAATAAGCTCCACTACAATTTAGCTCTGAGTGAATATATTGAGTTCTGTGTATAGTGGTTCTACAGAGCTACAATCACTAGAAAATTATCATTATATGGACTTTGAAATTGTGGTAATTTGGGCTATATAATACAATCTACCATAATGTTGTTGGTGCCTTTTAAAAAGAGTTCATTGGGAAATACAACGTTTGAAATAAATATATCCTAATTCTTGATAGCTATAAATTAGGTTAAAATCTTAATACATTAAATCATTCTAGTTAAATAGAAGTTTTCATATAACATGGTTAGAATAGCACACTACATCATCAAAGCTCCTTTTTTTGTTTTCTACCATGCTTCACTAAAATTGAAGCAAAGGTGCTTCTAGAAAGATGCTCATATATTGATGCATGGATAAGAAATACCACGAAATGTTACAGCTGTATTTTAAAGGATTATGAGAAAGAATCCTTTTACTCATTTCTGATATTTTAAGATGGTAAGTGACAGAAACTGAAGCAGTTTTTACTATTTTTCTATTATTTTCTGCATTGTTATGTTTTTATTATGCTGTAATATTTTTATTTAGAATAGCTTTATATCTAAATTTAATTTACTACATTGAAGTTAAGTTTGTTTTACTATTTTATAATGAAATATATCATGTACACTGGAATTTAAATTATAAAATAATACTGTTTGATCTATTTTTTTCAAAATGCAAACAAGAGTTAAAAACATTCATTGCTACAGTCAACACTAACATTTCTGCATCCTAACAGCATACTTTAATTTTTGCTAGTGAAAAAGTGGGAAAAAATTTGAGTATTTTAAAAAAATAATTGAATATCATCCACATTGTAATATTCAAAGGTGGTTTATTATATACGCCTGAAAACTTTCAAATATAAGAATTAATTTAGTTAATTTTAATTTAGAAATAGAAGAACTATGTTTTTAATGACAATAAACTGTATCTATTTGTTAAGGGTTACTTTATACTATTTTTTCCTCAAAGTCTTCTTAAGAAACCTAAAATGGTCAAATAATTTTTCTTAAACATTTGAATATCCCCCTCCCCTTATACATGTATAAAATAAATATATTGGTTATACAGTATGTTTTAGAGATCATAGAGTCCGGATTTTCCAATTTGTTTTATATCTTATCAAAATAATCTTATTAATTTCATGAGATTGAAATTCATACATATACGGGAAAACCCCAAAGTATAGTAATTTATGATAACAAAATCCAGCAATCAAAGTCCAGTCCAACAAAAATATACTACAATACACACCAGAATTCAAACTCTGTATACTAATGTAAATAGCAATTCAATTACTATATCCTATATATATTACAAACTCAATTGCATTATTTTATTTTATTTTCTAATTTTATTTATTTTCTAACTGCATTAGTAAAAGATTTCAGATTTTGTTTGAGTCTGTAAAAGTTAAATCAGTAACTGGAGAAGACATGCATTTTGTAGATTTACAAATAAGGCAGCATGTAACGCATAGACTGTTACATTATACAATTGTATTTTTATATTACAGTTTTTCAAACAAGTTACCCAAGTTATTTGGATTGGGTCAGTCCCTTGGTTGTTTGTCCTAATGATGGTGGTGCCTACTAATACAATCCACCACATATTTACCAAAAAAGGTATTCCATTGATTTAAAAGGGTAAATCATGAATTCCCTTGATTTAAAACTTGTAAGTAGAATATATGATATTATATTTGGTGTTTGTTCATCTTACAACTAATATTATTACAAGAAGAATTGTTATTATTTTTGTTAGAAATCAGATTTTTAGGTTTAAAAAAACTACTTCTACTTTGGCTTTTCTAATTGCTTCAGTGAACTTTACCTCATTCTGTTGTAATTAAAAAGTATCATTTTTTTTATTCTTGCTATTTGATAAAATAAATGTGCAGTTTCTACTACAACATTACAAATGATCTAAGAATCTTCTTTCAGCAGAATATTTTTGTTTTGAAAATGTTACATTTCTCCAAAAATGTTGTTTCAATTTTTGTTTTTCTTTGGGAAGGTATTACTACGTTCATCCTATCAATTTAGTATACAAGTAGGCAAATTAGTACCTTTCAAATGTTATGGATGGTAATTACCTTTCGCTCCAGCCAGCATGGCTAATGGTCAGAAACCTTGGCAGCAGTCCAAAATATCTCTCATTTAGTACATAATTTGTGTTTTCTAGTTCTGTATTGGGTGATTGCTCTAATGAGCCAAGCAGCCATTAAAATGTGTAAAGGCAGTTCCAGTAGCAAATCCAAATAGATATCCACTCTGATTATTTAAACAAGGTGGCTATTCCGTGGAGAAGTTCTCCTACACACGATACATTGAAATGAACAGAGTAATGATAGTTTGGGTTCCATTGGCCATATTGTAATTATCTTCTCTCTACTTTGCTATTTTGATGGTGCCTAACATCTGTGGCCTTGGGTAGTGTTGTAGAGTTTGCCAGGTTGTACAAGATGAAAACGAAGCCTGGTTTTAACAGTAACAACTGAAGCCTTGGAGGGCTACTGGCAGCATTGAAGAGCAGAATCACATAGTTGCAGGAGATCAGAACACTGGACAGCTCCCTTAGGGAACAGGTATCAAAGCCCAGATGTAGTGCAACCACAAAAGCAGGCTTCCTTTAGTAATTGTTTATTCCTATAATCAAAGAGTTCCTCTGAAAGAACAAGTAAATGTAGTCTAAAAGGGACAAGGACTATTTCTAAGGTATTGATTTAACAGGTCTAGAGAACTTCCAGCTGTCTCTGGCTGTCAAATGAAAGTGACAGTTACCCACCTGCAATAGAGAGACCCTTGAGGAGTTTTTAAAAGGATGGCAGAAGGGATGGATATAGCAGAAATCTCTAGCAAACTAACTGTTCCAACTGTTATCTTTGTCTCTTTGAAAATAGTTCCAGTCCTTTCTGTTGTTCTATCAAGGTTCAGTACCTATTAGATTCCCACTTTCATTACTTTAGAATTAGGATTTACTAAGTTTTAATTATTGGAAAGTTGCTGTTTTCAACAGGGAGTACCAAAAGCAAAAAAAAAAAAACTTAAACTCTTTTTGCCTACTGCTTTTCCATTCAAAATTCATTACCACAATAGCTACTTTCATCCTTCAGATGATCAGATGCATATTATAATTATGTATTTAGAAGCACACAGGAAGAATAAAAGCATATAGATTGATTTTAGAGCAAAAAAATCAACCAAAATAGTAATTATTAAACAGCCTCTTTCTGTCACTTTTTCCAGCCTTCTGTTATAGCCATAACCCCCAAGGTTGGCTTTCTTTTTTTGAGACAGATTTATTACAAATATTTTAATGCAGTTGTTCTCTCTGACATTGCAGTAAATGCCATTATTAGTCCATTATAATTGTTGACTTACAAACTATGCACAAATGAATATATCTAGGAAACTTCAATTAATATTATTATGGTAAATTAAATTTATTTGCTGTGCATCTCACCATAGGGCTACTATAGGTGGTTTATACAACAATAAAAAATAAATACATAGGAAGTTTAAACAAAGCAAAAGTAAAATAATAGGACAATAAGATAAAATAATAAAACAATAAAATAGACTAAAAAAAGAAAACAGAGCAACCTGATCTTCAAGCAAGAGACATGAGTCCAGGAGGACCCCCAAATTGTGAACAGGGTCAATAATTGAGCCAGCTTTAATATTCAATTTGAAAATATTGATAAGTAGACCTGCATAAAAATGGTTTAAAGCAGAGCCATAAATGTTTTGGCTAGCTCCTTTAATAGTTTTTTTAGTCTGAAATACAAATGTTCTTTCTTCCATTTGCTGTATAGAAGTGTCATTTCTTTGAGTTCCCTAGCAAGCAAGAAGACAAAGAGTCTGCTATGTCTTCAATAGAAAAATAAAATCAATTAGAAGCGGTAGAGATTATGACAAATGTTTGGGCAGACCACAATCCATTAAAAATAACCTGGAAAGGAAGAAAAGGGAAGAGGAGAAGGTGGATGCTTAACCCCCAAAATCTTTTTCTTTTAAAAAAGATTTTGTAGCTAAAATTAAGACAGAAATGGAACTATTTTTTAGGGAAAATACAGTTTACCAAACATCATTACAGACAATATGGGATACAGCCAAAGCAGTTTTGCAGGGGCTAACAATAGCATATACAGCCAAAAGAAACAAGGAAAGATGGCAAAAACAGAATAAGCTGCATGATGAGATCAAAGAGTTAGAAAACAGACTATAAAAAAACCACAAGACAAAAAAGTGATGAGGGAGATGATAAAGAAATTATTCTTACAGATAAAGAAAGATTTGATTAAGTGGAAAAATTACAATTATCATTATTAGGCCGAATAGCAGTTATAAAAATGAACATATTACCGAAATTATTATATTATTTCCAAACAATACCTATAAAATTGGATAAGAAATTTTTCCAGGAATTAAATAAGATAGTTATGAAATTTGTATGGATGGGGAAAAAAGCATGGATAAAACTGAAGACATTACAAGATAGCAAAACCAGAGGCGGCCTTGGACTCTCAAAATGGGAAACATATTATCAAGCAGCAATTTTATTATGGGTTAAGGAGTGGATAAATTTAAAAAATAAAAGAATTTTGGCAATTGAGGGCCATGGCCTCCAAACTGGGTGGCATGCCTTTCTATGGGATAAAAAGAATAAGACCCACTCCTATTTTAACAGATATCTGATAAGGGATTCATTATTACAAACCTGGGAAAAAGTTTTTTAAAAAAGCATTATTTGAAAAGACCAAATTGGATCTCACCTATGGAAGCTATATTATATCCAAATACGAGGGACATTAAAAAATGATTAGATATGAAGAACTATTAGATGAACAGGGAAAATTAAAAACATTGGATAAACTAAAAGAACAAGGTATAATATTGGATTGGTGGGTATACTTGCAAATTCAAACCAAATTTAAGAAAGATGTAGAGGAACAAGGGATAAAAATTGGACCAAATTCTGACAGGAAAAGACAAAGTTTATAACACGAATGTATAACTATTTATTGGAGGTGGAATTAGAGGAAGAAATTGTCAAGGGATCAATGATTGCCTGGGTGAAAAATGTAGGCCATAACATAAATGTGGATGAATAAGAAAAGATTTGGACCAAGAACTGGAAGCTGACCTTGTCAACGGCATGTAAAGAAAATCAATATAAAATGTTTTGTAGATGGCACTTAGCACCGGCAAGACTGGCGAAAATGTATTCAAATATAAAACTGGAATGCTGGAAGTGCAAACAAAAAAAAGGAATGTTTTTCCATATGTATGGCAATGTATAGAAGTTAAAAAATATTGGAAGAAGGTACAGAGATGGCTTCTTGAGATTACAAACCATAGATTGAAATTGGAACCAGAAACATTTTTATTAGGTATGATTAAAGGGAATTTAAGCAAGGATTAAAGATATATCATGGTACACATCTTAACAGCAGCAAGAATCACCTTTGCACAAAGTTGGAAGAGTGATAAAATACCATCAGATGAAGCTTTAATTCAAAAAATAATGGATTGTGCAGAGTGAGACAAATTCACTATGGAATTAAGAGGCAAGGATGACTTAGAGTATTACATGATATGGGATAGGTGGTATGAATGGGTGGAGAATAAAGATAAAAATGATGTATAGTCATAAAACGAGAAAGATGTATATATAATGACACAAATACTGTTAATGGAAATGAGAGTTTTTGTATTTTTGGTTTTTAAAGAATAAAAATTTATTTAAAAAAATAAAATCAAAAGTGGATTGCTAGTGTAAGCTCTATAAGGGAAAAGAGTCTATGATTTCCTTTCTTTTTCCTGATTAATGTAGGATATGTGACTAAAACAAATTAAAATATGAAATTTTAAAATGTAATTCATTAATTGGCATCAAGTTCTGTCAGATGAAATCTTGAGCAAATTGCAGAATTTGGCATCATATAAATCTACTCAGAAATGTTTCAATCTTAACGTTGAAGCCTTAGATTTTATTTTTAAAAACCCAAAAACTGCTTAATGTAACCTAACTAACTGAAATATTACTACATTAGCAGCAACATTTTGTACAGTTTGAAATGGCAAAGAAATTTTATAAATAAATAGCTGCAAATATTAGTACAAAGTAGAAAGATGGTTTGAAACTGAGTGATTGGGCATGTAACTTCCTAATTTATAAAATGAGCATGTCTGCACTGCAGACTGTATAGGGGAGGAACTGTGAAATATAGTGCATCAAACTATCTTGGATTTTTGAAGTTTTGATCCTGTAGAAATAGTGGTGATCAAACACTGCATATTTTATGGTGAAACAGTGATGGCAGGGAGCAGCAATTATTAATTATCTTAGATTTCTTAATCTTAGATTTCCCTACATCCTAGTTTTTGAATTGTCCCAGGCTGATGAAAACCTTCATTGGGCAAATCTGGAAGGAGAAATGATTTCTGTAAGTCCAAATTAATATTCTTAAATAACAGTGAAAACCTTGTTTTAAAAATTGGAAAAGCATATTAGAGAAGAAGTACTTTATAGTGCATTTTCTCCAAAGCCATTCCCTATATTTACATAACAATTTTAGATCCTTTCAGAAGGAAAAGAGAATGTTAAAAACATGGTACATTAATATTTCAAAATAATGGATGGATGGATGGATGGATAACTAAGAGTTTATCCCTCTTCCAGCACATAAAGCTAAAAATATCAAACCAACCTTTTCCAGCACTGAAGAAAACAAAACTGCAAATTGCAAGTTGGCAAGGGGAAGCAAAATTATGAATAAAAATATTTTTATTGTTAGTTATTATATTATTATATTATGCTATATTATTTATTTATCTATTTATTCAAAAGTGATATAGCTACCCAACTCCAATGAATTCTGGGTGGTGTACAGAACCAGAATATAGTAATATTTTATAATTATAAAATATATATTATACTACATAATAATTCATATAATTATATAGTATATTTTTGTAATAATTATAAATAGAAGCATTGCTCAGAACTGCACTAAAGTGTACCAGTCAATATAGATATCTGTTAAAAAGACTTCTGCACTAGGGTTTTAGATGTATAGGTAGTTCTTTCACTTAAAACTTTGTTTACTGTTGGTTCAAAGTTATAACAGCCTTGGAAAAAGTGAATTACAACCTGTCCTCAAAAATTCAACTGTCACAGCAGCTACACAGTCACATGATTGCAATTCTGGCAATTGGTAGTTCCTCACATTTACAACAGGTGCAGCATCTTGTGGCCATGTGATCACAATTTGTGACCTTCCCAGCTGGCTTCTAATAAGTAAAGTCTGTTGAGAAAGTTGATTCACTTAGTGACCATGTGATTCACCATTTAACGAACATTGTAAAAATTGTTGTAAAATCAGGTCCAGTTATAGGATGACTCACCTTATGACTGCACTGACTTAATGATAGAAATTCCGGTGCCAACTTCAACTAGAAGTAAAGTGCTACTTGTAATGATACGTGGGAATGGCCTGGAGGGATGAAGGAAGGTGATGTTGCTTAGGCAATGATCAGAAAAGAGGAGGAGGAGCCCACAACGGTTTAAATGTCAAAGAAAGAAATTTAGGAAGGACCTGACCTAATTGGTCAGACTGTTAAAAGTGATGTGGGAGATTTGTACTTTCAGATTTAGAAGATTATGTTAATGTAACCTTACAATAATGTAGAATGTGTTCATCTGATCATATTTTGCATGTATCTGGCTTGCCTGGGAAGACTGACATTAAATTATTAATTAGATATTTTTAAAAACAATACATGTATCAACCATATTCAGATTGATGTTAATAGTATATTGTAAATTTTATTTTATTTGTTATAATCACTGCCATAGGAGGTAATAATTAGATACATTTGAATAGATAAATTCATCCATAATTATACATTGTGACTACTAAAAACAAGCCTTTCCTGATTTAATTCTTTGATAACTAGATACTGGACACTGTAAAATTGGTTATCAGATTGCTAAAAAGTCTAGCAGCTATTTCCAAATCAATCAATGGATGCAGACTGCTGGTCCTTCACAAAAGAGACAAACTTCCTTCCTTTTATATAGAAAGCAGTTAAGAAACGTAAGCATGTCTTTCCTATTCTAACCATAAATAGGTTCCACATTTGCAATTTTATTAATCAGAACTTAAAGAGATTTGTTTGGGAAATTAACCATTCCCATTCCAGGCTGTTCTTAGAAGCCTACCCAGAGATGAAATATTGTAATATTTTTAAACTTACTTTTTTGCGAGTGCCTTGGGCCAGTCTGTTCTCATGCCAGAAAATGTACAGTACTTAGAGGCAATTGTATTTGTAGCCTGTTCTGTTTCCCTATTCCATAGATCAACAAGAACAGCCACAGGATCACTGGCTCTTGCTTCTGGAAAATCCCTCAGAGCATTAAATAATTAATTGGATTCTGTAAATCTCCAAAGATTTAAGATGCTGTTCATCCCTGCAAAGTGAAATAATGCTATGAAATCAAACTTCATCTTTGGAAAACATACTAAGACATAAAACAATTTTTAAAAATGCAAATAGAAGCAAGAAATATCCTGTATTACAGCCTCAGTATAAACAGGTTTTTGCTACAACATATTCACATATGAACAATAAAGCACTTAAATGATTGTTTCACACTTGTTAATTTGCAAGATTCTAAATGCTACCACATGCTCGTGGCACATGCAGGAGAAAAATCAACTGTAATAAAAACAGTAAATGTGACATTTGTTTAATTAATTCTGTGATAATAGTATAGAATAAACTCAACATTTTATAAGAAAAAAGAAGAATACAACAGTAATTTAATTTAATTCTAAAAAATTAAATTAAAAAAATATGGCAGAGGTAGGCAATAGTTTATAGGCTTTCCTGCAGAGCTCATCCCATAACATTAGGGATAGCATTGAAAAAAGCTGCTATGCAACCCAAGAGATCTTAAATAGAAAAGTTGTAAAGCAGAGCAGATCCCACTGGCCCGAAGAGATGAATGTAGGAAAACTTGTAGTGGCAACAGTCATGAACTCTACAAATGCTTATACAGGCTCAGCATTAACCATTGGCTTTGAGGTCAAAGAGCTATGTTAGCTCTTGTACTGTATTTTTTTTCCAGGTTTTTTTCAGTGATCTATAAAAAAAGTTTATACTTTTAAAATCCTTTTGGATAATTTTGTTTCATTGATGAAATATGTGCCTATGCTCATGTATTTGTATGTGTATGTGTGTATGAGAGAGAGAGATTGGCTTATGGTATTAGCAGAAAATAAAAATTAATCAATGATACAATTTTAACTAATCAGTCTAATATGCCACCATTCATGGTAGCATATTTCACAGCTATCTGAAAATGGCTTAAGGAGAAAGTGGTCCGTGTAACCCGGGGTCAACTATTCCAAAGGAGAAGGGCCATCATAGGGAAGTCCAGGGGCACTGAAAATGGCATTTCCTCAATAGTAGGACCCTCAATCTTTTCTCACAGATGTTATTGGATGGGCAGTTTTAGTTTAAACAAAGTGGTCAGTGAAATATCCTGGAAAAATGGATAGCTTTGATGGTAACGACCATCACTTTAAGTTATATCTGGAAGCCAGCTGGCATTGAATGCAGCTCCCATCATAATAGTGTTACAAAGACAAACCCATAATTACCTGGGCCATTGCATGCTGTAATAACCAACCCTAATTCTCCAATATGTTATATTCTGAGTTATTGATGACATTTCACTGTCTGCTAAGGATAACAGGAAAAATTTGGCAGAAAGTTAAACCTATCTTTCCTAGCTTCCTTTGCTATAACTGCTTGAGACTTTCTTGAGAATAAGCTTACTTAAACGTTCCAATCTTAAAGGCTGTGAGGACAGAAATGCTGGAGTTGGAGAGTAAGGGACTACTAGTTTGTAGCTGTACCAGAATACCTCTTCTAGGATCCCACCCCCTTTTTGTATACCCTCAAGTCAGTTTTTCACTCCTGGCAACTGCCCGGACTACTCCCTGTAAATTTCTTGGCAAAATTTCAAAAGAGGTCAGGGCCTCCATCCTAGGACTGAGAGGAAGTGATTTTGTGCCTAAGGCAGAACTAGAACTATGAGTTTTCCAGCTTCCCAATTTCTAGCCTGTTGTCTTAACCACTATACCAGGGGTGTCAAACTCAATTTCATTGAGGGCTGCATCAGGGTTGTGTTTGACCTTGGGGGGCCAGGGTAGGTGTAGGCAGGGTGGGTGTGGCCAGCTCAACATCATTCATGTTGGGGGTGCCTGTGGTGGCCCGAGCACTCTGCCAGCTCCATTTTTGGCTGCAATGGCCTCCTGCAACTCTCTGCCAGCGAAAATGGAGCTCAGGAGGGCCGCCTGCAGCCCTCACATGCTCCGTTTTTGCTGGTAGAGGCACTGCAGGCCAGTCCTTTGCTGTTTCCCTGCAAGCCAGATCTAAGCACCCCGCAGACCAGATCAGTCCCCCGGGCCTTGAATTTGACACCCCAGCACTACAGCAAATAGTCTCCTGAAATACTTTAAATATTTTTAAAATTGTATACAATCAGTCTGTGTTTCATTACTCACTCACTGTGATGCCTTAAGTTGTCCAAATACTTATGATCTTATGCCAACTAGAGGCCAACGAAAGAAAAACGTAAATTCAATTTTATCTTGAATGCTGTATCATTTAGTTGACTCACATGTAACTGCTATCAATTCCTCTCCATGCAACATTTTCTGGTCTTTTTCTTGAGTCTATCCCATCTATTCAATCTTATATATACTATACATCTTTTAGTTCTTTCAATCCTCCACTTCCTTCTCCTATATCCCTCCATTGTAATCCTGACTACACAAAATCAAATTTATCTCCATTAATTTTTCTTCATTCTGATGCTCTTAGAAATTAGCGATATCAATCATTTCCTTGCCCCCCAAAAATCTTAGCCCACCCAGATGAGTTGGAGATAACAAACTTAGGTTCTGATACTGACAATCTCTAACGGGATCAATTTTCTTACTATCTTCCATGTCTTCAGATATAAAAAAAACTTCGTTCCCACCTCAGTTACATCTTTGTCAATCTTACATCATCAAGAGGTGCTGATAATCTATATTGGCTCAATCTCTGTCCTCTACAACAGTGGTTCTTAACCTGGGTGATATCGCCCCCAAGGGCGATTTTTTTTCAGGGGCGATAGAACAAAAGGGCGATGTGGGGTGAAGGAATGGAAGGCGATATGGGGGTGATGGAGGGAGATATATTGGGAGAGAGAGAGAGAGAAGCAGTGGCACGTTACACGTTCGCCGTGCCGCCTCTAGTAGAGATGCTAAGAGCACAGCCCTGCACATTCACCCATTGACTAGTGCCGCCCTGTTATGTGCCACCGGCTGCTGCCGCCCGTCACCTCTTAGCGCCCCAAGGCCCCAGCAGAGGCAGCCCGCCGGCTCTGTTGTTTCATCCATTTTGGTGCCGCCGGCGACTAGTCAATGGGTGAATGCATTTAGCGCCCAGAGGCTGCACATTCACCCATTGACTAGTAACGCCGGCACCAAAATGGATGAAACAGCAGAGCCGGCCGGGCCTCAACGCCCCCTGCTGCCCCTTAGCCCTCTGCTGGCCCCTTGGCCTTGGGGACACTAAGAGGTGACAGGGGGCGGCGTGTTGAATGCAGCCATGGCAGCACATAATGCACCACCTCTTCCACATTGGAGGCGCCGGCCCGAGCGTTACTAGTCAATGGGTGAATGTGCAGGGCGCCTTGAAGCCACTCTGCTGGCCCCTTGGGGATGCTAAGAGGTGGCAGGGGTGTTCCAGGCACCAGCCCTGCAGGCTCACCCATTGACTGTAGCACCACCGGAGCGGTGCCAAAATGGGTGAAACTGCAGGCCGGCCCGAATGCCCCCTCGCTGCCTCTTAGTGCCCCTCTGCTGGCTCCCATGGGGACGCTAAGAGGCGGCAGGGGAGCGGTTATGTTGGGGAAGGGGGGCGATGACAACTTCCTCAATGGCTCAAGGGGGCGATTCTTTCAAAAAGGTTAAGAACCACTGCTCTACAACTAGTGTAGTAGTTGTGGCTTTTGAGTGTTTTCTAACAAATCACTTGTGAAATTAACTAAAATTGCTGATAATGCTGAGTTCTAGTCACCTTGCCCCACTCCTGCCTGGACTACCTGAACCTTTCATGGCCATGGCTATGTACTGTATGAAATTCTGCTTTTTGTGTTTGCATTGGAAACAGGCTGCTCAATATTACCTAATTTCCTTAGGAACATCCCCAAAGAACTACTATATTCATATGGACCAGGCTGGTTTACAACGATAAAGTTAAATAATATCATATGTGCTATTACTTTTCTTGCTGTTTTGGAGTCTTATTGTCTATTATTGCCTTCTTGTACAATTATTTTCTCACCTTAGAGCAGAAGCTGTTAGTACTGTTTCCCTTGTCTTCTATTTCCCACCTTCCATGGGACACAGCATTTTTTTTTGAAAAGGGCAGCAGATAGCACAATCTTAAGTAAAAGTATGCAGAAGTTTAATTGCACAAACCTGAGAGTTATGTCTGTGGAAAGTTCCTCCCTGTTCAGTGCATTTTAGTTCAACCAGCATTATCTTTTCCCTGCCTAGCTGTCAGATATTCTTTTAATATGAAAAGCCCAGGGACCAATCTATACCAGTATTCTTTCCAATCAATAACATCTAGCTCACTTGTACATCACATGGTATATTCCCCAACCAGTTTTTCTGAGGCTATTTGTTTCATTTCCCACAAGTTCTTCATTAATTATTTTAATTATTGCCATTTCCCTGTGCTAAGTGTGATGTATGTTCCTGTGTCGTGATATTACACTACTTACCAATGAGAATAGTTTAAAGACCAAGGGCCTTGGTGGCTCAGGCTGTTAAATGCCTGCATTTAAGCTCCAGCTGCCTACAATTACTGTAGGCTCGAATCCCACCAGGCTCAAGGTTGACTCAGCCTTCCATCCTCTCGGGGTAGGTAAATTGAGGACCCAAGATTGTTGGGGGCAATAAGCTGACTTTGTAAAAATGCCGCTTAGTAATAAGCAGGCATATACAATGGAATGAAGGCTATTGCTGAGCACACTGGGTTGTATCCCAAAATTGTAAGCACCTGAGTCTTCGGAGAAGGGCGGCATATAAATGTAATTAAAAAAAAAGTTGTAGAGATTTTTCAATACTTTGTCTATTTTTTCCTTTGTCCTCAGGTACAATGGAGAGATACTATATTTGAAGGCAAGTAATCAATGTGTTTGCTGCTGCTGTTATTTTTAGGGTATTTTCTTTCACTATGCATATGCAATATATAGCTGTGCAATCAAATAATGCACAAAGACAGCATAAATCAAAACTAGAAACTGAATGCATTGAATGTTCCTCAGAAATGAGTTGCCTACACAAAGCAGTATTATTCTTCCATAATTATTGAGGTGCACATGTTGTTGCTGTAGTTCTGTAGTAGTCCCGAAGGTGCTATTCAAAAGGCAGTTGAACTTCCTTAGTTTTTTCCTTGAAAATATTTTGTGTCTCATCCAAGAAGCTTCTTCAGTTCTAAACTGAAGCAAAACATTTTCTAGGAAAAAACTAAGAAAGTCCAGCTGCCTTTTGAAAAACACCTTTGGGACAACCATGACCTGGATGATTGAGAATCTCATAGACATTTATGGCAGATACTTTTGTTATAACCACAAACATTAAATCAATGATTTATCAAACCCTTTTTCTAAGTTATATTATACACTGTACTTATTTTATTCTAAGTACAGTGAATATTGGGCTGCATTCTCAAATATGTAAACTCTCCCCTTGGCAGATTTTTCATTTAAAAAAACAAAGCACAAAGTGTGCCTACAAAACAACAGGAATCCAGCATAGAAAATGCCTTGAAGTCAACAAAGGAACTTATCTATGCAAAACACCTATTCTAACACTAAACATTGTTATTATCATTAAACGTTCTCTTCTACAGAGGGAAATTTCATACCAGATTAGAAATAGTTGTCTAGTATTGTATGAGATTTGAACCCATGCCTGCGATTTCCTGAGGCAACACTTTTGATCTCTTTGCTTCACAGCTGTAGGTCAATGCACAATTTTTCTGGGATAAATTAAATATGAAGTAAAAAATATACATGAATTTCATGTGTAGGATTTTTCCGCTCAACATAAGTAATAGCTTTAATAATATCTAATTTTATTTATCAAATTAATTAAATGTGTAACCACCCATCTCACTGTCAAGCAACTGGGCTGCTAATTATATTTCTAAGGAACAAAGGTGGATCATTTCTCCCATCTATAGCCTAACAGAAATTCTGTTGCCTAAACCCACATGCTGTTTGTTTTTGTTTTTTGAGGAGAAGTAAACAACTTTTGATGCAAGTGTCTGGAAGCCCAATGCACACACCAACTGTGCAGAATGCCAAGGACTCATGGATGAAGCTTGGCTTTTCTATGTTTTCTTTGCCTGTTCAATGGAATTTGATCTTTTAAAAAAAAACTTTAGTATGATGTTTAGACTGTTTGGGGACTTATTCAACCATTTTTTGTGAATTCACTACCTCAAAATAATAGGAAATAGAAACTTGATTTTTCAAACAACCATAGCCCCAAAACTTGGTGGTATAGTCAAGATATGCTTCCAGGGATCATATAGAGCAGGGGTCGCCAACCTTTTGGACCTCAGGGGCAACCAAACACATAATTTTAAATCCTGGGGACCACTAAATATGAATTTTGAGTAATGGTGGCTTGCTGACGTTGGTGGGAGAGAGAGAGAGAGAGAGAGATCTGATCTAACATCTCCCCCCCCTCATACACACACACACACACACACACATACAAACACACAGAGGCAGAGGTGGGATTCAAATTTCTTAACAACTAATTATTGAGTGTGGCCTAACTTGTGGGTGTGGCTTGGTGGTCATGTGACTGGCTGGGCATGGCTTATATGTAAATATTATAAATATTTATGTAAAAATTGAATTTTTTATTTAAAAAAAGAACAACTTTTACCCAAAATCAGGCAAAACAGGCAGTCAGATTGAGTTGCTCACAGAATCACAGATTCAGAGATCTATTTTTCTGCCATCGGCTACCTGAGTCTGTCACATAAAATTTGCTTGTAAGCAAACTCATAAAATTTGCTAGCAAGCAAACTCACAAAATTAACTCACATCCAACAATTTTCTGCTTTCTAGCTGATCTAAATCTCCCGGCATAGCAGAACAGCTGATGGTTGTGGGGGGGAAGGAAAAATAGCAACTTAGCAGGCAATTTTGCCACGTAAGGAGTGAGTGAGCGGGGAGGGTTCCCACGGGCCATGTGGGCAGGGCAGACTTGTGTTTCTGCGCAGCCTGGATTAATTGCTTTGGGGGTGCTCTGGGGGTGACATTTCTCTGTGGACCACCAAAATTTTCTCATGGACCACCAGTGGGCTGCAGACCACCAGTTGGCAACCACTGATATAGAGGACCTCTGTTCAGGGGCAGGCTTTCCAACATGGTCAGAATTGTTGGAGTCTCATGGAATTTCACTATGGATTGTTCTATCAACTTTCAGCAGGAAGGAGGGCAACATTCCCCAAATTAGGATGAGAATTTAATTTACATCCCTTGTCAGGCCTCTCTTATCCATTCCAGGTATGCAGTCTTTGCCTCAGTTTAGATGAAAAGAAGGCTAAACGTCACTTGTATATTAATAAAAGCTCAATCTACATCCTCAGATGTTTTCTCACAATGGTTTCATGCAGATGAAAAGCAATAATCTCCCAGCCTGATATTCTCATAATGGCCAGTCAAGTTGGAACAGAACTGCTGTGAGTCAGGGCCCCAACACAGAAAGTTGGTCCAGAAGGATACTGTGTCTGATGATATTAAAAGCTGGAGGAACAATCAAGCGAATCATAAGGGTTGCACTCCACCACCCACTCTATGCGAAGATACCTCAAAGGAATAAATATTAATACATGTAAACTTGCGCCAGTACTTAACCCAAGGCTGCGATTTCTCCTTTGTTGTTTCCCCCTCTGCTGGCTATTGCAGAAAGTACAATGAAAACTTCTGAAGGAACTAGAAATGAGAAAGAGGTTGATTGTGGAATTCTTAAATATGAGAATTCATTTGTAAATAGTGTTATGTATGTAGGTTTAAATGATATTGGTTTATTTTGAACTGTTCTTGTAAAATGTCAAATGGGATTGGTTTAAATAGTGCGGGAAAAACCCTGCACTCCCATTGGCTGGCAACTATGGCTGCAGGCTATAAGAGGCAGCCATAGCCCAGCCAAGTCGGGTCCATTCGAGCTGTAGTCACTTAATAAACTCTTCACTGAAGCTCTTCGCATCTGACTCTTCATGCAAACTTAACACTGGCGACGAAGGTGGGATTGCCCTGAAGAAGAGACAACGCGGAAGACAAGCAGAAGAGCGAGATGGCTGCCCTGTTCGAGCCGGTGGTGGAAGACTGGGAATCGTATGCGGATTGCTTCCAGATGTACTTGGAAGGGAACGACCTCGCCGATATCCCTGAGAAGCGGAAGAGGGCGGTATTTCTCATGCACTGTGGTCCGGCAGTCTTCAAGATGGCGAAGGCATTGGCGGGAGCTACAGACTTGAAGGTAATGGAATGGCCTGATTTGGAAAAGCTTTTAAGAGCCCATTACGCCCCACAAGTATCGTGCCTCATTAAGAGACATGAGTTTTACCGTCGGGATCAAGGGGAAAGCGAAAATGTTAACGACCTCGTGGCAAGTTTAAGGGACATTGGGGGTGCTTGTGACTTTACCAACTTAGAAGAGGCCATGCGTGATCAGTTTGTTCTAGGCCTCAAAGATAAGGTCTTACAAAGCAAACTGTTAATGAAACCTAAGATCACGTTTAAGGAGGCCATAGAGGAAGCTGTTTCAGCGGAAGCCACCAAGTCCTCAGCAGCGGCCATGAAAAAGATTAACAAGGCCTCAAGCCATTCTGATGTGGAAAAATCCACAACAACCCATAGCGAGCAAATAGACTCTGATTCAGATTGCAGTGAGGTGGAGGAAGGGATTTTTAGACTCAGAATGGAGAAGAAAAGGAAAGACACTGGAAAAAAGAGGCAAGAATTTTATTGCAGAGGCTGGGGGGCACCCCCTCACTGAATGCAAGTTTTTAGACACCATCTGCCTACATTGTGAGAAAAGGGGTCACCTAGCAAGAGTCTGCAAATCATCCAGAACTCCACCTAGTAGGAAGAAATTCCCTGAAAAGGATTTTAAGCCCAACAATTTCATTGAAAACATGGGGCACAACTCAGAAGCAAGTGGAAAGAATGAAACTCATCAAACAATCACCATTGGTCATTCTTCACCCTTGAGAAGCAGAAAAGTACATGTGAAGGTATTCATTGAAGGAAGGCCTTGCCAAATGGAAGTGGACTCAGGCTCCTATTTATCTATGGTGTCATGGGACACTATTCACAGGCTACTTCCCAACATTCAGAAGAAACATTTCCAGAAGCAAGCACTGACTCTTAAAGACTACCAAGGAACAAGATTCCAGTAGTTGGAGCAAGAGATTTCAACGTGAAGTTTAAAGGCCACACCAAACGTTTGCCCCTGACCATCGTGGACAAGGATCGCCCAAGCTTGCTGGGACTTGAGTGGTTCAAGCCACTAGGCATCAAGGTGACTGGCATCAATCACGTGAGCAACTCTGAATGGGAGGAGGCCTTGAAGTCTGAGTTTCCAGAGGTCTTCAGCGAAGGATTGGGCAAGTATATGGGGATCCCTATCACTTTCAATCTAGATCCCAAGGTGCCCCCAATTTGTTTAAAGCTCAGGAGGGTTCCATTTGCTTTAAAGGAAAAAATTGATGCACAATTAGACAAGTTAATTGCTCAAGGGTTTTAGAGCCCACTGACCACTCCAGATGGGAGACACCCATAGTCACACCAGTCAAGGCTGATGGGTCAGTAAGAATTTGTGGAGACTATAAGGGGACACTGAACCATGCGCTACAGCAGAGCGCATATCCAGTTCCAGTTGTGCATCACCTGTTACATTCACTTGGCAGGGGTACAGTCTTTGCCAAACTGGACTTGGCCCAGGCATATCAACAACTAACAGTTGATGATGCCACTGCAGAGGCCCAAACCATTGTGACTCATAGAGGTGCCTTCAAATGTAAAAGGTTATAATTTGGAGTCAGCATGGCACCAGGCATCTTTCAAAGCCTTATGGAAAGAATGCTCCAAGGACTGCCAGGGTAGTGCCTTACTTTGATGATGTGTTAATCTCTGCTGAAAATGACACTCAGCTACAAGAAAGACTCAGAGAAGTCCTTACCAGATTCAGGAAAGCGGGGTTAAAAGTCAAGGAAGAAAAATGCACACTTAAGACTGACAGGGTTGAGTTCCTGGGCTACATGATTGACAAGCATGGCATCCATCCTACAGATGCCAAAGTTAAAGCAATCAAAGAAGCCCCTAGACCTAAATGCAAAACAGATTTGCAAGCTTTCCTTGGACATTAACTTTTATCACATGTTCCTACCTCAAAAGGCAACCATTGCTGAACCTTTGCACAGATTACTTGATAAGAAGTCTGTTTGGGTCTGGGGCAGGAAGGAACAATCAGCATTTAACAGTATTAAAAGACTAATCACGTCTGATGCTGTACTGATACAGTTCTCTGAGAATTTGCCTGTTGTCCTGACTTGTGATGCATCCCCTTTTGGAGTGGGGGGTTGAGCCACAGGCTTCCCAGTGGGAGAGAAGCCCCTATTGCATTTTACTCTCGCACTTTGACCAAAGCAGAGAGGAATTACAGCCAATTGGACAAAGAGGCATTGGCAGTTGTTGCAGCTGTTAAGAAATTTCATGAATATCTGTATGGCAGAACATTTACCATTGTTACAGATCACAAACCTTTGTTAGGCATTGTGGCAGGAGACAAGCCTACACCTACTATCCTGTCACCAAGAATGCTGAGGTGGAATGAATTTCTTGCAGCTTACTCATACAAACTTATCCACAAGCCTGGCAAGGACATTGGACATGCTGATGCACTAAGTCGTTGCCCACTTCCTTGCCACAAGGAGGACCTTGAACCTGAAACACACACCTTTTCCTAGAAACTGTTGCCAAGCTTCCAGTTCATGCTGCTGAAATTGCCAGAGAGACTGCCAAAGACACTGTGTTGGCTCCTGTTATAGGCTGGATTAAGCAAGGTTGGCCTCTTCAAGATCTACCTCACCTTGCCCAACCTTTTAAGTCCAGGCAAACTGAATTATCTGTATTAAGAGGATGTATTTTGTGGGGTAACAGGGTGGTTATTCCTGCAAAACTGCAAAGAGAGGTTTTGGAAATGTTACATGAGGGTCATCCTGGTATTGTAAGGATGAAGGGATTGGCCAGGAGTTATGTATGGTGGCCAGGTATTGACAAAATGGTTGAAAACTGGGTTGCATCTTGTCCCAATTGCCAGGTGGTCAGGCCTGCCCCATCTCACGCCCCCACACAGGAATGGGAATGTCCTAGGGGCCCATGGTCTAGGATCCACATTGATTTCGCAGGTCCTACTAGAGGGCACACCTTCCTTATTATAGTAGATGCATATTCCAAATGGCTAGAGGTGTTTCCCATGACATCCACCACAACTGATGCTGTCATCAAGCAGCTCAGAAAACTGTTTGTAACGCACGGGTTACCTGATGTTCTTGTCTCTGACAATGGCCCTCAATTTACATCTAACCTCTTTGAATCCTATCTAGCACAACAGGGTATCAGACATGCTCTTACTGCCCCGGGCACCCTTCGGCTAATGGCCGGGCTGAACGCATGGTACGTTTTACCAAAGAGAAGCTTCAGCAACTGGGTCCTGGGGACATCACTGAGAAGGTTGAAAAACTTCTTAGTGTTCAGCACATCACTCCTAGCCCATCTAATAACTTATCCCCAGCAGAGTTGTTGATGGGTAGGAAACTTAGGTCTTCCCTTGACCGCCTTCATCCCACTTACGCACCCAACGCACCACTGGATTCCACTTCCAAAGTTTGTACATTCAGCATGGGTGATTCTGTTTATGCTAAGAACCTCATAGGTGAACCTTTGTGGATTCCTGCTGAGATAACTCAGATCACAGGCCCTCGTTCTTACAGGGTACAAACAGAGGATGGACTCCTCTGGAGCAGGCACATTGATCAACTTAGATCCAGGTTCTCTCAGGAACATCCCTTGTCTCTCTCTAGTTCCCTCACCTGATGTCAATTCTAGGGGAAGGGGAGGAACAGGAGGAAAATCAGCAAGCAAGAATCAACCCCATGTGTAACGAGCCATTACGACAGGAACCATCCCAAAACCTGTCACAATGCCAAAATCCATCCTTAGAAGTGGAAGATTATACATCACTACCTGACTTGGGTGCTGACATTGGGCTGGAGATGGGTTGGGAGGAGAGACCAGATTCTAACAGTCAAACAGGGTCTTCTTTCACAGGGAGCCCCAATGGGGAAATGTCAGCAGACACATTTCCTCTCTCACTGGGTGAGAATGTAAAAACTTCTGAACCACGAAGGTCTCAACATACATGCAAGAGCCCCACCTATTTAAAAGAATACATTAGATAGGTTGGGGTTTGGTATGGACTGAACCTAGTGGGGAGGGGTGTAGGTTTGTATGTTATTGTAGGTTTGTATGTAGGTTTAAATGTTATTGGTTTATTTTGAACTGTTCTTGTAAAATGTCAAATGGGATTGGTTTAAATAGTGCGGGAAAAACCCTGCACTCCCATTGGCTGGCAACTATGGCTGCTGGCTATAAGAAGCAGCCGTAGCCCAGCCAAGTCGGGTCCATTCGAGCTGTAGTCATTTAATAAACTCTTCACTGAAGCTCTTCGCATCTGACTCTTCATGCAAACTTAACAAATAGGACTTATGAAAGAGAACATCTCAGTGAGCCACATATGTATTCTACTTAAATCTGGGGTCTTTCAGATGTGCCAGATAACAATTTCCAAAATTCTCACACAATGTGAGCCAGAATATTGGAAGTTACAGCCCAAGAAATTAGAAGCGAGGAAGTCTAAGATAAGACCATAATATAGGTTGATTCTAAAGGTAGATAAATGTTCTGAGTTCCTTTAACAGAACCCGTATGAATATAACATCTTGATGACTTTGCAGAAAAGGCTGGAATAGCAAGGGCATTGTCACAATTAAAATGAAACCCCATGCCCAATTGAAATCATGCCCATTGGAGGCATTCCTAAAGCATTGGTTCTTGTACTGTTCTGTTTGTTTCATTTTGTGTGGGTTACCATCAACAGGATAATCCCTGCCTCGTGCGCATTCTGATAGATGAGCCTCAGTCACTCGCACCCATAGCTAAAATGGAAAGAAATATGTAATTAAATTACTTCCCTCTTCTTCACAACGTACATAAACAATTTTATCATCTTCTCTCAAAATATAACAACCATTAAAGGATTGACTTGGCTCTGATTTCTTATCCCAAACTTTTTATATATTTTTGTTGCTGAATTTTGGCAGTATCACTGCAATTTTAGTGCCAATACTCATTTTTCTTTCTTTTTTATAATATTTTTATTTAAAAATCACAATTAAAAAGACTAATACAAATTAAAAAAGAAATAATAGAAAGAGCAGAAAAGAAAAATAGAAAAGGAAGAAAGAAGCACATAGTATAGAAAAAGAATGAAATATATAAAGAAATGACTTCATCACAAATAGAAACAATTTTAGTAACTTATCTTCTCTTAAAATACAACACATCTTCATCTTCCCGTATTCTATATCTTATTCTTAAACACATCCATAAAAACTTCCTGATCAGCAAAAGTCCATTAATTTTTTTTTTACAGATAACAATATAATTATTTTAATCTTTAAAATAAATCAATTTTAAATTCCTTTTTTTTACTTTTAACAATCTTGATTTTTAGTTCTTCAAATAATGTCCTAAAGCTTGATTTCTTTTCATTTTTTTATTTCCCCTCCCAAAAATCTTCAAAGCTTTAACAAGCCTCTTTTGTAAATCCAATATAGGAAGATTATCCAGGTCATTCTCTTGGTTTGTTATTTGTATATCCCTTTTAATTATTAAGACATCAGCTGGCTTCTTTTGTACGTCCATCTTTTTCCATGACATTCATGTAGGTTTTCATTTTTAAATTTATTTTCATATCAGTCCATTAAGTCATTCTTGTCCATTAAAACTTGTTCCTCTTTCATAACAATTTTTAAACCCAGTCTATTTTATAGAGATAAGACACTCTTAAAATTAACTTCTGCATTCATTGTTCAAAATATCCTTCAAATGTCGAATGTTAAAATATTTTGTTCCATTATGTATTGGTAAATCAAATTAAGTGTTCTCATTTAGTGGTAATCTTTAGTTCCATCTAGTTCCCTCTGGTATTCAACTTTCAAAATTCCATCCTTTTTTTTTTGAAGTTCAATAGAAATTTATTTTTCCACTGGAATGATTTTTATAATTCCAAAATCTAATTTCAAATTATATGGAATTAAAATCATTTGTAACTTTCTTAAATCAAAAATCTAATCATCCCTTTTCTATTTATTTCAGAAAAAAATAAGTCCTTAAACTTATACTTAAAACTTCTTTCGCTAAGGATTGAAGGAAACTCACCTAGTGCAGTAAAACTTGTTGATCCAAAGGTTCCTAATAGCTGAAAAGCAGTTAAGCTATTTTCAAAAGTGATTACAAAACGAAACATGCAAGCCCAGTGTCCTGAGTGCCAACCACTATTTCAGTAAGATAGCTATTCCCTTGTCTCCTTCTGGAAAATGCTGTCTTCCCTTCCCTTAAACCTTCTGGAAAATGATGTATTGTGGTCTCCCTGTGATGAGCAATTGCCTGGAGCACTTGTAGACAATCTCAAGTTCTCTTCTTGCCCAAAGAGGAATTACAAAGAGCTGGTTCTTCATTCTGATGCAGTCTTGAGTTTTCCATTTCTTTTGCTGAAGCCCTGCTCAGCTTCAACTGAGTTCAACCCTATCATGTACTTCTTCATGAAAAATAATCAACCTAGACAGAAAGCAGTTAAGAATAAGCCAAACACAGCAGGAAGACAGTGGAGGATTCCCAGTATATCCCACTGGCTATACCTGAAATAACTTTGTTCATTTGTTGTTGCCCTAAATGCAACTCCCTCCCCCATATTAATACTTCACAGAGTGGGTATTGATCCCCTTGCTTAATTTATATATCAGTATCTATATCTATCTATCAATCATCTATCTATCTATGGTAACTATGCATTACTTGCAGTCTTTCAATGTATTATCTCAATTTATCTCACTTAAAGATGAATAAGTGTACCTTTCTCTGGAATCTGTATCCTCAAAGACAATTGCTTTTTTCATATCACTTTTGGGAGCAGTTTCCTTTCCTTGGATCCTAGCAAAATAATGATGGACACACAGAAAGATGGTTCATAATTGTCTTCCAGGTTTCCCTGAAGGCAAACTGTTTACTACTGCCTGCCTTCCTTAGCAATGTTCATCCACTGGAGAATATTAGGCATGTTCTCAGTTCACACAGGCGTACGAGAAGTCTGACAAATATAGTATGATTCTCCACAGCAGATCTGTTGGTCCAATAAAACATTCCATGAAGCCTGAAAACCCAGGTCTTGGTCTTTGATGTTTCCTCTGGAACTATTGTTGCACATTCCTTAAGCCTGGACTTCTTGTGACAACAGATTGATGTGATAATGCCTCTGCTGACCACCTGTCACATACATTGCCATTTGGACAAGCAGTGCTCACTCTACCGTATTATCAAAGAGGAAGGGAGTAAAAAATGTCATTTTGTCCTGAAAGATATTTGGTGAGTTCCTCTTTGAGAGAGAATACTCTAACTAAAAAAATGGAGACAACACATAAATCAGTGTAGTTCAGCTGGCTGAATATGGCAGAGGCAGAAAGAGAGAAGAGGAAATAAAACATTAAAGTACAGAAATGGCAGATGAGGGGGACCTCTGGAAAGAGTACTAAGGAAAAGCAGAACAAAGTGTAGAGAAAACCCAAGGAGAAGAAAATAATAGAAAGGATGAAGGAATGCAGGGGTGACTACACAATGATCCCATTCCAAAACCCAGCCTTTCTCTCACATGTTATAAATAGACTTCTCCACCAAACTAAGAAACAAACCCTTATATGTGTGCTTTCTTTTTAAAATTGTTTTTAATATTTTTTTTTGCATTTTGTAGACTACATTTAATAAGGTATGCAATAATCTCTGTTGACCCTAATGCATTAGGGTGCCAACCACGTGAACTTTAGGTATAATTAGCCACAGGTTCCCCTCTTCTCTGTAACTTGAGCATTTAGCTCAATCCTAAAAAAATATTATACTACATTGTATATGTATATGTATATGTGTATATAAAATATTATATACACTATTATATTATTCTTTCCATCCACACTCATATCCAGCAAATTGTGTTCCAAATGTAACAGACATTATCAAATAAACTTGTAGATATAGAAAAGAAATAATTACCCAAAAGATTGGCCTTTTGAAAGAAAAAACAGATTCATAGTTGATTGTCAAAAACAATATATCATTTCTCCATGGTTGTTCAACTATAATTCCATCCATCCAGGAAGAACATTGTCTAAAACAGTGAAAATCCTAATGTTTATTTTTAAAATAGCTTTTGATACTTAACTTTAAACATTAATTTTGCCCAGATCAGAACAATTGACATTGCTTCTTTCATGAATATTCATGTAGCTCAGACAAGAAGGTAGGTAGAATGAAAAGCTGAAGACTTTGCTTGGAAAAATAAAACAGGTTTGAACATTCATAGAGAAATACTAGAGGAAGGACTTTCTCCATCTCTAAGGGAGACCATTTATCTGTGCCAGAATTAATTCTTATGTTCTTTGTTTCCTGAAGAATGTTACGGAGAGATCCCTGAATTTAGCAGAATAATGGAGAAATAAATGAAGCATCCCATAAGTAGCACACAAATGCTTTGTACTGAATATGCACGTTTGTGTAGATAATTCCCATGTACATATTTTATACTGCTTCATATAAAATATCCTGGAGGAGGAGTAATGTCTATTTATTTCTTGCTCAGGCATTTCTAAAAAGTACCAAGGAAGAGAAAGTGAGCCCACCCCACTATTTTCAATAGCATGGGGTTAGCTACGTCTTCACTGTTAGAAGATATAAAAGATAACCAAAATAAATGCTCTTAATGTTTTTTCCCCAAGTTGGTCTCAAATTCTTTCAAGAACAGGTATTTAGATTTGTCTCTGAATGTTTCCGCCTTCAAAAACATCCTGAGATGCCACTTCTGAACACACAAATTAACTTCTTTCACAAGTCAGAAAAGCACCTTCATTGCACTGAGACGCCCAGCAGCTCAATGTGCAAGATGGCATATTAACAAGTCACCAAGCACTTTCCCCCTCAAAGTGAACAATTGCCCAAACAAATGAATCTCCCTCCTCCTTTGGCTAGCTCATAAATGTGCATCCTGAAAGCACCGCAAGAAATTCTTCCCCCAATCATATCACACAAAGGTGCAAGGATGAATTAATTTTTCTAGCCTGATGCTCATATAATTAAATTTCTTCATTTTCTTTCCTCCTTTGTTAAACATATATTGCCTTGTGCGTTGTAGTTTTTCTTTCTTTTTGTATAGTACACCAATAAAACAAAATAAACTAAACCCAGAGTACCTGTGGGCTCTGGTCCCTTCAATGGCCCTGCTGTTGCTGCCTTCCTAGCTGTCTGATTCTGGACATCTCAGTCTTCCAGAATTTTGCCCTTCTTCCATAGATGGGAGGTCAAAGTTTCCAGTGTCACTTAATTAGGCTTCCCCAAGTGACCCCCAAATCCCTTGGATTAGAGAGGGTCCAAGCGGTGGGTGTCACCTCATAAGCAGCTGAGCAGCTTGGAGTAAAGGAAGCTCAATGCAGTTTAATGGAGCGAAGGTGGAGGAGGAGAATTAGGGCAAGCTTGAACCTGTATGGCAAAGAAAGATGATCTAATACTGTCCGCAATAGACCAGCAATAGCAACTCAGGCCTTCACTGTCATCTCTAACTGGATAACTGCAATCCACTTTTATCTAGGGCTACCTTTGAAGTCTACCTGGAAACTACACACTTAGAATGCAGCAGGATCCCTATTTGAGGCAGCATGGGTGTGTGTGTGAGAGAGAGAGAGTGTGTGGTAAGGAGTCAGAAAACTATTCTACCCAAACGATGCTGATGACAGAGTAGCCATCCAGAATTAATACTGCAAGTTCTTAGTCTAAATGTTGGTTAGTGTCTGAGTCAGAATACACATCTTCTCTCAGGAATATAGCTTATGGATTCAGGAGAATCCCTCATCTTCAGATTAAGCAGAAGCTTTATCATTGTAAAAGACAAAGGCAGAATGCAGGATATAGCAAAGAAAACAGCAGCTCTGATAAATGACCAGTTGTAAAGATCTGTGTTATGCCTTTGAGAGACAGGAGGAAGAGCTGCAGGCAAAACAACTATCATGCAAAAGGTATTGCAGCCCACAGGAGAGAAAAAAGTGGTGTGGGAAGGATCTCGGAAGGAACTCTTCCTAAATTTTGAGAAAGTAAAAGTAAAGGAGAGGAGAGTGCTTTCAAACTTGCAAGATTAATGTCAGCCCTTCAAGGCAATCCAGACAGAAACACAAGCTATGAATACTTTACTGTTAGGTTACAGTAGCAGAATCCTTCTGTGGGCTGAGTTACCTTTTGCATGACAATTGTCTAAGATGTAGTGTAGGCATGTTGCAGATCCCATTGGCTAAGAAGTTCCATCTGATCTGTGCCAACTTCTGGAACCTCATCCCACCTGAGGTGACATATCTGTCAGGGTTCCAGTTAATGCACTCAATGGAATCAAAACTCCAAGGCAGGCGTACTCCTCAAAGTATGGATTTATTAGGCATGTCATATTGGCACACCTGGGGAAAACCCAACCCTGAAAGACCTAAGGTTTTCCCCACCCAAATCAAAACCCCAAAGTTCTTTCCCCCAGGTCATATGTCCCTCAGATGGTCCAATCAGGTCTCAGCCCCAATTCTGGCTGGCTTTTGTCCATGCCTCTCCAACACCTGGTAGAGCGTCTTTGGTTCCCACAGGAAAGAATGTTATTTTGGTCACATATCCCCAGCTATCTCTTATCTCCCCCCACACGTTCATACAGCTCCTACAGCTTTCTGTGACAGCCCCGAAGATGCTCCCATTATGGCTTCAGGGCTAATAGTTATCCTCAAAATGGTTTTTTCCCATCAGTCCTGGGGACCTACTGGCAGCAGAGAATCTGTGTGTTGATTGCACCAGGTACAGGTAATCCTTGCCTTGTGGCCGAAGTGGAGCCTGTTCATTACGATTGAAGGTTGTGACAGTCATAAAGTGGACCCAAGTTATCATGATTGGACCTGCTTTTTTTGTGATGGTTATTAAGTGAATTCCATGGTTGTTAAGCAAAACCCATTGTTTGCTCAGGAGCATTTTTGCCAAAAGCCAGAAGTAAACACCAGTTTTTAGCAAAAGCATTGTAAATTGCCGTCATGTGAATGTGGGGCACTGTGAACAGCCATAATGCTGATTGGCTGCCAAGTACCCAAAATGTGGTCATGTTAGGGGGCCTGTTGTAACTTTGGAACTGAGTTGTAAGAACTTTTTTTTTGGGGGGGGGTGCTGTTGCATATGACCAAATATAGCCAAGGAGTAGAGTTGGCTAACAGACTCCACTCATTGGCTCAGCCACCGGCGGGAAAAACGAAATCCTGTCAGTGGCTGAAGCTTTGGACAACACCGGCGTAAAGGCTGGCACCTGCCACGGCTGAGCAGCTTTTTTTTTAAAACGGAATAAAGACTGCTTATTGTTTCTGATGTGTCCCACCTCTCATTTTGCGCGGACCCACATAACAGGTGCCATAACTTTGAATGGTCACAAAGCTTAATCTTAATTAACCCTCTCCCAATTTTGTTTTCCTTAAGCAAATTATTTAATAGTTTTAATTGGTTTTTATATTCTGTTTTAAAATTGGTTTTATTTTACATCCCCAAAAGTTGCCTTGTGATAGGTGGTCAAATCAATTGATCAACGAATAAATAAAAGTGTTCTTTCAAAGAATTTCAACTGTGAATTATAGGACATGGAGTTCAAGGCAAATGGTAGTTTTTCAAGTTGATAGCTTAAAATCTTACTAAATCTTTAGTTCCAGTGTGGATCCTAATGTTTACATTATAAGGACTGATAGTTCTCAGGAGATTAAATTGCAATCAGGAAAAAAATTATTCACAGAAAAACATAATATATAAGCCATTTCCTCAGTAGAGGTTTTAGCATCTTCTAGATCTAGGAGCATTCTATCATTGTTGAACCAAAATATCAAAGTGAAGTTAAGTTTAATTTTTCTTCACCAATAGCTGAATGTGACATTAAGAAGACACCATGTATGCCGGTTTTGAGCTTCCCGGAAGACGGATTGCTGACCGCGACTGTGTGCGGCTTTGGTCTGTGCTTCGGCATTGGAGAGCCCCGATTGATCAGATTTGGGGCAGAAGCTGCCTCATAGGGGCAGCGGAGGAAGGGGAGACCATCAGCTGGGTAGAGGGGAGTCGCAAATCCCCACCCCAGCTTCACAATTGCTCCCTCCCAAAGACGCCTGAAGCGGTGGTCTAAAATGGCCACCCTGAAGGGGAAGATTAGATTGGAATAAGTTTGTGCAGGAGAGAAAGAAGCAAACACCAGGAGGAATGGGATATAATTAAATGGAAGGTACCCCCATGATTAACATTTCAAAGAATTTTTAAGAAAGGATTTCAAGCGGCGAATGGAAAGAGGAAAAAAAAGGTGTGAATTGCTTTTGACAGCGGTGGGGCTTTGAACTGAAAAAAGTAGAAGCTGGAGAAGGAATCATCTAATCAATTTGGATAAGTATATTTTGATTCTATATAGGCACTAATAAAGCTGAACTATAGATTGTTAAAGAGAAAATTAATATCAATTGGATTTGACCTTTTTGGAAGATTGTGGTTTAAAAAGTTCTGAATAATTGGGAAGAAAAAAGAAAAGAGGGGGTATGGACTTGTCAGAACAAAAAGTGCCATCTGAGTTAAATTTAACTGGTTTTTCCTTCAAAAGACTTTGTTTCTTAAAACTGAAAGGAAAATTGATACAATAAAACAAGAACTTTGAAAAATTTAAACATTGAAACAAAGAAAGAAACAGGAAGATTCTGCCCTTGGATTAATTGTTGATTCTGATATAGATTTGGAATTGGATTAGCTGAGGATTAAAACTTGAGAGGAAGAAAATAAAAGCTGACTGTTGGAAATTAACTTTAAAGACACTATTGGAACTACATTGCTAATTAGAAAGCTGTAAAATGGCAATATCTTTTCTGGAATTAAAAATGGAACTTAGAAACATGAAAGAAATATTACAAGAACGAGGTGAAATGCTGGGCTTTGCTTTAAAATTCATAGAAAATGCGATTGCAGAGTATGAACAACAAAGACAAAGAACAGAAGAGGAGGTGGAGAAAATCATAGAAGCGGCCATCTTTAATTACCATCAAGAACAAAGAACTTTGGAAAGAAAGAGGAAAAGAGTTGGAAATAAATATTGGAGATTTGGGAAATTGAATACAAAGGGCAATATCCAGAAAATTAAAAAAGGGAAAAGAATCAGCAGAAATTTGAAGGGCGGAAGGGAGTTATAAATAGAAAGGGGAATAAAAACTGGAGTGAAAGAATAAAGGGGAAAATACATGGGGAAGGAAGGGATAAGAAATAAGACTTGGGAACAAAGAAATATGGGAATTCTAAAAAAAATGGGGAAAATTGTTTAATTAGACATAGAGATAATGGCTGATTGATATTTGGAGAGGGGATTCTGCAAGGTGCTGGGGGGGGTAACATAAATAAATTTGTAGTTGTGAAATGGGGACATATAGTTTGATAAGATAGAAAATAGAACTGCTATTTTTTGAAAATAGAATTCAATGCTCTTTTCCTTTATGCATAAAGATAATTGTAACAATAATGGAATATGTTTATTAAATATATTGAAATATTTTAAATGTATTGAAATAAATGAAATGATATAGGAAGAGAGCTGAAATGGAATTAACATCAGGGTTTACGATTAAATGAGTAGATTAATATGTCCTTTTTTTCTCTCTCTCTGAAATTGTAGATAAAGCTTATGAGATTAAAAAGGGGAAACCATGCAGAATCTGATTTATATATGTTATGTAGTTTTAAATGGGATTATTAATTTTAATGTTTTAGGGAATAAAATGTTAAACATTTAATGGGATTTAAAAGGGGAGATAATTAATGAATATGTAACTTAGAGGTGGTGCACTTAAACTGATATTTTAGTAGGAGGAAAACCAATTTATAGAAGGAGTGTTATTAATCAGAATTTAAGAGGAATATACAAATGTGACAGTTAAAAGTACTAAAGTATAATAATTATGAAGTTAATATATGTGAATTAAATAATGAGATAAGCATTTGGAATAATAAAATAGAAAATGTATAAAAGCATTGTTAAGATAAGAAATTGAATACAAAAATTGAATATGTAATTACGGTCATATTTGTATGTATATGTGAAACCTGTAATCATGCTGTTCACTAAAAAGAGATGTTAAAATGTGGAAAACTGAATAAAACTTGTTTAAAAAAGAAGAAGACATCATGTATGAGGAAATGGCTGTAGCTGGATTAAGAGATGTTGATATATAGCCCAATTTTCTCTGAAGGGATAATCAGGACAGAGCAATTCCAAACTTTAGACATTGGTTCAATGCAAAAAAATAATTATAACATCACAACATCCCTTATAGAAATGTAGCATGTCAACAAGAATGCCAGGCTGGAGTTCATCTGGATAACTTAGCTTTTTATGTTTAAGGCATTTCTTTTCTGTGGGACAACATTCAAGCAAGGTGATGGTACATACATATTAAGCCCTAAATAACAAGGGATCAAAGATTCTGAATCAATCATTCATACAGTCCAATTTAGTCTCCTGCAAAGCATGGGCTTCTTTAAGCTTGTTAGAAGAAACTCAACTTGCAGGAGTTCCACACATTTTCTGGATAGTTCAGTCTTTGGAAATTTGCATGGTAACTTACATTGCATTGCTTTTAGTGTCAAGTTAAAACTGATTTGACTGAGAAGTATTATGCCAGACTGAGAGTGATCTGCTGTACCCTGGGAGAAAGGTAGGTAAGAATATTGTGTATAATGAATGGATGACTGAATATATCAAAGAAGGACCTATGACCTTGTTACTATGACAATCTCAGTTCAGAGTTAGATCATTTGACAGCTTGGATAGTTTGCAATCCTTTCACTCAGAAGAACTCTAAAGGAAGAGTAGTCCACAATTCGGAAATAGATCCTAAAACTCTTTTTATGACTTTTAGAACAGGAATTAGGCTGCTGAAATATCAAGGCAAGCCACTAAACAACCAAAGTGTAATTTTTGCCTGATACAGTATATGGAACATTAAAAAATGTACAAGAACACAGCTTTTTAAAAAGTAGAGGATATGCATGCATACATTCAACACCACACACACAGAGATACACACCCAATTGCCTTAAAAATTCTGATTCAATCAATTTGGGTAAATGAACTCATCATTCTCTGCTCTGAAAGTAACTATATCAAAAAAACAATATCCATCACCCAAAGATTGTTGGTACCAGTTGCTTTTCAGATAAATGGGATAAATGTTTTAATTGGCAGAAAGCCAATAGTAGGAGGAACGAAAACAGGTACAATACCATTCTATCTAGTACCCACCCAACAGAATTAGATATTTAGGAAATAATTTAGACTCACAGTAAAAAAAGATAAGTCTATATAAACATATGAGAAGGACATTAAGCATACATAGCTGAGGTAATAACAGGAAACATTGGCCATCGCAACACTTTGTCAATATATCCACTCATGTAATTTTGTAATTGCTCTTTTAACAAGAACATTCTATATTGCCTTTCATGTGAATTGCACAGGAAAACAGCCAGAGTACCACAGAGACCCGCAAATCCTAAAGTACAAGATTTATTATCTTCCTTTTAAACTTAGCAGTCATAAAATATAACACAAACTAGAAAATCTATTCATACTGACAGTTGCTTGGGCCAGTAATAATGAAATAGACACTCCACCACTTTTGTTCCAAAGAAATGAGGAACCTCTGGTCCTCCAGATATTGATGACTTGCCATTCCTAGCATCTTGGTTATAAACCATAATTTACACATTGCTTCAAGTATGTGTCTATATGTGTGTGTGGGGGATTTCCTGTCTCTAACTACCTGTCATTTAATATATTACACACAAAGAACAAAACCAAAATGAACTTCAGTGTTGAATTGTACCAGCCACAATATTCCTGTCTCTTTTTTACTCTCTCTCTCTCTGATCATATCTCACTTTCTTCCCTCTTCCCCAAACATTTTTATATTTCTGTAAACTTTGGGTTCTTCCAAATCTGCAGACACTTCCTACCTGAGCACTGATGGTATTGTTTAATACCGAGTTTCCTATTAAAACATATTCATATATGCCGTATATCACAAGGCTGCCCTGAGATTTGTTTCATTTATCCATTGCAATTACATTGTGAATCCCAAGTTAACTCACAATTTTTAAAGCCAGATTTTTGTATATGCAGAATAACCTCAGGCAAAACCCTAAAGGTTTAATGTAAAAATGGTTTCTGAAGGCAGTTAAGATCAACAGGAAATTTCTATCTAAAGTTTGTTGGCTCTCAATCTTGGGTGGTATCTGTGTATTCAAAATACTGTATCTGAAAGGGAGAAAGCCTGTAGGCCCATCTGCTGGGGGAATGTTGTCATCTGAAACCACGGGACTAGATGTTCTCTGCTGGTACGCCCCTTCTTTAGAACAGCATCCCCCTAAAATTAGACAGCAACTGGGGTTTAGGGGTTTAGAAAGGTATTTAGTAAGCCATGTGATGGATCCCATTCTACACAGTTCTTTCCTTTTTTCTATTGCAGATTTATATTGTTGCTTGGCAAACCATGTTATATGAGAACTGTTGTTATTTTTATCATATTTATTGCTTTTAACCTTTTCTACTGGAACTGGCCACATAAGCCACGTACATTGGTGATGGGAGCGGCCCGATTCTCCCATGTGCCACCCCTCCTGCACGGTCTGCATTGGTTGCCAGTTGCCCTCCGTATAAGATTCAAGGTGCTGGTGTTAACCTATAAAGCCCTTCATGGCTTGGGTCTGGGGTACTTGCAGGAGCGCCTCCTACCAGCGTTGAGGTCCAATTGCCCAGTACGCTCCAACAGGCAGGCCCTCATGGGGGTGCCGTCGGCCAGACAATGTCGGTTGGTGGTCCCCCAGGGGAAGGCCTTCTCTGTGGGGGCACCCACCCTCTGGAACCAGCTGCTCCTGGGGCTGCGGTTGGCCCCTGACCTATGTTCCTTCCGCCGCGATCTAAAGACCTGGCTGTTTTTACAGGCCGGCCTGGATTGAGAGGGATTGGGGATTTTAAATGGGGCATTTTAGTATTTTATAATATATTTGGATTGGATAAGATTTTGGATGATGTTTTTATGTATTTTGTATATATATCTCTGTGTGAACCGCCCCGAGTCCACCCCAGAGATTGGGCGGCATATAAATCCAAATATAATAATATAATAATAATGTTTGAAGCAGCCTGTAAGCCAGAATAACAAATATATTAAATAAGTAAGACTTGTTTGCCTTTCAAGGTAAAAATAAACTTTTGGATAGACTTGGTCTATCCAAAAATGAAGTATTCCCTCTTATTAAGAATGAAGCCAATGAAGTATAAGATATGATACAGTCTATACAGAAAGGAAGAATATTCTTACTCATGTAAACAGGGACTAGTCTCTGTGGACTATATACTACTCAGATTCTTGTTCTGTTTACCAGCATGCATTACAAGTCATCAATTCCATTTTGATTTTTGGAAGGTTAAGCACATTAAATCCAAATTCAATTACTTCCACTGCATGCACAAATATACCCTAGCACTGATCTATCATAGTTTACACACACACCAACACATACACACACACAAAACTTTTTTTCATCCTCAAAGATGCTTAGCAATGCTAAATATTCTAAATATATATTTAAATCACTTATTAAATTAGAGTATAAAACAATGAGCAGTACAACAAAATGAATTTAGAATGGGAAGAAATGAAAAATCTAAATAGAGGAAAACAACCAAATTCACCCAACTCCCTTATTTTTTTTTTTTTAATTACATTTATATGCCGCCCTTCTCCGAAGACTCAGGGCGGCTTACAATTTTTGGAGCACAACCCAATTTTTTATGTGGAAGCGTATCATAAGCATGCAGATAAGAGCACAGGCTGCTGGAAGCCATTCAAAGAGGCAAACAAAAACCTTTTTGCAAAACTTTTACCTAATGTTTTTTGAGAAGATAGAGATGGGGTGGGCTAGGTTACCAACCTTAAATATGTCCATGCTGCACATAGCATTCCCTGTTAACAGTAAGGACAGTACCAATCAGTTTGGGCATATTTAAACCCTAAGTCATAAGTAAGGATCCATTTTACCCCAAGGATGTTCATAATGTTCTGTGGAAGCTAGGATCTCTGATTTAGAAACTATCATGCAAACCAGCATATTCTTCCCTACGTATCTTCAACTATGAATGCTAGGAGTATACTCAGGATGTGTTACATTCAGGATGTACTACTTAATGTATTATGTTGTTGTTGTTTTAGGAGAGAGGTATTTACAGAATTTTCTGCCTAGCAACAAAAATAACTTGACAGCCTGGGACTTAATGTATCTTGACTAGGGATTAAGGGATGATGGCACTATTCTGCCGGTTGGTATCAGGCAGAAAAATGTCTCGAGGAGGTCTTAACTGTTTAGAGGTTAAGGAGTTGAGGTGTTTTTTTTTAAGAATCCAGAACTCTATAAAGTTTTTTTTTTTCAAGAAAAACCATGGGAATTCAGATCAGGCTAAATTTTTTTGATAAATCAAAGAGAAATACCTTTTTTTAGAAAAGTTGAAGGGTCCTCAATCCTGAAATAGATAAACTCTGGTTGCGGAGAGCAAACTGGAGGACTAAGAGAGGATAGGATGAAGCATCTTTGTTAAATGATATTTTGAAGCTGATAGTACCCACTGTGGCCATTATTCTGTGTGTAGACAAGTCATCTGCTTCCATATAGATCTGCCACATAACATGCTCTCAAAATTGCACTGGCCTAAAATTGGATTACTTGTAATATGATGATCTCAAGATAGATAATGTGCCATCATACATATCACTAAGAAGGTAGAAGAATTAATTTAGACTTGGTTGACTAAGAGGGTATGGAAAGATGCCAAGATGCAGGCATAAGCAAGAAGGTATGAAAACATTTGACAAAACTTCAAAACAAAAGGCATTTCAATAGATGTCTGGTCTTGTGAAGCTAGTGGGCATGAATACAGTTTTGAGAAAATACCATGATGCCTATGCATGTGAGTTTTTCACAAAAAATTGCTTGGATGGGATTTATCTTGTTATAGAACATCTGTTGAACATAGGGCAATGTGATAAAGATGAAAAGGCAGCATCTCCAAGAATCTGAATTCTAAGCACAGCTGGGGTCAGAATCTAAAATACAAATATACTTTTTCAAATGCATATTTCTCTCACTGATCTTGAATGTTCTCCTTGTTTTACTTCTTAGCCCTATCATGTACAAGATCCAGTTATTTCATTCTCCCTCCCCCTCCCTCTCTCTCTCCCTCTCTCTCTCTCTCGCTCTCTCACACACGGGGGGGGAGGGGAAATGTCCCCTTGATTCTTCTCTTCCTTCTTTCCACCATCCTACCTTCATAAACATTTCTCAATATCATCTTTCCATCTTATTAGATCATCCTATCCCTCTCTTCTTACTGCTTCATAGGCAATAACTCTGGGTCTATCCCTTCCTATTTTTCAGTTTGTGGGAAACTGGAAATGTTCAAAGCAAACTATTGACCTCCACTTGTCCACTGTTGTCAATTCCAGTTATCCCTGGATTTATGAGGGTATAAAAGTCTTCAGTAGAATGAATGACGGCAATATTGAAACACACATTTTGCTCTGAAGAACTTCCATCTCAAGATAATAATAATTTGAAAAGCTAATATTTAAAAACCACAGGTATCAGCTGGGATTTGTAGGGAGGCATTCTGATATGCACAATGAATTACATTATTTTTATTTATCTCGTAATTTGTTAACTCTCTGTAAGAGCAATGCGTATATTGCAATTCTCTGAGGTTAGATTTTCAAAAAATATTTGCTAGGTCTTTAAGTTAATTGTATGTCAATCAATGATAGTAGTCTCTTGAGTATGTGTTTAGAATTTCTTGCTGATAAAGATCCTGAAGACCCCTCAATAATCGTTGGCCTATGATATAATTAATATCTAATTTTGGGAATGAGAAAGGTTACTTTGTGCTTGAAGTGATGAGTGTTTGGACATAATTTGAATAGGCTAGGGATAATGCCACTATACTTCACAAGTTATGTCCATATATGTTTCCGATAAAGGAGAATATTTGTAGGTCAGACTTGAAATAAGGGGTCCTTGATGAGTTTGTTTGCTTTCTTGCAGGTGTTTCATTACCCAAAATAGGTAACATGATCTTTGACCAATGAAATGTCTGCAAGAAAACAACCAAGCTCAGAGAGCACTAAAGGCCCCTCATCTATATTTGCAGATCTATGTAAAAAGATTTTGAGGTTCATTTCTTGGGGTAGTTGCAAGGGCATTATCTTTAGTGAAAAAGCACCACTTCTGTCACAATAAAGTTGGAGCTAGGTACAAAAATGGGACATTCAGAAATTGGAAGGAAATTCCATTCTGAATCAGCTTAGTGGTGTTTTTTTGACTCTCTAATCCCTCCATCATGCTCATCTCTCACCTGAAGTGTCCGGCAAAGATACCATTGGTGATGTAGGACACGTGCAAGCTGTTAATGTGCAACCAACCGAGTAGCGGAGGAGGGGAAGAAGAAGGAAAGAAGGAGGGGAGAGGGCCAAATTGTAGCATTGTAGCCCAATTAAGGGATAAAACGTTTAAGGGCTTTGGGGGATCTTGTTCTCGAAGATGAAAGCTTAATCTTCGGGGGGGCAGATATATAAATGGGTAGGATTTTGAACCTTAGCATAGACTATTGGATCGGAGAGTCTGATCAAGGGCTGAGAGAAAGAGCAACAAGAAAGAGAGAACTGAGAAAGAAAGAGAACGTGGGAGAGAGTAAGGGGGCAAGAACCACAAGCAAGGGGAAGACAGTAACCAAGGCCATGACAGAGGTCTGGAATGTGGCAGTATTTGCTGCTCGGCGGCGTAACGATGATGAAGATACCACTAAGGAAACTTTATTTGCTTATACCAACAGCAACAATACCCGTGGTGAGTTTGGCAAGGGCCTCAGAACAGGGGTAGGTGGGCAGGCTAAGATTGGTTCACAGGATAAACTTTTACAAGAACAGGGCAAGTAGGTGGGCTTTCTTCAGCTGACTTCAACTTTGGCAATTAAATGCCTTTGGAAGAGGGGTCCCAGAAATGGAATTTGCTAGTTGCCACTGGAACGGTTCTGGATAAGGAAGGCCTCCAAGTAGTCCCAGTAGAAGGATGGAAGTGACAGTGATGGTCTTAGTACACTATAAGTCATAGAGAAGTATATACTTTCCTATGGATGAACTCTTGAATTATTTACAAGAATAGGGACTTCGTCTTATTTTAGCAGAATGCATCCCTGATTGATTTGCCCAAGATGCTATTACACTTGCTGAGATCCTTCTAATATTTAACTTTGTCCATCTTCTGGCAGACCCTTTTGAAGGTCCAAACTATCATATTGCACCACGATGGGTCTACAACATAACTTCACTCTGGATGGTCTTTGTTGTCGTTGCCTCAGTCTTTACCAATGGTTTGGTATTGGTGGCCACAGCCAAATTCAAGAAATTACGGCATCCGCTCAACTGGATTTTGGTGAACTTGGCTTTAGCTGATTTGGGTGAAACAGTTATTGCTAGCACCATCAGTGTCATCAACCAGTTCTTTGGCTATTTCATCCTTGGCCATCCTATGTGTGTTTTGGAGGGTTATACTGTCTCTGCTTGTGGTAAGAAGTACTTATTCATCATGTTTTCTGCTTAATCCCTTGTTACCCCAATCTCTTCCCTCCAGGTCATAGTTTTATCCTCTTCCCCCTAATATAAGCACATCCTATAATCCTTTTGTCCTCAGAGATCACCATCATGCTGCTCCTTTTCTCTCCATGTCCCTGAGTTGCTTCCCTGTTAATCCCATGCATTACAGGACACATCTGGCAGAACATGTTGTAAAGGTTTCAGTATAACCATTTCAGTTTTCTGACCCTTGATGCTGTTTCATATAAATGATTTAGCAGGTCAGAAACTGAATTTCTATAATATGATAGATTACATATAATACACACACACACACACCCTAATAGAGCTCTGTGCATATTATTACTCTCTTCTGCTCTTCCTTCCCAGGCATTACAGCTCTCTGGTCTTTGGCCATTATTTCCTGGGAGCGCTGGGTTGTTGTTTGCAAACCTTTTGGAAATGTCAAGTTTGATGCTAAAATGGCTCTTGGTGGTATTTTCTTCTCCTGGATATGGTCTTGTACCTGGACAGCACCACCAATCTTTGGCTGGAGTAGGTAAGTATGAGGGGATGGTACAGAGTAACATCACTGGAAACAAAGGAGCAAGGTGATGTCCTTCAGATGTGTTGGACTTAAACTCTCATCATTTTCAGAAGCTTTCCAACATAATTAAAAAATAAACTTATGTATATGTTTACATAAAGAGTGGCTAGTTTTCGTCAAGAATGTTGGTAGGGAAGAGTCAGTGATTTGGCTTTCTTTCTTTCAATGATAAATGAGCTATGTGGATCATTGATCTTTTTTAATCTACAAGTCACTAAATCTTTCATTTGGCATTTTCATGAGCAGGATATGTGTACAAGGGTATTCAGATGTTGAAGCCTAAAGCAATTCTAAGTGCAACTGCTTTGTCATGTGTTTGTCAAATCTTATCTTGGTCAGAATGTTGTGTGACATCAGAAATTATTCTGTTTTATTTTATATGAACAAATGTAAAACATACTAAGAGGGGCTCAAAAGATTACTCAAATCTCAAATGTGAAAATGACTTTCATCTCCTCTCAACCAGATACTGGCCCCATGGTCTGAAAACATCATGTGGTCCAGATGTATTCAGTGGCAATGAAGATCCAGGTGTCCAGTCTTACATGATTGTCCTGATGATTACCTGTTGTGCAATTCCCCTGAGCGTCATCATTATTTGTTACTTGCAAGTGTGGATGGCTATTCGTGCGGTAAATGCACACACTGTATTATATCACAGATGTCATATATCCTTCCTTTCCTCTAGCACCCTTCTTCGTGTCCCTTGTGACTGGATCTCTCTTCCTTATAAAGCACACTTTCTTCCAAATTAAAGTAACACTGCTATAGAGTCTCTAATTGATAGCTATACAGAGAATTAATCAATTGTTAATGGAGCCTCAATTCTGTCACTGTACTTGAAGATCCTTAATCACATTGCAACACAAATAAGATCTCCTCACTACCAATATATACCTAGCTAGTTCCCCTAACGTGATCTCCACTTCTATAAAAGTCTTCTGGCTAATCTCAGTTTGCTAATAAGACCTTTGCCAGGAATGATTTCCAATTTTCTTTAGTTCATCTTCTCCATACTTCTGCTTATATTACTTTACTTATAAAAGAATATCCACATACAAATTTAATCTGGATCCAATTTCTATGGTAAACTCCTTTCTCTCTCTTGTTCCAAATCACACCTAGGGATCTGAGATGTACCTTATTGGTCTTACTTCTTTCTTTTCTCTCATAGGTTGCAGCCCAGCAGAAAGAGTCAGAATCAACACAGAAGGCTGAGAAGGAAGTGTCAAGGATGGTAGTGGTCATGATCATTGCCTATATTGTCTGCTGGGGACCATATACATTTTTTGCCTGTTTTGCTGCTGCCAATCCAGGCTATGCCTTTCACCCCCTGACGGCTTCCGTACCTGCCTTCTTTGCAAAAAGCGCCACCATTTACAACCCAATTATCTATGTGTTCATGAACAGACAGGTAATTTGCTTTGGCCCCAATGGAATAGCTGGAAATGATTGGAATTGAGAGAGATGGGCAGATTAAGAGTATTGAACAGAAAGCAACTGGGGGATGTGGGTTATATCATTTGGGGATTATGTTGTATGTGGTGGAAAAGGGTAGAACTTGTAAATGCTTATTGACATTTGTCTGTCTCCTGGCAGTTCCGTAATTGCATAATGCAGCTCTTTGGCAAGAAAGTGGATGATGGTTCTGAACTTTCTTCTACTTCCCGCACTGAAGTCTCATCTGCCTCTAACTCTTCTGTATCACCGGCATAAGAGCTCTTTCTTGATATATATCAAGACAGTTCTGCCTCCCAGGAGAGCCCTAGTGAGAATTTCTCCTTCTTTCTGCAGCATATGGATTCCCTATGCATATCGAACATATTGGGCTGCTATTGCACAAACCCGTTCCTTGGACTTAAGACTATGACCCAGGTTGGGTGCTTCTATTTCTCCTAGGGAGAGGGAGGTGTTTCCGCTTTCCTTTCAGAATTGTTTAAGAGGTGGCAATGAAAAGGTCATATCTCTATATTCAAATATTCCGTCACTCTAATATTTTCCTGGGGATTCAGAGGTTGTTTTGATTGTTGTTTTTATCCCCTATCATTGTATCTTTAATTAATATTTCACTTATCCTTCAGACTGCAAGAGAGGCAGAACAAAGGGGGCTCCTGTGGAAAGTTTATGACTTTTATGAAGCAAGTCTATCCCACCCACCCCTTTTTATAGAGAATCCACTCATCTTCAAGATGCCACTTCCTATGAATGGGTAGATAGTTTGATGTATCCACCCAAAAGATGATAATCTAGACATCGGCCACAGCAGTTCTATTTTGATTATCTTTTGCTCTGCCCCTCTTATGAAGTGTTCGGGTGGGTGCAGGGAGTTTATTGAAAGGAGGCTGGAGAATGAAGTTGTTCCCTGCAATTTCTGTGCCTCAGCATGTTTGGAGATACTGATTTCCAGCTATGTCTAAGAGGAAACATGATTCTGGCAGAAATCATAAATGAGAACTTGCCATTAGCACTTTGGCCATCCCAGGGCTCTGTATATCTCCTCAACATGGCTCAACAGGACCCACTCTGTACATAGTATTTGATATTAAAATCACCCATGTTCCATGGGTTATTTAGCTAGAAATGCAATGGGTAAAACTATTTTTAAAAACCTTACAGCAGTGAGACAGAATAAATTAATGTACAAAAATGTTTACCTTCTGTATAAAAGCTGAGTTTGTATCTTACAAATGATGTTGCGAAACACTACATTTTGTCCACAATGTGTATTGCTTGAAATGTATCCAAGCATGTGGAAATTTGCCTTAGCTGCCAGTATACTGACTGTGGATTAGTGGAAAAAGAGAAATAACAAAATGTAATTTTAATTTTTGACAATGGATATTTGTAGAAATCAAACAGGGTGAAACTGGTAGCTCAAACTGAAGAGTATGGGTCACCCCTGACAGCAGAAAAGTGTAAGAGAAACAAATCTGAACAATGAGATAGAACATTTGGGAAGTTTTCTTGTGCAAACCTTAACTGATGAGATGAGTACTGAAGGAAATATTTTCTGTTATTAAAAGGCAATAGGATTTCCTGTCTCAGGTACCAAAAAAATTGTAGGCTGAATAGCTTAAACAAGGATTTAAACCTATAAAATTCCATGTATTTTCTTTCATGTGCAATCACGCTTCCATATACACAGCATATGTGCATGCACATGTTCCTCTCTTCCTCTCCAAAAGTTGAACCTACACACCACATTCAAGTTTCCTGCAATGTTTTTCAGATCATCTAGGATGCTAGAATTCAGAGGTGGATTGTCATGTGAAGTTCTTTTTCAAGCAGCTTTGTAATTTAGTTCTCCATAGCTATAGAAACAATCAAGGAGAAAAGAAAGAACAGAAAGACAGACTACTTTTTTATTTTAATAAACAAATAAATAGTTATATTGTTGAGAAGCTGCTTAGCTGCAGCATAGGTACAGAAATAGTGACGCCAGTGTTGTCTGACTGTCAAGATGAAGGAAGCCATGTTTTCCATTCTGACTCAATAATGTCATGGAAGTAATTCCATGCAAGAGTTATGATGATGATCACAAGGAGAGTGGACATGGCCCGCATACGAGTATGCAGAAGAGGAACTATAAAAGCTGAAATTGTTGAAAAAAACACCAGGATAATGGCAGCAATGGTCAATAGGAGGTTCATGAGCTGTCCATAAAGCTTATACATACTGGCCTGGGGCATCTCCATTGCCTCCTGCTGTTGGGCTTGCTGCTGCTGTTCCAGTTTGGCAAGTCGGGTCTGGTAGGAATCCAGCACCTCCTACCACAAAGACAAGGAAAAAACAGGAGGTCAGGACAAGACCAGCCAATTTCCAGACACTGATTTAGTTAATCCCAGGTGGATTTCCACAGTGTTATTTTTCACCTGCCATTTGCAGGTTCACAAGCTCTAATTTTTTGATGGCTCTATTTATATCTGCAAAGAGGAAGATCAGTTTTCTGGCTCCTGGGCAACCCAAGTGGTGCTATGCCTACCCAGATGCCAACAAGTTCAGAAGACTGCCAGGGCTTACAAATGCACAGAGAGGAAATACTTTAGAGGGAAAATGTTGAGGGGACTTCAAAACAGCCCAATTAATACTATGCTCATTGGTCATAGAATGCTGACTTGTACAAAAGGGGAGGGCACAATGCAATATTTTGTTGTAGAGCCCACTTATGTGTGTTACTAATGCTAACACACTGATGTTGCAGTATGTGCAAAAGCAGGTTCATGATGATCTTATCAGCAGACGAAACAACAGTGCCAGTGCTTGTATCACTCATAACATTGTTCTATAATCCTTCATCCTCTGAGTTTTCTGGCACCCTACATTGACAGTCATTGCAACTTTAATTTCTTTTTGCAAAAATACACTGCTCTCTCTCTAAAGACAGTTGTCATAGCCTATTGAGTAAGATGGGATATTACAGTTTTTTCTTTTGTTCCATTTCTATGCACTCTGTCAAGCTAGCCACATGTAACCTGTTCCAATGTCCTGTTCTTTGCTCCAAGAACGATAGTGTGCACAGTACCTGTGCATTTAGTTAAGCAGTCTCTTACCCAGACATCCCGGGACCTCTCATAAGATTGATACACCATCTTCTCCTCAGTGCAGGCCAGATCATGTTTGAGGTTGGTGATTTCGTTGAGATTTAGCTGTACCGCATCATTCACTTGTATTTCCAAGTTATAGTGCCTGAAGAAGGGTGGCATTAAGTGAGGTTCTGTAATCTGATCCTGTGTTCTAAGTCCTTTTCCCCCCCCCTTCCCCCCCCCACCTCGCAGCTAACTGGTTGATCTTGTTACAGTCACCACTTTAGGCATTGCTGGATAAGTGGATTAAAATGAGCTGGCTCTGCTTCCTGATCTGACACTTCCAGTACAAGAAATGGGTGACCACGCTCCTCCTGGATTGGAAAAGGGAGGAGAGAGGATTACAAGTATTCAGTGCCATCTGGGTTTAGGAATGTGAAAACAAAAGAAACCAAACATTCTGGGGTACATCAAAGCACTGAAACCAATACTAGTGGGAAAAAATACTTTTGGGAACCCAGTGAGAATTGGAACTTAGAAAGGCAGTATTGCTGCCAAAGATGTGACAACAAGTAGATGAACAATTTGGAAGGGTGAATTATTATGCTAAATATGCTTCTGAACAGTTCTCTACCAGATATTCTTTTATCTAAATGAAATTATCTGAAGGTAAAAATAGACATAATATGAACTCAAATTTCTTTATTTGCAATGATTGACTTCCTTTTGGCTACATAACAAAAACAACAGAGATATTTACTAGCAAATGGAATGGTTACTCAGCCATCAGTCTAGTCTCTTATGTCATACAGTAGGTGCATTCTTTTATTATTTTTTAAAGAAAAATATGAAGAATTATCTGTTCATTCACTGAAATTACTTTAGAAAGGAATCTTTTAAATAGTCTAGTTTAGTTATAATCTAATCTAATCCAATCTGATTGGAGGATTATGGGATGGAAAATATCAGCAAAGAAATCAACCCAGTACTAGTGTGTTTCTGCTTTGCTTTGAAAGCACATCAATAAATGTGGAGTGACAACAGTGAAGATATCCCAAGTGGATTAATTGTTGTAAAAATGTTCTCATTCTCTGTATGTTTCTGCATACAAGGTGGAGCTTTTTCTAATAAAAAATATTGCAACAATCCTCCTGGCTAAGGAGGTTGTGGCTATGCCCTTTTCATATCACAAGAAAACAAGAAGTTTCTAAGTAATGTCAATAAAGCATGGAGAAGATCAGAAGAAATAGGCAAGTTATGGTCTGTATTATGATACTACATTAGTAACTGCTTGCTTATTTGTGTGAGTGTGGCAAATAAGCAAAGAGTTTCATATCCAGGAAACACAGTAGATTTGTCACTAAAGATAAAGCTGTGATGTTCTAAGAGAATGAGTGTCAGGAGGAAACAGGACACCAGGGACAATCAAGCCTGCAATGGCAAGGAAATGGAATACTGGGAACCACTCTTCTCAAGAATGTGGATGCCCACTGTTATGTTTGCATGAAGAGTCAGACGCGAAGAGCTTCAGTGAAGAGTTTATTAAGTAACTACAGCTCGAATGGACCCGACTTGGCTGGGCTACGGCTGCTTCTTATAGCCAGCAGCTGTAGTTGCCAGCCAATGGGAGTGCAGGGTTTTTCCCGCACTATTTAAACCAATCCCATTTGACATTTTACAAGAACAGTTCAAATAAACCAATAACATTTAAACCTACATACATAACACCCCTCCCCACTAGGTTCAGTCCATACCAAACCCCAACCTATCTGATGTTTTCTTTTAAATAGGTGGGGCTCTTACGTGTACGTTGAGACCTTCGTGGTTCAGAAGCTTTAACGTTCTCACCCAGTGAGAGGGGAAATGTGTCTACTGACATTTCCCCATTGGGACTTCCTGAGGAAGAAGACCCTGTTAGACTGTTAGAATCTGGTCTCTCCTCCCAACCCATCTCCATTCCAATGTCAGCACCCAAGTCAGGTAGTGATGTGCAATCTTCCACTTCTAAGGATGGATCTTGGCTTTGTGACAGGGTTCGGGATGGTTCCTGTCGCAATGGCTTGTTACACATGGGGTTGATTCTTGCTTGGTGATTTTCCTCCTGTTCCTCCCCTTCCCCCCTAGAATTGACATCAGGTGAGGGAACTAGAGAGAGACAAGGGCGATGTTCCTGAGGGAACCTGGATCTAAGTTGATCAATGTGCCTGCTCCAGAGGAGTCCATCCTCTGTTTGCACCCTGTAAGAACGAGGGCCTGTGATCTGAGTTATCTCAGCAGGAATCCACAAAGGTTCACCTATGAGGTTCTTAGCATAAACAGAATCACCCACACTGAATGTACGAACTTTGGAAGTGGAATCCAGTGGTGCGTTGGGTGCATAAGTGGGATGAAGGCGGTCAAGGGAAGACCTAAGTTTCCTACCCATCAACAACTCTGCTGGGGATAAGTTATTAGATGGGTTAGGAGTGATGTGCTGAACACTAAGAAGTTTTTCAACTTTCTCAGTGATGTCCCCAGGACCCAGTTGCTGAAGCTTCTCTTTGGTAAACGCACATGCGTTCAGCCCAGCCGTTAGCCGAAGGGTGCCCAGGGGCAGTAAGGGCATGTCTAATACCCTGTTGTGCTAAATAGGATTCAAAAAGGTTGGATGTAAATTGAGGGCCATTGTCAGAGACAAGAACATCAGGTAACCCATGGGTTACAAACAGTTTTCTGAGCTGCTTGATGACAGCATCAGTTGTGGTGGATGCCATAGGGATAACCTCTAGCCATTTGGAATATGCATCTACTATAATAAGGAAGGTGTGCCCTCTGGTAGGGCCTGCGAAATCAATGTGAATCCTAGACCATGGGCCCCTAGGACATTCCCATTCCTGTGTGGGGGCGTGAGATGGGGCAGGCCTGACTACCTGACAGTTGGGACAAGATGCAACCCAGTTTTCAACCATTTTGTCAATACCTGGCCACCATACATAACTCCTGGCCAATCCTTTCATCCTTACAATACCAGGATGACCCTCATGTAACATTTCCAAAACCTCTCTTTGCAGTTTTGCAGGAATAACCACCCTGTTACCCCACAAAATACATCCTCTTAATACAGATAATTCAGTTTGCCTGGACTTAAAAGGTTGGGCAAGGTGAGGTAGATCTTGAAGAGGCCAACCTTTCTTAATCCAGCCTATAACAGGAGCCAACACAGTGTCTTTGGCAGTCTCTCTGGCAATTTCAGCAGCATGAACTGGAAGCTTGGCAACAGTTTCTAGGAAAAGGTGTGTGTTTCAGGTTCAAGGTCCTCCTTGTGGCAAGGAAGTGGGCAATGACTTAGTGCATCAGCATGTCCAATGTCCTTGCCAGGCTTGTGGATAAGTTTGTATGAGTAAGCTGCAAGAAATTCAGTCCACCTCAGCATTCTTGGTGACAGGATAGTAGGTGTAGGCTTGTCTCCTGCCACAATGCCTAACAAAGGTTTGTGATCTGTAACAATGGTAAATGTTCTGCCATACAGATATTCATGAAATTTCTTAACAGCTGCAACAACTGCCAATGCCTCTTTGTCCAATTGGCTGTAATTCCTCTCTGCTTTGGTCAAAGTACGAGAGTAAAATGCAATAGGGGCTTCTCTCCCAATGGGAAGCATGTGGCTCAAACCCCCCCTCCACTCCAAAAGGGGATGCATCACAAGTCAGGACAACAGGCAAATTCTCAGAGAACTGTATCAGTACAGCATCAGACGTGATTAGTCTTTTAATACTGTTAAATGCTGATTGTTCCTTCCTGCCCCAGACCCAAACAGACTTCTTATCAAGTAATCTGTGCAAAGGTTCAGCAATGGTTGCCTTTTGAGGTAGGAACATGTGATAAAAGTTAATAAGTCCAAGGAAAGCTTGCAAATCTGTTTTGCATTTAGGTCTAGGGGCTTCTTTGATTGCTTTAACTTTGGCATCTGTAGGATGGATGCCATGCTTGTCAATCATGTAGCCCAGGAACTCAACCCTGTCAGTCTTAGTGCATTTTTCTTTCTTGACTTTTAACCCCGCTTTCCTGAATCTGGTAAGGACTTCTCTAAGTCTTTCTTGTAGCTGAGTGTCATTTTTAGCAGAGATTAACACATCATCAAAGTAAGGCACTACCCCTGGCAGTCCTTGGAGCATTCTTTCCATAAGGCTTTGAAAGATGCCTGGTGCCACGCTTACTCCAAATTGTAACCTTTTACATTTGAAGGCACCTCTATGAGTCACAATGGTTTGGGCCTCTGCAGTGGCATCATCAACTGTTAGTTGTTGATATGCCTGGGCCAAATCCAATTTGGCAAAGACTGTACCCCTGCCAGGTGAATGTAACAGATGATGCACTACTGGAACTGGATATGCGCTCTGCTGTAGCGCATGGTTCAGTGTCCCCTTATAGTCTCCACAAATTCTTACTGACCCATCAGCCTTGACTGGTGTGACTATGGGTGTCTCCCATCTGGAGTGGACAGTGGGCTCTAAAACCCCTTGAGCTATTAACTTGTCTAATTGTGCATCAATTTTTTCCTTTAAAACAAATGGAACCCTCCTGGGCTTTAAACGAATTGGGGGCACCTTGGGATCTAGGTTGAAAGTGATAGGGGTCCCCATATACTTGCCCAATCCTTCGCTGAAGACCTCTGGAAACTCAGACTTCAAGGCCTCCTCCCATTCAGAGTTGCTCACGTGATTGATGCCAGTCACCTCGATGCCTAGTGGCTTGAACCACTCAAGTCCCAGCAAGCTTGGGCGATCCTTGTCCACGATGGTCAGGGGCAAACGTTTGGTGTGGCCTTTAAACTTTACACTGAATTCTCTTGTTCCAACTACTGGAATCTTGTTCCCTTGGTAGTCTTTAAGAGTCAGTGCTTGCTTCTGGAAATGCTTTTTCTGAATGTTGGGAAGTAGCCTGTGAATAGTGTCCCATTACACCATAGATAAATAGAAGCCTGAGTCCACCTCCATTTGGCAAGGCCTTCCTTCAATGAATACCTTCAAATGTACTTTTCTGCTTTTCAAGGGTGAAGAATGACCAATAGTGATTGTTTGATGAGTTTCATTCTTTCCATTTGCTTCTGAGTTGCGCCCCATCTTTTCAATGAGATTGTTGGGCTTGAATTCCTTCTCAGGGAATTTCTTCCTACTAGGTGGAGTTATGGATGATTTGCAGACTCTTGCTAGGTGACCCCTTTTCTCACAACGTAGGCAGATGGTGTCTAAAAACTTGCATTCAGTGCGGGGGTGCCCCCCCCCACAACCTCTGCAATAAAATTCTTGCCTCTTTTTTCCAGGGTCCTTCCTTTTCTTCTCCATTCTGAGTCTATAAATTCCTTCCTCCACCTTACTACAATCTGAATCAGAGTCTATTTGTTCGCAATGGGTTGTGGATTTTTCCACATCAGAATGGCTTGAGGCCTTGTTAATCTTTTTCATGGCTGCTGCTGAGGACTTGGTGGCTTCCGCTGAAACAGCTTTCTCTATGGCCTCCTTAAACGTGATCTTAGGTTTTATTACTAGTTTACTCTGTAAGACTTTATCTTTAAGGCCTAGAACAAACCGATCACGCATGGCCTCTTCTAAGTTGGTAAACTCACAAGCACCCCCAATGTCCCTTAAACTTGCCAAGTCGTTAACATTTCGCTTTCCCCTTGATCCCGACGGTAAAACTCGTGTCTCTTAATGAGGCACGATACTTGTGGGGCGTAATGGGCTCTCAAAAAGCTTTTCCAAATCAGGCCATTCCATTACCTTCAAGTCTGCAGCTCGCCAACGCCTTCGCCATCTTGAAGACTGCTGGACCGCAGTGCGTGAGAAATACCGCCCTCTTCCGCTTCTCGGGGATATCGGCGAGGTTGTTTCCTTCCAAGTACATCTGGAAGCGATCCGCATACGATTCCCAGTCTTCCACCGCCGGATCGAACGGGGCTGGGGGGGTGTTCAGCGCAGGCATCTCGCTCTTCTGCTTGTCTTCCGTGTCGTCTCTTCTTCAGGGCAATCCCACCCTCGTCGCCAGTGTTATGTTTGCATGAAGAGTCAGACGCAAAGAGCTTCAGTGAAGAGTTTATTCAGTGACTACAGCTCGAATGGACCCGACTTGGCTGGGCTACGGCTGCTTCTTATAGCCAGCAGCCGTAGTTGCCAGCCAATGGGAGTGCAGGGGTTTTTCCCGCACTATTTAAACCAATCCCATTTGACATTTTACAAGAACAGTTCAAATAAACCAATAACATTTAAACCTACATACATAACACCCACCTTTTCTTTTCCTCCTGTAGGAGTTCCATAATTTGCTTTTTATCAGCTTTCCAAGCTTCGTCTAACATGTTCCTCTGATTGTCCAGGACTTTGTGATACTCCTTTAGCTCCATGATCTGGCTCCTCAGGTCCTGAAGCTTCTTTTTTGCCTCCTCTTCAAGACACTGCTTTGGGGCTGCTTCTGTGATAGACTCATGTTCTGTGCTCTCTGGGATGAAGCATTCTTCTATTAGAGGAGCTTCTGTAGGGCGGAACTTGAATATGTTATATGGCCCTTGGTGGGCCACATTGACCTTGAGAGTTTGGGGCGGGGGAGAGGAACTGCTGTCTGCAGGTGAGAAATTCTTCTGCTCTAATCTCTTCAGTTGGGCTAAGCAATCCTGCAGACGTTGTTCAAGATGAGCAATATTAGCCGAGGAGCGTTGGTTGATACGTTCAAACGCTTGACGGATGGAGGGTGCCTTTTCCCTATCAGCTTTGCTTACCAGTTCCACATAAGTGGAAAGGTTGTCATCACGATTGGCCTTCTCCACTCGCAGCAATTCAGACAAGTGCAATATGCGATGGCGTAGAGCATCTTTTGGACTTCGGTAACTTGACTGGGAAGATCCAGAAGCAGCAGAGGACCTGCGGATCCGACTGGAGTCCACTTGCTACAAGGATGGAGCAGGAAGACAGGAATAGCAAAGAGAAGTATGCCAATTTGTTACCGCAGAATTGTCATATTTTACATGGAGCTCCCATTAGGTAGCTAACAATGTACTTATCTTGAGTGATCCTAGAATGTTAAGCCACATACTGTCTATTTTCTATTTACTCCCATATTCTCTACTCTGCTTTCATGCAGGACAGCCAGTTTCTCTTTCTGTAAAGAAAGATGGAGTGCTCTCTCATTTGGAGATCGTGAGAAGAACAGGGATGCTAAATAAGAGATAACTCTCTTTTCAGGCAAACCTATGGCAACTTTATAAGTCTGGATATTGAGTGCTAGTTCTTGCTGTTCCCTTAGTTCAAATTTCTAAATTAAACAAGATTCCTAATAGAATTATATTTTGAACCTTGTTCATTCTCTTCCAACCTGATTACCTCTCTTGCTTCACCAGTGGATTTAAGCATTGATTCCTCAGTATCTCAGCTTGTACAAGCACACTCACATTCAATTTAAAATATCTCATTTCTTTATTGGGGAAAACAAGGTGGCAATGTCAGAGAGATGGTCAGCAGCTGGCTGCCTCTTCAATTTTCTGGTAAATGTCCCATTTATCTCAACCACCCTGTCTCTTAAAGCAGTGGTCGCCAACCAGTGGGCCGCAGCCCACTGGTGGGTCATGAGAAAATTTTGGTGGGCCACAGAGTGGCTCAGGCTGTAAATGCCTGCTCTTAAGATCCAGCTGTCTACAACTACTGTAGGCTCGAATCCCACCAGGCTCAAGGTTGACTCAGCCTTCCATCCTCTCGGGGTAGGTAAATTGAGGACCCAAGATTGTTGGGGGCAATTAGCTGACCTTGTAAAAATGCCGCTTAGTAATAAGCAGGCATATACAATGGAATGAAGGCTATTGCTGAGCACATTGGATTGTGCTCCAAAAATTGTAAGCCGCCCTGAGTCTTCGGAGAAGGGCGGCATATAAATGTAATTAAAAAAAAAAAATCTCACCCCCAGAGCACCCCCCCCCAAAGCAATTAATCCAGGCTGCGCAGAAACACAAGGCTGCACTGCCCACACAGCCCGCGGGAAGCCTCCCCCCCACTCACTCCTTACCCGGCAAACTTGCCTGCTAAATTGCTATTTTACCTTTTTCCAATCATCATCTGTTCTGCTGTGCCGGGAGATTTAGATTAGCTAGGAAGCAGGAAATGGTTGGATTTCTTGCTTTCTAGTTAGTCTTTAGATCTTCGGCTCTGCTTTTAAGCACAGTGAACCTCCCTTAGGACTGAAGGTTCTATTATTCAGTGAAGACTCACGGCAAGCAAATTTTATGTGACAGATTGAGCTAGCCAATGGCAGATAGATAGATCACTGAATGATTCTGTGAGCAACTCAATCTGCCTGCCTGCTTTGCCTGATTTTGAGTAAAAGTCGTTCTTTTTTAATAAAAAAATTCAATATTTACATACATGGTGTGTTGTGAATTAATTTTGTGAGTTTGCTTGCTAGCAAATTTTATGAGTTTGCTTGCAAGCAAATTTTATGTGACAGACTGAGCTAGCCAATGGCAGGTAGATAGATCTCTGAATGAATCTGTGCTTCTGTGAGCAACTCAATCTGCCTGCCTGCTTTGCCTGATTTTGGGTAAAAGTTGCTCTTTTTTATAAAAAATCAATATTTATATAAATATTTATAATATTTACATACAAGCCATGCCCAGCCAGTCACATGACCACCAAGCCACACCCACAAATTAGGCCACACCCACAGAACCCGTTAGTGGTCCCTGGGATTTAAAATTATGAGTTTGGTGGTCCCTGAGGTCCAAAAGGTTGGCGACCCCTGTCTTAAAGCATCCCTTAACAAAAGAGAAAAGGCATGGTGAGATTGACTATATACAGTATGCACTGTTCTTGGGAAACAAGGAAGCGGTCAAAAACCTTTTGAAATGCCTTCTTGGATTTGAGGAGAGATTATGAGGTGTGGGTATAATGCTTAAGGGATGATATTCTACGTTGGTCCTATCTGACTGAGACTGGGAAGGTGCAAAAATACTAGTGTTTCTTATCTTTTGCCCTATCTTCTGTTCTGGAAAAGTACCCTTGCACAGAAAATTCCCTTTCATTAGAACAATGCAGTGACATCACATATCATTCTCCCTGAATCATGACAACTGCCATTATAATCAGGGGTCCTTACTGCTTGGAATCTCATTACATAGTGATATACTATGTACAAACTTAGAAATATTTATTTACTCATAGTTTACCAAAGTAATCCAACTTTTGAGTTCATCTGATAGGCTATACATATGGATGGGTTTGCTCAACATCTTAGGCTACAATCTAATTGTGATCTAGAGTGTTATAATTTGTGGTCCAGAGTGTCTACAAGAAAGCCAAGTGCTAGACATTTTGAATGTGAAGTAATGTGTTTTATTGATCACTCACTGAATTGGGAGCTTGACTTGTTGACGCTTCTGACTGCTGGGATGGTTCTCCTTTGGTTAAATTATAGTCTACCATGAATGCTGTATGGAAACAGACAAGTGCACAAAAGTAACATTAATTTGTGACCTAATCTTTTTATATTTGTTGTTTTATTTGATTGTTGTAAGTTGGCCAAAGTTGCTTTTGGTGAGATAGACAGCTATACAAATTTGACTAGCAAAACAATAAATAAAATTGTCCTATGTTGAAGCTAAATTGTAACTTCCTCTAGCCTTCTTAAAAATGGTGTTAAGAAGTAACTTTTATGACTTTCTTCATCTCTTTTTATTTATTTATTTATTTATTTTATTAGTGGGACTTGTATGCCGCCCCATCTCCGAAGACTCGGGGCAGCTCACAATTAAAACAACGACAACAATTAAAAAGAATTAAACTAAGCAAGCCCCAAAGAATATAATTACAAAATACAGAAATAAGAACCATCCCACCCAAAGGGTCACAGCCCAGATTGGTTAAACAACCAGGTCTTCAAGTCATGGCAGAAGGTGTGGAGGTCAGGGGCCAGGTGGAGCTCCAAGGGAAGTTGGTTCCAGAGGTCAGAAGCCACGACAGAATAGGCTCGTCGTCGGGGGACCGCCAACCGGCATTGCCCGGCCGATGGGACCCCAAGGAGTCCTTGTCTATGTGCTCGCACAGGGCGGTTAGTATTCGATGTCGGCAGGAAACGCTCCCTTAAATAATAAGGACCCATGCCATGAAGGACTTTGTACGTTAAAGTTAAAACCTTGAATCTCACCCGGAGTGCAACCGGCAACCAGTGCAGGCAGCGCAGGAGGGGGGTAACATGGGAGAACCGGGAAACTCCCATCACCACCCATGCCGCCGCGTTCTGCACCAGCTGCAATCTCCGGATGGTATGCAAGGGCAGTCCTAGATAGAGAGCGTTGCAGTAGTCGAGTCGCGAAGTAACAAGGGCATGAGGGACTGTACGCAGGGCATCTCGGTCCAGAAACGGGTGAAGCTGGCGAACCAGCCGGACCTGGGCAAAGGCCCCCCTGGCGATGGTCCCCACCTGCTCCTTCAGCTGGAGCCGTGCATCCAGGAGGACCCCCAGGTTCCTCGCCCTATCCACAGGGGGCAACACCACTCCCCCTATGGTCAACGATGGACATTCCTGACTGGACCGAGATGCCGGTATGCACAGCCACTCCGTCTTGGCCGGGTTGAACCGAAGCATGTTTCCATCCATCCAGATCCGCACGCATCCAGACAGCAAGTCATCACGAGAGGGCATCACTGATCTGGTTTGGGGTGGAGATATATAACTGGGTATCATCAGCATATTGATGATACCTCACCCCAAAACCACGAATGATCTCACCCAGCGGTTTCATGTAGATATTAAATAAAGGGGAGAGGACCGACCCCTGGGGACCCCACAAGTGAGCCTCGGGGCCGACCTCTGCCCCCTGCCAACACCGATGCACGCCCGAGAGGAAGGAGGAGAGCCACCGAAGAACGGTGCCCCTCACCCCCAACCCCCCGAGGTGTTGCAAAAGGATACCATGGTTTTTAGAGGTTTTTACTCAACTAAATAAAAAAAGAAAAAGAATACACAAAATTATAACAGAAGAAACAAAAATATGAAAGATGTAAATGTACATATAATAAATTGTGGCCCTAATTCCTGATCTATATTAATTAAACCACTGAATAGTTGGAGCCATTTAGTTGTCTTTCAGATGCTGAACCTGTAAGTCATTTGACTGTAAGTCTATACTTTTTGTCCAGGAGTCAACTTTCATGTGAGAATACAGAACATAAATATCTAAAAATATTAAACCTAAAATTTAAGTGAATACATGTGATTGCTTCTTACTGAAATGGAACCATATATTTTAAAAGAACATTAATTTCACATCATCTTTAACAGCATAAATGCAATGAGGTTGTTTCTAAAATATTATTTCTTGTTCAAATGGATGTAATCTAAAATCTATTATTTTTAAAAATCTTGTTAAGTAAAACATGCAGGCAAAAGAAAAAGAAATATACTTAAAGAATTTTGGGGAAAAAAATGAAAATACAAACCAAATTAAAAAGAGTTTTAAAAATACTATAAAATTGCATTTCAGCAACTCTTTTTTCTCTCTCCCCATCTGATTGCTACTTGAATATTTTTATATTTTATTTTGGACATTATTACTCGTTTCTGATTGAATTATTTTGTCATTTTTTAAAACTTTATATTTTTCTTCAAAAACTATATTCTTGGTGCCTTAGCTTGCTTACTGTATGGTACAGTATGTTGCATATATAATGGAATCTCTCCTGGTTGAATTTGATTAGACCTCTCCTGTAAATGTATAATTTTCAATTGCTGCATACTTTTCAATGTATTGACAATGTATTGGAGTATTATGAAGCACTGGAGTATTATGAAACATCCAGAGAAGCAAATGGCATTGATCTTTTTATAGGCATTTGACAATGTGAACTGGCAGTTTATGTCGGCACAGGTAAAAGAGATGGATTTTGAGGAGTGATTTATTAAAATGATTAAGGCATAATATATCATAAACAAACCACAAAAGTGATGGTAAATGGAGATATGACAGAAAAGGTTAATATTAAGAAGGGTACAAGGCAAGGATGTCCCTTGTCTCCATTACTATTTGTATTGACTTTGGAAGTATTGAATAGAAATATTAGACAAGCTAGGCAGATAAAAAGTATGGAAATTAAAAAGGAAGAGTACAGGCATTTGCAGACAATCTAATTTTTATTTTAGAAGACCCACAAGAAACAGGGTTTAAACTAATGGAAAAAAATAGAAGAGTATGGGGAAGTAGCAGGACTGAAAATAAACAGAGAAAAAAAACAAGATTTTAGTGAAGAACATCACAGATAAGCAAAAAGAAAGTTAATGAGGAGATTAGATATTCAGATTACCAAGAAAGTAAAGTACTTAGGGATTCAACTAACAACAAGATGTGTAACAATTAAAGAAAATTATTATAAATTGTTACTATAAATTAAGATACTTAGAAAAATGATAAGGTTTGCAATTATCATTAATAGGAAGGATAGCCACAATTAAAATGAATATATTACTGAGGTTATTGTATTTGTTTCAAACAGTCTTGATAAAGGTGGAGAAAAAATATTTTGAGGATCTGAATAAAATAATATTAAAATTTATATGGCAAGGGAAAAAAGCAATAAATTTTAAAATGCTACAGGATAAAAGAATGAGTGGAGGTTTCGGACTGCCAAATTGGGAATTATACTGTCAGACTGCAGTGTTAATGTAGATGAAAGAATGGATTATATTGAGGAATACAAGATTATTGACCCTGAAGGGACATGATTTGCAATTGGGTTGGCATGCCTTTCTATGGTATGGAGAAAATAAGATACATAGTTACTTTCAAAGACACTAAATAAGAAATGCTTTATTGCTAGTATGGGAGAAAATCAGAGAACGGTACTATTTGAAAATACCAGCCTGGCTTTCAACAATGGAAGCACTTATTCATCCAAAAGTTTTTAATATGGGAAATGTTGTCAGGTACAAAGATGTTTTGAATGAAAACGGTAAACTCAGATCTAAACAAGAATTGAATGTGCAAGGGATTGAAATGGTTTGGTATTCACACATACAAATACAATCTAGATATGAAAAAGATGTAAAATTATATGGTTTCTATAGAGAGTTGACAAAACTGGATAAGATACTAACAGGAACAGAAAAAAGATTGATTTAAAAAATTGTATACTTATCTGTTGGGTATTAAATTAGAAGAGGAACAAGTGAAGGAGACAATGATACTTTTGGTTGTACAATAGAATTATATAAATGGCAGAAATTGTGGGATAGAAATTAGAAGTTAACAATGTCAACTGCATACAAAGAAAACTTGTATAAGATGTTTTATAGATGGCATTTAGCACCAGCAACGTTGGCAAGGATGCTTAAAGATAAATAGCTAAATGTTGGAAATGCCAACAAACACCTGGGTCATATTATCATATGTAGTGGACATGTGTAGAAGCTAAAAAATATTGGACAAAAATACATACGTACTTGGAAAAGATGATACAACAATATTGATTTAAAACCTGAAATACTCCTGTTGGGGATTTTACCTGAAATTTATAGTAAAGATAATGTATATTTGATTATTCATGTATTAACTGCAGCTAGAATTGTATTTGCTCAAAATTGGAAAAGCGAAGAGATTCCTATTGATGAAAATGTGATCAGAAAAATATTAGAATGTGCAGAAATGAATAGATTAACACTCGCAATTAAAGAGAAGGAGCAAACTGAATATTGTAAGATATGGGAACTATTTTATCAATGGCTAGAGAAAAAATATGAAAGCTAAAAATACCTATTAGATTAGTGAAATATAAAAAATATGTCAATAGAATTAAACATGTTAAGAAGAGGAATGTTATAGTAATAGATATTATGTATATCAATAAGATAATACGATAAGAATAGAGAATTAATATCAAAGTAATGAACATGGATGTAAATTTTAATTGTTATTGCACAAGACATCTGTATCCAGAGGACACACCATTAAATGAAAGTATGTACTTTAAATAAAATTTTAAAAAATTACAGAAAAATGTATTGACAGCAAGATTTCTCTTTTCCAATGTTGTGGCAGACAACTGCAACATAAATCTTAATAAAATAACTTTCTTGGATAATGCCTAATAAAAATATTTGTGGTTTTAATTTTATTTTCAGAATTTTCTGAATGTTTTGTAATAATTTTATTAAAGATTACATTGTACAAATAAATGTAATACAAGATATACAACGTAAAACATGTACGTGTATGTATACACAAAATAACAGACATAAAGTGTGAAGGAAAAAATAAAGAAAAAAATGAAAAGAGAATGAAACTTTTCACTCTTTTTTTTTCTTTATTTTTTCCTTCCCCTTCATCTCAGCAAATATAAACAACTTTAACAATTCATCACTATTAAAATACAACAAACCATATCTTCCTCCCATATCTTACCTCATTCTCTATAAACAAATTTTTCAAACCTCATCTATCCTAATCAGCAAAACACCATTAAGTTACCAAAAAATAACCAATATATTACAATCTAATAAACTCACCCGAATTCCTTCCTTTTATATTTAAATCTCATTTTCTATCATTAAACAAATTCCTCCCAATATCATTCAAATCTAGTCGATAAAATCCAATAAAAGTTATTAAAGATAATAACATAAAATTTTTCACTATAACCAAATAAATTAAAAATACAGCAAATGAACTTTTCTCCATATAACTCTTATATATATACAAAACCTTAAAACATAATCATCCTATCCTGGTCAGAAAAAATCCATTAAAAATTCCAGAAATAATAACCTATCTTTTTAAACCTTGGTCAAATAAACAAATGTTATATTCCTTCCCTCTGTTTACAATAATCTTAATCATTGGTCTCTTCAAATAGTGTCAAAACACTCCCCCCCCCCCATTTTCTTTCTTTCTTCTCACAAGATCACTGACAACATTAACAAATTCTTTTTCAAAATCCAATGTAGAAAGATTATCCAAGACACTCTTTGGACTATTATTTGTATGTCAAAACATCAGCTGGGTTTTTTTCTGTATTCAATATTTCATCTTTCCATATCCTTCTTTTAGCCTGTCATTTTAAATCCACATTGAAATTAATTTCAGTCTTGTCCAGAAATGCTTGTTCCTCTTCTGTAACATAATTTAGTTTATCAATAATGGCAAAGATCTTTAAAATTAACTTCTGAGTTTATTGTTCACAAATAGCTCTCAATGCACCCATTGATGAAGATTTTACTCCATTCTGCATTATTAGATTGAGTTTAAATATGCTTCTCTTTAATTATAATCTTTATTTCCTTCTGGTGTCCCCTACTGTCCAACTTTCAAAGTCCTATTGTGAGGCATCTTTGAAATTCAGCTGCCACCTATGTTGTTTTTCTTCCAACTGCAAAAACATGGATAATTTCCCTCAAGGAGGATTTTTACATTTAATTTCAGAATATTACTAAATCCATCTGGACCCTTTATAATATTCTAAAATCATCTCTAATCCCCGTTTTGCTGTTATTTTTTTAATTAAATCCTTAAACTCATACTTAAAACTTTTTTGTACATGATTGAAGAAACTAATCCAGTGAATACCATGAAACTTGTCATTACAAAGGTTCTGAATATTTTAAAAAAATTAATATCAAAGTGATTAAGAATGTTCTAAATATTTTAAAAAGTTAATATCAAAGTGATTAAGAAATTAGGATTGATGGAAATTTATCCCTATACCTTGCATTTCACCTATGATAGAATCCCCCATTCCCAGTCACTCAACACACAAGCAGATCACAAAAATATTGGTTCCTGACACCTACTCATAGGGAGCTGCTGTCCAGAATACATGTGGGCAGGCACATGGTTTCTCATTTATCCAGAGAGATTTCACTGGCCCAGATCTCCATGCAGCTGCTGATTTCAGTCATAATGTAATCTCCCCTTCTTCAGTGGCATCTTGAGTTTGCCATATCCTCACTAGAAGTTCAGAATGTTCTGAATATTTGTATATACATATTTTCCCAGTCTTTTTGGGTCTTTATCTAACTTAGTTGATGCCTTCTTTGTGAAAAATTGCTAATAGAGATTTTTATCCCATTTTTCCTGAAGAATCAGAATAACAGAAAGCCTAGAAATATAAACAGACTGTTTTTATCATGCTGCTAAGAATTAAATTACATTTTCAAATTAAAATTGTTGGCCTATTACAGCCTTTGAAATGAAAATACTACCTATATATAATGCAGTTTCTCCATCAGACTACTTAATATGGATGTAAATTAATGGGAGACATAGTCAGCTTTTGTGTACTAATGGGATTGTGCAGCCATCCCATTTAGATGAAGCAATTGCTCTTCCAATGGGTTATTTCTACCAACAAGTTCCTAGTAGATTAAATCTACTAGTTAAAGAATATCTTCCATTTGATTACACTTGCTATTGCCCGAAATTCCTGCCTGAAATAACTACCCCAACTACTTTTACAATAGACCTCCTTCTAAGTGGATGAGGCACATATTATAATATACAAGTAACTGTAATGTGTTCCCCATTATGCTATCCTTAGATGCAGCTGCTCCAGAATGTAGCAGCCTGAAGTAGTTAGAAGTTTATCTCAGCTTATTCATATAATACCTCCCGTCTGAAATAGTTACCAGTTGGCTTCCATGTGCAATTCAAGATGCTGGATCTCATTTTAGAAGCCCTTCATGATTTAGGACCTATGTATCTTTGAGACTACATGCTCTCAATTATATTTCCTCACCAAATGGTATCAGGAAAAATTAGTTCTTTGAGGTTTTTTCTCACAGGGAATCCCATCAGCAAGATCCACAAAGCAGCCCTTGTCAAATGCTGTCCTCTGCCCCTCATTCACCTCATCTGTATAGTCCTGTATGGTCCTGATGCTGCTGATTTTCAGAAGGCAGTTAAAATCTGATTGTCCTAAGGTCTTCATATGTTTTAAGGTAGTTCTCTCTTGTAGTATAAATCTATTTGCTACAAACCATCTGCAACCCAAAACCAGGCTACACATTTTTACTACCGCTGTGTAGTATTTAATGGTGCAATTGTCCACTGATATATAGTTGTATAGCTTGTCCCGCTTAGTGACCACTCATTCAGCAATCCTTTGAACTTACAAAGATGCTGAACAAGTTGTACCTATGTCTGGTCCTCAAAATTCTGGCCTTTGCAGCATCCCTGCAGTCACACGATTGCAATCCAACATATAGTAACTGGCTCACAATTATGATATTGCAGCATCTCACAATCAGTGGCAAACTGGACAAGCATAATTAATGGGGAAGTTGGCAGGAGGTAGCAAATGGTAACCCCATGATGTTGCACTTAATGATGTAGCAGGATTTGCTTAACAATAGCAACCAGAATTGCCAGAACTGCCATTATTAAGCAGCATGTTCACATAACATCACACTTCACCACCATATCTCTAGGCCCTCATTGGAGACTTGGTACCCTAGGTACTCCAACTATGCATGGTGAAATTCACATTTCGACAGCTTGAGGTATAGGTTTGCTGCTAGAAGTTTGTCCAGTATCTGGCGGACTAGGGGTATATGGTTAATGTCAACTCACAAAACATTTCTATGGCCAGTTTAGAGTTGCCAACAGAAAGGGAGGGGTGAAAGGGGTTTGAAAGAGCAGTGCAGGAAAAAATCGAAAGTGCATTCCATACATAGTTTTTCAGAGACTGTAACTAGGTGGCTGAAGTTTCTGCTTACTAGAGAACATGATTGATGACTCTTGACTATGGATGTGCCTCATTGGAGAATATGAATTATGATACACCCAGGGGGTGGGGGAAAACCAGGGTCAAGGGTGACAGTGAATTATGTGTCTCAGAGTTGCCTACACCCAGGCAGTGCCGACATGTTGACTCCCAAATAAATCCTGCTTAGTTTTGGAAATTTGGCTTGAGACTCATGATTTAATTGGGGTAACTGCCGGAATCCTGACACTCAGGTAGTGTCAAGACTAAGCCCATAGTGAAATCCTGTTGAATCCAATTCTTTGTTTATACCTAATAGACAGACTAATGCAGTCTGCATCCAGAATAATCAGACTGTGAGTTTTACTGTTAGACAAGCTTCCAATTTTTAATCTCAATTATCTAACTCAGTGTTTTCTGTGAAAGCAATTTTGTTCTGATTTTTTTGTATATTGTACAAAATGAGTATACAATATAATCTATTACTCCTAAGGTTTACATCTAAGCATAGGTCAATAGGCACACGAGGAGTCTTTCTCCTCAGCCCGCCTTTCTATGTGTTATTATTATTGCAATTTATCATACAATCAGCCAGGTGTTTAGATTGGAAGTAAGTTGTTCCAAGTACAATGAAGCTGCCTTTTGCAACTGACTGATGGAGGCTTTATCAATGCCAGTGGTGTTCAAGTGATGCTCCAGTTGGTTTCAGATTTCACCTAAGGAGCTTTCTATTGCCAGTCACTTTATTTCTATTTACAAGTCTTTGAATTTTGTGATTTTCTCCAGTTCTTTCTTCTGCTGCTGTTGGGTACTGCCACATCCACTATCAGAATAATATTGATGATTTGTCACAGTCAGTCAGATGTTTGGACTTGATTTGGCATTTTTATCTACCTATTGTTATTGTTAATTTTATATTAAATTAATCGGGGCTGAATTTTCATATGTTTTGCAAATGTTGTACCTGCACTTCATATTCCATATCTTGAACGGAGTAGGAAATTACACTTAGAATTATCATATTTTCTTGGAAAAAAAGACAAATCTGAAAAAGGAGCAAATCTGACAGAAGTCTGTAAGGATAAAAAATGTTTATGCTTATAACTTCGTTTTATGAAGGAAAATTCAACAGCAAATCTATGTAAACAAATAAATTAAATAAACCTAAAGGACAATTCTTTGAAATAAAGGACATATAATAATAAAGGACATATAATCACTGTTATCATATCAGATTATATTTGTGTTTGCTTCACCTTCTAATCTGTATTGCCTTTCAGCAGCCATGAAAATAAAAAGGGATCCATGATGTTCTTGGTCCCTTGACAGGAAGGCAGAAACATTTTAGAAGACTGAAAGGATCATTACACAAATCTAGGTCCTACTGGCAGATGCAAAGATAGTTCAGGACATTTTGACTTATGCAGAAAGACAGTATTGAATATCCATTAAAATTAATATGAGTTGTAAAAGAGCATAGTAAAAGAGTTTGAGGGGGAGGGGAAGGCTCTTCAATGGTTTTTGCTGTTTCAATTGTGGCTTGCCCAGGATTTTCATACCCTTCTATGTTCTTAAATGTCTGTAATGGCACAAAATAGAACTAATAATGGTTTGCCGTTACAGAGAGCTATAATCTAACCATATGCGCTGGATCTGCAGCAAACTATGATGTGGCTGACTAGCTTGCAATTCAGTGTAGGGCATAATCACAGCAAATGCATCCCAACACTTCCTCCGAGGTAGCTTACTCAGTTTGTCTCAAGACAGGGTCCACTTTAGGAGTCAATGGAACAAGTAAAGGTGCATGTGTTTAACAGAGTAATTATACTTCTATATTCTAACTTAAAAGGGAATGCTATATTTATGGCACAAGGTAGAGTGACATAATTCTTTCTTCTCGCTCTTCTCATGTCTAAAAACGAGGATGGCATACAAACAAACTTGGGGCCAAGCACTTTGTCCAAGCATGCCATCAACCCTTGCAACTGTCTGTCAGTCTCTTGGCAAACAGACACTCTGGGCTAGCTGCCAGTGGCATTCTTCCTCTCCTGCAATGCCAAATCTGCAAGGCTACACATAAGAGTATTTCTAGAGAGGAAGTTCACCACATTCCAGGCTGCCTGATATTTCTGGACAGGCCATAGTCAATTCTTTCTTGAAGTTAGGCTCCTGAGGTCAGCTCTGCTGCAATTTGATTGGGTGGATATTGCATTTCGATATTGAGCTCAGCAAGAATTACTCCCTAAGTTGTAGGTAGGATTTTATAGAGTCAGTATGTGGGGATGGGAAAGAGAATACTTTCCCGCAGCGTCACAAATGGGGAAATGATTTTCTCCTGCATCCACACATCTTTTTAAAAAGGTGCTCATCAGAAACGCAGCACTCCTCCGATGTTCTGTGTGAGGTTTCACACAGACGGAAAACATTTCTTCCATTTTCGAGCGCAAGTAGTAAAAAGTATGGATCCCACTCAAGCACCCTGAAAAGGCTGCTTTCTTCAGTCACATTCTAAGGTTGTAGCGATGTCAGAACAAGATTCTCGGGCTGTACGACACCTAATTCACTGCTCGTCCATTCGCCCCGCTCCCTCCGCGAAGGTTCAGAGCGACACAAGGCCACGGCTCACACAAACATTAGTGCGGGATTCCAGAGGGTTCAGAGCGCCGGCTGGCTCCAGAAAGCAGAGGGCAGAAACTGGCGAGTATCATGTGAAGAGAAACTGTCCAACTGTAACTGATGTTCTAGCACGCCCACAGGCCTGGCAATGTAGCAATTGCTTTTACGCATGGGGTGACCGAGGCAAACCCCACTCCTCGCCAATTTCCCCAGCCTCTGAGCTCACTTCCTCTTGCAGGCGGAGCGCCGGCCAGCCGGATAAAAAAGAGCAAAGCGTGCTTAGCGCATCTGGATATTAGGAGCTTCATCATGGCCAGCAGCTATGTTAAGCCGAAGGAGAAAACGCTGCAAAACCTACGAGATACTGCTAATCGCCTTCGAATTCACTCTATTCGGGCAACTTGCGCTTCGAACTCCGGGTAATCGAAGAGAAGGGATGCATTCAGTCTCTTTTCTGATGGAGCTTGTGATATTCCCACCATTGGCCTGCGCCGGGGATTGTATTCCCCCCACTTTCATCCAAATACGATAATGGGAACATTTCCTGCTACATTATATTGCCCTCCTCTCTGGGTTCGCTTGCGGGGAGCGGGCGATGAAGTTTTTTTTACTGGGTTCCGGTCTCAGAAGGGCTAACTAGCAGCTTCCATCAATTGAAATGATGAAGCCAAGAAATGTTATTAATTAGTTTGCAGAAATCCACTAATTTGAATAGCTCTTTTCTAGGTTGGATGATAGCTTTACTTGAAGTTTATGAGCTACTGTACTCTCATTAAACTAGTCTTCCTCAGTCTATGGGTGATGTTGTGAGGCCTATCAGTGTAGAGTTTTTATTGCCTCTGGTGAACACAGAAGTCACAGGGGTGTCTTTTAATTGAACATTATGCTCTGAATTGTAAATTCAACTCTTAATAGCAATTCTGTATCTCTCTGTGGGTAGCTCCTATTGAATTTTTGTCTCTCTGCCGTTTGACCTTGCAGACACCCAACATCATGTTGCAGTGCCGCAGAGATCATGTCCGTGCTGTTCTTTCATACCATGCACTACAGGCCAAATGAACCAAGCCACCCCAGCAATGACCGCTTTGTGCTCTCTAAGGTGAGAGGAGTTGTGAGGAATATGGAGGAGGTGGTCTTGGGAGGTTGGGACTGGATTATAATGCTCAAGTAAGGCCACAGCTTATTTCTTCCTAGCTGAGAGTTTGACTCAGTTCTTTCTGCAGCACCACATCCCAGAGTAATCTTCTTAAAAACAAGAGAGATTACTGTTTCATGATTGTGATGGCTATTTTGTTTGCCCCTTGCAGGGCCATGCTGCACCTATACTCTATGCTGCATGGGCAGAAGTGGGTTTTATCAAGGAACCTGAGCTGTTAAATTTGAGGAAAATAGACTCTGATCTGGAAGGTCACCCAACTCCTGTAAGTACTCTTCTAAGACTAGTGCTGGGAATTTTGGGCAGCTTTGAAAAAAAAACTTGACCTAGCCAATCAAAATACATAAATACATACAAATATATATAAATAAACTTAAATGGTGTAAATAGTTTTAAAAATTAGTTGTACAAGATCAGCTTTTTAGGATGTAACAATAGTACTATTCCTTCTTTCATGAAGACATCTGGATTACTGATACAGAAGCTTAGCCCATAAAATTGGCTTTGTTCTACTGTGCAAACTAATATTAAACATATTAAACATATGTATAACAAAACTGGGATTTTATAAAAGAATTACAAACTGGAATATATTGTGTTGGGATACAAAGGCATTGTAATAAGGTGTGTTTATATATTTATATTGGAAAATATAGAGGACAAAGGACTAACCTCTATACAGACTATTTTCAATGAAACACAGATTGTGTTGGTATTTATTTCGTTTGTAAAACTTCCTTTTTGCTTAACAGAGACTTCCTTTTGTGGATGTGGCCACTGGTTCCTTGGGGCAGGGTCTGGGAGCTGCCTGTGGAATGGCCTATACAGGGAAATACTTTGATAAAACAAGGTGAGAAATCTGGCAAAAAGTCTACATAATGAAACCTGTTCCTTCTTTCACAAGAAAAGTTTCTTGCCTCTTTTTTTGTTTTTTGCTTCCTCTACTGCAAAGTCTAGTTGATCAGAGAATGGCAAAGAATGTATGGTGAAAGAAACTTACACTACACACACACTTGTTAAGACTCTTGTGTCTTGCTGTCTTCTAGTTACCGAGTTTACTGCCTACTGGGTGATGGTGAATTCTCTGAGGGATCAGTATGGGAAGCTCTACAATTTGGGTCTCATTATCAATTGGATAATCTAGTGGCCATTATTGATGTGAACCGTCTGGGACAAAGTGAAGCAGCACCACTGGGTCATGATATAGATGTTTATCACAAGCGCTGTGAAGCCTTTGGGTAAGCATTGCTGGCTGTTTTTGTCCTAATTCTGGTAGGAAGCCTCTGCTTTTTGCCCCAACCTTTTCCTCTTCTGCTAGATGGAATACCTGTGTTGTGGATGGTCATGATGTGGAGGAACTATGCCAGGCTTTGTGGCAAGCAAGTCAACAGAAGGGGAAGCCCACCATGATTGTGGCCAAGACTTTCAAAGGACGGGGAATCCCAGGTGAAAGTAGTCTCTGAATCTTGAGGATGAGAAAAGGTAGTAAGAGTCTTCGAATGTCACTTCCTAATGTTCTCTGTTTTAGATGTGGAGAATGCTGACAATTGGCATGGAAAGCCCATTCCAAAAGACAAAGTGGAATCTGTTATCTCTACCATTCAGAGTCAAATCCAGACTAGTGATGTTTGTCCTATCCAGCCACCTGCTCAAGATGTGCCACCAGTCAATACTGTGGATATCAAAATGCCTTCTTCACCTACCTATAATATAGGAGAAAAGGTACTGCACGGGCTAAGCATATATTTTTTCCAGCATTTGCAAATACTCTATTCTTCTTCTGCCCTTTTGTGCCATGCATCTTTTTTCAGAAGGTCTGTTTGACATGGATCTGATGCAGGGCACTGACAAATTCCAGATTTAATTTTTTCCCCTTCCTATATCCATAAGAACGGGCTAAAGGAGTAAAGTCCATAAGAATGTTCAGTTCACTTTATTTAGTGCTGACATATTCATTACATGCATCTTCAGTGTTACTTTGGACATTGAGGTGAAATGGACTTTTTCTGTCACATTCCATCTTCCTAACCTACCTCCTTTGAGGCACTTTCCTTTTGTCCTCAAATCCAGTTTGATAGTACCCCTTATCCCACAGAGAAACCCTGCAAAGGATCCAGAATAGCATGTGAATTAAATAAGCTTTATGCAAGACAATAAAGCCTCTAAATGAGAATAAAAGGCAAATTAGTATATTAATTTGGAAAATGATAGCATGTCTTAGATCAGGATTTGCATTCATTTTTGGAAAAGGGACTGCACTTAATCTGGGGCATGCACACGAAAATAGTTGGAATAAAATAGATGGGTTCTGAACAAAAATGGGCTTTAATTAAATAAAAGTACTATATTTCCATGTCAGCAATAATTCCCAGCTTTTATGTAAAGTTTAAAAGGGTCAGTGCAGGGGATTCTGGAGGCATGCCCAAAGTATTTGAGGACTGCATGAAACTCAGCCTCAATTTAGAAAATTTAGAAATACTGTATAAATTTTAATGCAAATTTTAATCTCTCTTTGTATAGGAATTTAATATAAAATGCCTGTATTCTAATGTCAATCCTCCACTGCTTTTCATGCCGTGACTTCTTGGAAGTTTTTCCTAGCTAAAATAAATGGAGTTTTTCCCAACTTGTGTCTAGGCATATGATGATTGAAGATGTTTATAGAAATGTAATATTTATCAAATGCGTTTAGATTGTCCTTTTGACTTGGTAGTAAATTAAATGACCTGCAATGAGGTTTTCTTTTTTTGTCAGGTGGCTACCCGCAAAGCCTATGGTTTAGCACTGGTAAAATTGGGAAACACTAACAAGCATGTGGTTGTTTTGGATGGTGACACTAAAAACTCCACTTTTGCTGAGCTTTTCAAACAGGCCCATCCAGAACGCTATATAGAATGTTACATTGCTGAGCAGAACATGGTGAGTCTGAAAACATGAAATGGATTGGTGCATCTTGTGGTATGACCTGTTCCAATGACATATTTGTGTGTGTGTATGTGCTGTAGGTGAGTGTTGCTGTGGGCTGTGCTGCTAGGAACCGCACCATTGCATTTGCCAGCACCTTTGCTGCCTTTTTCACTAGAGGATTTGACCATATCCGGATGGCTGCTATCTCCCAATCAAACATTAAGCTTTGTGGGTCACACAGTGGAGTTTCTATAGGTATGTGCTGCCTGATATCTAAGCCCCTTTATTTTAATTACTATAATTAGACTTAAAGCTTTTTGTTTCTCCAGCAAGGCTGAGGACCATTACAAATTGTTTTCCTTCCTGTTTATAATTACAGCAATTCTATACTATAACTTGATCCAAAGTCATCCAGTAAGCTTCTTGATTAAATGGGAATTTGAACATAAATCTTTATGGTCTTCTTGATTATGATGACCATGCTGGTACTTTACTGTTTATTTACATAGCCTGCAGTTGATCGAGACATTTAAAAATAGAACATAGTTATTAACTGAAGATCAAGAGTATGATATAGCAAGGAATCTTGACTTTTCCCCAGTTCATTTGTTTTTTCTTCCTTTTAGTGATCTTGAACATATTTGGGGATCAGCTGCTTGGGCAGAATGCTAAGTTCTGAAAGAATGTTGCCTTTAGTAGTCGAAATACAACATGCTAATCCTAGGAAAAATCTACTTTTATGTTTATGCTAGCTGTACACCAGAAGTGAAGACTGATAATTATTAATAATACAATTTAACGGTAATAGTTAAGGTTTAATGAAAGCAGAAATTGTTTAGATGGAGTGCTTGCAGAGTGTTTTGGGATTTCTGCTTAATTCTTTTTGCTGTTCATCTACTCAGAATACCAAATGCCTGAATTCAGCTAGCTCTACCTGAGAGTTTTTGATTTGTAAATATTGTGATTGGCCTGTAGTTTTCATAAAAGACTGAATCGAGCAATTGTATGCTAAATCTCAGTGGCCTAATATTGGGAGATTGGTTGGAGTATTCATACTCTCAAATGTATGGTATATGTTTGAATGCATTCTTTTCTGTGACATGGCAAGCAATTTATTCAACTGCTTCTTCATCCCAGGAGAAGATGGGCCCTCTCAGATGGCTTTGGAAGATCTAGCCATGTTCAGAACTATTCCAGGTTGTACTGTGTTTTACCCAAGTGATGCAGTCTCCACTGAGTATGCTGTTTTTTTGGCAGCAAACACCAAGGTATGTGGGTAAAGGATATAGGTCTTGGCCTGTCAGGATTGAGGTATTATCATTAAATTAGGGAAATAAATTGTGGTGTGCAAGAGTAAGAAGTCACAATTTGCAACAAAGCTTCTTGCTTGTAGAATTTTCTTTTAACCCTGGCCCTCATTTTCTTGCAGGCTATTTCATTTATTTATTTCCAGCTGTTTTACACCATTTGAAAACAAATCTAAGCATTTTACAAAAGTTAAATTCATAATACATCAAGCTAACAGCAGAAACATATTGAAACATTCAACAAATACATCCATAGAAAACAAAAGCTGTAATAATTGTAAAACCATATTAAGCATTAACTATATATATTATAGATAAATACTTCACAGAATCTCTTAAATGACCAGAATTTCTGAAGCTGATTAAGGCTGTAGCAACTTTTCCAAATCAATGTAGCTTCTTACTGGTTGGCATCCTAATGTTTTTGTCAAATTTATTTTTTATTTGAGATTATAATTAACGTATGTATTTTGTGAATGGTTCTTTGGGGTATTTTGTGTTTTTCCAGTGTGGTATCTTTCATTCTTTACTTGAATTATATGTCTTCTGTGACAGCACTGCCCTAAAAAGTGGTTAAGATGCTTTGCATAAATCTAGCATGTTTTATATTGCTGTGCTTTTTAGATAAAACTTTAATACAATTATTTAAAACCATTCTGTGTTCTATAATGTTTAATTTTGGTAAGATCTTTGTTTCTTCTTCTAAGTATTCATATTCTTCTTCCATATTGCTTCTTAGGGAATATGCTTCATTCGTACTAGTCGTCCAGAAACTCCTATCCTGTATTCTCAGGAAGAAAAGTTTGAGGTTGGCCATGCCAAGGTAAAGGATTTGAAACACATGATTTCTGCTTCTATTTCAGCTTTCAAAGATCCAAAGAAAGAAATTTGGTATTAGGCAGTTTGGCCTATAATGGTAGTCAGATGTTAAGTGTTCCCTTGAATGGTGCCCTATTTCATGAACTGAAATGTGCCAAATAAGAATTATGGCATCCAAATATTGTTTTTCCCAAGCAGGTAGCTTAGCTTCAGATAAAATACGGAACACAGTCTGAAATTATTTAGAAATGCTATGAAATAAGGGAGATTATATACAGAGGAGTGATCCTATTTCTAAAGCTAAACCTACCATCCTTGCCTGCCTGCCTGCCCGCCCAATCAAAAGAGAATATACAAGTTATTGCATCAAGTACTGTAGTCTACCATTAGATGGCAGAAGACAGATACTATTCTGACAACAATTTTTACTCATCCTAGCATCTACCGTCTTTCAACAAATAAGTGAGTTGAGTTCCTGTTTTTCCTAGCTGTAGAGATAAGTACCTGGAATTTGGGTTAAGATTTAGTTCAAATGAAGCAAAATTAAAGAGTATGTATCCGGATAGCAACTGTTTAAAGGAAGGTGATTTAGTTGTCTTGGGTGGAAAAATAAAGTTGATTTTTCAATATTTTCCATTGTTATTACAATTATTTTATCATCTTGGTGACTTGGAAGTGTCATTCATTTTGTGCACTGTATAGGAAAGTTGTAGTTGAACATGGATTGGATGATAGATGAAGTCTAACCATTAAGGGCAAGTTAATTTCCATATGCAGTGTACTTATAATTATTTAGAATTTGATTTTGAGAAAACAATTTCTTCTGGGATTGGATAATAGTGCTTTTTAGCAGTTTCAATGTATCTCTGCAGTAGAAATAGACAAACCACCTACTTAGTGGATCGATTGTGAACCATCAGGCCTCTTTAAGTAACCTTTAATGATATGCATGGAGAATTCTTGGTAATGGTACTTGCAAGCAAGCACATTAGGGACAATGTCAACACTTGAGTTCTGCCTATTCTGGTATTTTCTGGTATTTTCTTCATACTTGCTTAGATTACATTAATTCTCATATCTAAAATACTTCTGCTTCTCTTATTCTGTAAGTTTGGCATGTTAGGGAGGTAGGCATCTTCTAAAAATGCTTATGTCTATTGGTTACTTTTTATAGGTAGTCCGTATAAGTGATGCTGACAGAGTAGTTGTTATTGGAGCAGGTGTCACACTTCATGAAGCCCTTTCAGCTGCTGATGAACTAGCCAAACAAGGTATTGGACACTGGAGCTTTGGAGATTATAAATCTGATTATATGTCGACTTGATCAGCAATTTTAATAGAATTCTTTCTTTCATCCTTCTCATTAGTATTTTGCCTTTTTCTAGGGATCTATATCCGGGTAATTGATCCATTTACAATCAAACCTTTGGACGCTGATACCATCATTTCCAATGCCAGAGCCACTGGGGGGCATATCATTACAGTTGAGGATCATTACAAAGAAGTTAAGTAGTTAACTAAAAACATTTTTTTCAGACATTCTTGGGAGAAGTTGGATATGGTTAAAGATGCACTTGCCCAGATCCCCTATTTTAGTAACTTTTCTTTTTACAAACTAGTTTTGCTTCTGCAATTGCCAACATTGGTGATGCTACCACTTCTTCATGTGCTGCTCAATAGTTTAGAAACACCTATTGCTGTGCCTTGTAGAGAAAAATTATACATTGGGAGTACAACCTAATATGGACTATGAATGATTGTCTGATGGCCATTCAGTTTCTGTTAAAACAAGTGTGGCAGCCTGTTTATATATGTGGGCTACCTGTGATGCTAGTTGGTGGGTCAGGGGCCATATATCCTTTTCCTCATGTTGAGGTCCCCAGTGCCATATGTTTCCCTGAATCTCTCCAAATAGCTGGTCAACAGGCTCTCATAAACATGATACCACACTTTTCAGCTTTAGCAGTATATTTCTGTCATATCATAAACATTAGAGGGCTACAATCAGACAGTGATTCAGCAGCCTGCTTATCAGCCATTTGTCATATGCCTGAAGTGCCATTAAATACAAGAGCTCACACCCCACATTCTTTCTGCCCACCAAATGATCAATTAGCAAAATGTCAAAAGTGAGACAGTAATTGGCAGGGCCACCGAGAGGATTATTAAGTGCTGGAACAAGACTAATATGGCCCCCCTCACCTACACATTAAGTTAATATGGCCAAGAGGATCTCCCCTCCCCTTCCCCACTACCCTGTGGATTTCACATTGCCCCCTGTACGTAACTCCTAACCAACTGAGAGGCTTGTTAAAAAGGGAGCGAGCTACCGGGACAGTGAAGCAGATCAGGAAGTGAGGGGAGTGAGGACGAAGTATGGAGAAGCAGTGTTGGAGTCCGTGCAGCCCACAAGGTTTTTTTTTTTTCAACTGGGAGAAGAATGATTCACTCTAGTCTATATGAAAGAAAAGTGATGCTTCCCTCACACACACACCCACTCCGGTTTATCCTCCTGTGTTTTAAAGCCACCTCTTGCCAGTTACCCTTTGGCACAGCTGTTGCACACAGATCCTCCGACTAAGCTAACAGTGGTGCCTGCTTTTGGCGTGAAGGATTTCGAGAGGGTGAGAAGTGGAAGTTCATTCTTCAAGAACTGGGGAGAAGGGGAGAAAGAGAGGTGGAGGTGGAGCGGGGGCAATCATTGCTGCCGCTGCTGTGCAGAAAGGACACAACTTCCTTCCTTGCCGTTTGCCCTCCGATGAGTTGATGTGATCCAGCTTTGGAGTGTTTTGCCGTGAGCCACCACCACCACCCACCCCACCCTGCCTGAGCACATCCAGGTTGACACACCGTCCCACTGTTTTTCTTTTTAAAATTTGGGTTTGTAAAAAAAAAATTCAATTTCCCTTTCATGGGCCCCCTTTGAGCTCCATGGGCCCCAGAACAATGTATCAGCTGAACCCCCTCTCCTCAGGCTTGGTAATCGGAAGGGGATAACTTGCTGCAGGACAATTCAACATGGGAGAACTCAAGAGAGGGACAAATAGCAGCTCATCCCAGCCTTGAGGACTACTAACTTGAGAAGGGTCAAACCTAAAGGCCTGCTGCAATTCACTTGTGCCTCTCTTGAGTTATCCTGCATTGAATTGTCCCATGGTGAGTCAACCCAAGAAAGATGGCTGGGGCAAGTTGGCCACAGTGAGTTGTCCTAGACCTGATGGTAGTATATATCATTATAAATAATACTTGTAGATATACTGGAGCCTTTTGGATTTTAGAAAGGCTGTAATTTTTCCTTCTTGTGATTTAATATGAGACTATAGATTTTTTTAACATGTGAATTATCTGAACCCTATTAAGTCAAGTTGGGTTTAATTAATTGGCATTCATGCTGCTTAAGCTTGTACCTTTCTCCTATAAAAAACACCTTCTCAACTGATCTATACAAGAAGCTATTGCATTTGTGTGCTTTTATTTGTTCATAGTCAGAATGCAAGGCAATGCATGGGTAAAAGAGCTTCTATACTGTGGAAAGAAAAATAGATGCTTTTCTTTGGACTCTCAGCACCAAACAAGAAAATAAGCACATCTTTATAAACTCCCTAAGTTTTAATGTTTCTTGCAGTCCCTCTGTTTATCTTTCCGAATGAGAAAGAAAAAAGGTAGATGTTTGACTGCTGCAAAAATATGCCAACCTATTTATTGATGAGTTTCATTGATAAAGGGAAGCGCATACGTAACTTTGAGTTACATACAAAGTAGATGCACTTTGTAACTCAAACTTTCATATGAAGCTGTTGAAGGGAGCAGATTTCACCAAACATGCTCTGAGTGAAAATCTCCATTTATGTCCATCCCCTTTTTTCTCTCTCTAGGTGGTATTGGTGAAGCTGTGGCTGCAGCTGTCTCGGGAGAACCTGGTATTTTAGTCCAAAGTCTAGCTGTGTCAGGTGTGCCTCGGAGTGGAAAACCTGCTGAGCTTTTAGATCTCTTTGGGATCAGTGCAAAACACATAATAACAGCTGTGAAGAGCACCTTTTCCAATTGATTTGACAGGGATGAAGGAAATAAGGGTTATGAAATTATGAAAATGGATTCAGAAGAGCAGGGTGACAACTGTTTGGTTCTTTAGGTAGCCAGCCAAAAGCAACCACTTATGACCCCCAAACGTGCATTTTTAAACTTTTAATTTAACAATTGCAGTTATTAATTTCGTGGGTTTTTGACAGGATTCTAAGTGCAAATAAGCTTAAAATTGTTTTATAACACAGTTCTCATCCCATCAGTCTATCATTCCTTCTCATTTTTATCTGTAATTGCACATTAACTGGACCAATTCCACATGGACCAATAATGCTCATCTTATTGGAGTTTATGACTACCTTTTCTTGTGCTTGATTCCTATCCTTCTTGACTCTCTCCTCTTCAGCCTAACATTCCAAAATTGAGCTGGGTAGATTTTCCATGGGCTATTTCCTGCCTGAAAGAGTTAATGCATAATTAGTTTTTATTGAACAAAAATGCAAGTACCTCTTATGGGAATGTGATCATCTAAATTCTTCAAATATATATTACTAATGGTACTGGCTTAAGATGTCTGATGTAATTATTAAGTATGGAGTGATTCTAAGGAGATGCAGGCTTAAGTCTAGCTTCCTCTACAGCAGCTCGCAGTGATTTGGGTCCATTCATACTCTCAAAAAACCTACCTCACAAGTTGTGGGGAAAATGGAAACAGGAAGCTTTTATATGATGCTATGAGTTCCTGAAGGAAAGGATATTAACTTAACAAATAGACTTAAATGTGACTAAGATAATGTTTCTGTATTACATGTGCTTTTATTGCCATCAAGCAAATCAATAAACTATCATGTGTATTCATATTGGAAATACTTGTGTGAACTATACTTGTGTAAAATGTGTGAAACAGTGTGCAATAAGACTGAGTAACATTTTACATACAAAATTTTTATTTTTTTATTTTTTCCTTCTCCCTAATAGGAGCCTTATATTTCAGCCCAGCTTTATAAAACCTTTAGAATTATTTCTAAAACAAATGTATACATTGTTTCCATATGGCTTCCTCAAATGGGAACAGCAAAGAAATGATGCAAACTCTTCTAATAAGTTAAGAAGCCATGTTCTTCTAACAAGTTAGAAGCCATGTTCTTAACATGGTTACTGCTATTAATAGGCTAGCAGCTAGAGCTGTTCAGTTAAATAAAGTGTACTTGAATAAAAATAATAGGGAATATACAAAGCACAGTAGCTCATGGTATTTACGTGACTCAATTTTCTGGGTCAGAAAATACTGTGCCATCCCAAACTGAAGTATTACCTAACCATGTAGCTTGGGAATACAAAGTTAAATTGTGCTTGTATAGACAATTTGTGATACAATCTGTGTACCCTGAAAGGGCAGAAATCATTAACAAATTTTGCATTATAAAAACACATCAACTACAAATTATACAAGTGGAGCCATGCCTGATTATTATATTATGAATAATAAATGCATATATCGTAAATCTGGTTTTCTAGGCCCTTTTTTCTTTTGTATACTATATGTATAATATTGATGTTGTTACTATTTAAGGTTATGATGCTCTTAAAAGATGTTAAAACTACTGGAGAGCTACTATGTGATGCAGACATTTAATACTTCTGGCTTGATGCAAATCTGTTAGGATAAAATGCTGGGTAGTTTGTGGTTTACTATGTTGTGCTAATTCATTCACTAGCTTACACCATGCAAAGTCAAGCAATTAGATTAGTAGAGTCAACAATTGTTCTGTTGCGAGTACACACTCTCAAAGCATACACTTGCTGTTATGTATTCTAAATTTTTTATATTTGCGAGTGGGCAATTAATATTTCCTTTCCTGAAGTATCCAATTTGTGAAAACTAAGTAAAGATATGTTTAATTTGAAGAGCAAGGGAAAGTTCAAGTGTGCTAACTTGTTTCACAAGATACCACCTTTCCTAAAACTAGGAATGCGTAATATATTGTCCTTAATCCTTTGTACTGTACATGCTTTTTGGTGGTGTTTTAAAGTTCTCTACTTAGAAGGATTTGTGTGAAAAAGAACATTAGTTAATTCTACGAAAAGGCATACAAGATCTAAAACTGGAAATTTCAATTAAAACTCCAGATTTGTTCCTTGATCCCACACAAGTTTTTAGAAAGTAAGTATGTGTCAATTCCTTGAAGTTAGGCTTCTGAGGTCAGTTCTGCTCTGGAAAACTTTAAAATGCCTATAAAACACACTATAACCCGTTTACTTCAATGAGGCTCCTTCTCTCCCTAGGAAGAGAGTTATCTCCATTCCCTCACCTCGCTCAAATTTTGCAGGACAGAAGCACAAATGCGCTTTCTCTAAAACCTGTTGCAGAAATTAATCTGTGAAAGACAGAGTCTCATTGGATAACGAAACTGTCAGTCATTCTACGTTCTTGCCTTAGTCCGCGAACCGTTAGGGAGAGAAAAAAAACCGAGGCCGGAGAGAGGTGGGATAACAGTTTTTCCAACCGATAACTGAAAGATGGGACCTATTGGTGGAACGCTTTAAGAGTTCAGCCAAACAGAAAGCAGGAGGGGCGGGATTTCAGACTCTATAATGATTTCTTAACCTATCAGAGGAGAAAACGGTCATACTGTTTTAAAAAAAATCCTGCCCAGTTAGAGCTGCTCCGAGTGTCGTAGACCAATCAAGTTCTAGCTTCTCACATTATATGTCGTATAACAGACAGCAGAAGTGTCTCGTTTAGGCGCGCGAGGAATTTCAAACGTGCGGGGAGGGGGAAGGAGCGGGGCTTATAAAGAGGAGGGGGCAGGGTCGGATGAAAGTGAACCGCATATTTTATTGGCGGCGGCGTGGCGGCTAGCTGCCGGACGCCAAAGGCGCTTGACCAGTAGACTTTGGAGGAGGAAGCTCTGTGGCTTAAACACAAAAACAGAATTGAGCCCAGATAGTTTTTTCGGAAATTCCCTTCCTGCTCAATGGGCTGTTACTAGAAAAGGAACCCCGCCCCTTTTCTGAAAAGCAAGGTGAGAGAAGTTTTGGCTGCTGGGTGGGGCGGGTTGGCGGGAGCGGGAAATCGTCTTCCGCACCAAAACAATCACGTTACCCATAATTGCCAGCGTGTATCTGGAGGGTTAGGCTGGGGGGTGGGGTGGAAGTTGAATCAGGCGCGCGTAGTCTTGCAAAAGTTAAAAAAATCCAAATCCTGTGCAACTTGAAAGGACCTTGAATGAAGAATTCTGTGACGGAGTTACATTGTGGGTTATAGTTTCAGATTTGCAACGTTTAGAGCTTTGTTCGAAAACCTCTTTCAAGCAGTCTTGTGTTTTGCGTTCCAATGAAATTAGAGGACGGTATGCACCTTTTAAAACCAGCGAGCAAATTCTGCTATGTGAACGTCCACCATATTAACAGTGGAAAAGGGATCTTGGGAGTTTCACTATTGGAAGCTTTCAAGAAGAGACTAGACTGCCATCTTTCAGAAATGGTGTAGGTAGGGTCACCTGCTTGCGCGGGGTGGGGGGTTGGAGTAGATGACCTACAAGGTCCCTTCCAACTCTGTTACTATGGAGTCATATAGTCCAAACCACCCCCACCCCCACATTGCAGGAATTTGCACTCCAGCATCCTGGGACAATGTGAATGCTTCTTTTAGTTACGGTGTAGGGAATGTGAGGCTGCATTCTTTAGTATCATATAATGGTGCAACCATTGTTGATTGTTCAAATTTACTAAGGCTTCATTATTTTAACAACTATGGCTTATCACATGTTTTTGGTGAAATGGGTATATGCAAGGTTCAAACAGAAGGTACCTGATGCCTCCTGGGCAGGCTATTCTGGCTTCAGCTTTTTTTTTTTTTGGTATTTGATAAACACTTTTATACCGAGTTTGCCAGTTACTGCCCTGTTCCAATTGTTCTGCTAGTATTATGATCTGTTTGCTTCAGATATTCAGTTGTTCACTATAGTAGGTTTCCGTACATAGCAAATGTAGGTCATGGTTATGTTAGCTCAGATTATTTTCATCCCCAAGCACACACCCCCAACTGTCCATAATTAACTTTTGGGAAAAGTTTAGGTTGACATCATGCTAGCTCGGAATTATAGTCGGGAGTATTTTCACATCTGAGACCATTTCCTGACATTTTAATTGCTACAATCTGCAGTTCTACCACCTCTAAATGATAGGCCTTTGCCTATTTAACACACTGCTGCACTTAGTCTGCATATACAATACATTTTTGCTCTTTTTCCGGTGGACGGACTGGAAAAGGAAGTGATACCCGTTTGTCTCTGAAAGCAGAAATCTTTTTTAGACATTCTAGATGAAGCAATACTGTAACTTATTTCCCTATGGCTAGTCCTTAGCTAACAGTTTGGCAACACAGTTGCTTTTCGGGAGGCCATGAATTGTAGAAGATTTTGGCCTTCCCCTCCTTTAATTAGGAGCTCCTCATCCATTTCTAAGATGGCAGAAAACTTTTAACAAGCTTCTTGTTCCCAGTGACAATTTCTTAGGCTTCTTCAGGAGATGCTGAAACTAGAAGCTGGATTAGGTAAGTGGGTTTTGCTGTTAAGAAAAGCTAATGAAGTTGTTCCCAAAGAATTGCAGCAGTTGCTATCTATCACAGGCAAGCTGTGTTTACAGGTACTCTCAATTTGGGACCAGAATTTTCCTTTGCTATGCAAGGTGGCTCTTAACTGAGTCATGCCCAATTTCATGAGTTTTTGCTACAGTTATTTATTATTTATTTATTTAATTGAACTTGTATGCCGCCCGCTCTCCGTGAGGACTCGGGGCAGCTCACAATTAAAACACAATAACAATAAATATTTTAAAAAGAATTAAATCTAACAAGCCCAATCACTAAAAACCGTTAAAACAATTAAAAAACCCCAGGAGGTCAGTCCAGCCCAGCCTGTTCAAATAACCAGGTCTTCAGATCGCGGCGGAAGGAGCGAAGATCAGGAGCCAAACGGAGCTCCAAAGGGAGTTGGTTCCACAAGGCGGGAGCCGCAATAGAGTAGGCCCTTCCCCGAGGTACCGCCAGCCGACATTGTCTAGCCAACGGCACCCTGAGGAGTCCCTGTCTGTGCGCACGCACAGGGCGATCAGTATTTGATATTGGCAGAAGATGCTCCCGCAAGTACCCCACTGCAGTTAAGAGAATTAGATAATTAGTAAGCAAATCCATCTTCCCCTATTGACTTTGCTTGTTGGAAGCCAGTTGAGAAGGTTGCAAAATTGAGTATGTGATCATGGGAATACTGTGCTATGGGGGTGCTACAACTGTCATAACTGTGATGACTGATTGTAACTCACTGTTTTCAGTGCCATTGTAATTTTGAGCAGTCACTAAACAAATAATTGTAGGTCAAGGACAATCTGTATAGTGAAAGCAAGGTTCAGATTCTTGCATCTTTTTTTCTGCAGTGCAGCCAACCTGAAAATTTTCTTGGGGGGGGGGGGACTGGAGAAGCAGTTTATACCTGCTGCTTGTTGTGGTAGGGGAATAATATTTGGTCAAACATGTTTATTTTTGAACTAATTTTCACACGATTCTGTTGTGTCTGATTTGACTTGCTGTTAGTGGGCTGTGGACAGCTGTTGAGTGCAATAGTGCCAGCCACAATGCCTGGAACCTTCTGTAGGAGAAAAACACATGGCAACAGAAAAGATGTTGGGCATGATCATATCATGTTGGATGCAAGCAGAGATTCTCTGTTCCAGAGCCTTCATCTCTGGGTCTTGGCACACTTATCACTTGCTTCAGTTCCTATCCCTGCATAGTTTAGTTTCATCGATATTCTTGGAGCTAATTGGTTCGGGGGGAGGGGGGTTGAGGCACAGCGAAGTTTTTCCTAATCTGCTTGCTTTATCAACTTGGTTGATGTCCTATGTATATTTATCCTTTTGCCCTAGATACCATATGTACTTTTAAGATTTGCATTCCTAGACAGAAAAACAAATGGACTGATCCCCTTATCCATCTGGTAGTGTGTTCGCAATTCATTTATTCAACTTAGGCAAATTCTTTATTATGTCTTATTTATGCAATTCTTTGGATTAATACAGTTTAGTTGCTGCTACTATCCCCCCCCAGTGGGGAGATAGATAGATAGATAGATAGATAGATAGATAGATATAGATATATATATATATATATATATATATATATATATATATATATATATATATATATATGTAGTCTTGGTGTATTGGTCTTGTCCGTGTAAGGTTGAAATACCTTGGCAGCGTTTACGAAATCTCATCCGTCATCTTCAGGCTGGTGTCTTCAGCTTCATTCTCCTGGGAGAGCGGCTCAAAATGACGAGATGTAAAAATAATTCTAAGAACTCCATACCCTACTACCGTGAAAATCTCGAAAACAAATATATATATATATATATATTAATACAGTTTAGTTGCTGCTACTATCCCCCCAGTGGGGATATAGATTTTATATTTATATATATATATATATATATATATGTAGGTCTTGGTGTATTCGGTCTTGTCCGTGTAAGGTTGAGAATACCTTGGCAGCGTTTGACGAAATCTCATCCGTCATCTTCAGGCTGGTGTCTTCAGCTTCGTTCTCCTGGGAGAAGTGTGTGATCGTGGCTGTTTTTCCCTTTAAACTCTAGAGTTGGATGTGTTGTTACTTTTGATTGGTTTGTGGAGTTGATGTATGCAGATTGGATGGCTTTTCCTGAGACCCTGTGTGGCTGAGGTGCTGGAGGTGTGTCTCTCAGCCTTTTGTGTTGTAACGACCTGGGTAATGGGCTGTGTGATGACCTTCTGAGTTCTATTGTTGTGATGTCCTGGGTGTGGTGCTGTAATCTCCTGGGTCGTTGTCTGTGCTGCATTACCCAGGTCGTTACAACACAAAAGGCTGAGAGACACACCTCCAGCACCTCAGCCACACAGGGTCTCAGGAAAAAGCCATCCAATCTGCATACATCAACTCCACAAACCAATCAAAAAGTAACAACACATCCAACTCTAGAGTTTAAAGGGAAAACAGCCACGATCACACATCCCAGGAGAACAAGCTGAAGACACCAGCCTGAAGATGACGGATGAGATTTCGTCAAACGTTGCCAAGGTATTCTCAACCTTACGGGACAAGACCAATACACCAAGACCTACATACCTTTACCCGTGAAAATCTACGAAAACAAATATATATATATATATATATATATATATATACACACACACACACACATACATACACATACAAACAAACAAATAAATAAATGGTTATTTCCCATAAAACAGTTTTTGGAGGGAAAGCCTTACCTTGACTTTCCCTGCCATTAAGGGAATCTGGCTTTCCCCATTGACTTTGCTTGTAAAAAGCCAGCTGGAAAGGTTACAAATGGTGATCATACAACCCTAAGACAATTCAAATATCATAAATATATGCCAGTTGCCAAGTGCGTGAATTTTGATCATGTGACCATGGGGATGTTGCAATGGTCATAAGTGTGAAAACTGGTTGTAAGTCACTTTGTTCAGTGCTGTTGTAACTTCAAACAGTCACTAAATGAATGATTTTAAGTTGAGGACTACTTGTAATTGCACAACCTTAGTAATTATCTGTTAACATTCATCTTTGTTTTAAATAAAATAAAAGGATTACAATAAGACTAAAAATAATAAAACAGAGTACTCTTACTTAAGAGGAAAATGAATATATATTTCTATCTCTATATGATGCATTGTAAAAAAAACTAACTGAAAACAGAAAAGAAACAAAACAATGTTATGAGACTAGTAAAGAAACTTGTGCAGATTAGAAAAAGTAATTCAGTGAACATGACATTTCTCTTTCAGGAAGTAGGTATGTTTCCCTTTAACCCTTGCAGCAGGCCTGTGAGGGGTTAGCTTGAGTGTGTATGATCAGAATAAAATTACTTAGAAATATTTGAACTTGGCTATGTAGTCTTAATGTGAAATGCATCCATTAAAGCAATGACTTTTATAGATTTTAAATCTCATCATGCACATTAAGAAATGAATAACTGCATTTGTGCCTATTTCTGCTTTTGTGCCTGCAGTTTTAACTTTGCTGAGGAAGAAGAGGAGAAGTTTTGTGTGACTGCGGCAGGGCTGGTAGAAAAGGTTTTCTTTGCTAACATAAGAAGAAAAAAATCTGAAATCCAAAACGACGTTCCTGGAATATTTGACTTTAAGCAGTTAAGAATTTGTGAGTGGTCAGCTGAGACAACATACTGACTTAAAATTACCTACCAAAAAGATCTACATTCAGATGAGTTGATTTGCCGACAGTGGTATCTCTTCATTCTGTTCAAAAACGTAAGTTCAAAGTTTGCATATTTACACATTTTACATGTATACAGATAGACTATGGATGCTGGTCCCATGTCTTTAATTGCTTCTTTATTTGATGATTCTTCACTTTTCAATGCTTCATTGAATTTGAAGCTGCACTAGTTAGATCACAGTGTGTTCCATAAATCAGGTTTCTAAGATACAGTTTTATAAAACTTTAAAATAATCGGCTGTTAACATCCCTGAAAGTTCAAATGACAAGCATTGTACTATAGTTAGTATTGTTGTCTAGTTGTAGTGTCTTAGGATGCTCCACGGAATAGGAGTGCTCAGGAAAACATTCTCAGTGAGGATGCAATATCTTATTTTTCCAGAAGTCCTTCAGGGATAGAAGCAGTGTAGGATACATGTTAACTTTCATTACGTATTATTTAAGAGCAATCTTGTCTGTCATTTTTAATCTAGCTCCTTTTTGCCACTAATTCTTAACATTTGAAAGTCCTGGAGGAACAAGACTTTCGCTAGCATAAGTTAAAGTTCATGCTGTATTTATCTCAGATGTAGGTGTAGCCATGAGCACAACTTGGCCTAGCAGCTATTGCTGTATTATTATTTTTTTAAAAAAATTCATTTGATATCATATATGCCACCCATCTCACAGAAACATGACTCAGCTGCTTACAATAAAACCATTAAAGACAATAATAACAAAAAAAACCATTACAATTAAAACTTTATTATAAAAAGGAAGGGATAGGGAGAACATTATTGTAGCTGTTATACATGATATAGCCACCTTATTAAATCCGTATTCTTATAAGACTCCCAAGCCTATTGACATAGCAAGTTTTAAGGGACTTCTGGAAATATGAAGGATGGGGCCAGTCTTACCTGTTGAAGCCTGCTGTGCTACACTCAGATCCTTACACCTTCTTAGGTACCTCAGTATGAAAATCCTATAAAAACTTTATACAGATAGTCCTTGGTTAATGACTACTTGTTCAGTGACTTTTCGAAGGTTACGATGGTTCTGAACAAATGATTCTTATAATCAATCCTTGAAGTTCCAGACATCCCAGCACCCTCTTGGTCATGTGATTGTGATCTGGTGCTGAGCAACTGGCTCCCACAACTGTCCCAGTGACTTGCAATCACATGTCATCATGTGCAACCTTTCCAGTTGGCTTCTTACAAGCAGTCAGTGGTGAAGCTGGCTAGGAAGGTCATAAGTCACTCTGGTATGTTTCCCCTACCCAGTAGTAGATACTCTCAGTCCAGCTGCTATCATGCTATACCTTGCCAGCCATCCTCCCTGACCTAGCAGCAGCCACCTCTGCCATGCCTTACCAATCATCTGTACATCTGTGCGGTAACTACTTACCAGTCCACAGGCTTGTTTGTGAACCACCTGGGACTTGCAACTTCCTGCTGTCTTTCCCATTGACTCTGCTTATGGGAAGCCAGTAGGAAGTTGCAAGATGGTCTTCATTTAATGATCCGTGATCCTTACTTAATGGCAACAGGGACTGCCAGGTTGCCCTCACTAAGTAATGTGGTCACATAGTGATTCACTTTATGACAGCGTTACTTAGGGATAGAAATTCTGATCCTAATGACCATCATTAAACAAGGACCAGCTATATATAATGGATTTAGAAATTGTATAACTGGTTGATATGACGTTTAATCCCTTGTTCTCAAATGTGATTATATTAACTGCTGTGCTTCCCAGAGTAATGACTGCCTGGCTACATGCACAAATAGGTTCCTTTGTTACTTGTATCTTTCTAAAAGTCTTTAAATCATGCCAGCTGTTTCTTTATCTTGATGTGCTTGATATGTAATAAGTCAGGCCTTCTACCTTTTGTTAGACAAATTTATTCAGATACATAAGTTTTATAGGACTTACTGAGACTGGTAGCCAAGGACTCCACTTAACATTTATTGAAATAGCCAAGTACTTAAAAATGGGAGGCTTACATCATACAGTGGATAAGAATAGATGAAGGACTTAAATAGGACTATTTTTGGACTTATGAATTTCCCCCCAACTACTGCACTCTTGATGTTCACAAATCATGGCAATAATGGCTCTTACCACTGGACAGCAATTTGCCCTCCTTGGGCTACATAATAAGTGAATTACTCTTACATGGAAAACTGGTCTAAGGATGACTAGACTAGAACTATAAACACTGTAAATATGGTTTGGGCTGTATAGACACCGTACGCTTGAAATTAAAAGCAATTGGTTATGCTGACTACTGTATAGCTCTGTCCTTCATTCCAGCTAACTTATATTCGTATTTCCAATCTCCTACCACATTTTCATTTATCATTACGTATAGCATGTCAGAAACTCTCATGGACCAGGATTCTACAAAGCTGCGAGCAGAGGTGGAGCGACTAGCAGCTGAGCTCCAGGAGGCAATCCAAGAGAATGTCCAGGCAGCCCAGTATGGGCTAGCTGTGCTGGAGGAGAATGAGGAGCTCAAGCAGCGCTATGGAGATCTGGAAGGTCAATTAGAGGTCCTACGGGTAGAATTGGCCTGCATGAAGGAGGTACGTATACCTATACCTATATACTTGCTGAACAATTTCCCCGCTCTGCCTTGAACTTTTAATATGACCTAGGCTGGGCAATGAGGATGCTGTTTCTTAAGAATGTCTTCCATCTCCTTTTTTGCCTTAGGCTTTGGCAGAATCTCATAGCAGCCATAAACGAGCAGCAGCTGATGGGGAGAACCGGGAAGAGTCTCTACTCAGGGAATCGGCTTCTAAAGAAGCCCATCTGACTCAAACCATTGAGGAGCTCCAAAGTGAAGTGAAATTCCTGAAATCCCAACTTGACAACACAGGGGCGGAAAATGAGCGGCTCAGCGTAGCTTTGCGAGACTTAAGGAAGGTAATTTGGGCAAGGCCTGATTAAGGAGGGATATGCTTAGAAGCCTCAGAGTAAAGTAAATTATATAAAGTAAGTGCATTCATATTAAGCAAATGACTATGTTCTGATACTCTTAGCCAAGAAGCAAGAAATTGAAATATAGACACAAGATTGAAAGTATTATAGCTGAGGATCTCATTACTGCACAGCTGGTTCAGTTGTTATTTGTCTTGAAATTTGACCAGTTACTGTTCCTGTGCTTTAGAATTTCTGCTGCCATCAGACGTGGATAGTCTACTTTTCATGTTTAAACCAGACCTTGATTGCTCCACTTGAGTTTCCAGGACTTATAAATATACTAGTGTAGTGTCCTGCTTATTTAGGAAAAAGTGATGAAACTATCTCTCCCCACTCCTTTTCAGACTTAAAGCTGGAGAACAGTGTGGGGAAAATAATCCAAGCATTTAAATTTTCACTGGAGAGATCCTCTGAAGAACAGAAAACTATAACAAGTTTCCTTACAGAAAACACCTCAGGGAGAATGCCATGTTACTTTAGTCTCATATTGCAAGAATCTGGCATATATTTTATCTATACAATTGTACTGTAGTTTCCATTTGCCTGACTCAAAGTGGGTGGGTGATGATTCTGGAGGTACTTCTGGCATCTCAAAAGTGTGATGCAGCAGACTATTTCTGGCTCTTTTTCAGTCCTGGAGCTGGAGTTAGTTCTGGGTCCAGTGCTGCATTTCTGAGACACTCAAAAGGTCTGTGTAGCCACAAGTTGGAAATATGCATTTGACTTTCTGTTGGGAAACTAATATTCATGTGACTACTTAATTCTTTCTTTGAGAGTTAATGCAGCAATAACTGTATTCTGTGAACCGTGTGTGTGTGTGTGACTTTTCCAATCATGTTAGCATATACTCCTTCCCTTCTATTCCCTTCCTTAGGGAATAATGCTTTTTGCCCCTTTTCAGAGACCAAGTATCCTACTGTATTTGCCACTTGTACCCCTTTCTTTTGCATGCTTCTCTTGTAAAAAAAACAAGACTTCCCAGTGGTAGATTATGTATAACTAAGTCCAGTTTAGAATGCTGGATCTCAAATTCTAAGGGTAACATTCAGAATTTATTTTTAGGGGAAGCTTTCTATTTTACTTAAATGAATAGCAGTGTTGTTGGTTTGAGCTCCGAGCTTGGTGATTTGGTTGCAAACGTTTTGTCCCCATTTAAGGAGACATCTTCAGTGCAGTTTGGATTGTGCTTGTCCTGGGGAGCACTGGCCTTTAAATACCTTTCGGAATCCTGATCTGATTTTGAGTTGTATGATTGGCTGGCTGTGGTTGCTGAGTCCTTGGTTTTAAGTACTGTCTGTGTGATGTAAATTCATATTGATGTTGTTGTTCGGATGTCTTCTGATGATGTCATGGTCTGGTTTTGTGTTGATTTGATCGGCTGTGAGTGATGTGGTCAGATTTCTTGTGATCTATCGAGTTATAACTTTGCAGCATAGCTGTTCGTTGGTCTTTAAATGCTGCCTTCGGGTTCGTGGTTGATGTTCTTTCGTTCTAAGTGGTTGATAGATTGGGTTGATGTCAATATGTCTGTTTATTGATTTATTGGTAGAAAACCAGGCTTCCAGGAATTCCCTTTCTCTCCTTGACTTTGCCTGGGTTACAACTGTGGTCCAGTTAGATCGAATTTGTGTTGATTGTGGGGACAAAACATTTGCAACCGAATCACCAAGCTTGGAGCTCAGACCAACAACATAACTACCAACCTGAGCTACTAATATTCAAATGAATAGCAATAGCACTTAGACTTATATACCACTTCATAGTGCTTTCCAGCCATCTCTAAAGAGCTTAGAGAGTCAGCCTATTGCCCCCAACAATCTGGATCCTCATTTTACTCACCTCAGAAGGATGGAAGGCTGAGTCAACCTTGAACCGCTCAGGATTGAACTCCTGGAGTGAGCACTGACTTAGCCGCCCTGCAGTACTGCATTCTAACCATTGTGTCACCACGGCTCCTGTAAACATAATGGGCAGCCTTAAATTGCTTTTGGTGTTAGTTCTGTTTTTGTTTTAGGAAAGGAATGGTGTTACCATACCCTTCTCATAATTCCTTTCCAGGAGTGCCAGACTCTGGAGTCTGAAAAAAATCAATTGCGTGAGGAGATGAAACAAGCTAAGTCACGGGAGCTTCGCCAGTTGCAGGATTGTGGAGAGCTTGAGGAAGAAAATATCTCCTTGCAGAAACAGGTCTCCATCCTCCGGGGAAATCAGGTATAGCGATGCCCACAATTTGGGAACCTGGCATTAACCTCATCTGTATGTATGTATGTACCTTCCATTATATCTATTTAGGACTTGATCTGCTGTTTGATATGAAACAGGTTATTCAGTGCTTAACTCCTATACTCTAAAGACGCTATTCAGATGTCTACAACTGTGTGCTAGGTATGCAATTTCATTAGCAATATTATCCTTGTCCTGATCTAACGTATAATTGGAGAGAGAGAAAGTAGACATTTTTCTGTGCATGGAGAATATCTGCCTGTTTGCATGCAAGATGGGATTCGGAAGAAATTAATACAGGGAGAGAGTTGAGTGGAAATAAATAGCAGCTCCTTTTGCAGAAGTAAGGGCCTGTTTGATTCAAGAACTGGTCACTTCACTTCCTGCTCTTCTAGCTTTCATCCTCACTGCATAGTTTACCTGTTGTTACCTGGGCCTCCATTAGTAGAAAGTGCCTCTGCTAGTTCTTTACTTGAATAGTGTATAAGACATGGAGAAGGTGTAAATCAATCTTCTCCAGACTCTGCTATCCAGGTGTGTGGGAACTACAATTCCTATATGCCATGATGGTTAGAAATTTTAGGAGTTGTAATCCCTATACATTTAGTGAATAATTTGTACCTTAGTGGGTGGGGGATAAATTTCCCTTTTCTTTACGTGTGTTGGTGGTTTTGGAAGATTTGTTCTCTACTGCAGCATCCGCCTGGTGGAATCTTCTCCCTCTAGGAAAAGTAAGATTAGATCCATCCCTCTCCATATTCTGCAAGTCCCAAAAATCCTCACTATGTTATCAGGACTGGGGCCTGAAGGGATCAGAGAGATTTTGCAGTGGCTCCCTTTACTGCAGTTAATATCATCTTCTCTTTTGTTTGCTTTCCTATAGTTACTTTTAACTGTGATTTTTAATGTGTTTATTGTTTTTTTTTAATTATCGTATTTTTTGGTGTATTGATTTGATTTGATTTGAATTGATTTGATTTATTTGGATTTATATGCCGCCCCATCACCGGAGGGACTCGGGGCGGCTCACACAAAAATATAACATATAAATATTTTAAAAAGTATTAATCCAATCCAAATAACCAATAAAATTCCATGCTAAAATGTCCAATTAAAAACCCCAGTCTCCCTCAATCCAGGCCGGCCTGTGAAAACAGCCAGGTCTTTAGATGGCAGCGGAAAGAACGCTGGTCGGGAGCCAACTGTAACCCCAGGGGCAGATGGTTCCACAGGGTGGGCACTCCCACAGAGAAGGCCCTACCCTGAGGAGCTGCCAACCGACATTGTCTGGTCGATGGCACCCCGAGGAGGCCCTGCCGGTGGGAGCGCACTGGGCAATTGGAACTCGATGGTGGCAGGAGATGCTCCTGCAAATACCCCGGACCCAAGCCATGTAGGGCTTTATAGGTTAACACCAGCACCTTGAATCTTACACGGATGCATTTCCCCCCCACCCCAAAAGTAGGTGGAAATGTCTGTGCTCTTATACAGCGAATGTTGCTGAAGTCCTGCCCACCCACTGACACCCACCCTTCAGCCTCTGTCTCCCAGCAATTTGCCTCTTTACAGCAAACAACCTGGTCAGCTTCAGCACAGCCTGATTAGTACAAGCAGCTGATTGTCGGTTGAATCGGCCTCCTGACGATCAGCTGTTTCAGGTTGCAGGCATCACCTATTGCTACCTCTGTGCACCCCATTTTCGGCCTCTGCATCCCGTTTTTGGCCTCCATGTGCCCCATTTTTGGCCTGTTCCAATCCCCGCCACTTGGAACGGGCCAAAAATGGGCACGGAGGCAGCAATAGGCGATGGTGATCCCTGCAGCCTGAAACAGCTGATCGTTGGAAGGACTGCTTGTGCTAATCAGACTGTGCTGAAGCTGACCAGGCTGTTTGCTGTTTGCTGCAAGGAGGCAAATTCCTGAGAGGCAGAGACAGATTTTTTTTTCATGTTTTCCTCCCCAAAAGCTAGGTGCATCTTATATTTTGGAGCATCTTATAGTCCAAAAAATACAGTGTGTCGTTTGCAGGGTGACTTTCATGTGAAATGAATAGCTATACAAATGTGATAAATAAAATCCCTTTTTGTCTAATGCAGTTATATTCTGAATGGCAAATTCCAGATATGTACACTTCAGCTTCCACAATTCTCAGTAATGTTCATGCTGGCTGGGGAATTTTGGGAGCTGCTCCACATATCAGGATTTCTGTCATGACAGAAATTTGGCTTAAGAGGTGTTGGTGTAGTTGGATGTGAAAGACAGGCTGTTGACAACAATTCTGAAGAATGCTTTTTAACTGCAAAGGATCAAAGCTCTTGAAAGTTTTTATGTATATAAAGACAAGGTGTTAAAATTAGGAATTAAGAAATTAATATTTTCAGAAAGTATTCTGAAAATTTAAATCCTCCCTCATTAAAACTGCAGATAGATGCAGCTTAAACAGACTAGTTCATTCTTTCCCATCTTGTTTTCTGATCTTTTCTTCAGTTAATGTTTATCTGCTTCCATTTCTTGTTCATTTGTGTTACTTGTATCTAGCTTTATGATACAGTAACTTAATCTTTCTCTATATGGAGTTTTCCAACAATACAGAAATCCCTACAATGTGTATCAACATTGTAAACAATTGAAGACAATTTAAAACAATTATGTTTTTAGAAAACAGACTGTTTTTTTCCTTGTATAGGTCATAGAATAAATATTTTCAAGACCCAAACAGATCTATTAATGCACTTTTATTAAGGTTTTTAAAATGTAACATCTTTCTCATCCACATTCCAAGTTAAACTTTGACTAGTATAAGGTCACTGAGTTAAAATACTTTGTTCTGCTACTAATAGGTCAGGTAATGAATTCCTTGAGAAAGCAAACTGTACAAGAGGTGCTGCCACTAAATGTTTGACATTTTTAAAATGGAATAAGGACTTAGCAGATTTTAGGAACAGTGTTATTGGCCCAGAAAAAAGTCATAGATGACATGTTTATTTATTAAATTTATATGCCGCCCATCTTACTATCAAGAGTGACCTAATTGATCTAATCATGGTCTGCCTGTGAATGAAGAGATATAGACTTTAAAGTGTGAAGTGGAATGCAGTTGCAGTGCCAGTACTAAGTCCCTGTTTCATCCTAAGGTGGAATTTGAGAGTGTCAAGTGTGCCCTAAGGTGCCATGAGGAAGAGCTCATGTTGGCTGGTTCCCAGCTACAAGAACTGGGTCGTCTTCGGGATTTGGCTGAACAGCAACTTCAGGAGGCCCTTGAAACTGTCCAGGCTGAGCGTGAGCAGAAGCAGGAACTGCGGCGGGAGCTAGCTGTCTATGCTGGGGGCCGTCATGATTCTCTGAACAGCTTGCAGACCAACCTGGAGGAACTGAGCCACAACCACACCACAGAGTGTGAGGAGCAAGACAGTGGTTTCGCCAGTGGTAGCAACATAGGGGGGCTGACATCCACACCTCACAGCTTCCAGCCTGCATCTGGTCTCGTCACAGACCTCCTCAGTGAACTTAGCTTGGCAGAGATTCACAAGCTACAGCAGCAACTCCAACAGGTAAGAAAATGGTTAGGGGTGGGGAACAGGGAATTTGGACTTGACAGAGTAATGATTTGCAACACTGATTGCATTCTTATTGAAGAGACAAGTGAGCAGTTTTGTTTTAATTGCCAAGGACTTACTGATGACCAACAGTGTTTATTCAGATATACCATTTCAAATGAATTAAAAACGAAGCTGAATGGTCAGCATATGTGTAGAATAAATTAGGATAGTATGGAGAAAATTGCCAAACTGTTCTGAGACCTGGCAGATTTGAATGTCAAGGCTTTTTCATTGTGATGTGATTCTCAAAACACCCTGATGTCCCAAAGCCCATCCCAATAAAATAAAACTCTCTAGTATAGGTATGGAGTTTCTAGGAACATACATAATTGTTATCTAATTATGTGTCCTTTAATGAAGGGTTGAGATGTTGGGAAAACACATCTTTCCTACAGGACTGTTGCTTCTGCAAATGAACTTTTTGGTTTTTGATCTCCCTGGTTGCAGCCCTGAAGATTAACTCCAGTGTCTGATAATAACACTTAGAATTACAGGTAGTCCTCAACTTATGACCATTTGTTCAAAGTTATGAAAGTGCTGAATAAATGGACTTATTACTTGTGCCTGAGATTATGGCCATTGTAGCATGTGATCAAAATTTAGGTGCTTGGCAGCCCATCTGCACTTACAATTACATCTCCTCCCATCTATAGCCTTCTGACTATCTTGCACACTGCCTTGAAGGATGGCAAACAACTGCAGAACCACACAGCTCTGGAGCTGCTTGCCTTGACTTGTGAAGCCTTGGCTGCTGCTGCCCATACAAGCAAACATCCATTCACCTACCTGCCTTCTCTCCCAGTTCCTCACAACCTTTCACCTTTTGTGACCAGCCACTGAAGCAGAAGCACCTTGCTGCCTTTGCTATCTCCATTTTGAATCTGCAGTTGCCATACTACCCTGGGCCCTCCTGCTTCTTTGTTGAATGCTATCCATATGTAGCTCCCCAGCCGGCCCCAGGAATGCATCACCAAGCCACAGTGTCCATAAAGCGCCAACACCCATGAAGCACTGGCAAGCATTTATTTGTCCAGCTGCCTTTTCTCCCAGTTCCCTGAACTGACCTTTTGCTTTTGCACCGAGCTGCCGAAGCAGAACCACCTTGCGGCCTTTGTTCTCTTTTTTTAGACCCAGCTTCTCCAGTGAATGGCTCCCTGAGCCTTCAAAGCCTGTCTTTGGAAGGACAGCGCAGGATTCTAAAGACTATAGTATCTCAGGAAATGAATGAATGCTGGCTGGAGTGGGCTGGGGCAGGCTGAGGCAGTTGGGGCTTCATGGAGCCTGGCAAGCAACCCCACAAGGCAGGATGCATGGCAGCCAAAGGGCAGAGATGTGAGGGGAGATAAGCAGGTGGAAGGAATTAGAGGCAGTCCCTTATCTTAATGAGGCTCAGAGCTGTGGGGGGGGGACCTAGCCTGGAATGGCTTAGATTGGGGTTGGTACTCACTAAATGACCCATAATTGGAAGTGGCTGGATTGCCACTGTAAGTCAGAGCAGTCACATGACATCTCATTTTATGATTGCATTGACTTTACAACAGCAACCATGCTTCCAACTGTGGTATAAGTTGAGGACTATCTCTACAGGCAGAGAATGCAGAAGCTAATGTGCAATTAGTGGGTTGTAATGAAACTAAAACAAGTCCTGTAATGTTAATTCTAATCCTAACGTGTCAGAACTGTGGAGAGATTGAAGGAGCCAATAGAAGAGCTAATAAAAGAGACATTTAAAACATTTTAATCAGAGATTTAAAGGTGAAAATTACTCTTTGGTACCACGAATTGGCATTCAGTGCAAGAAGTATTTCTGGTTGTGAGCTTTTTAGATGTTAGTAGTTACCTTTTCTTGGACTATGTAATGTCATTTTTTCAGATTCAGGAACATCACTATCAACTGTAGAACTACAGGTACCTACTTTGTTTAGTTCATATTTGCCTGATTGGGCTTCTTGACTACATTGTGCCAAACGTTCTGCTTGTGAAACAGGTTCTTGAAAGATGGTTTTGTACTTCCTCCTCTGCTGAGTATGTTTCTCCCCATTTAATATTATACCTAGTTTAGCAAAGAACACTGTGGCAGGGAGCTCCTTTCCAGCTCACTATGGCATCCCTATCTTTGTCTTTGAGTGAAACTTAATCCTTGGTGGCATATCAAGGTATGAAGCTCAGCACTTTTCTGTCTGAGTTAAGCACTGGCTCTGGGAAACCCAGAATGAAATTTGGCAGGGTTGTTAAGGAGATGGGAGAACCTCTCCTTTCCATCTCAAGATGGGCCAATACTTAAAGGCAGAAGAAAACAGCCTTGGTCTCAGAAAAACCAAGGCAGCATTTGGTAATCTGTGTTCTAATTTATTTATCACATTTGTAGAAAACATCCTCCCAACAAAGTAAGCCTGAAGTTCAGAGCCTTTCCCTGTTCCTGTTCCAACCTGCTAAGGGGCTTGATATCAATCTTATTTTAAATTTTGGGGCTTAGCATTAGAAAGGGCCTAGTGATATTCCAAACAAAAAAACTTTTTGAGCAAAGTTAAGCGAATCTGGAATTCAGAATATGGATAGATTGCCTCTCCCCTCTACAGTCATATATTGCATTAAGGCAAGATGTAGTTTGTTTTATGCTTTCTTAATGTGTTGCATGAAACCAATTGTGGCAGTTTGTTAAACCAGGGTTCATGGTCTGCTGTGATGAATCTAGCCAGTGTTTCTTATTGAATAAATTATCTTTAACACATAATGTAGTTATATTTAACACATAGTGTAATATGTAAACCCAATTAACATCTTACCATAGGATATTCTGTCCTATCTTTTCTTTGTTCCCATAGGCAGAAAAAGAAAAGACTTCACTAGCTTCAGATCTGCAAGATCTCAACAAACAGCTGACCAGGACTAAGGAGATCTTGGCCCAACAGCAGTTGTGCAACAGCCGTCAAGTAGATCAGCTTCCAGACCCAGAGGCTAAGCCTAGTGCTGATAACGATGGGGATAGCCTGTCACCCAATAATAGGGAATGCTACCGTGAGGAATTGGACAGGGCCCAGCTGGCAGTCCGGCAGGAGAGAGAGGCAGCTGCCCACTTAGAAGCTGAGTTGAGAATTACTAGACGAATTTCCAGAGAGTGTCAGTCACGGCTGGCTGAGACTCAGGAGGAGCTCCTTATTTTTTCTGAGGAGATGGCAGCTCTCTACCATCACATCTGTGCCTGCCACAACATAACCCCTCACCGTGTAGTATTGGACTATTACAGGGAGGGCCGTGGTGTTCAAAGTGTGCGCAGGAGGCAGTCCTCCAGAAAACATACGTTCACAGAAATAGAGACAACTAGCAGTGGAGACAGATCACCAGCCAGTAGCCCTGGCTCCCCATGCGGTTTGGAGCCTCTTTATGTCACTAATCTGACAGAGATCTTGAGAGAACAGCTGGGGCATCTGGAGGTGGCACTGTCCATCGCACATCAGCAAAGCCCAATGGGGCACAGAGCTGAATTGGAACGTGATAAAGAAGTTCTGGTAGAAGAGGTGCTGAAACTGAAGTCCATGTTGAGCACAAAGCGTGAACAGGTTGCTACACTGCGCACAGTGCTTAAGGCCAACAAGCAGGTAAGTGCAGGAAGTCCTAGTTATAGTACAGATCTACCGTGGGCTAGTAGAATGGAAAGTGGTCCTGAGAGTCAGGTTTGGGAGCATCCACTCCCATGCTCCTTAACATCTGTATGAAGCCACTGGGAGATGTCATCTGACAGACAGGTAGGGCACTGAAGATACCCAGCAAGTTTAGGTTATAGGCCAGAGATTGGCAAATGTTTTCTGTAAAGGGCAAGATCCCATTCCTTTTCCACCTCTGTAGGTATAGTTGGCAGTTCTGCATATTAAAGACTGCACTAGCCATCGGATAGCCTTGATATATGAAGGAGGCTGCTGAACCACATTGGCTGAGACCCTTAACTAGCAGGCCATATAAAAACAGGCAGCAGTTTGGATTTGGCTCATGAGCCATAGCTTGACGATCCTTGCTCTAGATCAGGGCTGTCAAACTCCTGGCCCATGGGCTGGATGCATCACACACTGGCCACGCTCACACCTGCTTTAGTGCAGGGGAAAAAAGTCCTGATACATCACGTGACAATGCCGTGATGACATGAGTTTGATACCCCTGCTCTAGGTCATCCCTTCATCCCCATCACTGAACATACAGGTAGTCCTCAGTTTATGACTATTTGTCTAATGACCACTCAAAGTTATGATGGCACTGAAAAAAGTGACTTCCAATTGGTTCTCACATGACCCTTGCACTGTCACCACAATCAAAATTTGGGTGCTTGGCAACCTATACGTATTACAAAACAGTTCCAGGTTCCAGAATCATGTGCAAATCACATTTGCAATCTTTCCAAGAGCTTCCAACAAGCAAAGTCAATGGGGGAAGCCAAGTTTGCTTAATGGCTATGTGATCTGGTTAACAATTGCAGCAAAAGTCATAAAATTGGACACAATTTACTAAACTGCATCATTTAGCAGAGAAAGTTCTGGTTCCAGTTGTGGTCATAAGTTGAGGACTACCTATAATTCAGCTGTTGTGGAAAGAGTAAAACCATTATAAGAAATAGCTCCCAGAACCTCTACAAGCAGTTTAATAAGTTCCATGGCCTATGATACTGAAAACTGCTGAAAGGTCCAGAAGGCTGAGAGAAACACATTACACCCATCCAGTTCCAATATAAGGAATCCAGGAGAGCAACCAATACTGTTTCCATCCTATACCTGAGCTTAAACAGAAACTAAAAAGGTTACAGATAATTTAATGTTTCTTGGGTGCTACATAACTGATCCACTACCACCATCTAAGCAACCTTCCCTTTTTGAAGGTGGGCCAAAAATTATTGAAGACCATTGGAACGAAGACTGGCCTTTTCAAAGAAGGGTACACCACAGCCTCTTTCAATTCCTGTAACAAGGAATTGACAGTCTCCTCAACCTAGGTAGTCACACTACAGAATCAGGATCCAAGCTACAAATGGCAAAGTACTGTAGATACTTTCTGTCCATTTCTCAGATATTATAGGCCAAAAATGATCCCAGATGATTCAGCAAGTCAGAGTATTGGTCACCAATGAAGATTGACTGTGAGGAATCAAGGGTTTGGTGAATATAAGTGATTGTTTTCTACAAAACATTATATAAATTGGTCACAGTGGTCAAGCAGAACATGATACTGATTTGTCCAAAGGGGAATGTGTAACTTTAAGCAAGGCAGGCAGATGGTAGGCTACAAATGGAATATGAGAGCAATGAGAAAGCTTAGCCTCCAGTGTAGGCCCAAACATGAGCACGTACCCATGCTCAGTTAGATTCGCTTTTCATCTTTTTCTATTGGTACTCCGGGCATCGCTTCTAGCTTTTCCTTTCCCTAAGAGCCTCCATGAGCCATGGCACCAAACGATCAAACTCCAGGTGAAAGACTGTTCAAATGTCTTCAAACAATCATCTTGCCTCTTATTCCCAAACTGCCTTCCAGGGAGCTGGGAAAATCCTCTGGAAACAATTGAATCCATTGGGCAAAGGTGATAAATCATATAATAACCCCCCTTCTATATGGAGGTCTAGATCAGGGCATGATCAGAACATGGCAATAGGGTAATAGGAATCATATCTCCAGACTCCATGACATCTAGTTAGAAACAAACATGAGGTTCAAGGTGTGATCATCTAATGTGTCAAGCCAGGAATGTGTTGTCATCCTGTGAATTCTTATGTGTTGTGTTGCTCAAGTTTAATATTGTACATTAGCTGTCTTTGAATTTTAATTATTTTTGTATTGCAGATGTTTTTTCTTACTGGATGTTTTATATTTGTTTTTTGTATTGTGATGATATAGACATTTAATAAATAAAAACAGAAAAAACTAGGTCCGTATCTTTCATTATGTTATGACTTTTAAAAGGTTTTGATACAGACCTTCCCTGGTATTTTATGAAACAAATTTAAATAAAAAATAATATAACTCCTCTGAAAGGGCTAAATAAGGATCAAATGGAAGTCATCAGAAAATCAAAAGGGAGGGAGTTAAGTAGGTTTCTTCAGGAAAGTCATAATAAAGCTACATCCATGGGTATAGGACGTAGGATACTAGTTACGGTTCTGGACCTTCAAATATTGATGCCATAAAAAGCATGTCTGTCTGCCCAGACCTTAAGAAAACTTGTTCCTTAGCTTCCATCAGTTGCGCCAATACAATTTGGATGGTAGTCATGATAATTGAAATGGTGTAGGGTCTCCTGCTTGTGCAAGGGTTTGGACTAGATGACCTACAAGATGCCTTCCAACTCTGATTATCTGTTATCTGTTAATTGTATCTCTTTTTTTTATTTGGAAGCCCTGCTGCATCTCCCAATGTCTCCTTCCATCCTCCTGTGCTTGCTGAGCCCTGTTGCATTTTACTGTTGAAATTCATGAGGTCATCCCTCTTTCAAACATACTAGGTTGTATCTGGAGTACAGACATGTGTTTTCTTGCCTAACTTTAAAGCCAGCAAAAGCCAGAATGAATGCTTCCAAGGAGTTGCTAACAGACTGAACTTCCCAGGAAAACTTCAGCAGTGATACACCCATGGTTAAAGTGGCATTTGCAGGGTGATCTAGAAGATTTTGGGAAGCATTCAGCTTCTAGGTTTTCTATAAATGATGCAAATGAAGGAGGAGGATATTTGTGTATCATGTGAATGTGTGCAACCTTTTTTTGCAGACAGCAGAGGCAGCCCTCTCAAATCTCAAAGGACAGTTCGAAGGTGAAAAGGTGCTGGTGTCAGAGACCATGATCAAGTTGCGTCACGAGCTCAAGGTCTTGAAGGAGGATGCTGCTACTTTCTCTTCCCTGCGTGCCATGTTTGCTAGCAGGTTAGAAGCAGGGTGTGCTCAGTGAGGCAAGAAATGAGCCTGTTGTGGAGTAAAGAGTCAAATAGGATTGGGTTAGTTCTTCCATAGCTACCACTGTTCTGTAACCTAGTGCAAGGATAGGGTGACTGCAAGCTACACGGAACAGCCAGCAGCTTTGCTGGATTTTGTTCTTTATTGACTATGAAAAAAACTCAGCACTGAATTTTGATGGTAAACTGCTATGAAAGAATCTAGTTACTGAATACAGGTTTAAGATAAAAATTGAGAAACAAAAATATGGTAGCATATGTCCAAAGCTAGTGATGAATTTTATATAAAGTTAATTTCAGAAATATTTTGGAAATGATTCATTTTTCTTAAGTTGCATCTTTTTATCTTTTCCAAATACTTTATATAATACTACAGTGAGATTAGCATTTTAAATATTGAAATATTTATTTATTTTTGCAACATATTTATTTAACATCAATGTGCATTTCTTTTCGGCTCTAGTATGTTTTACCCAAGTTTTTTCTGGCTATGCCTGTGCAATCCTTGGTATAGTATACAAGACTACCAAAAGCAACAAGGGCCATTTAAGCCTTTAAAATGGCGCAGCAGAAGGACCTAGTTATATACTTTAAAAATGCCTAAGATACTGAGACATGAAAACATAACAGATTACTCTACATAATCTGTTATGAGGATTGGCCAACTTTTTAGCAGCCTTATCCTGTAAACCATGTTCTAACTCTGGCTTCTGAAACTATTGAGCATGAAATTTCTAAATATGCCTTTAAACTATATCTTTTCTCTCTTGATATAAGACCATCTGAGATGTATTTCAAATGAGATTCCATGCTGTTTCTGGCACTTGAAGGATATAAGCCTTGCAAAGCAGTTTGTGGAATTGTTTTTCAACATATACCTGAACCTATTGCCTTCATTTTCTGTCCCCAGGTGTGATCAGTACGTGAGCCAGCTGGATGAAATGCAACGGCAACTGGAAGCTGCAGAGGATGAAAAGAAGACTCTAAACTCCTTGTTGCGCATGGCAATCCAGCAGAAGCTGGCACTCACACATCGACTGGAGGCTCTTGAAAAACCAGTGGAAGAGTTGCGGGGCAATAGGAGGATACTCAGAGCAGCCAAGAGTAGTGTGGTAAGAATAAAAGGGACAATTGAGAGATGACGGAGGAAAAATCACCCAATTCTTAAGTTTGCTATAGTTGTAACATTATTCACCTAGCTGTAATGGAGAGCGTTCCACAGACCTACATACTCATCTCTTTTGTTCTTGAATGTAGTATGTAGGTCTGTGGTGCCTGCTATAGGCAATGTTTGTGTAGAGTTGAGCTGAGCCTACATTGTATTCATATCAATTCTAATTTGCAGATCTGCTTCTAAGCATACTTGCTGCTCATTACTTACATGCATAAATATCAACTGACTTAAATGCATAAATTTAAGGGCCTTGGTGGTGCAGGCTGTTAATAGCCCAGCACTTAGCTCCAGCTGCCTGTAATTATTGCAGGCTCGAATCCCACCAGGCTCAAGGTTGTTGTTTTTTTTTTTTTTTAATTACATTTATATGCCTTCTCCGAGACTCAGGGCTTACAATTTTTGGGATGCAACCCAGTGTGCTCAGCAATAGCCTTCATTCCATTGTATATGCCTGCTTATTACTAAGCGGCATTTTTACAAGGTCAGCTAATTGCCCCCAACAATCTTGGGTCCTCAATTTACCTACCCCGAGAGGATGGAAGGCTGAGTCAACCTTGAGCCTGGTGGGATTTGAGCCTACAACAGTTGTAGGCAGCTGGAACTTTGACTCAGCCTTCCATCCTCTCGGGGTAGGTAAAGTGAGGACCCAAGATTGTTGGTGGCAATAAGCTGACTTTGTAAAAAATGCCGCTTAGTAGTAAGCAGGCATATACAATGGAATGAAGGCTATTGCTGAGCGCATTGGGTTGTATCCCAAAAACCGTAAGCTGCCCTGAGTCTCCGGAGAAGGGGAGGATATAAATATGAATAAAAATTTTTAAAAAAAATTTCAATGGACTGTAGCAATCACGTTATTTTGCAGAAATAGGAGTTATGGGTAAATGATAAAAATTATGACCCTGGGAGGAGCAGATGCAAATTGTGATTATAGATGAAGCTGCTCAGCAAAGCACAACCACTCTGCATGCTTGTGCATTTTTGAAATGCTACATATTTTTTAACAAAATATTTCTCAAAAGCAAAATATGACATTTTCAACAAATAAAAGGCACACAGTTGGGATTTATAAGAATCAGGGGCGGTCAAGTAGTCATAACTATAAGTGTACATAAGTATAGTGACCATATTTTCTTGGAAAAAATAAAGGACAAATCTGAAAAAAGTCAAATCTGAGAGGTTCATAAAGATTTTTTAAAAGTGTTTATTTTTTTAAAAAGGGGACTAAATTACATTTTTAGTTTACAAATACAAAGATATAAACAAAAATGTAAAAAAGAAAAGTGCAGAAAAAGGAAAAGAAAAAAATATAGAAAGAAAAGATGTAAAGATGAAAGAAAAGATGTAAAGAAATTACTTTACCTTCATCAAGACAAGTACAAGCCAGTAATTTATTCTGTTACTACAACAAAGGAGCTCTTCTTCCCATATCTCATCTCTTATCAATAAACAAATTATTAAAGCCTCATAATTTGATCCTGGTCAGCAAAAGTCCATTAAGAGTTGTCAAAAACAATTGCATGTATGTTTTAACTTTGTATATCCCTTTTAATTATTAAGATACTTGCTGTTTTCATTTGTAAATCTAGTATAACACTTTGTTCCATGTCAGTCTGGAAACATTTATTTTTATGTCCACATTTGAGTCAGCTTCAATCTCAGTTTTGTCCAGTGAGATTTATTCCTCTCCTATAGCCTCTTTAAGTTCCATTTTTAAAGTAGCAGACAATCTTCAAAGAAACGTCTGTATGCATTGTTCCCACATATATTTTCCCAGTTATATTTTGTTCCATTTTAATGTGCCTCTTATTCTTTAATTGTTTAGTTCTTTCTGCATCCCTCTTTTTTTTCTCTATAACATTTCCCCACAAGAAGGTTCTTATAATTAATTTAAAAAGTATTGTTTATTATTTATTAGATTCATTACATTTTTATGCCACCCATGTCCCCCGACTCTGGATGGCTTTCAGATCATAAAAAATAAATAGAAGGGTAATTAAGATAATAAAAATATGCAAATTAAAATTTTATAACTATATAGATGTTTCATATCTAATCTTTATAAAATTCAAAACAACCCACTAATAGGATTTAAATACCTAAAATCAAACCATATATATAAATTTATTTTTTTTTTTTAACCAAATTTTATTCAATTTTTAACAATTTTTTAAAACAGCTCTTTTCAGTAGACAGCATGTTCCCGAGTCATCACTTTTACATGCAAATGTGACAGTAGATCTATATTCCTTTTAAACATTTGACTTCACTTCTATTCCATTTTAGCGGACAAAGGGTCAAAAAAATTAATCCTAATCTCAAATCTTAATCTCATTCTGTATAGCCCCCAGTTCATTTCAAGTTAATTGCAAATATACATATATATTTTAAAAACTTCATGTATAAATCTTACAAATAACAATATATTTGCCCATCATATTAAAGATAAAGTTCATCCATGTCTAACCTTTAATTATCTTCACATTGTTAATACTCTTTTATCATTTACAGAATTCTTTTGTCCGTCAGATTTGCCCTTTCATCACATATTCTCACCATAATTCTAAATCCATACCCATGTTAACACTAAAAGAATGAAAAAAAACCTAGACTTGCACCCCTTTTACTACTTTGAAAGTGACACCTCAGTGGTTAATATAATAACATAATCATAGTCATTCCCTTCAAAACGAAAGATAGAGAAAAAGAAAAAGAAAATGGAGAAAAGCTCCCTTACAATATATCTCTAATCGGTTGGGTTCTGCAACACATATCCCCTAAAATTAATTTATGGTTCCAAAATAATAATAAAAATAACTAATCTTGGTTATTGACAAATCCCATTTTTAAGCACTTTCTAAAATCATTTCAATTAATTCAATTCATCTAATCATCATTTAGCTTTCTTTTGTGGATAAGAAATGAAAAAATGTGACCTTTTACCAGTGAAAATTGTCAGTAACCCCTATTGTTTTACACTTTTATAATTACAATAGATTCTTATTACCATAAATTTATTTTTAAAAGACAGTTCAGTTTCCATATTTTTTTTCACATGAATGTGAAAGAGTATGCATTAAGCGGTAAGTTAAATGACCCAAATAAAGGACAAAAGTGAATTTTTGAAAAATGAATTTAAAGGACAGCATTCTGAAATATAGGATTGTCCTTTATAATAAAGGGTGTATGGTCACTGTAACCATAAGCAAAGCTCAGTAAAGCTGCTAAATCGGGAGTAGAGATCTAGGGATTCCATGTGCTGCTATCATATGTTGTGCAACGAGCCTATTCTGTGGCGGTCCCTGACCTTTGGAATCAGCTACCCCTGGCGTTCCGTCTGGCCCCTGACCTTCGCACCTTCCACCACGATTTGAAGACCTGGTTGTTTGACCAATCCGGGCTGTGACTCTTTCCCGGGGGGGGGGGGTGGTTCTTAATTTATTTTAAATTTTAAACTGTAGCTTAGCTATTATTGGGCTTGTGATCTGTTTAATTTTCTTTTAATTATTTATTGTTGTTGTTGTTTTAGTTGTGAGCCGCCCCGAGTCTTCGGAGATGGGGCGGCATACAAGTCCAAATAATAAATAATAAATAAATAAATAAATATGTTCAGACCAAGTCTTCATTACTGAATGAAGTTTACAAGGCGCTTGGTTTCTTTTTATCAGTGGGCCTCTTAGAGGATGAACATGCAGTCTAATTAAGATGTACCTGTAATTTCACAATATAACACTTTCACTATTAGCATATTTTTTGTTATCACTAGGATATTGATTAGCTGAGCAGTTCTTATGTCACGGAATTCATGACAATGTACACAAGAGCCAAATTTGTATTGCTATCACAGGTTGGAGGACTGGAATGTTACAGATAAAAATGTTTCTTAAAACCAAAATTGCATGCACAGATAAAACTTTAACTGCATGTTTAAGAATTGGCCTTAAGCAAACCCCCATATCTAACCTCCTTAATATGGGGTACTAATCTTGGCCAATTTAAATGTTAAATAAATGTCAAGCAATATGGTAATTAAATCCATGCCATGATTAGCATTAAAATGTTGTAGAAAATTGATGAGATTTTATGAATCTTTCTGATCTTTTTTTCTTTCTCCCCAATTCTTTTCCTTCTCCTTTCAGAGGTGAGATTAATGGGATTCGGTACAGGATTTCTTGGTTATTCGGATGCTCTGTGACCACAGGACTCCAATTCTCTTGAGTAACCAAAAACACTCAGTACCTGCAACCACACAAGAAGGAAACCGGATAAGGAGAGAGCCTCTAGCCCAAACATGCATCTTGATTCCCCTAACCCCTCCTTTTCCTTACTGCCTTAAGAATTCCCAAAGATATACTTTCTCTCTAAATATTTCTCTGGAACTGTTTTGTAAAGCACCTGCAATGCCTTTTTAAAGCTCTGTTCCAATAACAGTGATGTTAACCTTGAATAAGTCTACACACTTAAGAGCTAATTGACTGAAAGAAATTGTGCATGGATTGCCTTTTTCACTACCCCATATTTCCATTTTTCCCCCTCATTGACCCACCATTTATTCTGCTTATCTGTTTGCCACAGGTTTTGCAGGTAGTTTGAAATAGGTGTGCAACTAATGGATCAATGCGCATGTAACAATGAGATGTGTTGTCAGATGAAGAGATACCTGGAAGCAATTTTGTAGCTTGGAGCTAGGCAAACCCCTGGTTTCCCTTAAATAAATGATATCCCTGGTTTCTAATCTCTTTTTAACTACAATCCAGGAAATAAATCTATACTCTAAAACTTTGCATAACATAAGGAACATCAAAATGCTTTGTAATTCTAAACAGACATATTATTTAACATGCCAAAAATGGTTATCCTTCTTTACAGTTGCCCTGTAATTCTGTCCCAAGATATTCTGAAGCCTTTTGCAGAGTCCTTTCACTTGATCTTTGACATTGTGCCTTTTCATCATTTGTTAATTCTATTCTTGATATATTTCCATTGTTCCAAAAACACCTACCCATCTATGATAGTTTTGGAATATGTTTTCTCTCTCCCCCATTTTTTGCTGACATAATGTACTTAAAAGGGAAGAATGTTACTAAAATTAATGGGGGTCTATTTGCTGAAATATCTTCTCTTAATTTTTTCTGATCACAATGAACCAAAAATAGTTATTTATTTATTTTTGCAATATCTGAATGTCAGAAAATGTCTTAGTAATATTGTTCAGTTGGGAAAGTAATATAGACTGGTCAATCTCTGGCTTCCTGGGCAGTTTTCTCTGTGCTAGGAAGAAGATGCATATAATTACCCCTTCCCCCTTTGGCCTGGATGCAATTGTTTTTGAAAGCTATTTTAAAGATATTGTGCCAGGCACTGGGAGAAAGGCAGAGAAAGATATTTGAGGCTCTGTTTAATTATAATATTACCAAACAGAACAGTATTGTGTATGGTTGGCTGGTGCCCCCTTCTGGTGAAAATTGATCAGTTGGGTAGTATAATATACCGTACTTATTTAAAGATGGGGTTTTGATTGATCCCTTCTTGACTATATACTTGATAACAAACATTGGCTTTATTGTTAAGTAATATTGTGTGAAATTTTCCTTCCCCTCTTAGTTGAATGATGTCGGTGGGAATTAGATAAAAGGGGGCTAAGAAATAAGAAAAAAAAAATACCATGCCTTTGGGTTAAAAAACATTGAATGTTAATATATAAAACTTCTTTTGTGTTTCTCAATAAAAGATCACTGTAGAATAGTATTCCTTCATCCCTCAATATGCAATAATAAAAATATGTATTTTTAAAACAGATTTAAAAATTAATTTGCATTATCTATGTTTCAGCTATTGTAAAGAAGAGTTTCTCCAGATGAGCTGTTCAGAGCATCCAGGCATGGGAGGTGCTTCTGTGTCTCGTCCGATAGGCTGAGCTGAATTCTGAGGACACTCCTCCTCGAGGCTCCTCCTTAGTGTCCCCAGTTTTTTGCTCAGCCTTCATTTGAGACGGGCAAATTTCTCTTGGCTGGATTCTCTGAAAGCAGAAAAATTCAAAAATCGGTCAGATCGCAGCTTCCTGTTTAATGCAGGAATTTTCAAACTGGTTCATATCCTGGGGATTTGTAAGCAAATCTGGGAAGGGGTTGCCAAGTTTTTTCACCATGCACAGGAAAAGCTGGAGCCTATCAGACTATACTCCTCTGCCTAACTAAGCTAGTTTGTCCATTCATTATCTGGCTAATTGTTTCCTTGCCACGGTGGGGCAGGCCCTGGACATCTAAGTTCTTGAGCCTACCCTGCCTAGTATTAAGGGCACCACATTTTATTTATTTAAATCTGTTGGATGTCCACATCCAGTAGACTCTGGGCTTCACACAAAACTAAAAAGACATTAAAACAGCTAACAATATTAAATTACATTTAGATGGTGATCATGACAGATATAGAAAGGAGCTGAGCAAGGGTATTTTAGACTGTATTCTACGTTGATGCCCAAAAAGGGAGTGCTGTGAATCACAGGTAGTCCAGGGTACTTAGCTGCTGCTCTGCTGGTAGGGAAGGAAAGAAAACATGGGGAAGAAAATGTAGCAGTAGTCAGGACAAACACAATTGGCTTGTCCAGGTAAAACCAGACCACGTTCTGACAGAACTCCAGCTTTCCATATGAAGAACTAATAGTTTGTATAAAGAATTAGCCAGTGAAAAAACCCCCAAACTTTCGGATATGTTCTTTTTGTAATTCCGAGTAGAAAGAATTCTGGGGTGAATTGTATCTCCTCCTTGCACATTTCCTGTAGCCATATATGAACTTGTTTCCAAAATTCCTGGGCCTTTCTGCAACGCCACCACATATGATAATAAGTGCCTTTTTCCTTGTTGCATTTCCAACAGATAGGTGAGAGTTTATTATTAATTTTAGCTAATCTTATTGGTGTCATATGCCACCTATAAAATAATTTATAGAGGTTTTCTTTATACGGGGTTGCTAGGGTTATTTTTTTATTTCTAATCCAAATATTGCGCCAATCATCCAGATTTATGTTATAACCAAAGTCTCTCATCCATAGTACCATTGTTTCTTTCACAATTTCTTCTTCCAATTTGGCCTCTAATAATACATGGTATTATACTTTACCTGCATTAGTTATGTTTTTTCTTCTTCCTCCTCATTCATAGGGGACTATATATACTGTATTTTTATTCTGGGAAGTCATGGTATCACAAAGTTTAAAAACATCTGGTTTAGTAAAGTAGTCATTGACTACCAGCTGTGGAGAGTTTTAACACTATCCATAAAGCCATAGCTAGTTTTAGTAAGACCTATACACAAAGTCATCACAGCCCGGCTTGGTCAAATAACCAGGTCTTCAGGTCGTGGCGGAAGGTGCAGAGGTCAGGGGTCAGACGGAGCCTGAGAGGTAGCTGGTTCCATAGGGCGGGAACCGCCACAGAGTAGGCTCGTCCCCGGGGGACTGCCAGCCGACACTGGCTTGCCGACAGAACCCCGAGAAGTCCCTGCCTGTGCTCGTACAGGGCAATTGGCACTCAACATCGGCAGGAGTCGCTCCCGCAAATATTCTGGACCCATGTCATGTAGGACTTTGAATGTTAAAACTAGAACCTTGAATCTCACCCGGAGCGCAACCGGCAACCAATGCAGGTCGCGCAGGAGGGAGGTAAGATGGGAGAATCGGGAAACTCCCATCACCACCCACGCGGCTGCATTCTGCACCAGCTGCAGTCTCTGGATGGTATGCAAGGGCAGTCCTAAGTAGAGAGTGTTGCAGTAGTCGAGTCGAGAGGCAACAAGGGCATGAGTGACTGTACGCAGGGCATCTCGGTCCAGAAACAGGCAAAGCTGGCGAACCAGCCAGACCTGGGCAAAGGCCCCCCTGGCCACGGCCCCCACCTGTTCCTCCAACCGGAGCCACACATCCAGGAGGACCCCCAGATTCCGCGCCCTATCCACAGGGGGCAACACGTCTCCCCCTATGGACAACGGTGGACATTCCTGACTGGACCGAGATGCCGGTATGTACAGCCACTCAGTCTTGGCCGGGTTGAGTCAAAGCATGTTTCCATCCAGATCCGTACCACATCCAGACAACGGGTCATCACGGAGAGGGCATCACTGACCTGGTTTGGGGTGGAGATGTATAACTGGGTATCATCAGCATGCTGGTGATACCTCACCCCAAAACCACGAATGATCTCACCCAGTGGTTTCATGTAGATATTAAACGAGGGGCGAGAGGACTGACCCTTGGGGGATCCCACAAGTGAGCATCCTCGGGGTCAACCTCTGCCCCCCCATCAACACCGATTGTGAAAGCCCCGTGAGATAGGAGAACCACTGCAGAACAGTGCCCCCCACTCCCAACCCCTCGGCGCAAAGGATACCATGGTCGATGGTATCAAAAGCCGCTGAGAGGTCTAATAGGACTAGGACAGAGGAAAACCCTGTCCGCGCCTCCAGAGATCATCCATCAGTGCGACCAATGCTGTCTCCGTGCTGAAACCGGGCGCGGGACAGGGGTTTTTCCTCTGTCCTAGTCCTATTAGACAACTCAGCGGCTTTCGATACCATCGACCATGGTATCCTTTTGCATCGCCTCAAGGGGTTGGGAGTGGGGGGCACTGTTCTGCAGTGGTTCTCCTCCTACCTCACGGGGTAGGTACGGATCCAGGTAGTCCGCTTCATCCAGGAAAAGTGGAAACTGCTGAGCCACCACACTCAACAAGCTTCGCCAAAAAACGAAGGTTGGAGGCTGGACAGAAGTTATCTAACACGGTCAGGTCCAGGGCAGGCTACTTCAGGAGGGGCCTCACCACCGCCTCCTTCAAGGCAGAGGGAAAAACACCCTCCCTTAACAAAGCATTGACTACTGCCCGGAGCCAACCACAGGTGACCTCCCTGGAGGCATAAACCAGCCAGGAGGGGCAGGGGTCCAACAAACGTGGTGGAACTCAGACGCCGCATAATCCTGTCCACTTCATCCTCGGAGACAGGATCAAACTCAGCCCAGATCACATTGGCCAGACTATTTGCACCCCGATCATCAGACCACTGCAAATTAGAGCACAACCCACCCCGAATCCACACGATCTTATCCAACAGATATTCACCAAATTCCTCAGCCCTTCCCCGCAGCAGGTCCACCGCCTCCCCCGGACGTAGGAGAGAGCGGGTAACCCTAAACAGGGTGGCTGGGCGGTTATCTGCAGACGCTATGAGGGCGGAGAGATAAGATCTTCTCGCCACTCTCATAGCTACCAGGTAAGTCCTAATATGGGCTCTTAACTGGGCTTGATCAGATTGGGAGCGGGTGGACCTCCACCTGCTCTCTAAGCCCCTCCGATGGCACTTCATCTCCCAGAGCTCCTCGGTATACCAAGGAGCCATCCGGGATCCACGGCATGTGAGGGGATGCAAGGGGACAACTCCGTCGACGGCACCCGCAGCAGCCTGTTGCCAAGCGGCCGCCAGATCCTCAGCAGAGCTGTGGGCAAGGGAAGAGGGAAAAGACCCCAGCTCTGCCTGGAACCTCTCAGGGTCCATCAGGCGTCTGGGGCAGAACCATCTAAGTGGCTCCTCATCCCAGCAGTGAGGGGCAGCTTGTTGGAAGACCAGCCGCAGGAGATAGTGATCAGACCATGGAACGGGTAGGGCCATAGAACTGGCCTCCCCTCGATCACTACGCCACTGTTCCGAGACAAAAACTAGGTCAAGGGTGTTACCTCCCTCATGGGTTGGGCCTTGAATCAACTGGGTCAGGCCCATGGCCCCCATGGAGGCCATGAATTCCTGGGCCAAACCCGATGCCCCCCCAGGGAAGGCAGGTTGAAATCACCCAGGACCATAAGCCCTGGGAATTCCACCCCCGAGAGGACGTCGAGAAACCCAGGCAGGGCTGCTGCCACACAGCTGGGGGAAAGGTATGTCAGCAGCAGACCCACCCGACCACCAGGCCCCCACCTCAGGAGAAGGGTCTCACTCCTGCCTATCTCAGGAACAGTGACCTCCCTTGGAGTCAGGGTCTCCTGAATAACAACAGCCACCCCACCACCCCTCCCCTGGGCCCGTGACCAGTGCAAAACCCAAAAACCTGGGGGGCATAAGTCAACCAGAGGGACTCCAGCCAGGTTTTGGTGATGCAGGCCAGGTCCGCAGCCTCCTCCTCGATCACCTCACAGAGGAGGGAAGACTTATTAGCCACGGACCTGGCATTAAAATACACCAATCTTAGCCCAGGGGTCCCAGTTCCCAAGTCCCCAGGAGATTGGGAGGAGGCAATAGGGTCGGAGCATGCCACCGCTCGAAGATAGCGGGGGCACACTCCCAACACATATGGCCCTATGCCTCTTTGTTGTCCCCTGCCAATCCCAACCACCCTGGAAATCGCAGTCGCCACCCTGCTCCCCGGGGCCCCGCCAGCCCCCAACCCCCTTCCCCCCCACCACGATTTCGGGCCAGGCTGCAACACACCTCCTCACAATCATTTCCCACCCTCCTCCCTAACCTTCTTAAAAATTTATTCAAAAATTTAACTAAGGGGGCCCTAGTGACCCTCTTTTTTCCTTTCCCAGAGCCCCAACCCCGACCCCTTCCCCCACCATGCCATCTCTCCAAGTTCCATAACCCATCCTCGAGATAGGCCGATGACAATATAGCAGGCCACACCCAGGAGGGAGGGGACCCCCTCAGGGCCTGCAACTCTGCTGCCGTGTAAGTTCGAATCATCCAGATGTAAACATATCAGAGGGAAGGGCAGAAGGTCTGTGGATGGAGATAACGGTGTCCGGGTTATAAAACTTGGTCGAGTCCTGAATACTAACAATTGGGAAGTCCAGGTCCAAATCAAGGTTGCCCTCACACAGCAACCCTGCGGCCGATGTTCCAGGCCTCTATCAGGACTAAGCCTCGCTCTCTCACCGCAGGAATCCCCAACGAGTTCTATTCGGACAGATAACCAAAAGATGTTGAATGGCTCCAAAAAGGAAAAAGTGCACCCCCCTTGCTGCTCTCTCACCATAGCGGGGGGCGCAACAAAGTCCAGCAGCCATAGACTAAGTATAAGGGTATGTAAGCAGCACTGGAAATCCAAAACCAGGCCTCTAGGGTGACCAAACCCACCCATCTGTGGCCTACGGTTCAGGATTGATGGTCCCAAGCCAGTAGCTGATATACCTCGGGCCCAGCATAGATGGTACAGGTGGTAAAGGTGGAGCGGATAATATAAATGAGGCAAGTTCATGGAAACCACTTGATGGAAAAAACCAGCCAAGGGGTAGGCAGTAAGTTCGAAAGAGCCATGAGGGGGAGGCGGTAGGGCAACAGATAGGCGATGTTCTGGCAGAAACCAACCTGCGGGAGGGCTGGGACCAGTGGCGACCACGGGACCACCTCCACCATCCATCCTCAGGCCCCGTACATCTGCCCGCTGACCTTCCGTCCCCTCCGCTGTCAGGACCACCGTCGCCATCGCCACCAACACCATGATCATAGTCGGCACAACCACCATCGGCCCTGGGACGGGGCCAAAACCACCGCCCATAGCAACTGGCAGAAGATTAGCTATCGCTGTTGCTCCCAACGCTCCCGACGCTGCCGCTCCCAAAGCTGCTACGTCACGCCTGTGCTCCAGCTGACTCGGAGGCCTGGGGGGAAACATCGCTGGGCTCGCTGCTCCCCACCTTGTCACGAGTCCAGCGGATTTCGACCTGAGAAATCTCAGTCGCATTCCCCTGGCGATCCGGCGCCGGAACCAGGTACTGGGGGGTTGTAAATTCCCCTCCAACACCCTCTCAGACCAATTAAACCCTCTGCTGTTCCCGGAGCTCAGCAACGAGCGGCCATCTTAGTTGGACATGCGCGAAGGATTTTCATCATTGGCAATAGTTCCCGGGAACCAGTGCAGCTGTGCCTTCAGGAGAGTGGGGCTCCACTCTCCTGCAACGCCGAGGATTCAATGTTTCTTTAACCAGGGAGACTAAGTAGGGAGTAACCCTTGATCCTCCCCCACAGTCTTCCCTCAACAATTTAGGCCGCCACAATCATAAAGATCACATCGGCAATAACCGCGCCTCTCAGCTTATCATTAAAACCACGGTTTTTTCCCTTTACTGCCGATTTCGCTGTTCCGGGCTGTTTACAGCCTAAGGAGCGATTTAACCCCTGCGTAGCCTGTAGCTCTTGTGAGCAGCCAATTTTGGAGGCTTCTTCAACCGCACGTGGCAAGCGGCCATTTTAGGTGGCATCATCCCCCAAAGGCCAGCTTCTACCATTCATAAGCCTCTATTCAGGCTACTGCATAGGCAACACATAGTGAGGATCGCTTACAGCACCTTTTGTGTCTGTTTGCATACAATGGATCAAGACAAGGTCCACACAGAGCCTTCAGGCCTGATCTCTCAAGGCCCCCAAGCTGGCAAAAGAAAGAGAAGGAGACAACACTCCCAGTCTGTGCAAAGGGAGGTGGCGGCCAAGATTAGGGCCAAAGCTTTGGGCCCTAAGAAAACATCCCAGGCTGAATTAAAGGCAGAGAAACAAAGACAAGCGGCCTTAGAAAGGCAGTTCAACAAAACTATTGAACAAATGAGGGGTCAACTACAACAAGCTTCCCAACCACCCAATCCTCTAGTTGTTCAGCCAGCTACTTCTAGGGAGATGGCAGATACCTCAGTTCCCCCTAGCCACCTCCAATCCTTGTCCCCAGAGCGACCTGAAATCCAAGCAGGGCCTCAAGATTTGAGCAGGTCAGGTCCCAACTTTGCCCAGACTCCTTGGGATCTTTCTTCTTCCTCTATCCCATCCATGGCCCAAGGCAGCTCTCGATCAAGACCAGAGGCTACTTTTACACCAACAGCAGCAGGTCTTCGGCCCTCGGATCCTCCATCGAGTGGCAGACCTTCTGACATCAACGAAGTAGTCTCCATAGCCATCAGACAGGGTCTGGCAGAAGGGCTTCAACACATCTTCAGGCCTTCAGACAGACCTCAGCCTTCCTTCCCAGCCTTTCCTCTAGCTCAGATTCCCCAAAGGAACAAAGGGCCCGTCTTACCTATGCGGAAGGAGTGGATCTCACTCAGGGAGATTATGTGGAATCATCTGAGCGCAGCCCCTCCCCTGATTCTGATCTGGAAGAGGGAGAAAACTGGGACCCCAACCTCTTGGAGAAAGAGGAAGATCTGAGGCCGGATCAACCTCCTTCAGCTTCTGTATTCAAATCCACTTTATTCAAATCCACTTTATTCAAACCTCTCCTACACAAGGCACTGGTCACAGCCCAGTTGTCAGTGGAGGAAATTGCCCTCGAGCCTCAAGTGGTATAATTGGGACATGGGGATTCCCTCTTCTCCAAACCTGTTGTGACCAGCAAGTCCTCACTCTGGTCCGCTGTTTAAGCGGGAGCCAGGGAAGCTGCTGATTGGCTGAGCCGTTTGACAGCACCATATAAAAGGAGCTGTCAAACGGAATCAGCTGTCTCTCTCTCTCAGCTGCTGCCACGAGCTAGCGTTTAGCTGCGGCTGAGATACAAGTTAACAATAAAGCCTGGTAAGCTTTATTGCTGCCTCCGCCTCTTCTTCCAGTGTGCCAAACTCAAAACTGGCGACGAAGGTGGGATCGCTGACAAACTGAGGCAATCCTGAGGTAGAGAGCACCACATGGCCGAAGTCACTACAAAAAGAGCTGCTGTCACTAGAGCTGTCACTAACAAGCGGTGAAATGACGGCACCACTGAACTTCCCGCCCTTTTGTCCAACCACTGAGACGTGGACATCATACATCAACAGGTTCGAATGTGTCATGGACGCCGCAAACCTATCAGACATTCCTTCAAACAGGAAAAAGGCGTATTTCCTGAGTTTCTGCGGGGCCACCATTTTCGATACTGCCACCACCTTGCTGGCTCCTCAGATGGTCAAGGCTGTCACCTGGGAAGATCTACAGGAGGTGTTCAGTAACCATTATGCCCCAAAGCCATCACGCATCACCTGCCGCCATGCGTTCAGACAAAGAAGCCAAGCGGAGGGTGAATCCATAGGTGAATACATGGCGGCTCTACGATCGGCCGCCCTCCACTATGGGTTCCGAGACCACCTAGATGATATGCTGCTAGACCAACTCGTCTGCGGGGTGAGAGATCTTCGGCTACAATGTCAACTGCTGGCAAAAGCTGACTTCGACTTAAAGCAAGCGATCGAAGAAGCCCAAGCCACCGAACTGTCAAATGTATCCGCAGCCGCAATACAGAAAGCAAGCAGCCTTCCCAGGGGAAAGCCCAGCTCTGCTGTCCATTACGAGGACACCTTCTTCGAAGATGAAGACTTTGAAGAAGAAGAAATCAATCGCCTCAGAACACCTCAGCCCACGCAGAGAAGGAGTCTTCCCAATGACAGAAGACAACCAACACAACAGCTGATGTGCCTCAGCTGTGGGGGAAACCATCCGAGAGCCACATGCCATTTCAGGAATGCAGTCTGCCTTAAGTGTCAGAAGAAAGGCCACCTAGCCAGAATCTGTCAGTCACCAAGAAAATCAAGCCTGCTTTCTCAACAGTTAAACCAACCAAAAAACTTCAAATTCAAAGAGGAATGCTATGCTATCGACAAAGCATTCCCAAGAGCTGAGTCACTACCTTATTCTTTTAACGTTAATAAAATTAATACTGATCTTCTCCTAGAAGGCAGCCCCTGCCAGATGGAGGTTGACACGGGATCATCTCTATCCCTCATATCCTGGAAGACACTGAAGAATCTGCTACCAGACTTCAAAAGGAAACAACTGAACCCCTGCAGTCTGACTCTGAGGGACTACCAGGGACAACCAATTCCAATCCTCGGAACAGGCAAGTTCCATATTCAATATAACAATTTTCAGGGTCACCTGCCATTAGTTATCGTAACAGGGAGCCTGCCCAATTTACTAGGTTTGGACTGGTTCCACTCATTGGGTCTTCAAGTGACTGAAATTAACGCATTCACCCCCGACAACCTACAGCAACTTCTTGATGACTATTCAGAAGTTTTTAATGACAAATTGGGCTGTTATACAGGCACCCCTATTTCCCTTAACCTGGACCCGAATATAGCTCCTATACGCCTCAAACCACACAGAGTGCCACTGGCATTGTGTTCCAAAGTGGATGCCCAACTTGACAAATTGATTTCTCAAGGGGTTTTGGAGCCAATTGACTTTGCAAAATGGGAAACCCCTATTGTAATACCCCTAAAACATGATGGCTCCATAAGAATTTGTTCGGACTACAAGTCCACGATAAACAGGGGACTCCAACCAAATGCTTATCCTGTGCCTATCATGCAGCACCCGCTTCATTCCCTGGGAAAAAGCTCCATTTTTACCAAGCTGGACATGACTCAAGCATACCAGCAGTTCCCAGTGGACAATGAGACAGCAGAGGCCCAAACTATCATTACTCATAGGGGTGCTTTCATACGTAAACATTTACAGTTCAGTGTCAGCGTGGCCCCTGGCATATTCCAATCAATTATGGAATGTTTACTTTACAACATCAAAGGTGTCATCCCATACTTCGATGACATACTCATTGCTGCTGACACAAGAACATTTAGCAAGACTGCAACAGGTTCTCCAGTGCTTTCAGAAGGCTGGACTAAAACTAAACAGGAAGAAATGCATCTTTGCTGTTCCCCAGATAGACTTCCTGGGTTATCACATTGATTGCAAGGGAATTCACCCTGTAGAGTCCAAAGTGCGTGCTATTCAGGATGCCCCCGTTCCTCAAAACAAAACTGAGTTGCAAGCCTTTTTGGGACTTCTTAATTTCTACAGTTCTTTCCTGCCCCACAAGGCCACTGTAGCAGAACCCTTGCATAGACTGTTAGATTCCAAAACTCCTTGGAAGTGGGGAGCCATTGAACAGGCCTCTTTTACTGCAGTAAAAGCCCTGCTTACTTCATCAAAGGTACTTATACAATTCAGTGATTCTTTTCCCCTTGTTTTGGTTTGTGATGCCTTCTCTTATGGGATTGGAGCAGTCCTAGGCTATAGATTGCCAAGTGGCCAGGAAGCCCCTATTGCCTACTTTTCCAGAATGCTTTTCAAATCAGAGCGCAACTACAGCTAAATTGACAAAGAGGCATTGGCTGCAGTGGCCTCTGTTAAGAGGTTTCATGAATACCTCTGGACACCAGTTTGAAGTCATCACTGACCACCAGCCTTTGCTGGGTATCCTGGTAGGTGACAAGCCCAGCCCACAAATATTTTCCCCAAGGATGACCCGATGGACCCTTTTCTTGGCAGCTTACACCTACAAATTGACTTATAGGCCTGGTAAAGATGTAGCACATGCTGATGCCTTAAGCAGATGCCCCTTACCTATTTTGGTCACTGCCCCTGCCCCTTCAGCTTCCGTGTTCCTGCTGGAAGACCTTCAATTACCTCTCACTGCCGATGATATTGCCTACGCTTCCTCTAGAGATGTACAGCTATCTCAAGTCATGGACTGGGTCCAGAGAGGGTGGCCAAGAGATGTCCTTGCTGCAAAGTTCCGCCCCTTCAAGGCATGCCAGGCAGAACTGAGTGTGCTCAAAGGGTGTTTACTGTGGGGACCCCATGTAATTATTCCACACCTGCTAAGACCACGTATCATTGAAATTCTCCATGAGGGTCACCCAGGTATCAACAGAATGAAGGCTCTGGCCAGGAGCTATGTGTGGTGGCCAGGACTGGATGAAGCAGTTACTAATAAAGTTCAAGGTTGCTCCATCTGCCAAATCTCCAGACCGGCTCCACCAGCCGCCACTCCTGGGGAATGGGAAGATACCAATACACCTTGGTCTAGGGTGCATGTGGATTTAGCAGGCCCCATGCAAGGAAAAAACCTTTTAGTACTAGTTGATTCTTTCTCCAAATGGGTAGAGCTGGTTCTCCTCAAAACTACTACTTCAGAAGCTGTCTGCAAGGCCTTGGACAACATTTTCACATCCCATGGGTTCCCAGACACCCTGGTCTCTGATAATGGTCCCCAATTTACCTCCTTGCCTTTTGAACTCTTCCTGGCCCACAGTGGCATCAGACATGCCCTAGTTTCCCCTTTTCACCCAGCTTCTAATGGTCTGGCAGAGAGGGCTGTTAGATCAGCCAAAGAAGCCCTGGGGAGAATGGCAGAAGGGGACTGGTCTACCAAGTTAGCCCAGTACCTACTAATGCAGCATACCACCCCAAGCACTGCCACCAACCTCACCCCAGCTGAACTTCTAATGGGAAGAAGACTTCGCATAACCCTTGACAGGCTATACCCTACTTATACTCCCAGCGCACCCTCGACTCATCCAGCAATGCAAGGGACTTTAGGCCTGGGGACCCGGTCTACTCCCACAATTACACAGGAAATCCCTTATGGTTGCCTGGGTGGGTAGAACAAAAAACAGGCCCCAAATCCTATAGGGTAAGGCTGGCAGACTATGGCGCCGACACGTGGACCAGCTAAGGAGCCGTTGGAGTGCCCCTACAGGTCCAGTCCGAAGGGAGACCAAGACCACGGACACTGAAAACGACAAAGGCCCTCGAAGACTGGCGCCCGACCAGCGATCTCTCGTGGAGGCCTTACCTGGATAAGTTGCCACCAGAGCCCGCTCGCCGCTGTCCAAAGAGGTCCCATCATCACCCAGGGTCCTGCCGCAGCCAGCTGAGTTCACCGGAGAAGGGGAGACAACACCACCCCTGGAGGAAGGCGCCGCTCCAGCAACAGATCCTTTCCCATTGCCGCCGGCTGCAGAACTAAAGCGATCTGAGCGAGAGAAGCGTCGCCCCGCCTATCTGGACGACTATGCTTGTGCAATTCCAGGGGGAAGGAGTGTTGCAACCAGCAAGTCCTCACTCCGGTCCGCTGTTTAAGCAGGAGCCGTGGAAGCTGCTGATTGGCTCAGCCATTTGACAGCTCCATATAAAAGGAGCTGTCAAACGGAATCAGCTGTCTCTCTCAGCTGCTGCCGCGAGCTAGCGGCTAGCCGTGGCTGAGATACAAGTTAACAATAAAGCCTGTTAAGCTTCATTGCTGCCTCCGCCTCTTCTTCCAGCACGCCAAACTCAAAAAAACCCATTGTTCATTCAGAGGTCCTTCCTTCCCCCATCATCTTTCTTGACTTAGTCAAGGAACAATTCGCCTTCCCCACTGCAGGCCCCTGTCCATCGTCCCAAGATAGGCGGTTCTACAACATGGATCCTTCCTTAGCTACGGCTCTGGCAGTTCCCTCAGTAGACGCCTCAGTTGTGGCCTCTTTCTCCTCAAGCACTCCAACTGAGCCTGAGGACGTACTAAAGGTGGAGGACAAATGCTCCAAACAAACATTGAAGCGTAACCATCAAGCCTCGGCTTGGGCCATCGGGCCTCGACTGCTGCATCATTTTTTACAAGGTCTTCCATCCACTGGCTACACCAACTTTCAAGGCCACATACCTCCATCAGACCGTAGGTCGTATCAAGACCTCAATAAGATCAGAGCAGCAGCAGAGTTCTTGGCGGACGCCACCCTCAACGCTGCCAAATTCTCCTCCAGGGCCATGGCTTCATCAGTGGCAGCCAGGAGACTGCTATGGCTACGAAATTGGCAAGCGGAGCCTCGACAAAAGTGGAAACTAGCTTCTGCCCCATGTACCAGTGAGAAGCTGTTTGGCAATACTCTTGACCCATTTGTTGTTGAAACAAAAGACAAAAGGAAAGTCCTTTCATCAATAGGAAAGAGGGCAGACTTCCGCCCTACTCCATACCTGCCTCCCTCAATCAGGCCCGAAAACGCTTCTTGCTTCTCCAGACCTCAGAGAGCATATTCTCAGTGTCAAGAGGCAACAGGCAGACAACAAGCTGTGGGTAAACGGCCTTTTCATGGGGGAGGGAGTCGCTCCTTCCATCGCTCTAAATAATCTCTTGTTCTCCCCTCCCATTGGAGGTCGTTTGGCCTCCTTCGCTTCCAGATGGGAGGAGTCAACAACAGACGCCTGGTTACTCTACAGTAAGGTCAGGGTTACAATTAGAATTTCTATCACCACCCCCAGAAAAATTTCTGCTCTGCCCCGTTTCCTGGGACAGTTCACGGAGGGCCCTTATAGAATCAGCCATTAGTCACCTGGTTGACATAAGGGCCATTCAACCAGTCCCCGAACTACAACGTGGACGTGGGTTTTATTCTCGGCTTTTCATGGTCCCTAAGGCCTTGGGGGGGGTGGCGAGCCATTCTCGACCTAAAATTTCTGAATGAGTTTATCCCATATAGGCGCTTCAAAATGCAGACTCTGCATTCTATTCTACAGAGCGTTTGGGAGGGCGATCTCCTCTCTTCCATTGATCTCACGGAGGCTTACCTCCACATTCCCATCTGGCCTCATCATCGTCGGTTTCTCTGTTTCTGTTACCAGAATTCCCACTTCCAGTATCGGGCCCTTCCTTTCGGGCTCTCGTCTGCTCCAAGAGTCTTCACAAAGATACTGGCGGCATTGGTGGCTTTGCCCCATTCTGTTCCAGTGAGGATCCAATGCTACTTGGATGACATCTTGATCCTGTCATCCTCCACCCACTCTGCCCATCAAGATCTTCAAACCACGCTCCATTGCTTCCAGCACCACGGTTTTTCCATCAACTCCAAGAAAAGCCATCTTTTCCCAACAACCAGATTGCTCCATCTGGGAGCCATCATTGACACAACTCTGTGCCAAGTTTTTCTGTCTCCAGGTCAAGGACAGAGCCTTATCGAGATCATTCGACAGGTCCAACGTCAACACACTGTCTCCCTGTCACTGTTGTCCAAACTTTTGGGCAAAATGATCTCATGCATAGGCATTGTTCCCTTGGCATGGCTACACTCACAGGCTCTACAGTGGTTCCTGCTCCCCTTTCATGAGCAGGAACCAGCCACACATCTGCCAAGGTCCTGCTCTCTCCAGAGGTCCGCCGTTCCTTCAAGTGGTGGCTTTCCCCAGCCCTTTCGAAGGGTCTTCCGTTCAAGGAACCGGACAGACTGATCATCACCACCGATGCAAGTCTCCTGGGTTGGGGAGCCCACATGGAGGGACTCATGGCTCAAGGGATCTGGTCCCAGTTAGATAGGACCAGGCCCATAAACTGGCTAGAACTCAACCATTTATCTAGCCCTGAAACATTTCAGGGACAGGATAGTGGGGTTCCATATGCTAGTGTTGACAGACAACATGGCTGCAAAGGCGCACGTCAACCGGCAGGGGGGCACAAGGTCCAGGACCCTCTTGAGAGAAGCCAAAAGGTTGGGGAGGTGGACAGAGAGACATCTGCTGTCTATCACAGCAGACCACATCTCGGGAGTCAACAACTCCCAGGCTGATTGGCTCAGCAGGAGCCTGGTCGACCAAGCAGAATGGTCCCTTCCCAAGTTCATTTTCAGGGATCTCTCCCTCAGGTTTGGGACCCTGGAGGTAGACTTCTTCGCCTCTCCCCAAAATGCGCAAGTCAACAGATTTTTCACCAGGTTTCCTTGTCAGGGAGCGGAGGGGACCAATGCACTTTGGAGCAGATGGCCCATTGGTCTCCTCTACACCTTTCCCCCTCTTCCCATCATTCCGGTGGTCATTCGGAAGATGTTGGAGGAACGGGCAGAGCTGATTCTCCTAGCCCCCCATTGTCCCAGGAGACCCTGATTTACAGATCTGGTGAACCTGTGTGTAGCCACTCCCTGGAGGATTCCAGACCACATGATCTCCCTATATCAGGGGACCCTGCTCCACCCAGATCCCCAGTGGTTCAAATTGACCGTGTGGCACTTGAGTGGCAACTGTTAAGGGAAGCCAATCTCCCAGACAGGGTCATCCTTACTATCCAGGCGTCTCGTAAATAATCTACGACGCAGATGTACAATGCCACCTGGAGGGTTTTTTATCATTGGTGTCACAGGAAAGGTCTCTCTCCTACATTAGTGGGGGTACCACATGTCCTCTGTTTCCTCCAGGATGGCCTAGACAAAGGTCTGGCTCCTAACACTTTACACTGTCAAGCAGCAGCTCTTGCTTCAGTCATCTCCTGGGATTCCTTTCCTTCCTTGTCCCATCACCCTTCAGTTCAGAGATTCTTAAAAGAGGCTTCCAATCTCTGCCCCCTGGTTGTCCACAGGTTCCCATCCTGGAACCTTCACATGGTCCTCCAGGCCCTAACAGAACCTCCCTTCGAACCCCTCAGAAATGTGTCCCTTCAATTCTTGACCCTGAAGGTGGTTTTCTTAATAGCTATCACTTCAGCTAGGAGGATGTCAGAGTTGGCTGCTCTATCTATAAGACAGGACCTCTGCACCTTTCACGACAATAGAGTTGTTCTTTGTTTAGACCCTACCTTTGTACCCAAAATAAATTCTGTATTCCACAGATCCCAAGACATAGTAGTACCTGATTTCTGTTCCCATCCACATCACGTCCTAGAGCGCAAGTGGTACACTTTAGAAGTTAGAAGGACTCTTAGAATTTATATCAAACGCACTTCAACATTTAGGAAGACAGAGGCTATGTTTGTATCCTTTTCCCCTTCCCACTGGGGGAACAAGGTCTCTCCTGCCACCTTAAGCAGGTGGATCAAGGCTTGCATCACACAGGCCTACAAAGCCAAAGCTCTGCCAGTACCCCATGGCTTGACAGCACACTCAACTAGAAGTGCTGCAACTTCGGCTGGCTGGGCCACCCAGGCACCCCTAGAAGAGATTTGTAGAGCAGCTACATGGACATCCTCATCTCCGTTCATCAGACACTACCACCTGGATTCCTACGCCTCCACAAGTGCGGTTTTTGGCAGATGGGTTCTTCAGTGAGTGGTGCCTACTTCGGAGAGCCCGGACGAGGACCCTCCCGAGGACATGAAGGCTTTGGTATGTCCCATCCTGGGCTCTTGCAGCAGCATGGAGGAGAATGGGCGTTGGTAAATTTACCTGAGAACGCCCTTTCTATCTATGCTGCTAGAGAGCCCCTCCCTTGTTGCATCCAGATTGTGGTAAGGTCTGTTATGGTTCCTGTTTCTGTTTGGCTTTCAGAGATACTCCCTAAAGTCTGTCAAGTATCTTCGCCAAAGCTGGGGGGTTTCTCCCACAGGCTACTACTTTTATACTAGAGGGACTCAGCTTGATGATGTCCTGGGCTCTCTAGCAGCATAGATAGAAAGGGTGTTCTCAGGTAAATTTACCAACACCCATTCTTGCCAATGCTGGTTGTTGAAGATGTGCTGGTGGCTTCCAGAGAAGATAAGTAGGCAATGTGACACAAATGAAGGACTGTATATGGAACAGTATGATGCTTCTAATATGATTCCAAAAAAGGTGCATGGGTGTGCAGAAGGATACAAAAGAAGCACTTGCCTACCTTTAATATTTATTTCACATAAAAGGAAGAGCATGTAGAATAGATACAACTGAGTGAAGACACTTTCTGGCTGAGGTGGTGCCCCTTCCAAAGTCAAGGTGCAGAATATCTACATTAACTATGATAACTGAAAATGGGAGATTCCACAATCATCACTTAATAGGAGTAAAAGGATTGGGAGTAAAAAGTACTGCCCTTTCATGTCACCTAAAATTAGGTTTCTGCCTCAGTAGAAATCAGACTGAAATACTCCCATCCAACATTGATCCTGAGAAGGACGGTTTAAAGCAGTGGTGGCAAACCTTTTTGGGCTCCTGTGCCAAAAATTGCACATGCACCAGTGCGCACACACTTGCGTGCCAGCACCCAGAATGCAATGCGTGCCCCTCCCCACATCCTCTGTGCATGTGTGCGCAATCCCCCCACCCCCTTACCTGCACTGTGCTTCACAGCTGATTTTTTGGCTGATTTGAGGCCTTTTTCGGCCTCCCAGGGGCTTGGAAAAAGCCTCTGCAAGGCTTTTCAGGCCCAATTTATAGGCCTATTTCGTCACTTCCGGTATTACAAGAAGTGACGAAATGGGCCTATTGGCCTGAAAAGCCTTGCAGAAGCTTTTTCCAAGCCTCTGGGAGGCCAAAAAAGGCCTCAAACCAACCGGAAAAAAATCAATTGTGAAGCGCGCACATGCGCAGTGAGATAAGTTTGCCTTCAGCTTGCGTGCTAGCACAAATGGCTCTGCGTGCCACTTGTGGCACGCGTGCCATAGGTTCGCCATCAAGGGTTTAGGGGGTCATAAGTAAAATGTTGGTGTTAACTTTACAAAATCTGCATACAGTAATGATCAGATGGATTGAGTACAGTTCAAGGAAAAGATAAGGTAAAAATTATTGATTTCAGTTGAGGTCTGGCTGAGTGTCATCTTTTCAGTTCTACCTCCAATGTTGCACCTCATATCTTTCAGATATTTTCATTGAAGTGACACTGAGGAAATAGTACATATTTAGGCCCTCATAGATCCTTTCCCTAAGATTTCAAAGAACAATAGAGATAAAGGGTTTTAGATGAGGCCCAAGAAAATTTAGAATGTGCTCCTATCAATATGAAGGGTACAATTTGATTTCATTGCTTTTGTGATATTTTGTCAGGGGAGGATAATCTTTTAGGTAAATAAAATAGTTTTATGACATAAAATCCTGATAAAGCAAACTAGGTTAACCATAATCTGGTTTGTAGTTTACTGTGCTGTGAGTCCAGCCATTATAATTCACTCAACAAACCATGTCTTAGCTTTCATAATACAGAAGAACTTCAAAAATTATCTCAGTCTCTAATTTGAAAGAATAAGACCAACCCTGGTTAAGGATAATTCTGACAAGGGGACTGAAAGCAACTGTTGGGTCATTTTTCCAGCTATTTTGGGGGCATCTGTCAACAGTTCAGCAGTATGCAAGAGGAAAACTGAACAAAAGTCGCAGGAAGGATCTCCTGGCTGCATTATATTAACCATCATTTAGTTACTCCAATGTCATCGATGAGCTATGAACTGGTCACACAGGCTGGCTGGGTTCCTGAGCTAAAATACGGCTGAGTACTTGTTTACTATTCAGATACTGTACGGGGTGCTCTCCCAGCGAACCCTCCAGATTTGCAAATCTGATCAAGCAGGAACAACCAAAGGAAAGGGAAACCCCACGGTCTCTACAACCACCATCCTCATCTTTCGCCGTTCTTCTTTACTGTGTTTAAGACCCAACGCCTTAGATCGCGACCCCATGCAATATACCCTTTTCCAGGAGGAAACGCCTCCATTGAATCTCTGCTAATCGTTTTCCAATAGCCAAGCTGGGGTTAAGAGAGAGGGAAGACTGAATTCCAAGCAACGAGGACAAGCTGAGGCTACAATAGACAGAGCTGCGAGGTGGGGCAGCCCATCCGCGCCCACGGGCGTACGAGCGGGCCGGGGACCTGGAGCTAGGCCCTTCCCTCTCGCGGGGCGGAGCGACGTCCCCCTGCCCAGCCTCTTGGCTGCCTTTTTCTTCTGCCGCGGAAGGTGGCTTCCCAGACGCTTCGTGCAGCATGGCTGGGGCCGCCGTGCGTGCCGGACGGTTCGTGCGCCTGGCGGCCCCCTCCCTTTCCTTCTGCACTCGCTTCGGGGCCGAAGTACCCGCCGCAGCAGCGCAAGCCCCGCAACCCAGCCCACCCTATGGCAGCAGAAAGCCGCGCGCACAGCGCGTCCCGGCTGATGAAGACCCGGCCGCCCGAGCTTTCTCGAGCGCTCCAGCTCCAGGGCCGGACAACAAGAGCTTTCTATGGGCGCGCTACGGCGAGATGAAGCGGCTGGTGCAAGGTGGGTCGCCGAATAGAGCGAGACCTTTCCCCGCTTTTCTCTGCCCACCCCCAGCCCGCCCACCCCGCAGCCCCAACGGGCGACGGAGACTGTGGGTGAGGGAGAGCCCCTGCGGAGGTTGCTTTGGGAAACTGGGGAGGTCCTCCCGCCAAGAGGGTCTTTACTTCGCCTCTCTTTTCGTCTCCCCCCGCGGCAGGGCTGCTTCATTGTCCTCTTCGGTCTTGCCAGCCTTTTCTAACCCTTCTGAACAGGCTCCCGTTTCGGGGCGTTCACTTCGAGATTTCTCCCTTCCTAAAGCTTTCAAAGGGGCGATTCATCTACGAAACGCCATCCGGAGTACCTCGGTGATCCACGTATTCCGCTTCTCGTGTCCCTGTGTGCCAAGTTGGATGCCAGGCTTCCTGCGCACGCTCGAGTTTGCACGTCGAACATAGTTTTGAGTCGTTTCTTGAGCCCCATTCCTTATTTTGCCACTTCCCGCTTGATAAGACAGAGTTTTTTGGGGGAGGGCTGGGAGGAAGGGGGGTCTTCGTCAAGAGCTTTCTTCTCTCGCTCCCCTCGAAATCTGCTTTCGAGAACTGAACGCCGGCTAATTTGTCTCCCCTTTAAACGAGAACTTCGGCCTCTCCTGCACACACCATTGTGATGAATCTGATTTGCTTTCGTGTCGCTCCTCTCCTCCTCCATTTGTATCTGGAATTCGGGGTCTGGTATTTTTTCCCAGGCATTTAGGCTGGGATATCCCCCTTCTCTCTTTCCCTCCCTCCCCCTAGTTTGCAAGGACGTGCTGGCGGTGGGAGGGAGGGATTTGTAGCAAGTTTATACAGTATTGCTTTGTGTCTGGTTCGTAGGGAGGACTTTGTGGGAAGAAGAGAATAACAACAGAATATCCTTTGGGGTGTTGAAGGTCAATTTTCTGTGATATGTTCCCACAATCTTTTTTTCCCTGCTGACTATATATAACATTTAATGCATCTAATATCTCCAGCTGATAGAGTGTTTCAAGACTCTTAATATTAAGGAAATAATCCTTTATTTTCTAAGATGTTTTAAGTGTCTGTTCTGGCTGCAACAGCTTTTTTTACTGCATCTAACCAAGGCCAACAACATTTTTTTTTCTTGCTACATCCAGTCAGGTTCCCTTTATCTCATCTAAAGCCCAGCAGAAATATATTTGTTCTGGTTTAAAGTAGTATTTTCTCTCTCCAGTACCATTTATCTTAAGAGTTTCAAAGTGTGTGTAAATTGTTCTGCAAGCTGAAGGGTGGATGAGTAGTGCTTCAACTCAACATTAAGGAAAGCCCAGAAACTGCTATTTTAGTGGACTTTTCCACTGATGTTAACATTCTTTCAGCAGACTAAAGTCTGCATGCAAAACAGCAACAATTTGGAAGGGTATATAAAAGCATATTATCTTTGCTTTTGGAAAGCTGGTATGTTTAACCCGCCTGTAAACACAGGCCTGGAAAAGAAGATCTCACTTTTGTGGGAGGAAAGTCTCTTCTAAAATGATAGTTGCTAGACCTGGGTTTTGAAAGCATCTCTGTGTTATTTTATCTCTTTATCTGTTTATATTATCTAGAACAGGGGTATCCAACCTTGGCAACATTAAGACTTTTGGACCTTAGTTCCCACAATACTCCAGCCAGCCATGATCTAAAAGTTTGGAATGTTCCCTCTGTGTAGTAATCCTAATCTCCACTAGAGCAAAGGAGATTCAAATTCCTGTGTAATGAGTAGAATGGGCCTTCAGATGTTGGTTAGGGATTATTGGAATTATGGTCCAATCACATCTATCCAGGTTAAGGAAGATTGCTCCGTGTGCTTTGAGAGTCCACTCTATCCAGAACACAAGTGGTCAACTTTGGAGGAGTGTTTGGGATGCCACAGTGGGTGGTGCAACATATTCCAGTTGATAGGGCTGCATTATGCATGGGACAATCTGTTCCATTCTTACCTGTTTTACAGAAATGTAGTCTTCTACTTTTTTGGGTGAACAAAGTAGTAAGTCTATACTGAAGCATGCACTACTTTTTTCTAGGTTTCCCACCTGACTGGTGAGAAACCGCACCAATATAGTTGGGGCCACTGCCAAACTGCCGGGGGAGGAGGGTCAAAGGGCCTAGGATGGGATTAAGGATCACTAAAAAAGTGTTTAAGAAATGTGTGATCCTGAGATTATACTTGCTGTAGGTCAGCCCATGCTCTGTGAGGGTGCTGGATAGTTAATGCAAACCAACAAAAGGAAAAAGAATACCCTTGTGGGCTCCAAAGTTGTTGCACGATAGCTGTTATCATAGCCAGCCAACGCAACCTAAATCTAGTATCACATGTTATGTATGATTCTGTATAAGGCAGCTTCTTAATGTTCCTAAGCCGTAAGAGTTATCTACGAGGCTTGACACTTCTCAGTTCGTTTCTGATATAGCCGTGCCATGAGGGAATCATATTAATGCTGCATGTAGCAGCAGTGATTTTTTTCAAATTAATATGCAGTGAAAGTTGGTTGGTTGCTAGGATCAAAATATTTATTTTGGAAAACCGTAATTATTCAAGACTCTTATTTGCTGGCTTTTTTCTTTCTGGGTGCTAATAAGCATGCCACGTCTCTCCCACTCTTGTTTTCTCCTCCTCCTGCCCTCAGCACTGCATATGTATATAATATCTGCTTCCTTCCTATATATTGCCAGTTCTTTCCCAATATGTTGTGCCGTCAACCGTCCGCACAGTATTGCGTTGTCACTGCCTGACTGCCTGACCCAGAAATTTCTGATTTGTCGGGAAAAAGATCTTACTCATCCTAGGGGTTGTTTGGGGGTTTTGGTTTAACTGAAGAGACTTATTTTCAGTAAAATCTATTCCAGGGAGTAAAGCAGAAAGGATTGAGAAAAGTTTCCCCTGGACTCTGAAATTAGCTGACTCATCAAATGACAGCAGCTTCTGTTATTAACGGGTCTGTTTGCATATGAAAAGCCAACTAGTTCAGATTTCCAATAGCTGAATCACAAGACAACAGAAGCATCAACATCTATGTTATGTTAGTAGTCTGGTGTCATTGATGTTGTTTAGGTAGCTCATCCTTGAAAAGGATGCCTAGATAAATTAGACTAAAATTGGTTTCCAATTCCAGCAAAAACTATCCAGTTTGTAGGAAGCAGCAAGAATTTTCAAGCAAGTTCTGAAGTAAGGGGGGGAGAATGTTCCAGGAAGGAAAAATAAAAATTTAGAAGAAATAAGGACTCAAAGTCCAATATTAGGGAAACAAAGATTAATTCCTGTTCCATTCATCTTTAATATATTATGCCTGAGAACTAGTAGAGAAGAAAATAATTTGAGCAAGTACCTGTTTTTTCTTCAAACAATCCAATATTCCAGGAGAAATGAACCTATATGTCAATTTTTAAATAAATAAAACAACAAACATTGCATTTTGGCTATTGCCATTGAAAGTTAGTAGTAGACTTCTCTCAACAAAATATAATTCTGTGTTGTGTAAAGAAATAATTGTTGTTCTACTAAATTAAAAATCCTTTTATTTTTACTTTCGTATACCCACCATTTTAAAAAGTCAGTCTTTTGTAGCTTTGATCATAAACAATTTCCCCAGGTTTTTAAAAGTTATGTAACCAGTTCTATACATACATAACTGTCTAAACCTGTTAGGCTACATATTCATGTATTTCCACGTTTATTTTTAATCTGTTCCTTAATTCCAAAAGAAACAGAAATGTTGTTTCCAAAAACCTCTTTTTGTTGTTGTTCTTGAAAATTGAGAGATATTAATATTTTTGAACATAGATATTAATAATTTTATTAATTATTATTTACAAAGGGAGTGCACTGATACTATTTTAGGAGGTCACAATTTCATATTATTGATGTATAGATAGCTCAGATCTATTGAAGAGCCATCATGATTTTTCTAGATATGCATGGCATCTGATTGTTTTACTTAGTTAGGAGAAGACCAGCTGCAATTGATGAAGGTCATATAATTTTGTATGTTTTCGGAAAATGTAGCTGTGTACTAAAAACAAATTCAAGGATTATGATAAAGCCCTACAGCAGTGATGATTTCTAGCTATCAAATATATCAAATAAATTTCATAATAAATTATTAAAATGAGAAATGATTAGAAGGTGTATGTATATATTAAATGCTAGCCTATTTTGTAGGAAAGCTAATTAGAAATGTTGGAAGTTAAAACCCACCCCTTCCCTAAAGAAATTAAATATTTTAGGATATATTAAAAAGGCAGAATATTTCCCCTAAAAGAGAAGTAGAAACTCAGAGAGGCAGAAGCTCAGCCCCCCTACCTTTGCTAATGGGCCATTAAGCCTGGGCCAGTCTATTCTACATAACAAATATATATCTCCTTCAGGCAGACCCATAATAGGAATCCCAAAGCCCTTTCATTACATCATCATCCAGCAAGCCTCAACCAAGCCTGGGACTCAGGGCACAGAGTTGCCCCTGCATGGCCCCATGGAAGTCTGACAACCAGTCAAAATACAAGCTCAAATTCAAATGCCAACAGAGGGCATAAAACCCAGGGACTCTCAGCATCTCTTCCCTTTTTCACTCAGAAGCTCCCAGGCATGTGATCTTGTCCACCATTAAACCATCTTTCCAAACAGCTTCCATGTTTCCAGCGTCTTTTTCCCCACTTGGAACTGAACCCAGAAGGATATTTTCTTCCAACAGAAACATCCAATTTTCTTTCTGGTCATGACTTGATTTTATAAAAAACAAAGGAAAAACTGTTCTAATTCAACATATCTTTGCATCTTTTTTTCGTAAACATTCTTTGCAGAAAAGAAGTCATACAGTGATTGCTGATGATTATATAGTCAGAAAGGTGATATAAATGTGCTTGGGGACAGATAGGTAACTTACAAAACCAGCAAGGACAGCATTTTAAAAAAAATTGATGGTTGAGGGCCACAAAGGCAGGGGCATGGTTGTATAATTGATCAGGTTAAAAATTTGTAGATAAATGTTTGTTAAAATATAAGGTATGCCTGTGTGCTGGCCTGAGTGTTTTTTGTCTGAGGCTGACATTCCTGCCCTTGGGGGAACTATGAACCTTGCCATTTTAAATAAGAAAAACACATTATGTATATTAAGACAAGCAACCAGTCTTACAAGAATTAAGCATATTAATTAAAAACAAAATACAGGTGGAGAAAGACTGGAAGAATAAACCAAGTGTAGGAAACCTGACTACTTGCTGATATTTTGGATTAAAGCTCTATAAACCCAAGACAGCATGATCAGTGGCCAGGGCTTATGGCAGGTATATAGTCCAAAATATCTAGAAGGATCCTGGGTGACTCTCTGAATTAGAATATTTCTGAAGTGTTTGGGGATAGACTTCTATTTACCACGACATAATGTACCATGCAATATTGTTGTTGGCATTCCCATTTTCCTACTTGGCAGTGATGCAGGATGACTCTGGATTGGGACATTGCTGAATTGCTGCCATATACATTGAGTTTTAGTATATTTTACAAAAAGTTTAGAATGGGATGTTGATAAACAACAATTACTTTAAAACATAGTTTGCAATTTGTAATGCCTCATATTTATTTTATATTTATATTTTCTATTTCTTAACCACCTAACTCCCTCAGAGAGTGTCTCTGGGAAGTGTACAACATAATCAGTAAAATTAATAAAATCAGAATTAATTTAAGATTATAAAGATTAAATCCTATGATTCTTCCCTCATAGGATTTAGGTCATAATGGAAACCATTTCATTTCATCAAGCCTTCAACCCCTTTAGCCTAGCATTAATTGGCGTCCATTTTGGGAGATCCTTTATTATTCTGGTGGGATTTTAAAATTATGTCTAATATATTGTAACCCATTCTGAGTCCATTGATTTGGGCAGGAGATAAAAACAACAAAATAAGTAAATTGGGCCTTAGCTACAGATGCCTTTGGCAAATGTAATGTCTATATTCAACTTGTTTTCTCTGGCTTCCTGAGCTCCTTTGAAGAAGAGTGGGGCATGGATGCTTGGATGAGATTTCAGAGATTATGACTTCCAGGGAAGAAATAACAGACTGAAGACAGCACCTCAAAAAGCGGAGTTGACAGTCACAGTGGGTGAGCCAATGAGTAGACCAGTTCTTTACAATTCCTCTCCAGACAAGGAGAGGACTTGAGATCATCCACAAGTGCTCCAGACAGTTGTTCCTCATTACGGCAGAATCTGGCAGCTTTAGAACTTTGGGAGATGAGGGAATAGCCATCTTGCTCAATCCACAGTTGGCACCTTTGAAAGAACACTTGAATTCATATACTTTTTTCTAATTATATCAAGAAATCATTGCTAACAGCTATTAAGAATCTTGGATCAACAGATTTTATAGAACCAGGCAAGTTTCCTTTAGTCCTTAGCGAAACGTATTTTAATACAAGTTTAAGGATTTAAAACATATTTTGGAATAAATAGCAGAGGGGCGATTAAAAGCTGGATTTTATAATGTTAGAAATGGACTAAGGATCCAAATAAATTTGAAATGAGATTTTAGAATTAATTATAAAGAAATGTTTCCATGGGAAATTTTTTTATTTTGAATTTAAAAATAGCATAAGATAATACTTAAAAAATTAGACCGTAGAGGGAAATAGAAGGAAATAATGATCACAATTAAAGAATACTTAGATTTGACTTACTAACATAGAATGAGGCAAAATACTTTAACATTGGACATATTGAAGCATATGTTTAAACAATGGGCCCAGAAGTTAATTTTAAGAATGTCTGCCTCCATAGAGATTATATGTAAAAGATTATAGAAGAGGAACTACTTGACAAGATTGAAATGAGTTGAAAGTGAATTTTAAAAAATGATCTCTCTGATTGCTTTGATGTCTCCCTTTTTGGTAATAGAAATGAGATGCCCTCTTTAGAATGGAATAGAATAGAATAGAATACTTTATTGGCCAAATGTGATTGGACACACAAGGAATTTGTCTTGGTGTAAATACTCTTAGTATACATCAAAGAAAAGATATATTTGTCAAGAGTTGAGAATCATAAGGTATGACACTTAATGGTAGTCATAGGGTACAATAAGCAATCAAATCATACTAGGAAACAGTCAATATAAATCGTAAGTATACAAGTGACAAAGTTACAGTCATACAGTCACAAGTGGGAAGGGATGGGTGATAAGGAGTGATGAGAAGATTAACAGTAATAGTAGTGCAGACTTTGTAAATAGTTGAACAGTGTGAGGGAATTATTTGTTTAGCAGAGTGATGGCTTTCAGGAAAAAACTGTCCTTGTGTCTAGTTGTTCTGGTGTGCAGTGCTCTATAGCGTCATTTTGAGGGAAGGAGTTGAAACAGTTTATGTCCGGGATGTGAGGGGTCTGTAAATATTTTCACAGCCCTCTTTTTGACTTGTGCAGTATACAGGTCCTCGATTGAAAGCGGGTTGGTTGTAATTTATTTATTTATTTTTATTTATTTGTTTGGTCTTGTATGCTGCCCTGTCTCCTGAAGGACTCAGGGCGGCTCACATCATAAAACACACAATCCAAAAATTAAAATTACTTAAAAAATTATTAAACCCAATTCAAACCAGACAAATTATCTAAGACCCAAAAGACACTAACATTATAAAACTAAGAACCCCCCCTCAGTCCAGGCCGGCTTGTTTGAATAACCACGTCTTTAGGCCGCAGTGGAAGGAGCGGAGGTCGGGGGCCAATCATAGCTCCAGGGGCAGCTGGTTCCATAGAGTGGGCGCTCCCACAAAGAAGGCCCTACCCCTAGGGGCTGCCAGCCGACATTGTCTGGCCGACAGCACCCCAAGGAGGCCCTGTCTGTGGGCGCGCACCGGGCGATGGGCATTCGATGCTGGCAAGAGACGTTCCGCAAGTACCCCGGCCCCAAGCCATATAGGGCTTTATAGGTAAGTACCAACATGTTGAATCTCACCTGGAGGGCAACCGGCAACCAATGCAACTCGCGCAGGAGGGGTGTAATATGGGAGTATCGGGTCACCCCCATCACAACCCGCACGGCTGCATTCTGCACCAGTTGAAGCCTCCGCGTGGTCCACAAGGGCAGCCCCATATAGAGAGCATTGCAGTAGTTGACTCTGGATGTAACGAGCGCATGAGTGACCGTGCGTAAGGCATCTCGGTCCAGATAGGGGCGCAACTGACACACCAGGTGAACCTGGGCAAATGCCCCCCTGGTCATGGCTCCCACCTGCTCCTCCAAACTGAGCTTTGTATCCAGGAGGACACCCAAGTTGCACACCCTATCCACGGGGGGCAACACCTCTCCCCCCATACCTAACGATGGAACATCCTGGATCATCTGAGATGCCAGTACACACAGTCACTCAGTCTTGGCTGGGTTGAGCCGGAGCTTGTTCCTCCCCATCCAGATCCGCACCGCTTCCAGGCAGTGAGATATCATATCGAGGGCATCACTGAGTTGGTTTGGGGTAGAGATAAAAAGCTGGGTATCATCAGCATACTGATGATACCTCACCCCAAAACTACGGATGATCTCGCCCAGCGGCTTCATGTAGATGTTGAACAGGAGGGGAGAGAGGACCGACCCCTGGGGAACCCCACAAGCGAGGGGCCGAGGAGTCAACCTCTGCCTTCCTGCCAACACCGATTGCGAACGCAAAATGGTGCCCCCTACTCCCAACCCCCCGAGGCATCGCAACAAGATACCATGGTCGATGGTATCAAAAGTTGCTGAGAGATCTAATAGGACTAAGACAGAGGAATGTCCCCTGTCACGGGCCCTCCAGAGATCATCCATCAGCGCGACCAGTACCGTCTCTGTGCTGTACCCGGGCCTGAAACCCGATTGGTACGGATCTAGGTAATCAGCTTCTTCCAGGAACCCCGGGAGCTGACGTGCCACCACGTTCTCAACAACCTTCACCACAAAGCGAAGGCTGGAGACAGGACGAAAGTTGTTCAAAATGGCTGGGTCCAAGGCAGGCTTCTTAAGGAGGGGGCTCACCACCACCTCCTTCAAGGCGGCCAGGAAGGAACCCTTACTCAACGAAGCATTGACAACTGCCTGGAGCCAGCCTCATGTAACCTCCCGGGCAGCATAAACCAGCCAGGAGGGACACGGGTCCAGTAAACACGTGGTAGAACTCAGCCTCTGCATGATTCTGTCCACTTCATCTGGAGTCACAGGCTCAAACTCATCCCAGATCGTTTCAGCAAGACCTGACGCTACTCCCTTGTTTTTTCTGCAGTCCTAATTATCCTCTTGTTTTTTCTGCAGTCCTAATTATCCTCTGAAGTCTGTGTCTGTCTTGTTGGGTTGCAGAACCAAACCAGACAGTTATAGAGATTCAGATGACAGACTCAATAATTCCTCTGTAGAACTGTATCAGCAGCTCCTTGGGGAGTTTGAGCTTTCTGAGTTGGCACAGAAAGAATATTCTTTGTTGTGCTTTTTTGATGACGTTTTTGATGTTAGGTGTCCATTTTAGGTCATGTGATATACTAGAACCTAGAAATTTGAAAGTCTCTACTGGTGATACTGTGTTGTTTAGTATAGTAAGAGGTGGTGGTAGTATGGGACGGTTTCTTCTAAAGTCTACCATCATTTCTACTGTTTTGAGTGTGTTCAGTTCCAGATTGTTCTGGTTACACCACGAGGCAAGTTGTATAACCTCCTGTCTGTATGCAGATTCATCATTGTCTCGAATGAGACCAATCACTGTTATATCATCTGCAAACTTCAGTATTTTAACAGATGGATCATTTGAGATGCAGTCATTGGTATATAGGGAGAAGAGAAGTGGAGAAAGCACACAGTCTTGGGGGGAACCTGTGCTGATTGTACAGGTATCAGATGTGATTCTGCCTAGCTTCACCTGCTGCTTCCTGTCTGTTAGGAAGCTTATAATCCACTTACAAGTGTGTTCAGGTACCAGTAGTTGGTTTAATTTACTTAAAAGAGTGTCTGGAATGATGGTATTGAATGCTGAACTGAAGTCTACAAAGAGGACCTTTGCATAGGTATTTGGAGATTCAAGGTGTTGTAGGATGTAATGCAGAGTCATATTAACAGCGTCATCTGTTGATCTATTTGCTTGGTATGCAAACTGCATGGGTTCTAACAGCGGATCCGTGATGGTTTTCAGATGGGACAACACAAGCCTTTCAAAGATTTTTTTAACTATAGATGTTAGAGCAACTGGTCTGTAGTCATTCAGTTCCTTGATGGAGGGCTTCTTTGGCACTGGGATGATAGTAGAGTGTTTGAAGCAGGAAGGAACATAGCACATCTCTAGTGATCTATTGAAGATTCGAGTGAAGATGGGGGCCAATTGGTCAGCACAGACTTTTAAGCAAGAAGGAGTTATCTTGTCTGGCCCTGGTGCCTTTCCTGGCTTTTGTCTGTGTAATAGATCTTGCACTTCTTTTTCTGTGATCACCAAAGGTTGTGAACCCAATGGGTTGGGGCCAGTTGTAGGAGGCTTGGCTGTTGTTGATGTGTTTGAGATGTGGGTTGTGGAGATAGGTGGCTGTAGTTTCCTTTCAAACCTGCAGTAAAACACATTCAGGTCATCTGATAGTTGTTGATTTCCTTCTGCCTGGGATGGAGGTTTGCTGAAGCCAGTGATGTTTTTAAGAGTTTTCCACATGTTTGCTGGTTCATTTGTTGAGAACTGATTCCTTAACTTTTCAGAGTAGCTTCTTTTTGCTGCTCTGATCTCTCTTGTTACTATGTTTCTGGCCTGATTGTATAGCGTTCTGTCACCTTTTCTGTAGGCTTCCTCTTTGGAACAACGTAGCTGCTTAAGTTTAGCTGTGAACCAAGGTTTATTGTTACTATATATTTGCAGGTTCCTTTTTGGTACACATAAGTATTCTCAGAAGCTGACATATGATATTACAGTATCTGTGAGCTCATCTAGGTCTGCAGAGGCATCTTCAAAAACATGCCAATCAGTGCAATCCAGGCAGGCCTGGAGTTTCAGCTTTACCAATCCTCTCACAATCTCTGAATTTCTTTTTCTTAGTTTCCTGCTTCATAGAGAAATAAAGTACCATATAATCCCTTTAACCCATCTTATTCTCTGCCCCCACCTTCCCTCTTAGAACTTTTTTTAGTACATTGTAAGAGGTAGTACCTGATATAGGATGATTATCCATGTGGAAGATTTCTTTGTATCCCATCTTTTTCTGTATAATTCAGGTTTCCCACAACAATAATCTTGAGAGGAGGGTTGGGATGAGAGCATAACTGGTCTAAGGTCATTCTGCCAGCTTCCATGCTAACAGAGGACTAAAATTCACAACCTCTTTATTTTCTGATTCAGATCCAAGAAGAACAAGGAAGACAACCTTGATGGAGGTATGCAAGCTCTCTTGCCAGATTGATAATAGCCTTGCTAGGCAGTCTAGACCAGGAAATCAACTCCACAGGAAGACTAAAACCACTTTTTAATTGAGATTGGCTATATTAGCAGAATCATGCCAGTCTGACTTTATTATGTTGCTCACTCACTCTTACAGTTGAATGAATTCGGAAGAAGCCTGAGTCACTTCCAAATGTTATCTGGTTGTTGTGGATTTCAAATAGGTTTTACCCTTTTCACTTTGGCAATGGAGCTTGTATAACTTAGTCAAGATCATCTTCCTTATTTCCTACAAAGTCTTAACCAAACTGGCTTGTAGCAACCATATGCCATCACAGCTTGTCCTCCATGCTTCTCTTTCTTGATTTAGATTTGCTCCCACCTGGTGTCTGCAACCTTCTGAATCCTTCAACCATTTATGCCAACAATGAGATTTCACTGAATACCATCGGCGTCTACGGCTTTGATTATGACTACACCCTGGCATTGTACTCCCCTGCACTCCACTCCCGAATCTACAACACTGCTAGGGACATCCTAGTGGAGCAATATAAGGTACAACCTGACCTGGGTTCTTTTCTTTTTGTTGACGAAATATCAAAGCAGCTAGGATTCCTGGTGTCCTTGGCTTAGAAACTGGACAAATGGGAAGCAACTTTTTAGCAAAGTTTTTAATTCAGTTTTAGAAGCATTATATTTATATAATTATAATTATAAAAATTATATGCAATATTAATACAACAATAACAAGTATCTAGATTATACCATAATTATATAATAAGCTGCATGTTTTACAATAAATCCTACATAATAAAAATAAGTTAAAGCAAAAGAAAACCTCAACTAACTAGAATAAAAAAGGTGGTAATAAAAAGAAAAACAAATATAAGTAAAAAGGCTATTACATAATACCATACAAATAAATGAATGTAAATAGGGAAGAATCCATTTTTAATTAAAATATCAGGTTAATCAAGTTTCAGAATTATCCTACAGTTTTCAATTTCATTACTACTATTCAATTTTTAGACAGTGAATATAACCTTAATATGTGGAATCATATTGTCTGGTCTGGTCTAGTCTTTTCAAATATAACTAATTGAAAAGCTGACAATTGATAGTTTTCATTCATCCATAACATGAGCACTGAACTTCCTTTAAATTTATTAAATTTCCAGCATAAAAGGAAGACAATCAGCTGAGTTTTTCAATTACATGCAACATATCTGAAATTCCGTAAAACTTGAAATCATTAATTGGGTTTTTGTGTGTGTGTAGGTGTGTGGGCTTTGACTGCTGGCAACTGCCTCAATAAGTCTCTGCAGTTTTCTTGGCAAGATTTTGAAAGTGCCTTTGCATTGACTTCTTCCTAAGACAGAGAGAGGTACTAGTCCAAGATCAAGGCTTGTAATAAGGCAGGACTAGAACTCACAGCCTCATGGTATCCAGCCTGATGCTTCAAAGGGCCTTGGGTGGCTCAGGCTGTTAATTGCCTGCACTTAAGTTCCAGCTGCCTACAACTGCTGTAGGCTTGAATCCCACCAGGCTCAAGGTTGACTCAGCCTTCCATCCTCTCGGGGTAGGTAAATTGAGGACCCAAGATTGTTGGGGGCAATTAGCTGACCTTGTAAAAATGCCACTTAGTAATAAGCAGGCATATACAATGGAATGAAGGCTATTGCTGAGCACACTGGGTTGTATCCCAAAAATGGTAAGCTGCCCTGAGTCTTCGGAGAAGGGCGGCATATAAATGTAATTTTAAAAAAAGTGGCACTCTAATTGGGTAATATAGGATAATTCTAATTCTTTGTTCCAGTTCTTGCATATTGTCCAAATTTCTTTCTATAAATGACAATTGCAGTAAGTGTTAAACCCATTAAAATTCTTCTTCAGTATGCTCAATGCCTCTAGGGCTGTGATCAAGAGCAAACAATAAAGACAGCAAGCAATATATAGGTAATCCCTACAGTGCCCATTGTCTTGGTTAAGTGAAAATTGTGATTCATTAAGCGAGCACCTCCTTGGAACTTCCTGCCAGTGGAGAAGCTGGTAGGAAATTGCAACTTCCAGATGGCTTTCAAGCAGGTTAAGCAGGCAAGTAAGGGGTTGTAGCTGGGTGGGAGAGAGAGCAAGGAGTTAGAACATGGTGTGAAGGTATGGCATGAGTGCAATGGATCTCGGGTGGCTGCTGCCAACTGGGAGAGAGTGCAGGGGAGGTTGGGGAGATGCAGCACAAGTGCAGAGGGACTTGGGGAGGGTGAGTGGGTGGGGAGACCATAAGTGTAAGCCAGTTGCTAAATGCCAGTTCACGATCACATGATCATGGGGATGCTGGGAATGCTGGAACCAGTTGTAACCATTACTCATTCAGTGCTTTCGTAACTTTGAATGGTCACTGAACAAGTGATTGTTAATCCAGAACTACCTGTAGCTGTATTTGTTGGCATTTAGCCATTGTAGGCAAATTATATTCCTTTTGTTAAATCTCAAAAGGTTATTACGCCTGAGATGACAGCTGATGAAGAGTAATACTGCTTTTAAAACCACATTTTCCAAAGAAGACAACTACTAGCCAGTTTAACATAAGAATTGCTTAAAGATTTACTTTCTTGTGGAAGCAAAAATAAAATGATAAGGTTTTGCACAGTGGAGCTCAAAGATGTGTAATTATCTTCAATGCTAAGAAAATGACCAGATTCTTACTACAAGTAGAACTAAGAACTATACTGAATGACGGGTCTCAAATTGAGCTTAGTGGCAAATAGTTCTCCTTGCGCTAGTAAATAAAGTTAGAAAGTATGTAAAGGAAAGAAGCTTGAATACATTAGGGCCCAGATAGACATGATAGAAAAGAGCAATATTTACATGTCCACATGTAAACTGGTCATTTGTGTTTTAATGTTCTGGTTTTTATGTTAAAAAGAATGTTCAGATAAAGAGAAGCTGAATCAGCTGGGATTTTTGACTCTGCTTAAAGGGGCTTTTCCCCCTTAAATGTACAGTACTTCTTCCATGTCCTTTACAGTGAGAAATGAGATCCCAAATGGTTGCCATTTTGTTGCTTTGCTTGATTCTTCATGCACATTCTCAATTTCCCTATCACTCTGTTCATGGTTTGATTTGGAAAGCCAGCGATTATGTGCCAGATAAAACTGTATCCAATGATTCCAAGCAGTTTGCTATGTTGATTATTCAGGAAAAATGGTTAACTTAAATTCCTTAGAAGATTGCACATGGTGACATACTTCTCTTTGTTTTATCACATCAGTATCCAAAGGGCATCCTGAAGTATGAATATTGGCCTAACTTTGCTGTTCGGGGCTTACATTATGACATTGCAAAGGTGAGAGAGAGTTTGTCATTTATGTTTCAGGGTTTTTTTTTTAGCAAATTTGTCTAGAGGGTCGGAGGTCTGTGTGTGGTTGCTTGCTTTTTCTATGAACTTCCAGAAACCTTTAATTCGAGGATCCAAAATGGCAGACTATCAGAGGTGGAGGGGTGGGGAATCACCATGTGAACCAATGGGAAGGAATAAATTCATGAAGCTCAAATCTGGTGCAGATTTATTTCCTGGAATAAGGAGGTCAGGGGATCTCACATTCTAGAATTCTATAGTACTTTGGAGGCTGTTTGTACAAATGTAAGAATATTCAAAATATCCAACCCAAGTGCCACAGGATTACAGTCTTAAGTCATGTAAATATTACTGCCTTTATACTTTTCTGAATAACTGATTTATAAGTCATCTGTTGAGGGACCTATGTAAGCTTACGACAGAAAAGTAATGTTCCCTTTTTTTTCTTTGTGGCTGCCAGTATAGAACCTAAGGGACAATATTGTTGAATGTGAGCTAATCACCTGAAAATATTTAGAAAATGTATTTGCAAGGTTTAGGAATCCTAAGGTTTCTGTGTAGATACTAACTCCACTTTTCCCTGTCCCCTCTAGGGCTTGCTCATGAAGATAGATGCATTCCACTACATTCAGTTGGGTACTGTGTATCGGTAGGTATTCATCATGTTGTTTTCCAAATGGCTGGGTTAGCCAAGTTCAGACCCTACCCTAGCTTCTGGCTATTCATGATTTGCAAATTTACAGTTGGCCTTGGGAAATGCTGTGTTTCTTCCTTGCCTGGCTTACACTGATAGTATTTAGGAGTAATAACTACGTGATCTCAACTATTGTCAAACAAGGCAAGGGAAAGAAGAATTTCTTGTTCTGCATGAAGTGGGCTAGAAGCATTCATGTAATGTTCTGGCTTCTAATTTTCAAACTGGTTGGCCTAATGACAACATGTTGGATCAGAATTGAACTTAACTGTTATATGTCTGCATTGGAGAGTCTTTTATTATGCCTGTGAATGTTCTTGTCCTTCTATAGTTCACACTTCATTTCGTGGGACCCAAGAATTATGCTGAGTTGCAAAATGTCTGATGCCTACTGTAATGCTGTCACAAGAATATTTTAATAAGATATTGTTATGTTCTAACTCAGTGTCTCTCAGCCTTGGCAGCTTGAAAATGTGTGGACTTCAATTCCCAGAATTCTAGCTCAGGAATTCTGGGAGTTAAAAATCTACACATTTTCAAGCTGCCAAGATTGAGAAACACTGATCTAACTGTTAAAAATATTCCGTTATTGTAATTCTAAGCACCTCTGTCCTCTTTTTTTAAAATCTTGTGCAGAGGCTTGAAACCTGTTCCAGATGATGAAGTTCTGGAGATGTATGATGGCACCCATCATATTCCCTTGCACCAAGCCAGTGGCTTCTATGGAAAGGTAGAATTCCCAGAGCTGTCTAAAAGTGTTAGTCTCATGCTGAGTTTCCATTCCCAGACAAGCTGTGTGATTGGATGATAGCTGGGCTGATTGTCTTTATTTAATCTGCATATTAGTAGTGTGCATGAAATGGGGAAAATATTCTTTTGAACCAGAGCAAACTGTTCTAGAAATCTGGATTGCTTATAGTTAGACAGAGCCAAACCTAGAATCTTTGGATTGATCCAGATATTGAGTGCAAGGTGAAGCAAGTGAGTTAAAGCTGTTGTGCCTTACCCCTTCTTTTCTTTTTTCCCCATCAGTAGCTCTCAGCACAACAGATTCAACACACTTACTCTTTCCTGAATTTTGGTAATATCGCTGCAATTTTAGTGTCAATCCCCTTTCTTTTTTATAATATTTTAATTAAAAAGTTAAAAACTGTTACAAACTATAAAAAAAGAAAAAATAGTGCAGAAAAAAATAGAAAAGGAAGAAAAGAAGAGTATAGTTAAGAAAATGAAAACAATAAACAATTTTAATAACTTAAAAACAACATCTTATTTGTATACCTGGTACAGCATTTTTTTCCATATCATTCTTGTAGACTGTCATTTTAAAATCCACTTTTAGATTAGTCTCATCCTGTCCAATAAAACTTGTTCTTTGATAACATCTCTCAACAAAGTCTTATCTATAGAAGCAAACATTCTTAAAATTACCTTCAGGTTCCATTGTTCCAAAATATCCTCCAATATGTCCAATGTTAAGGTATTTTGCTCCATTCTGTATTAGTAAGTAAAATTTAAATGTTCTTCTCCTTTAATTGTAATCTTTAGTTCCTTTTGATTCCTTCTAGTGTCCAATTTTTAAAGTCTTTTTTTAAATTCAAAACAAAAGCATTTTTGCATGGGAAGGATTCTTTATAATTAATTCCAAAATCTTATTTCAACTTATTTAGACCCTTAGTTCTTTTCTAACTTTCTGAAATCAAAGTTTTAATATGCACCAAGACAAATTCCTTGTGTGTCCAATCACACTTGGCCACTAAAGAATTCTATTCTATCTATCCTATTCTAATCACCTTTTTGCTGTTAATTCCAAAATAATTTTAAGTTCTTAAATTTAAACTTATTTTGCTAAAGTTTGAGGGAAACTCACCTGGTTCCATAAAACCTATGGATCTAATGATTTCTAATAGGCAAAAAGCATTTACCAAAAGTGATTAGAAAAAGAAGCAACTGTCTGGAGCATGTGTGGGCAATCTTAAATCCTCATGTTTTCTGGGGAGGAATTGCCAAGAACTGGCCGACTCATCGTTCTTCATTTCACCATGATTATGAGCTCTGCTTTTAACTCAGCTGTCTTCAGTTCTGATTTCTTCCATGCAAGTTGCTAGTCACTTTCCTTCTAATAGCCTATATCTAATAATCTCTCTTTCTCTCTCTCTCTCTGCACTTTCCATCTAATCTATCTTTGTCCAAATTCCAGATTGTTTTGGAACAATCTGAATGTTGACTTTCTTAATTCTGCTTTTTGAAGGTTAATGATGTGTATGTGTTTTTGCTAAAAAGTCAGAGGGGTTGAACTGAGTAACCATTAATTTCTACAGAAATTCTTCAGACTAAATGAACGAAGATCAGACTAACACTAAATGAATAAAGACCAGAAGGCATTCTAGTCTTTTCTTACTTTAAAAAGGAAGGGCCTAATGGTCTAATAATTTGTACTCCTTGCCTTCTTTCTCTTTTCCTTCCAGGGCCCTGCTGTTAAACAATTCATGGACATCTTCTCTCTGCCAGAAATGACACTCCTGGCTGTAGCCAATGACTTTTTCATCAGCAATGATATTGATTATGACCCCATCCATCTCTACAAAGATGTTACGGTATGTACTTAATCCCCCTTGGCAAGCTTCTCCTTTTTCACTCTTGTTTGTCTAGGAGAACTTCTGTGGTGAAAGTTAGGAGGAGGAGGAAGTCTGTTGGCTGGCAGTTGTATATTTTCTTCCCAGTTCTGAGTGGGGGTGGAAGTCTGGCAATCAGTTTTGGGAGGTTTTGCAGGACATAGAGTCCTGTGTGATTTGTCCTACAGCAAAATGACAAGATTTTAGGGTCTAGAGTTCTAAAGACCTGCATTAGCTCTGTTGTTGCTGATTCTATTTTTAAGCAGAGCTTTATCATAGAAGGTTGTGACGTATCTCACCAGAGGGAACAGGCTGTCCCGAGCTAGAGGAGGACTTGAGACGTGCTGCCTCCAAAGCTGCCAGGAAGGCTTATCTGTAAACCCAACTGCTCCAAGGGCACGCACTGAGGGCCCCTCAGCTTAAGTTTTCAGCATGTTTTTTTTTTAACTTAGAGACCGGAAAAACCATGTGTTCTGGCGCTCTGCCTCTCTGGAGGCAAGAGGTCAGAATTAGCACTCTCGTAAATAATGTTGATCCATTATTTTATGCTCCTGCCCTTTTCTTCAGCTCTCTCCCACCTGCAGAAGAACCTTAGTCTACCACCAAAGAAATGTGAAGTTTAACATTGAGAGGTTATCATTTAACCTGTGTGTGTTAGAGAGAGGGGGGTGGGAAGAAGCAAGATCAGGTTACATGCAGCGCTTGAACAAGAGAGAGAACAGGGTCAGCAGGGGCAGATGTCCTGTTCTACTGTGTGTCTGTGTGTCTTGGTAGCCTCACTTATTCTCCACCAACCCCAAACCAGACTGAAAATTTAACATCATATACTTTGAAAGGAATTGAGGAAGGAATAAACAGTAATGAGGGAGAGAGGAAATAGAGACAACTGAACCAGATAAGATTTTCTGCATTTTAAACATTTCTAGAGACATGGCCTTTCTTTTTGCAACAAATAAAGAATTTTGTTGCAACTTCAAGATTAAAATCTGACTTCTTAATCATTACAAGGCTAATGCAAGAAAACAAATTTGGCTAAACGCTATAATGCCTTTTTTCCTACATATTTTTAAATGATTAGAAACAGCCTTGAAGGTTTTTTCAGATCAAATGATCCTTTCTCAGTTGTCCCACAGGCTGCTATTTGCATATGTGCAAAACATACAAATACAAGTTGCTTAATGTTTTGTTCCACAAGGACAGACGAAGGTTTCTTTTCCAAGCCTTTTCAGTTCTTTCTGAGGTTGTATTTGTCTGGGTGTTTTGGTACTATTGTCATATTCTGATGTTGTTTTTTAGTTTAGTTTAGTTTACTTTATTGTCATTGCGCCTCATACAACAAAATCAAACACCATCTTCATTGCACATCATGACCATGATCAAGAAAATAAACACAAACACACATCCTTCATCCTCCACACATTGAACCGAAAACCCCCGACACAGCACCAACAATGCACTATACAGCAGAATTCAAAAGAGCTACTGCCCTGGGATAAAAGCTGTTTTTCAGCCTATTTGTCCTTGTTTTTATTATTCTGTACTGTCTGCCAGATGGTAATAGTTCAAAAAAAGGGTTCCCAGGTTGAGACGGATCTTTGAGAATGTTTTGAACTTTCTTAGGGCAGTGGGAGCTATAAAGCTCTTCCAAAGAAGGGAAGGGCAACCAATGATCTTTTTAATTTTATTTTTTTAATTAATTTTTTAATTAGTTTTAATTGCTTTAAAAGATATATCTATTTTAATGTTTTACTTTGTGGTTTTAATTATTACTTATGAATTGCCCAGTTACCTTTTTTTGTTGATGGAACATGTATAGAAAAACCGAGAGCAAATAAATTTAAAAAGGATATATTTGATCATTATCCACAAAGCAGAGTTATGGCGAAGAGTTAGTTTCACTCTGTCATGCCACCGTTATCTACTGGTTATCCAAACCACAATCACACAATCATTACTGCTATTAAAAGTTTTTTTAATTTTTAAGGAGGAGATCAGATCACCAACCTTGAGTCTTGTTTTCTGGTTTATTCTTTAGAGCATAACAAAGAAATAAAAAGCAGAGGCGAGACTGAAGGCATCATAACACTGATGTGATCTCCCTACTCATGTTGCATTTGAAATGCAGCCCAGAGGTAGAAATGTCAGGGCCTATAATGTTAACATTTATTCCTGGAATTCCATTTCTTTTTTCTTTCATCATTTCCACAGGATGCCATCCGGGATGTTCATATTAAAGGTTTTATGTACAAGTGGATTATGCAAGATTTGGGTGAGTATCTATCTACTATACCAGTATTTCTAAGCCTTGGAAACTTTAAACTACGTGGACTTCAGCTCCCAGAATTCCACAGCCATGCTGGCTGGGAAATTCTAGGAGTTGAAGTTTGCACAGCTGAAAATGGCCAAGGTTGAGAAATAGTGTGATATAGGAAAAGCAAGGAAAGAGGCTGTTAGTGATGAGCCTACAGCTCTGCCCTTATGGCATACAGGTAGTTAAGTCGTTGATTTAGCGACAGCAATTGGGACCAAATTTTGGTTCCTAAGCAATGAGGTTGAAAAAAAAAGCTGTCATTTTACTGCATCACTTCGTGACTGTAATCCTAGCTTTCTCAGCTGACATTGTTATGAGTTGCAGAGGGAATTCTAGGTAAGGAGTGCAGGGGTGCCTCGGGTGGGGAGGCCCTGGAAAACTAGGTGCAGGCCATGTGTGAATTGGGGAGGCTACAGTACAGTACAAAGCTGCAGCCACTCCTGGAAACCTTAGCCATCCCAGCTCAGCAGTGTGGCATAAAGCCACTGCACCCCAGGAAGCCTCAACTGCCCACCCAGCCCAGCAGCATTTATGACTGTAGGGGCTCTGCTACTCTTCCACCTGCCTACCTCCCTTCCCCCACTCCCTGGATCTGTGCCCATTTTGTCGCCCTGCTCTCATCAGTGGCCACAGTGGAGCTGGTCCTGAAGTAGAGGCCCAGAGCCTTCAGCAGCCTCAGCCAGCTGCCCTTGCCCACAGATCTCTGCTTCAGATATAGCACTGCCCCTATGCTGGGGGACAAGGGGGCAATGATGGGACTTTGCACAATGCTGCTGGCATGACTGGCCACACTCTGGAGCTTGAGGCTGCCTTTGTCAGTGGCAACAGTGGCTGGATGGAAGCAGAGGCCTAGGAGTGATGGCACCTGGCTGAGACTGGTGAAGGCCCTGGGCCCTTACTTCAGCACCAATTGTGTTGCTGTCTCCGCCAAGTGCC